>CM069923.1:10130272-11330272 GCA_036172225.1 Cryptocoryne crispatula var. balansae | reverse complement strand
ATTCCCTTGCAAAGCCGACATCAAGGCGAGGCAAGCTGTAGACACGCCAATTTGGCCTTATTTAGAGCTTAAACCATTATTCCATTGGAAACATATCTTTTAGACCATCAAAATCATGATGAACCACCCTTCTGGATAAGCCGAGGTGCTTATTGGAAATATGAGGATGATTTTCTAATTTCTAATCAAATCCGTGTTTGCCGAACAAGAGACTCTTGGTGGTGTGCCAGATTATGCTTTTCCCAGCATATCTTCTATTTGTAAATTTTTTACAGGATTATATGGATGTCTAATGAAAATTTATTAAACATCAATAATCTTCTTATCTGAGTTATCTTTCCATTTCAACAAACAGCATTCAATTCTGATCTTCCATTTGTCCGCAGCGCCCTTTGGAAGTCAGATGCGCAGTTCTGTCCGCACGCAGCACCGATCAAGCCTAATTGCATGTAGGCCGAGCCCATTGGGCACATATCTGACCAATTCACGACCTTACCTTCCTTTTTACTTCTCCATATCACTTGGTAAAGTATCTAGAAGCTTCATGGTCGAAATTAGCATCATCAAATGATGGCAATCCAACTTGTTGTTCTATACATCAAAACTTGCCATTTTTAGACTAGATTTGTTTCTTCTTCAAGTGGAGACATATTTTGAACATGGAGAAGGGAGACATATTTTGAACATGGAGAAGGTTATCCACAGTTTATAATCCCTCTCAATAATTTTTGTAAGTTTCTAGATGCCTCATGATGAAAATTAGGAACATTAAATGGAGGAAATCCAACCTATGGTCGGATGTATCAAAACTTGCTATTTTTTGACTTGTTTTTCATCCCCTATAAAGGGAGACTCATATGAACGACCTAAGAAGGGCATCCCCATCCTCAAAAACTCCTCTCCTCATCCTCCAGCCACCCTAGGCTCATCCCAACCTCCCCAAATTGTCCTCTCTTCATCCCGGTGCCCGGAGATCATTCCAAAGTGAAGAAAAAGCCGGTCTATGCTCTAACGTGCTGCACTGCTGATCATTGGCTTCTACAGATCTTTATAGTCATTTTATAGCCTTTATGACTTCATAAGAAGTGTTCTACATCAAGGTATCTTTCATATCCAACAAACATAAATCAATTCTGACATTCCCTCGGCTTCTTATGGCTTCAACACCGGCGCTGCATAGACAGATCCAAAGTGTTCTTTTCTAAGTCATCATTTTCTCAGTCTATTTCAGTACATTTAGTGGTGGATTAGGCCTATACATCCTTCATATAAATTGTTTCATGGTGAGTCCTATTTTATTTAAAACAAGAATCATTCAATTCAGATATCTGTGGTGCCCATAACACATCCTACATCAACATTATGCTGGGAGTTTCTAGAACTTCACTATCCAAGATCCAAATTATCAGGTAAAATTAAATTACTTATCATAAGATTCAAGAAAACTTGTCTTCATATAAAAATACCCTCAATTAGTTATCTTTATTTTTAAAAAAATATCACTTTATTTTGACATTGGTGCTGCTCGTTACGGTCTCTGCATCAGAGCTGCGCAGTTTATGTTGAATTTGTTCAACCCGGTTGCCACTTTGCCTGGGTTGTGTTGTCTTTAACCATTCATATTCTCTTTGCTAACTCTTCATTAAAATCATTTAGTTCATATTTAAACATAATTTTTTTATTCAATTTTTCATCATTTTATACATCATAAAAAAAACCAAAAAAAAGGGTTAGGGCTAACCACGAATCCGGTGAGTTTGTTTCCAATTGCAGTTTTGTGTTATTGTCTTTATAGTTACTACACTTCACATAGTTATAATCCTTTCTTCACTTGTTTTCTTGTCTTCTTTGTCTACTAGTTGCACAGGTACATCAAGCTAGCATCGGTTGGAGACTCTTCTTCATCGGCCGGCCGAAGAAAAAGAAGGTTGAACCCACATCCCAATCTCCCACGCTAAGGTACACGGTCAAATCAACTCAATCTTGTTTTTATACTATAAAGAGAAGCCCGTGGCTCCTGGAAACCACCTATTATCATGTTCTAAGTTATTTCATTCCTCACTCTCTTCCCCACATGACCCGAACCATTTCTGGTGCTCGAGCGACGCCATGAGATGAATGTTCAGGGATCAATGTGAGTGTGGGGCCGAGGTGAGGACTCTTTACCGCTTTCCGAGTGTTTACCGATTCACTCCCTTTTCCCTTATTCCATCTTTCACCTTATCTTGAGGTGCCGATACGGAACCCGTTTCTGGAGTCGACAATGGGCCCTGGCGGCTTGCTTTGAGCTTCATAACCCAATGGGCCTGATTTGCATCTCCATGGCTCGGTTGGCCTGATTTGCACTCCATTTTTGTACCTTGACATCTTGTTGTAGCAGTGGGGTAGGTGAGCCTCAGAGGGGCTGGAATGGGTTGGCTAAGGTGCTGTTTAGGTGGGCTTTTGGAAGGAGTGCACAAGGGGCAGGTTTAGGTGTGAACTGATGGTTTAGGAATGCACAAAGGGCATTTTGATATGTAGAAATCAGGGCCACCCGACTTAACTCTTGGCCCGTTCGGTAGATTCCAAGAGGCTCGGGCTGTCACCCCTCCTTCCACACATCAAAGAGGATGATTGGTTTGTTTGGGGGTGCTGTAGGAGCTGTATTGGGTGTGTTGAACATAGGGCAAACTAGGTGACCATCAAAGGGGCCTGACATGGGTGCTCACAAGGGCATTTTGATGTGTAGAAATCAGGGCCACCCGGCTTAACTCTTGGCCCGTCCGACGGATTCCAAGAGGCCCGGGCTGTCACCTCTGCTTCCACACATCAAAGAGGGTGTTTGGTTTGTTTGGGGGTGCTGTAGGAGCTGTATTGGGTGTGTTGCACACAGGGCAAACTAGGTAACCATTAAAGGGGCCTGACATGGGTGCTCACAAGGGGGACAGAACTTGGACCAGCAAGGGGGCCTATTTTGCATGCCATTCAGGGCCTGATTGGGGGAGGCAGGAGATGCATGTCCAAGTGACCATCAGTGGGGTCAAACCAAGCATGATAGTGGAAGGTTTAGGGGCCAACATGGAGGGCCAAATGGGTGCACAAAGGGGCTGGTTCAGAGGCCTATCTTAAGGGACAGGAAGGGGCTGTTTTAGTGATGGCCAAATAGAGGGTACCCTTGGGGCTAAAGGATGGCTTTCTATAGACCAACGTGGATGTGTCGACTCTAGAAACGGGTTCCGGATCGGCACCTCAAGTAAAGGTGAAAGATGGAATAGGGGAAAAGGGGGAGTGAATCAGAAGACACTTGGAAAGAAGTAAAGACTCCTCACCTCGGTCTCACACTCACATTGATCTTTGAACTTTCATCTCACGGCATCGCTCGAGCATTGGAGATGGTTCAGGTCATGTGGGAGGAGAGTGAGGAGGAGATGAAATTAGAACATGAATAAAAAGGTGGTTGCCAGGAGCCGCGAGCTCCACTTTATAGAATAAAAAAACAAGATTGAGTTGATTTGAACGTGTACCTTAGCGTGGGAGATTATATGTAGGTTAAACCTTCTTCTTCATCGGCCGGCCGATGAGGGAGAGTCCAACCGATACTAGCTTGATCAATCTATGCAACATAAGATAATAAAACAAATGAAGAGTTTGATTAGACTTATGAGAAGTGTAGTAACTGTAGAGAAAAAATGAGAAAGAAGTAATTGGAATCGAACTCACCGGCTACGGGGTGAGCCTTAACCCATTTTTGTATATTTTTGTGATATAAAATTACGCAAAAAACTAAATAAAAATGATGCTAAAATTATTATGGATGAATGACGAAGACATAGAAACTTGAACGGCTCAAATCAGAGCTAAAACGGAGATGATATCACCAATATGGCCGGACAGCGCACTGGACTGAACGTGCCCTGGGTTTAAGGGTGCGGTGGGTGCGCCCAAGGTGTGAGGGCGCGGTCTGCGCGCTGGGCACCCTTGGTTCGGGGGCGCGTTGCACTGTCTGGCACAACTTTGGTACAGAACTCGCCACAGGTAGTCCCGATGTCAGAATTGAGTGACTTTTGTTGCAGTAGATAGAAGACTCAGAGGGAAAGAGTTATCATGTTGATGACCTCTCCAGAATCCGCCTGTAGAAGTCTGTAAAAAGTTCTGAGTGTAGACGGATGTGACAAGTAAAACCTGGATGTGCGCCCTTGGTGCAACAATCACCACAGACAAATGGCAAGTCGGAATAGAATGCCGTCAGTTGCAAATGAAAGAGGACGAAGAGAGGAACAACTCCTCTGTTGAAGACTTTTGTTTAGTAGGAGCCTCGGATTTTCTACAGAGGCTGATGAAGTTGGTTGATGCAGAACGCACAGATCGAGCCTTCTCCTTCACTTCAGGATCGATCTCTCAACGTCGGATCGGCTTTGGATGTCGGGACGGCCTTGGGAGAGAGCTTTGACGACCTTAGGACGAGCTAGGCATAAGGGATTCACCTTGGGTCGTTGAGAATGGCCCTCAATTTATAAAGGATGAAAACTGGTGTAAAAAATGGAAACTGGACCGACCGCGCCCCCGCCTTTCAAAGAAGGCAATGGCGCGCAGGGCGCGCCCTCAAACCAGGGGCGTGCAGGGCACACCCTCAATTTGGGGGTGCGGTCTGCACGCCCCCGTGTTTCAAAAGAAGCGGGGGCGCGTTACACGTCTCACTACTAAAAATCGACGGAATCTTCCAGAAATTGCTAAAAAATCGACATGACAAACATAACGCGCCCTCGAACCGGGGGCACGGTACAAATAATCGAAAATCATCGATAGTAACATCCAAAAATCTGGTTTATAAGGTGTAAAATGGGGCACTTTCCAATTTTTGGAAACTGACCGCGCCCCCGCATTTCAAAGGAAGCGGGGGCGCGCAGGGCGCGCCCCCGGTTTGAGGGCGCACAGGGCGCGCCCTCCCCTTTCAAGGGGAGCGGGGGCGCGGTAGACTCTCCCGTTTGTTGCATTGGAAAGAGGGCCTTCAACCGCACCTCCTCAAGTCAGTAACCCAGCTGGCGTGACTCCCGAGACGTTCGCACGGGGCTTTCTACCGGTTTACCCTTTCGCGAAAAGCTAAAAACCATGGCGAAGATCTAGAAGGGCACGGTTCCGGTTGAGGAATCTCGGGTCAACTCGGGATGACTTAAAATGATGACCGAACAAGTCCGGTATGGTCAAAAAAACCGAAATCATTGAAAAATCTGAAATTAAACCGGTAAACGTGAACCAAACATCGAAAAAGTCGGGAAACCCTAAAATTGACTGGAATGGCCGTATGGCCCCGGTTGATAAAATATACGGCTAGGATCGACCCGGATGACTCGAAAAGACCCGGTGATGACCGAAAAGGCCTAACGCGTGGTCCATGATACCCGTGTCAATACAGATTGAAAAAGCCATAACAAAGAAACTGTTATAGACTAATGCCGAGCGAAATGACTTGTCGGAAACCCCGAATGTTACGAAACACACGCTGGACTCCCGAGATGTTCAAGCATGGACCATTCAAGGTCGGTCATCGAGCAGGCTTCGTGTTTTTACGGTTCACGCATGGCTCTCACTTGAAGGTTACAGCATCATTCCGAAAATCATCAGTCCATTCTCAACTTGCGAGGGGCTCCACCAGCGTCCTTAGCTCATCTCCACGAGGTAATCCGAATCAGGGCTCAGTCATTCCTTAGGCTTGCGGATAAGCCAAAGTTGAATATGCGGGGACAACGGTTTCTTCGTGGATGTCCTGACCCGTCATGTTCAACCTATATCTTCAACTATTTTATTATACTTATTTGTATTTCTTTAAACCTAGCATGCATCATTTCATACACCATCATGCATCATCCCACCACAACCATTTCCTGCTTCCTAATCCTGCCATAACCTCCTTCTAGTCACATCTTGAACCCTTTTAAAGATGATCTTTTATAGCCCCTAGAGGAGGTCTTGATTTTTCGCAGAATCGGTTTCACCATGTTTTAACAATAATTTCATCGAAACAAGAAGTTTTTACATGTCGAACTGAACCGGTATTGTTGAGTAAAACCTTATGAATTTGAAGAACCCAACATTGGTTGATTGGTTGTCTCCTCTTTACTTTTCGCAATTTACTTTTCAATGCATTTCTACCGAGTCCAGCACACCATGCAGTTCAGATCCTAGTCGGTAATAATTCTCCCCCACGTGGGATTTTTGTTATTTATTTTTAGTACTGTTCTTCCCTTTAACCAATCAACCAGAGGGAAGGTTTCGATAAGACAAAGGGTTATCTCGAAGTCTGGTAAAGTTTTATTCCACTCAACTAGGACAATGAGGGCGTGTCTAAATCTACACCTTGGCGTCACTTTTTCAGTCCGTTACCACTTCATTCCACTGCGCCTCACTACGCTTCACTACATTCGCCTACACTTCATTCATGTCACTCCCTTGCAAAGCCAATGCCAAGGCGAGGCAAGCTGTAGACACACAATTTTGGGCCAATTGAAGAGCTTGAATTCTTATTTTCAAGAATAATATATGAGTAACCTTTCAAGAGAACCAAGTTTTCCGGAAAAATCAAGTTTTTAGGCACATTTTGAAGAAGATCGATAGGCATTGACCAGGGTCAAAGCACCCTATATACAGGGCACTAGGCGCCCTGTATATAGGGCACCTGGCACCCTACTTATAGGGCACCTGGCGCCCTACTTATAGGGCACCTGCACCTGGTCTGACTGACTGGACAGATTGATGGGACAGTTCTGCAGATAAAGTTGCCCTCTTCTTGGCTATAAAAGGACCCCAATTTGGAGGCTTGAGGACACACCAAGGGTGCCCCCCAAACTCTCTCATCCACCACAACACTCCCATGGCCTTATAACCCCTCTCCAAGCTCTCAAACCGTTCCAAAACCCTCTCCCAAAAACCCGAAAAACCTGCAGTTGTCTTCTTCGGAAATATGATTTTTCTTTGACTTTGAGGGCCTCTACACTCCATTTCCCTTACATCTATTGCTAAAACACTCTTCCATTAGCTTCACTTGAGTATTGGTTGCTTGAAGAACTCCTTCCATCTTGGAGGTCTTCCTACACTCCGGGGCGACGTCGCGAAGAAGGGAAGAAAATCTACTGGAACCAGTCCCTGGTGCCCTATAAATAGGGCGCTTTGACTTTGGTCAATGCACCCCATCAAGGGGACACCTTTAGTTAGCGCCCCATATATGGGGCACTAGCAGGGGCAGACCCCGTTTTGCATTTTTTTTAGTTTATTTACCTTTCCGGTTGATCCTTTACTCCCCCCTTTCATTTTAACTTTCATTAACATGTCATTTACCATGCATTAAGCCACACATTTGCATCTTCATACCTCTTTAAAAACTTATCAAAAATAGGGGTTGGGATTTAGTCCCAATCCAGTTAGTTCCTTCCCTTTTGCGTGTTTAAGTTCGAATTTGAGCATGATTCTACACTTTCACTAGAACTAATGATGGTTTCACTTGTTTTTATGTTTTCATATGGACATTTGTAGGTAAATCCGACCGAGGCAGAGCTTCAACCGGATCAAAGACGAAGGACTCACTAAGCTCTCTTCTTTTGGCTGGTCAAGGGAGGAGAAGTCGGAACCCAACAATCCCCGCTTCCAAAGGTACGACGGTCATTTTTATTCTTCATTTTTTATTTCTATTATATTTTGGAGCCTTTGGCTCCTGGCGACCACACCCACTAACATCCCATCCACCAAGTCCCCAAAGCAAGCATAGGGGTCGGAAAAGGGAGATCTACGGATATCCCATTTCAAGTGCTTACAAAGGTGTAGATATAGACACGCCCAATGACCAGATTTGGCAAGACGAATCTCCTCAAGTATCTTGGATGACTGCCATGTTTCATCAAGTCTTCATATGTTATATTGGTAAGAGATGTGTCATTGGCATGAGAGAAAAATAGCCAACCCCCAACGCAGTGGGGAGTCCCCGAAACATGGGTTCGTAGGTTCATCATCAGCCGGTAACCTGATCTTTGCGGTGTTTTTGTACTGTGATGGGCTAAAGTTTTTTTTACAAAAGAGATTTGTTTTGAAAAATTAAAAGAATACCAATTGAGCACATTCAGGCTCTTAGATTCATTTAAGTCTTCCAAAAGACAAGATTTGATTCGGAATGGAATGATCTTAGATTTCAAAAGGCAAACGTTGAAGCACAGATCGTGAAGATAGTGACGGTGCAAGTTCTGATCAAATAGGAGGCCCTTGGCTGGATAAGTTGACTGCCACAGTGGGATAAATAGCAAGAAGGTTGTTGCAGTGGCCACAATGGTGATAGAAATGAAGGAGTTGGAGGCACAAGGTGATTACCGAACACGGTGGGATTAACAGACACAGTGGAATATCTGAAGGGTTGGTGGGACTAGAGAATACGATGGGATTAGAAAACACTATGGAGTTCAGAATGATCAGAATTAGGATAAAAAATTTAGAAACTAGGGTGAGAAGGTGAAGATTATGAAAATTTGTATGCAAAGACAAAACAAAATGTAATGCAACTATTGCTACATGATGTATGTTGGGCTCAAGAAAACAAAATGAAACATGTATAACAATAGTTGAAGATATAGATTGTCTATGAGGTCAAGATACCCATTCGGGAACCATCATCCCTTACAGCACAACTTTGGGCTTATCCGTGAGCACAAAGAATGACCCGACCGTCGTGGATTTTGAAGAAGGGGATCTCGGGCCTGGTCTTCTTTGCATTCACGATCTTCAACATCAATGCATAAAATAAATAGGAATGCACCTAATATATGCTAAAGGAAATGATAACGGTGAGTTTGCGGTGTGATGACATGCATTCTCACAAAAGAGTTCATGTGTCCTAATGAGGACACAGAGTAAAAGCTTCTGGGCAGAGTTGAGGCCGAGGTAATGATGACTCCTCCTGCTGAGAATCCTCAGGGGAGGGAAGTGGCGAGCATCGCCTTATTGAAGTCTTGCAAAGAAAGCTCCTCAGTAGAGTTGAAGCCGAGGTTAAGGTGATAGCTCCTAAGAATCCTTAGGGGAGGGAAGTGGCGAGCATTGCCTTGTTGTGTAGTTCTTCCATTTGTTCTCCGTGCCTGAAACACTCGAAAAAGGAGATTAGAATGCCAATATGGCTTATCCCCCCGGCAAGTTGCAGTATGCCTTGACCTTCGTCAAGGGGTGTAAAGTTTTTCTTGTGCCTGAAACACTTAGAAGGAAGAGATTAGAACAACAATGCGGCTTATCCCCCTTGCAAGTTGCAGTACGCCTTGACCTTTGTCAAAGGGTAATAGTCTTCTTAAGGGTGTAAAAATAAAGCAGCAAATATACAATGAACGTAAAAACAAGAATTCAAACTAAGCATGGTGATGAATTTTTTTTTTTTAAATTTTGTTGGAATTTAAAAATGAAGTTTTCTTTTTTTTCAGATTCAATTTTTGGGATTTTTGAAAATATTGTTTTTTTGAGTTTTTGAAAATATTTATTTTTTTGGAGTTTTTGAAAATATTCAACTTTTTTTAGAGTTTTTTTTTGAAAATATTGTTTTTGGGAGAGAAAATTCAATATTGACACAAGTTCTCATCACTTGGTTGTTCTTCTAGGTTCGTTGGTAGATACTGTGTGCAAAATGGGGTTCCTTGCCCAGAATCTTTTTGACCTTAAACCTTTGATCGGCTAGAGTTTAGCTTTGATTTGGTTGGTCCACCCGCACCTTGGGGGGTTAAGAATGAAGAATTGATAAGGAAGTTCTTGATAAGCTTTGGAGATGTTAAGAGGGATTTCTCTACTCACACCTAATTGCCCATTGGGGTTCGGCCTCTTCAGGTCTTTTCTACATGTGGCACTCACTTAGACAAGTCTTTGACCTGTGTGGTCATTGCCCATCTTTTGGTGCCTTTTTTCATTTTCTACTTTTCTGGGTACTCATTCAGACAGGCCCATATTTGTTTAAACTTGTGGGGTTCATTGCCTATCTTTTGTCACCCTTTTGTTTTGAGAAGTTGGACCTTTCGAGACGGCCTCCTACTAAGGCAGTGGATGCTTTCGATACTCTCCCCCTCTAGTCCCCTTTGCCTATCTTGGACCGAATAGAAAAGAATATGGTGAGAGTTTTCCTTCCACCTTTGAGCCTTGACTAGCTTCTCTCGGGTGTTGGGTCATCCAGATTCTATGATCAGGACGTGTTGTATGTGTAGAATGGTATCTACCCTCGACTCCTAGACAACAATCTAGAACATGTGGACTTAAGTCATACTAGTAGTTCTCTCCATTTTTTTGAGGTAGATTACATTCCATAGGTGAATCAATTGAAAACAAGCCTTACAATTTAAAGAATTTGTTTAATATGAACAAGGTAGCTACAAATATCGTCAATCATGAATTTCTCTCAATTAAAATTGTGAAGTTCAAAATCATTTCAAAAAATATTGTCTTGTCGATGACATAATGGTGATGAATGCAATTTCATGTAATACCTGAAAGAAGAAGAAGTTCATTGTTGATGACGGCTTTGCTTGTGCTTGCCTTGCCTTGCCTGCCATGTCTTGCCTTGCCTTGCCCTACTGCTTCCACTGTTGATATGTTTCACATTGAATCAAAGAGTAAGAGTCATACAGTGAGGTGCAAGATGTGAAGGATTTGATTTAGCATGGTGGAGTCAAAATTAATGATGTAAAAGGCAAAGATTTTGGTATCACCCATGAAATTTCTCTACCTTGATTTTTTTGTTGACAGTAAAATTTAGAGAATGAAAGAGAATTTGAAAGCAAAATAAACATGCTTGGAAACAAAAGTGAGTTAAAATGGGCTCTTGGGCCCGTGAGTTGAAAGTGGGCTTGAAGGCCTGGGAGTAGTTGGAATCAAGAGGCACGTGAGCCCAAGATTTGAATGTGGGATAGAGGGTCCGGTTGATGTTGATGGGCATGAGGGCCCAATTGGAGGTTGAGCCCGAGGGACCCAATGAAAAGAGTGGGCACATGGACCCGATTTAAATGGTTGGGACCAAGATTGTGATTTGTGATGGGCTCGCTAGCGCCATTGAAGAGTATGGGTGCGTAATCCCAAAGTTGAAGAAGTGGGGGCATGGGGGCCCGATTTTGAAGAAGTTTGGGCACACGGGCCCGATGGTGAAGAAGTGGGGGTATACAGGCCCGAAGTTGAAGGAGTGTGGGTATGTGTGCCCAAGGTTGATGGAAAATGAGCACGTAGGCCCGATTTAGAAGAAATTTGGGCACATGGGCCCGGTTGTAGAAAAACATGGGCATGTGAGCCTAATTGAGGTGAATTACGGGCACGTGGGCCCATTTGAGGTGAATTGTGGGCGAGGTGGGCCCGATTTAGAAAAATTAAGGGCACGTGGGCCCGATTTAAAAAAATTAAGGGCACATGGGCCCTATTGGAGAGAATTATGGGCACGTGGGCCCGATGGAAGGAAAGGGGCACGTAGGCCCAGTTGGGGAAAAGGGGCATATGGGCCCAGTTGAAGGAAAGGGGCATGCGAGTCCGATTGATTAAAAGAGGCACGTGGGCCCGGTTGAAGAAAAGGGGCATAAGAGCCTAGTTGATTAAAAGGGGCACATGGGCCCGGTTGGATAAAGAGGGCACGTGGGCCCGGTTGATGGAAAGGGGCACATGGGCCCAGTTGATGAAAAGGGGCATAAGAGCTCGATTGACAAAAAGGGGCATAAGTGCCAGAAAATGGGGCATAAGTGCCCAAAAATGGGGCATAAGGTCCCAATTGAGTGGGATGGGGTGTGGTCCATGGCCCTAAGATTGACAGATTTTGGACTCATGGGCCTAATTGATGGTTGTAAGAAGGATACAGAAAGGGCAGTGGCCCTAAGATTGAGGAATTGTGGGCCCATGGGTCCGATTGTTGATTGGGAGGAGGTTAAAGAAAGGGTTGTGGCCCTATGATTGATTGATTGTGGGCCCATGGGCCCGATTGTTCTTTATAAGGAGAATGAGGCAAGGGTCGTGGTCCTAAGACTGATTTCGAGGATTTTGCCTGCCTAGCTGGAGAAGGTCCTAGTATCCTTTTGCTAAGGTCTACATCCTTCAGGAGGCTTGTCGATTCATTCCCTATTTCACTGACCAATTCTATTCCTTTATTTTTCGGTTCAAGGGTCAATTCTATCTTCCCCAACTTCGGGGATCAACTCCAATGATGGCAACATTTGATCTATACTTGGAGAATCCTTGCCTAGTCCTTGACAATCAACTAAATTTATGATCCCCTCACCTATGCTCCTTACAGTAGGCTTTTCCTCAGGTTTTTTGGGGAAGAGGGCATGCCTAGTTTAGGGGATTCTGGAAGTATCGAAGGGTTTGGTTCAACCTCCCCTACTAGCTGACTTTGATCTTGAGAGAGAGAGCAAGGATATGTTGAGGAGTTGATTCCTCTGCCAGGGCAGGAGCATAAAGGGTCAAAGTGACTGAATTATCTGCCATGGCAAGAGCATGGATGATCGGAGTGACTGGTTCCTCTACCATGGCAGGAGCAATAGAAGAAACATGTGCCTTAACTGACTTAGGGTGAACCCTATTTTGAGGGATTGATTGAATAGCCGAGGGATGTTCAATTGGTGTCGGCATAGAAGTCAATTTGGGCTGAGGAGCTATTGGTAAACATGGTTGAGGAGTCAAGGCTTGAATGTATAGCTGAGGGGTTGTTGGTGGAATAGGCTGAGAAGTCAAGGACCAGATGATTGGTCGATGGGCCTTTGGAAATGTTGGTGGAGTCAAAGGCTAGGGAAGCGGTTTAGGTAACAAAGTATTTGCACGAGCAACAAGAGGAACTTGATTGTGCACAGTTGGTTTCGCCATTAGCACGGGTTGCATGACTGGCTGAGGTTGGGGCATGGGTGGCCTAATCAACTGGCGTCAAGGAGTTGGCTGAAGATGATGATCTGGATGAGGTTGGAGAGGGCTCCTAGGTTGGTGCATAGCATCAATGCTTCTCTCAAGCCTGGGCCTCAATTCATCAGAATATTGCATTAATTCCACATATTCTTTTACTTCCCCGATTGTTGAATAGCCTGGCCCATATCGTTTCAAGAATTTGGTATTGACACTTTTGAAATCCCATATCTCTACTTCGTTCAATGAAAAAAACCAATATAGGGCTACACACTCAAAGATCTCCTAAAAAGAAAGGCAAGGGTCTTTCTATCATTCTGCCATTGAGATGATTTGCTCAGGAAATCATTGACATGGGTGAACAGATCACCTAAGCCATTGTAGTGATGGTAGGTTGGCATTTGTGATGGGGGGATGTAGATAGTATAGAGGGGAAATTCGACGGTTTCTTTATCCTTTGCAATAGGTGGGGAGGAATTCATCAGGGGGTGTGCACATGGCACCTAGATGGGAGGGAGGTGGGTTGGTGTGAGAGCTGAAGAATGACCCACAATGGGGTGAGTAGGTGAAGTAACATGGCAGGGTTGCCCAGGTGGGGTTATGGTAAGAGGTCGAGCTGCCGATTGGGGAGGTGAGGCAGATAAGTTGACTTTGGCTGGACCATGATTGACAAGCGTCTTGCCCTTTACTAGGGACTGCACAATTGAGAAGGATTTAGGATCAAGGTGGAGAGATAGACCCTGAAGGAGTTGCTCCTTGCTGAGCAGAGCAGGCTGATGGGTGGGATCTTGAATTTCGGGTTCCCTGATGGCATTAACATGGACCTCTGGTTAAACCATGGGTTCTTGTAGCATGTAGTGACCCATCTTGTAGTAGTCCAGCATCCCGATGTGCCTTTTAGACCTTAGCATCATGGGCATCCTATAGAACTTTCTAAAGAGATAGTTAAAAAAGAGAGCAAGCAAAGCACACAATTGAAGATTTTTTGTTATGTTTTGTTTTTTTTTTGTTTTTGAATTTTTTATTTCAATTTGGTTGTTTGAAAAAACAAGTTGAACACAAAATTAAAGAGTTTTTTTTTGCTTTTTTTATTTAGGTGTTTTGCAAGAAGAAATTTTTGGTTGTTTTCAAATTTTGGTGAGCAAGCAAGTTATGCAAACAAGGTTTTAAAATGACTACTTGACAATTTTTAGGTTGAAACCTTATATTAGATAGATTGTTAGCAATTGTTCACTCAAGTAGGTATGGTTCCTATTGCTTCAATCTTCAAGACCTAAGGTTGTCACTCAATCACCACAAGTAGGTACTTGGGTTCTTCGAGTTTCGAGAAGTGGTACAACCGGCCCAATCGTGCGGAGTGGAATACTCCACAGATGGGGACTTATGGAGGCCTTGATGGAAACAACCAAATCAACTAGGAAGGAATATCCCAGAAGAGATGTTAGAATCCACCAAGAAGGTGTTTGGAGGGTGAGAGTGTTGGGAGAAAGAGCCCCCACCTCGAATGCCCTACGGATCGGAACAAGTCCGGTACCCAATGCAAAAGCTAACGCAAAAATGAAAAATGGAGGGTAGGAGGAGAAGAAGCAATCAATATGCAAACATGAATGAAAGCTATTAAATAAATCAAGCAAGTGAATGCAATCAAGACAAGCAATGATAAAGTAAACAAGTAACTAGCAACTAGCAACTAAAAGGTAGTTCGCGCGGGAACCGGCTTGTAATGGAGTGTCCAAGTGGGGACAAATCTGAAGTAGAGGTAAAAGAATGGTACACACGGGGACCGATTTGAAAATAAAGTGGCTCACGCAGGAGCCGAGTTTTGGAAAGGTAGGTGGTTCACGCGGGAACCGATTTTTGAAGGAAAAGGAGTGGTTCACGCGGGAACCAGTTTGTTTGGTTGAAAAAAGAAAAGGAGGGCCATGTGGGGCCAATCTAAAGTGGTGCAAAAGGGTGGTCCATGCGGGGACCGATCCGAAAGTGGGTTGGTTCACGCGGTAACCAGTTTAGAAAAGGGGTTGGTTCACGCGGGAACCAATTTTAGTGAACAAAGGGGTGGTTCACGCAGGAACCAGTGTAAAAGGTGACAAAATAAAAATAGGGCCACGTGGGGCCAATCTGAAGGTTCTGTAAAGAGGTGGTCCATGCGGGGACCGATTTGAAAATAAGTTGGTTCACGCAGGAACCGAGTTGGAAAAGAAAGGTGGTTCATGTGAGAACCGATTTATAAGAAGAAAAGTGGTTCACGCAGGAACCGGGTTGAAATTAAAGACAAGCAAATCAAGTCCACATGGAGGACAATCTTTAAAGGAAGAGTAAACAGAAAGTTTAAAGGTAAATGAACATGGAAAAGGTAAAGGCCAAGCCGGTTCACGCGGGAACTAAGTTGGAAAGCAACTAGTTGCACGGATCCATCAAGCTATCATGGGTGAAGACACTGGTTGTCCCACCGTTGTTACCAAAAAGCTATCGACTCCAGAAACGGGTTCCGGATCGGCACCTCAAGAGAAGGTGAAAGATGGAATAGGGGAAAAGGGGGAGTGAATCGGAAGACACTCGAAAAGCGGTAAAGACTCCTCACCTCGGTCCCACACTCACATTGATCCCCGAACTTGATAGAAATGTATGCCCTACAAGCCAATCATATATGATATGATTCGACATTTCAAGAAATATCTTATTCAATTAATTAGGCAAATCTTCATTATAAGCTCTTATTAGAAGCGAATATCATAATGAAGTCCTTGATCAAATACAATGATGATTAAATCATGATGAGATCATTATGAGATTGATCATCTAGAGGTATTTGATCTAAATGTTCCTAGTCATAGGATACTTGAGACGGGACATCAAGGATCCGGATAGACTAGTTTATGTGATGTCTTCTCATGTGATGAGGACGACCGATCTCATTGGTCATTAGTGTGGAGACACTGAGATACACATACATGTGCTCATTAGTTGAATGAGTTCACTGAACTGACCGAATTAGAAACCCTGAATGGTATCTTACCGAACTGTCTATCAGGGTTTTCTATCATCACGGTTGCATGGTTGGACCTTTGACCTGAGTCGCCAAAGATGCCTTGTTGGGTGGAACTTGTGCTTTGACCATTGACTTATTGATCACAATTTAGATGGTCCTATATAGCGATGGATCGGGTACAAGGAAAATCCGATGGAGGCAATTGAGCAGACAACAAGGGATCGTCTACTCTCGGTAAGTGAGAGTGAATGTCCTATGGGATAGTACTCTAAATCCCTGGCCAGGGTAGATAGGATAATTGGAAAAGGAGTTTCCCAATTGATCCAATTCCGAGTACAGGATCTTATAGAGTCGGTATACTAAGGAGTTGATAGTCGATGCCGTACTCCTTTCCGACCGAGACATTGGATGGATGAGGGTTTTTATCCATGTGGTAACTGATGATGGAAAGGTTCAATGGAGATGAGATTATCCCCATAGCCATTTGGGATCATGGGATGTGGCTTGTACCCTTCATGATCGGTAGGCCGATTAATCTGTTATCGGATAATGGATTTAATTAAATTAAATAGAATTGTTCTATTTTATTTAGGCCTCAACCAAATAGGTTATTGGGCCTAGTGGGTCACACACAAAAGGACTTATCCACAAGTACAGGGGCAAGTAAGTAATTTATAGAGATTTTGAGTTTTTATGAAAAAATTCATAATTCCTTATAAATACTAATGGTTTCAGCCAAACCCCATCAAGCCACGAGTGAAAACCACGTCCCTAGCCTACTCCCTACCTCCTTCTCTCTCTAGAAGGTGTCCATGGTCGATGGAGCTCTGTTCGGGAAGAGTTCTCGAGGTCGGCGTGAAAAGGGAGAACCTGCTGTGGATGAAGTTCGTGTGGATACTGCTGGAGACCGGACACTTGAACGGTTTGAAGAGCTTGATAAGCTCATCTCCTTCCTCTCCATGGGATTATATGAATCCCTATCAGGTATATTCGAACCCGATTTGATCGGTTTTCGGTTTTCGTCGTTAGGTTCTGATTGAGACGGATTCTAAAGGAACCTATAGGAATCGTCGTTTACGATGCACCAAATTTTAATGGACAATTCCTTACAGTGGTATCAGAGCCCGGTTCAAGTCTCGGTCGAAACTGACGTCGAATCGACATTATTTCATGTTATTTGTGTTCCTGAATCTGTGCAAACGTCTGTTTTGACGAGGCCACCATATTCTTTGTATGACTCAGATAAAAGATTGGTTGGCCTTGGCAGAATATAGTGATATAGGGCTTTCCAACTCCGCAAACCGTTTGAATTTTGGATCTCTGTAGTGTTCGGGAGAAGCATCAAAAGTTGTTGTTTCTGTCATGCTCGAACCGACACCCGGATTTGGGGATTTTGTGAAATCTCCGTCCACATAAGAAATTGAGGCTTTTAAAAGGTTTGGGAGATGGGTAATATGATTACCTAGCCTTTACCTTTGATATCAAGCTTTGAACGACGGCGGAGGATGAGAAATTTTGAGTTTTCCAACGAACTAGGGTTTTGCGGAATCTGGCGGCGCCGACTTGTTTCTTCCTGATTTCCCGTTGATATAGAATTTTTCTATGAAGGGATATATACATATTTTGAAACTTAATATTATTAGGATTCTAAATTTTATTTTTTGAGAATATTTTTCTTTCTGGATAAGGAGTTATCCTCGTTGCAAAATAGAGATTTCTGCTACGGAATTTGGGTGACCGCCGCCTCTTCTTCCTAATTTTTAGGACGATTGGGATTTTTCCTGGATATGGTGCCTACTGTTTTGGATTCCTTATTCGATAAGTATTCCAACGCATATTTTTTCGGATTTTTCGGAGTCCGGGATAAGAAGATAAATCCGATTCTATGAGATGGATTTCCTCCCGATGAACAGTGCTGGCCGCGACCTTATCGGGCGGAGAAGGAGGATCCGACTCGGACCCGGATCCAGATCCGGGTCAACACCTGGTTTGACCGTGCTGGCGCACAGGCGGCGCAGACGCCCAGACACCATTTATATGCTTTTAAAGTATTTAAAATCATAGAAAATTTCGAAAAATTTCCATAAAAATCCAAAAAAATTCTGAAAAATTCTATAATATTATTTAACATGTTTTTAAAGTGTTTAATGACATGTTAGATGATTTTTAGTTCTATTTACATAGATTCACTCATCGTTAAACTTTAAAATTGTTTTAAAGGTTTAACTTAAATTATTAGTGTCTTAATTAATTCTGTAAAATGATATTTTACAGAATATAAATTGGGACATTAATTTATGACTTTGCACAGTATTGGGAATGCATGAATGTTCTAAATAGTTTAGTTTTGTATGTTCATTTCATATAAATTGTTTATATGTTATTGTCATGTTATTTTCATGTTATTTATTTCATGAAAATTCGACATACATGAAATTGAGAATTTCAAAATAAAGTATATAATTTTATTCTGATATATATGATATATCTCATATAATTATCACGTATGCGCTCTATGTTCATGTGATGAATGTTAGTGTGTGTATGGAGGCGATCATGGACTTAATTGTGCTTGGCTTGTGATTGCTTTTAATTGTGTTGGTTATGTTATTAAATGAGGCATGCGTGTGCCTCCTCTCTCTCTATACAATCTGATTGTACATTCTACCTCCCTCCATTAATGTACTCATCTTGGTTAAAACCAAGGTTTCTTATTGAGTTATGTACATTTGTGGGGTCTGCATACCCTTAAGCCGCTTGTAAGAGTTAGAAGCCGGTTCGTTGAAGGTTGGAGAGCGGGACCACTTGGAGAAGCACCCTTCTGAAGTGGGAGCATACCAACTCAAGCATCTGAAGCAAGGATTTGCACCTATAGGGGTGCCTTAGGTGCATGCTTAGGGTTAAGTCCATGATCACCTGATTTTGTGCATATTTGATATGTGGATGTGTGCTACAGGTTATACCTTAGATATATGATATTCCAAAGGTGTTATATATACTTAGCACATATTATTGATGAGACTAAAATAAAATCCCTCCTTGTCAGTATTAGGTTGATAAACGTGTGACATTAAGAATGACTCACGTAGCCTTTCATTGTTATGGTCTTGATGAGCCAATCCTAGATTGGATGGGTTTGTTGTGTTTTCCACAAGACTCATTCAGCAAGGGATTGGTGATCATGGCCAAGGCATTTGTCGAACTTTGTGGTGGACCATTGCATGGCCTTGTTGTGTTTCCCATAAGGGCTATGTTAATAATTTATTCTCATAACGTAACAAGCGAATTTGACCTAACTAGAGTATATAGCTTGTTGTGTTTCCCACAAGGTTATAACTCTAGAGGCTGAATGACTAAGAATTGCAAGGGTTGCAATTGGTAAAAGTTACCTACCTATTAAGTATGGGATGACTTGTTGTGTTTTCCACAAGGTTGTCACCATAAAGTTAATAGGGTCTTAGTCCCCACTAGGATTTCATCGTGATATCCCGTCTTTGCATAATGAGAGTTATGCAAATTCGTCGAAAATTAGTGGGAGCATAAATTAGGATCAAAGACCATATCTTAATTTTAATGAATGTTTGCAATGTTATATTGATAAAATTATATCTCTGTTGTAGAATACGATAATAAACCACCATTAGTATGGCATATTAGATGCCATATAGCTTAATGGATCACACTTCTTAGACTGGTTTAGAACTAAGAGAATTGTTCTCATAGTTGACCAATTAACTATTCTACTTGAGAAGTAGGTGTCTCCTAAATTATCTAGTAATATGAAAGAAAGATAAGATCTTATCTCATAGACAAGATGCATTGTTTGCCTTAAACTAGATGTTAGTCTCTATGAGACATAATTATAGAGACAACATGGATAGATGGATATGAGATCCATCATGGCTCATAGTGATGAGCTAACTAAAGGGCAACTTAGATCAACAATACATCTTAATTACTTCTTGTTGGTGAGACCAATAGTAAGAAGTAAAATATCAGATAGAAATAGGAGAGAGTTAATAGTAAAAGAAGGTGGTCAAGATAATAAAGCCAGAATAAGACATGATTCTTACACTGTCATGATAATGATATGTGAAAGAGGAAGTACAAGGTGTTTTTGTATATAATGCAAAGGTGGAGCTTGAGAAGCTTCATGTATCCAAGTCATTGGCACTTACTTGATTTAAATATACACTTAATGGTATTAGATACTATATGTGTATATCATAATATTAGATACTATGGATGCATCTGATAGTATGAGATACCAGATATGCATCTTATATCTACAAGGAGTTGTAGATGATAACAAGTAAATGAAGGCTTAATAAATAAGTTGTTGACCTACATATGAAATGGTGCAAAAGTTGCATCATTATTAGTGGGAGGTGCAATTCTTTAATAGCCTTATCGAGATGTCTTAATAATTAATATTGCTATTATATCCTTCTACAAGAACATTATATGATTTCCTACTTGAATAAATGTTGATTCATTCTAAGTTATGGAATTGATAGATGTTCTAATAGATTGAATGGCAAAGTGTTTGCCAGTGGGAGCTTAATGAATTGTTAATCATATTTGATATGTTAGCTCTCATGTTATGTGTGAATATTCCTTTTAAGAGGAAATGGGTTGATTTAGATCAATCTACACTTTAGCTTTATATAGACATGGAGAATGGGTTAATGAGTTATTAGAACTCGTACATTTAGATGTATGTTAGCCCATATCTAGTAAGGCTAAAAAAGAATATTTCTACTTCATTATTTCAAAGATGATGTCTCTGGGTTTGGAAACATGTACTTTATGAAGTACAAAACTAAGACCTTTGAGAAATTATTTGAGATTAAGAATGAAGCAGAGATACTAATGGAAAGAGTATTATAACTCTTTGATGATATCAAGGAGGGGAATACTTAAGTACATTATTTACATATAATTGAAGGATAATAGAATCTAATGGACACCTCTTTACACATTTTAGCTTAATTGAGTAGTTAAAATGAGAAGTCATGTTATGTAAGACATAATATGAACAATGACAAGTTTTGCAAATTTCCTCTTTGTCTAATTTTGGTTAAGTACTCATTATAACCACTTGATCTTAATAGGTACCTTCTAAGTCTGTTCTGATTATTCCATATAGGATATGGAAAAGGGGTTAAAACTTGACCTTAAGCAAGTTAAGGTTTCGGAATGTCCGACCTGGTGAAGAAGAATAACTCTAACAAGTTGGAATATAAGACTATGAAGTGTTGGCTTGTGGAATATCCTAAGGAAACTTTTGGATATTAAATATACGACCCTTATGTATAAGGGTATGTGTTGCTCAGCTCACTATATTTCTAAAGGAAAAGTTCCTTCTTAAGAAAGATAGTGGGAGCAAGGTATATATGGAAGATGTTCCAGTTTCACAACCCAGTAACACTTCTATTAAGGTGCTAGTTAATAATTACACAAGGATAAATCATAGGTCTTTACTTGTGTCCATTCTACCTAAGAGACATGTGAGACATATCTCTAATAGATGAAATGAGGCATAAGATAATAAGGATATTGATCCTAGGATCTATATAGAACCAATATGAGATATTGATTCATTAATGGGAAGAGACAATAAAATCCGATATAAACTTTATCTATTCTAATCAAGTTTAGAACTTGATAGATCCACCTAAGGATATAGTATCCATAAGGAATAAATTGATCACTAAAGAATGGATAGGAGTGGATTAGAAGGTAGATACCTTCAAATGTGAGAATAGTTGAAAAGGATATCATTGAAGTCAAATAGTTGACAATGATGAGATCTTTTACCTATTCCATGGATTAATCCATTCGGATTTTGATTGTTACACTCTATGATTATGAGATAAGCTAATTGGATGTTAATATAGTGTTCCTCTAAAGTATTTTGAGGAATAGGTGTATATGATACAACTATAGGGAATCAAGTCCCAATAACATCCAAGAAGAGTGTGTAATAAGTTCATTTATGGACTGAAGTAAAACTTCCCATAGATCATATATAAGGTTTAATGAGATTAAATCTTATGACTTTGTTAAGAACGAAGAGGAGCCTTGTGTATTCAACAAGATAAGTGGGAGTGCTGTTACTTTCTTGACATTTTATGTTGATGACGTACTACTCATTAAGAATGAAGTAGGTGTGTTATCATAAGTGAACCTAGCTATCAAATTGATCCTCCAAACACAATTTAGGTTTTGAGATCTATGGAGATAGATCTATAATCAATGCCCAGTTAATGTACGTAGTCACCATAGTCAAAGGTTTTGACATGATAAACTCCAAGATAGGTTTCTTACCTATGAAGTGTGGAGTTGATCTCTGTAAAGTGTTGTCTTTGTAGACTTTTTGAAAGATAAAGAGATCACATAAATAGAGCCCTTATGCCTTTGTCATAGCATCTATTATTTATATGATGCTATGTACATGATGTGATTAATACTCTATAAGATATGAGCATTCATCAGGAAGATCCAGGTGAGAGTCACTGGATAGTTTAGAGATATATCATTTGGTACTTGAGAAGCACTGAGAATGTATCTCTATACATTGGAGGATAAGACTTGAAGTCTTGTAGTTTTACAAACACAAGCTTCTAATCAAATAAGTTTGATATTAAGTCAGAATTATGGTGGTGCAGTGAGTTGAAAGAGTTCTATGTGATAGAACACTGTAAGTTCTACAGCATATGTAAACAAGTTTACATAGTGGTTGCACACTACTTGAGAAGTAGTCTAGATGAAGTTTTTCATCTACATATTTGATATGGGATTGTCTCAATTTTCTCTGAAAGTGTATCATTGTTTTGAGAAAACAATGGAGTAGAGCCAATGTCTCATCAGAAGTTTAGAACTTCTGTGGCGATACCATACAATCAGAGAGATTGCAACCTATAGAGATATAATTAAAGATAAAGTATCTACCATTAATAACATTGCAGATCCACTAACTGAAGCAGTTACTCAAAGAGTGTTTGAGCTTCACCTTGAGCTGATACAGATCAGTCAAATGGTGATTGGCTTTGATGCAAGTGGGAGATTGATAGAAATGTATGCCCTACAAGCCAATCATATATGATATGATTCGACATTTCTAGAAATATCTTATTCAATTAATTAGGCAAATCTTCATTATAAGCTCTTATTAGAAGCGAATATCATAATGAAGTCCTTGATCAAATACAATGATGATTAAATCATGATGAGATCATGATAATGAGATTGATCATCTAGAGGTATTTGATCTAAATGTTCCTAGTCATAGGATACTTGAGACGGGACATCAAGGATCCGGATAGACTAGTGTATGTGATGTCTTCTCATGTGATGAGGACAACCGATCTCATTGGTCATTAGTGTGGAGACACTGAGATACACATACATGTGCTCATTAGTTGAATGAGTTCACCGAATCGACCGAATTAGAAACCCCGAATGGTATCTTACCGAACCGTCTATCGTGGTTTTCTATCATCACGGTTGCATGGTTGGACCTTTGACCTGAGTCGCCAAAGATGCCTTGTTGGGTGGAACTTGTGCTTTGACCATTGACTTATTGATCACAATTTAGATGGTCCTATATAGCGATGGATCGGGTACAAGGAAAATCCGATGGAGGCAATTGAGCGGACAACAAGGGATCGTCCACTCTCGGTAAGTGAGAGTGAATGTCCTATGGGATAGTACTCTAAATCCCTAGCCAGGGTAGATAGGATAATTGGAAAAGGAGTTTCCCAATTGATCCAATTCCGAGTGCAGGATCCTATAGAGTCGGTATACTAAGGAGTTGACAGTCGATGCCGTACTCCTTTCCGACCGGGACATTGGATGGATGAGGATTTATATCCATGTGGTAACTGATGATGGAAAGGCTCAATGGAGATGAGATTATCCCCATAGCCATTTGGGATCATGGGATGTGGCTTGTACCCTTCATGATCGGTAGGCCGATTAATCTGTTATCGGATAATGGATTTAATTAAATTAAATAGAATTGTTCTATTTTATTTAGGCCTCAACCAAATAGGTTATTGGGCCTAGTGGGTCACACACAAAAGGACTTATCCACAAGTACAGGGGCAAGGACGTAATATATAGAGATTTTGGGTTTTTATGAAAAATTCCATAATTCTCTATAAATACTAATGGTTTCAGCCAAACCCCATCAAGCCAAGGGTGAAAACCGCGTACCTAGCCTCCTCCCTACCTCCTCCTCTCTCTAGAAGGTGTCCATGGTCGATGGAGCTCCGTTCGGGAAGAGTTCTCGAGGCCGGCGCGAAGGGAGAACCTGCTGTGGATGAAGTTCGTGTGGATACTGCTGGAGACCGGACACTTGAACGGTTTGAAGAGCTTGAGAAGCTCATCTCCTTCCTCTCCATGGGATTATATGAATCCCTATCAGGTATATTCGAACCCGATTTGATCGGTTTTCGGTTTTCGTCGTTCGGTTCTGATTGAGACGGATTCTAAAGGAACCCATAGGAATCATCGCTTACGCTGCACCAAATTTTAATGGACGATTCCTTACAGAACTTTCATCTCACGGCATCGCTCGAGCACCGGAGATCGTTCGGGTCATGTGGGAAGAGAGTGAGGAGGAGATGAAATTAGAATATGAATAAAAAGGTGGTCTCCAGGAGCCGCGGGCTCCGCTTTATAGAATAAAAAAATAAGATTGAGTTGATTTGACCATGTGTACCTTAGCGTGGGTGATTATATGTAGGTTAAACCTTCTTCCTCGTCGGCTGGCCGATGAGGGAGAGTCCAACCGATGCTAGCTTGATCAACCTGTGCAACTTAAGATAATAAAACAAATGAAGAGTTTGATTAGACTTATGAGAAGTGTAGTAACTGTAGAGAGAAAATGAGAAAGAAGTAATTGGAATCGAACTCTCCAGCTTCAGGGTGAGCCTTAACCCCTTTTTTGTATATTTTTTTGTGATATAAAATTATGAAAAAAACTAAATAAAAATGATGCTAAAATTATTATGGATGAATGACGAAGACATAGAAACTTGAACGGCTCAAATCAGAGCTAAAACGGAGGAGATATCACCAATATGGCCGGACAGCGCACTGGACTGAACGTGCCCTGGGTTTAAGGGCGCGGTGGGCACACCCTAGGTGTGAGGGCGCAGTCTGCGCGCCCTTGGTTCGGGGGCGCGTTGCACTGTCTAGCACAACTTTGGTGTAGAGCTTGCCATGGGCAGTCCCGATGTCAGAATTGATTGCCATTTATTGTAATGGATAGAAGACTTAGAGAGAAAGAGTTCTCATGTTGATGACCTCTCTAGAATCCACTTGTAGAAGTCTGTAAAAATTCTGAAAATGGATGGATGTGACAAGTAAAACCTGGATGTGCGCCCTTAGTGCAACAATCACCACAGACAAATGGCAAGTCGGAATTGAATGCTGTCAGTTGCAAATGAAAGAGGATGAAGAGAGGAATAACTCCTCTGTTGAAGACTTTTGTAGCAGGAAACTCAGATTTTATACAGAAGCCAATGAAGTTGGTTGATGCAGAACACACAGATCGAGCCTTCTCCTTCACTTCGGGATTGATCTCTCAATGTAGGATCGGCTTGGGACATTGGGACGGCCTTGGGAGAGAGCATGGACGACCTCAGGATGAGCTAGACATAGGGGATTCACCTTGGGTCGCTGAGAATGGCCCTCAATTTATAGAGGATGGAAACCGGTGCAAAAAATGGAAACTGGACTGACCGCGCCCCCGCCTTTCAAAGAAGGTGAGGGCGCGCAGGGCGCGCCCTCAAACCAGGGGTGCGCAGGGCACACCCTCAATTCGGGGGCGCAGTCTGTGCGCCCCCCTGTTTCAAAGGAAGCGGGGGCACGTTACGCATCTCACTGCTAAAAATCGACGGAATCTTCCAGAAATTGCTAAAAAATCAACTTGACAAACGTAACGCGCCCCCGAACGGGGGGGCGGTACAAATAATCGAAAATCATTGATAGTAACTTCCAAAAATATGATTTAAAAGGTGTAAACCAGGGCACTTTCTGATTTTCGGAAATTGACCACACCCCCGCGTTTCAAAGGAAGCGGGGGCGCGCAGGGCGCACCCCCGGATTGAGGGCGCGCAGGGCGCGCTCTCCCCTTTCAAGGGGAGCGGGGGTGCAGTAGACTCTCACTCCTACGCGCGTGTTCCGGGAGCCGTAACTTGCAAACGGTATGTCCAATTCGGCTCCTGTTTGTTACGTTGGAAAGAGGGACTTCAACCGCACCTCCTCAAGTCGGTAAACCAGCCGGCATGACTCCCGAGACGTTCACACGGGGCTTTCTACCAGTTTACCCTTTCACAAAAAGCCAAAAACTGTGATGAAGATCCGGAAGGGCACGGTTCCGGTGAGGAATCTCGGGTCAACTCTGGATGACTTAAAATAATGACCGAACAAGTCTGGTATGGTCAGAAAACCCAAAATCATCGAAAAATATGAAATTAAACCGGTAAACGTGAACCTAACATTGGAAAAGCCGAGAAACTCTAAAATTGATCGAAATGGCCGTATGGCCCCGGTTGATGAAATATACGGCTAGGATCGATCCGGACAACTCGAAAAGACTCGGTGATGACCGAAAAGGCCTAATGCGTGGTCCATGATAGCCGTGTCAGTACAGATCGAAAAAAACATAATGAAGAAACCGTTATAGACTAACGCCTACCGAAATGACTTGTCAGAAACCCTGAATGTTACGGAACACATGCGGGACTCCCGAGATGTTCAAGCATGGACCATTCAAGGTCGGTCATCGAGCAGGCTTCGTGTTTTTACGGTTCACGCACGGCTCTCACTTGAAGGTTATGGCATCATTCCGGAAATCATCGGTCCATTCTCAACTTGCGAGGAGCTCCACCAGCATCCTTAGCTCATCTCCACGAGGTAATCCGAATCAGGTAACAGTTAAATAAGAATATCGCCTATGGAATAAGAGTCTGGGGCTCCGAATTAGGCCAATTTGGCCTGTCTACATAGGGCACTCAAAGGGGCTGAATGGGCATTACTTAGAGGGTATTCCACCATAGAGAGGGGTAGAGAAGAGAAGAGGAAGAGTAGAATTAAAGGGCTACATCGGAGCACACTTCTCCAACTCACCGGTTTTTTTCTTCTCTCTTGCACTGCTGGTGGTGCTGAAGATGATGGGATAAAGGTGCCACCAAACCCTTATCCTCTTGCTGTTGTATGAGAAAAATGGGTCTTCTCATTGCTTATGTTGATGGATGAAGCAAAGGGATGAAGAGAGCTTTCTGCACTTGTTGAAGTTGGCACACCAATCAGGTGGGCTGGTTGCACCTACTGCTGCGCACCTGCTGGAGGAAGCTTTTTTCTTCTTCTTCTTCTTCACTTGGAACACCCAAAATGGGTAGGAAAGCTTGATGACTTGATGCTGAAGACGTCCAAACAAGATGAGGAAGTCTTGGAGCAGGGTAAAGGGTGCACCAAAGAGAGGAATGGGCTGGAGCAGAGCTGGCGCACAGGTGGGCTGAGCTATCTACTACTGGCGCACTTGCTGGAGCTAGCCTGATTCCCCCTTCTTCTCCTTCACTTGGAACATCAAAAGGAAGAAGAAAAGCTTTCTAAGTTTCTGTTGAAGATGTCCAAGCAAGAGGAAGCGAGGTCTGGTTCGGCCAGAGATGGTGAGGGGAAGGAGAGGCAGAGCTTCTGTAGGGTGATCAGCTTGTCCTTCACATGGCCAGAAGAGGGGGGCTTTTATAGGGGCTGAGGGCGCCATCTGCAGAAGGGGATAAGCCATGGGCTGTTGAGGTGGATAAGGATAAGCCATGGGGGTGGTTGAGAGTGATAAGGATAAACCAAAGTTGGTTTTTGAGCTGGAGGGTGCACACCCATCAAGGGAGAGAGGGAATGCAAGCATGTTCGGCCAGCTCCCTACAATGTAGGAGATTGGGCGACAAAGAGAATGGGGAGAGGTGGTTCAGCCAGCCATCAGATGGGGATAGGACTTGGGTTTTTGTAAGATTAGTTGGGATGAGGATAAATCAAGGGAGTGGTTGAGGGTGATAAGGATAAGCCATGGGAGGTTGAAGTGGTTGAGGATGAGAAGCTGTCACACCTACCCCTACATTGTAGGGTGTTGGCGCACACAATCCTATATTTCAGGGCATTGAACGTTCAATGAAGGTGGGAAAGAGCTGGGTTCTGCCAGATGCGGCTTGGGTTTGCCCAATTTGTGTTAATTTTAACCAGGGTTTGATCGAAGTGCTTCCGATCCGACGAATACAATAAATCCTGACCGAAATCAATTAAATACACCTTGAATTAATCCCAAAAAATATGTAATGAGCTATGATGACCATTGATCATGTGATCCACCAAGATTTGTGGCTGAGATCTCCCAAATTGCTCTGGATTTCTGATTTTATGGATTTTCCTAATCGGGGCGATCTCGGCCGTCGATAATGCCAAAAAATGTAATTGAGTGCAATTACCTTCTCCCATTGGCCAAATTTATTTTTCATGCATCAATATTCATGATATCAATGTTTTGGGCCATGAAAATTGAAATTTTTAGCCCATGGGTCGATCCGGGAGCTGATCGGACCATTGTGCCCTTGGTGCGACGACATGCGGCTTTCTATCCAAATTTGATCTGTCTTGCATATCTCTTCATCCGGTGGTTGGATTTTCAATCCGTTTCAAGTGTTGCCTAGATCTATCCAACCTTGACAATGTGGTAAAGTTGGAATTCCATGTTAGAGTCCCAACTTGTCCCAAAGTGTCAGGGGAAAAATAGTCATTTCGGCCTTCCGGTGTCCATTTTCCATGTTTTGGGCACCGTTGCGAAGCTCTCGACCAGGGCTATGCATTGAGCACATTACCTTGGCCATTTTTAGCATTTAAAGCCATGTCAAGGCATTTCAAGAGCCTGTTTACATCATCTATTCTTAAATTTTCTAAATCTGGGTCAAATTTTCTGCATCGGCTTCGGCATTGTTGAAATCTGTATCAAGCAAGCTAAGTGAAAAAATTTGATGCCAACAGATGAAAAATCGCATTGCTCATTAGTGTGGAGACACTAGGATCCACACATAGGAGCTCATTAGTGGAATGAGTTCACTAAACTAACCAATTAAGAAAAATTTGATCAGTATCTTATTGAACTGTCTATCAAGTTATTCTTACTTCTCAATAGCACGATTGAATCTTTGACCAGAGTCACCAAAGATATCTTATCGGATATATTTGGATCTTTGATCATTGGCTTATAAATCACCATCTTGATGGTCCGGTGAAGGCAATTAAGTAGACAACAAGAAATTGTTCACTCTTAGTATGATAGAAAGAATGTTCTATGGGATAGTACTCCAAATCCTTAGCCGAGGTACTTATTATAATTGTAAAAGGAGTTTTCTGATTGATCTAAACCTGAGTACAGGATCCCATAGAGTTAAAATTTTTATGAGTTAACAGTCGATGCCGAACCCCTGACTAACCGGGATATTGTATGAACGAGGATTTAAATCCATGTAATAATTGATAATGTAAAGGCTCAATGGATGTTATTTAACTCATCAAAGTTATTTGAGATTATAAGATGTGACTTGTACCCCTTATGATTAGAAAGTCGTAAAAACTATTATCGAATAACAGTTTTGATTTAATTTAAAAAAATTATTCTTTTAAATTAATTAAAACTTCAACTATATTGACAATTGGGCCTAGTGGGTCATACACATTAGATATGGTCAATAAGATGAGGATATAGACATAATTTTATAGAAGTTTTAGATTTTTATGAAAAATTTCATCTTTTATAAATAAATGGCTTATGAAGTCAAACATTATCAAGTCATAGGGCTGGAGCACGTCCTAAGATACCTCTCTTTCTCCTCTCTCCTCAAAAAAGTGATCTCCTATGGTCAAGCTTGAATTTGGAAGGTTTCTAGAGGCTCGAAGGAATGGAGAACTCGTCTATTGAAGCAAATAGTGTGGATACTGCTAGAGACCGTCCACTTGAACTATTTTTAGTAAGGAGAAATATCCTCTATTCATTCATGGTGAGGGATTTTGTAAATACCATAAGGCATTCTCGTTCTACTTCATATTCGGTTCCTAGTTTTACTAGTTTGGCATCAATCAAGGCAAAGACCATGGTTTTAAGAATCAAAAATGTTTTTGTTGTCATAGAATGATTCCTTATAGATGTGTTATAAGAAACGTGTCCAAGAAGAAAGCATGACTAAAAATGGAAATTATAATTGAAGAAAAGAAGCTTTGAGAAAAATAATGCCAAGTCCCACTGTAGTCTCCAAAAAAATTATTGACTTGAAGATCAGGCCAGCACTACGGACAGAAATGAAATGGATGTGATAGAGAAGGATGTGGTAGTGGTCACCAGGTATCAATGGATTGGATCTGAATAAGTGATGGGGGAGAGAGAGTGAGAGTGAGGGCATATATAGAGTAAATAGAATGAATTAAAAGAAAGATTGACCTATGTGTTGAAGTAGAAGAGAGATTGTAGATGAGTTCATAGGATTCTTCCTTGTTGACCAGCCAAAGAAGAAGAGTTCCTCTCTAAGCTTCTTCTTTCTTGATGCATTCGGGGCATGGACGCATTATGTTGCAGTTCCTGAAAAGTCAAAAGAAAAGAACACAATATGAACTAACGGTGGGTGTAATATCTATAAAAGATATGTTCACAAATCGAAAGGAACGTGATGAAACGGATTAGGGCTACTTTTCCAGCCCCTTTTTGTTGGTATTTTGGTGTATATATCATGAAAATGTTATGCTAAATGTGAAGAATAGATGAAAATGTAGAAATGAAACTAAGAGAAACTTCTGGCAGGTATTGCCCGTATAAGGGAAACTCCTCCTCCTCCTAAACAAGAAAGAAGAATCTAAACTACTACGCACCAACTTTTAATATACAAAAATATGAATATGAACTTTAGCATATATTTTTTTAGAATTTTTAGTAAGAATCAAGTCTATATGGCTAACAATAAAGGCCCATGCTTTTACCTTTCTGCACACCAACTTTTTCTACTCCTTCATTCTCTATCTCACATTTATTCTCTTTCTACACATTCTCTCTCTCGTCAGTCTATCTCTTGCTGTTCTCTAAGCCTCTTCCTATTTCAAAAGGTTGTTTGGATGCTTTCCAAAACACATTCAACCTGACCTCTTTGCCTTCCATCTTCCATCCCAGCATCATAGAGGTAATTATTTGCCAAACCCTCTCCCACCTTTATCAGTTTGGCCTGTGAGTCCCCTTTGCCTTCTTAAGTCACACCATCCTTCTTCATTTCCTACACATCCTCTTTCCGGTGCTTCTTCTATAACCCATTATGTAAAACTTCTTGGGTAGACTTCCAATTTCATTCTACAATCTCTTCCATAGTTTTTTTTGCCTACATTCTCTTCTTCGTATGATTGCACAAAATCTCTTTCTTCATCACTTGTGGAGTTTATTCCTCTTCAATGCAAAGGTTTGATAGACAGTCCAATTTTACATCCAAATAACCTATTATGACTCATTAATTTGGTACCTTATGCAGGCTCCTTCAGTGGGTCATGAGGCAAGGTTTGTTAAAGAAAATTTTGAAAAAGGTTTCCTAGTCACATACTGGTCACAATGTGTGAAGCTCATCTAACATTGTTTACCCGTATGTAGGGATGCAAACGAACCAATACACTTGACAAGTAACGTGAAACTCGATTCGATAAAAACTCAACTCGGCTCATTTAATATGTTAAATGAATAAACTTGAAACAAAAAATAAAGCTCGACTCATCAAACAATCCGAGCTTGAACAAAATCCTACTCGGCTCGTTAAGCTCGCAAGTAGCTCGACTAAATATTATATTGTATATTTATTTTTAAAAATTAAGTTATGAGTATTAATAATTATATAATGCCCCTTAAATTTATTATGGGTGTTTGGTTGCATGATAATGGAGATTTTTATTTTAATTTTTAAAAAGTGTAAGAAAACTTGTTAAAAGAGGTGTTTGGCAACCTTGACAATTTTATGTTTTGAAAGTGGTTTTCTTCTTAAACAAAAAAGAGGGTCCCACCTCTTTCTTTTTTCTTGTGGTCTCCCACTTTGTTTGGTCATGAATAATAGTTACTCTTTTTTGTTATCACATCCCTCCAAACATAATAATTTTATGTTATGAGTTGGTTCACTTTTATTTTAATACAATTTTTTATCATAAAAGTGTACAAAAAATTATCATGCAACCGAACACCCCATTAAATACTTTAAATTTTGAATTTAAACTTAGATTGAGTTTCATAAATGAGCTAAATTTAGAGTTTCACAAATGACTTTTCATTTATTTTGAGTTTTATAAATGAGTTTGTATGTAGCTTAAGCTTGAATATAAATTGAAATTTAGTTTATCTACTACTCGAGTTCAAGCTCGTTTGCACCCCTACCCATAGGTGATAATGATATTCACCAGCTAGGGACTTCCTGTACATGCATCTAATAGATTGTCATCAGCTCTAAGGAATGCTTGAGCAATTTGAGATGGTAATTAGATTGAAGATTAATCATGTGATCTTGTAGGCCAAAGCATGAACTACATATTTTTCTGTATTTCTTCAATTATGTGTGGATTATTTTTGCATTTGGTAAGAGACTCCATATTTTATATTGTTAGGACAAATGATTTCTACATTAAATTATCTAACATAGAGGTTGATTACCACGTTTAAAATTTGTAAATATGTTTAAAAAAACTAAGATTTGCGAATGGTACTTCAACATTGTTATTTAATAAAGAATAGAAGATAACATAAATTTACAATCAATCCCACCACGATTTCCTTATTGAATGTTGGGTCCTTAGATTTATATAGTTTCTTTTGAAGGACCAGCACGGTGGTTGAGTGCCCTGTGCGATTTCACGTTGCAACAGATGGTCTCGGGTTCGAACTCGAGAAGAGCCTCCCCATGGGGGAGGTTTTGTCCACTCAACCACAGGTGAGGGACTCTTAGATTTATATAGTTGATCAATGCATTGATCTAAATTCATTATAACAGCATAAGCCAACACATTGATATTTTTTGTTTCTACATATTTTTTGTGTTTTGCTTTTCCTGATACCATCTAATCAGCACTATTTCTATTTATTCATTACCTAGGTTTTTAAAGTTTTGACTTCTTTTTATTGAGTTATATGAAAAATGATCTTTTTCTCTACTTTGTAATGACTAAACCATGGTTGTCCATCACCCACGGACCAGACCTGGTCGAAATCTAGGCCGACCGCTGCAACTCAGTTGACCCGACCCGAAGGAGGCCTAGACTAGGTCGCATGACCTAGCTTCAAGTTGCACAACCCAGTGACCGGTCGGCAACTTGGCCGACCAAGTCTCTGCCAATGGTCATTGGCAGCTACTATGGGGGCTCCTTCCCCTCCCCCCCCCCCCAATGGTCGCATGACCTAGCTTCAAGTTGCACAACCCAGTGACCGGTCGGCAACCTAGCCGACCAAGTCTCTGCCAATGGTCATTGGCAGCTGCTATGGGGGCTCCTCCCCCCCCAAGGGGAAGCATTCTCTTGAACCCCTCTCAACTCTTACATCTCTCACTCTCTCTCTCTCTCTCCAATTTTTTAATGTTAATTTCTCTCTACTTTTTGTTTAAGTTTATGTTAATCATCTTTCAAGTTCCATTCCTAATCTTCTTCTTTTTTTGAGGTGTTCTTCTTATTTTATTAAATTTCATTATTCAAATTTCGATATGTCTTTTTCAAATCATGATGCTTCCCATTCACTTGGAATGATCTAGCTTGGCTCTATCATTTGGTCTCATGACCTTACCATGGAGGTTGATCCACGATTCCTGAGTGTTCCATTTATTGATAATATAACAATATTTTATTATCACGTATACTATTACATACGGTTAATATCTGTGATTATAAATATATAAAGCATACTTAAAACTAAAATTATTTAATAACTGTGTTTACTCTCTCACTTGAGATTAACTCTTTCCCAACATATACTAATACAACATAATCACAAAAAATTATATTTACTTGTACACACAGATAAATACTCATATTCAATTATAACATAAAAATATAATTTTATTTATATTTATTTATGTATACTTAAATATATATATAGTAAAAAATATTTTTTCTATTTTTTATTTTTTATGTAATTATTATATTTAAATATTTTTTTAAAAATAAATAAACATAACCTCCATCCAACCGGAGTCGTTACCCGATCTGACCAAGTTAGATTTGGGACCGAACCACAAGTCAGATTTGGGCCTTCCTTGGATCAAAAAATGCAGTTTTTTATTTTTGCCCTTGTAACATCTCTATTTACCTGTGTCGACAGTTGCTAATGGCAGCTTTGTGTTTTATCAACATTCTACTTGGATTAGAAATCTCAGAGACTGTTTGTCAAAAGGTTTTTAACTTGAAGGTACTTCGAAAAAATTAGTTACAGATGAAATTTAAACTCAAATTAACTTGATGGAACTTCAAACTCATTACCTGCCAAAATTTATATGCTGAATTTATAATAAAATTGAGGTTTTCATGCTTTTGATAATCTCCTGGGGAAGAAACACTGATAGAGGAGGACCAATCAACACAACTGGTGATAAATAAAGTTATTTAGACTGGCTAGAAGTGAAATATTAGAGATAAATAAACCAAAACAAGATGTACCTGCATTGGATATAACCTATTGATGCAATTCTTTGGGAGTCTGCTCACAACCGCCTCGAAATAAATCACTCGATATCCCATCGGATGGCCATTAATAAAGAAAAGCATTTAATTTCATATCTCAAATGGTTGGAACATTTAGAATATAATATTAGAGACAACGAGCCAAGTTATTTTTGCACAAAGAGGGAGATAAATGCACTAAATTCTTCCATACAAAAGTGCTCACTAGGAGGAGATGTAATAGAATTTCTGGTGTGTATATAGCAAATGGGACATGGTCAGCCTCTCCATCAATTATTCATGAAGTGTTTACTGCTTATTTTAGTGATTTATTTATGGATCATGCTCACCATACTGATTATCAAATAATTGGTACCTTACATCTGCCTGCCTTGTCTCCGGAGTAGCAGGGTATTCTAGTGTAGGCTCCTTCTATTGATGAGGTGAGAAATGTTATTTTTTCGATGAAGCCTGATAAGTCTCCAGGTGTTGATGAATTCCCTCCTTTGTTTTTTCAAGAGTATTGGTCTCTGATTAAGAAGGATATTCATGCTTTCATTAGTCATATATTTTTTAAAGCGGAGGTTCCACCTCATTTAAATCATAATATCTTTACTCTCATTCCAAAAAAGGAACATGCTACTCTTCCGGAACATTATTGACCGATCAGTTTGTGTAATGTGTTGATAAAGGTTTTGACTAAGCTTGTTGCCCTCCGATTAAAACCACTATTACCAATTCTGGTTTCTGCTTTCCAAACTACTTTTGTGCCTGGCAGATTAGTTACTGACAATATTATCCGGATCCAGGAGATTCGGCATGTTTTCAAGTTTAAAAAAGGTAAAGTGGGGTTTTTTATGGTGAAGTTGGACATACATAAAGCCTATGATAAACTAAAGTGGAATTTTCTTCACTCTGTCCTTGAGAATATGAGTTTTCCCACCCAAATACTTAACCTTATTATGTCATGCACTAAATCTGTTTCTTATTCAGTAAATTTGAATGGTTGTTTGTCTGAAAACATTTTCCTTTGTAGAGGCATTAGACAAGGATGCCCACTGTCCCCTTATATATTTTGTGCTCCGAAGTTTTATCATCTATGATTTCTTTAGCTGTTCGGGACAAGCTGTTGTCAGGAGTAAAGATTACAAGGGCAGGTCCTCAAATCATACATCTTATGTTCGCCGATGACCTGATCATTTGTGGAAAGGCTACTGTGGAAGAGGTTATTAATTTACTTCAGTTGCTCAAGGATTATGAGTTATTATCAGGACAAGCTATTAATCACCATAAGTCAAAAATTTGTTTTAGTCATAATGTACCTGCACATCTAGTGAAAGCTCTTTGTGATTTAACGGGTTTTCATTTGGCCTCAAAAGAAGATTTGTATTTGGGACTTCCTTGGGATTTATCCAGGGGCCAGGCTATTCAACAAGACCGTCTTGTTAATATATGTCAGAAGAAAATGGCTAACTGGAAAGCTCTTTTATCCACAAGGGGGAGGATTACTCTTATTAATTCCACTATTAGCCATCTCCCACTTTATGCTATGTCAGTCTCCCATTTATCAAATCAGGTTCTTGATAAATTGGAGCAGATCCAGTAAAATTTCTGGTGGGCTCATACTTCTGCTCATCCTAAACGTATTCACTTCTCTAAGTGGTCCAATATCACTCGGCCAAAATTGATGGGTGGTTTGGGTATTAAAAATCTAAGATTATTAAATATAGCTTCGGGTATGAGATTATTGTGGAACTTTATCCATAAGCAAGATACCTTGTGGGCTAAAGCTTTAACTGCCTGATATCTAAGGCAACAGAATTTTTGGCAAGTGCTACCTAAGAATTCTGATTCTAAGACTTGGAAATTTTTACTTTCAGTCCGAAGTTATGTAGCCAAAGTGGGGTTTGGCTAGTTAAAGATGGTTCAGCTATTCTTCCTTGGTTTCATAATTGGGTTCTTGATGATAAAGGGCCTTTATTACCAAAAGACCCAAAGGGGTTTTTCAGGGATCAGTTAACCATTTCATATCGAATGGTACTTGGAATGTTCAGTTACTCTCTACTTGGTTTGCGCCTGAGTCAGTATCCCAGATTTTGCTTACTCCAATCCATGCATATTTAAAACAAGATACTTTGGTCTGGCCATTTACTGCTAATGGGATGTTCTCTCTTAAGTCTGCTTATAGGTTTTTATTGAATTTTCATCTTCCAGTAAGACCCTCTAATCAAGATATTTGGAAGAAACTTTGGCATCCCGCCGTTGCTAGAATTTTCTCTTCCAAGATGGTTTTCTCTTTATGGAAAAGTTTATCTGGAAATTTGCCTACTAATCTGGAGGTACATAAACGATGTTCTAATATCAGTCCTTTGTGTCCAGTGTGCCAGATGGAACAGGAATCTGTGGAGCATATCTTCATTACTTGCCCACGTAGCCGTGCTGTGTAGATGTTATCTCCTTTTGGGAACAATAGTGAATGGGGTCAGTTATCTATTTTCGACCTTATTTATACTTGGCTTTCTTGGTTAGCTTCTAGAAATACTGAATTAGTACGACTAGGGGTTATCGCTTGTTCTATACTTTGGCATTTATGGAAAGCAAGGTGTAGGTTTCAGTTTAATCATAAGAATGATATGCCTAATACTATTTTTTCCTTAACAATGGGCACAACGGAACTCTGTTTGGAACATACTCCAGCTTCGGTTCATGGTTCCCCATCTGGTTGGTCTCCCCACCTCTCAATTATTTTAAGATTAATGTTGATTGTGCTCCTTCAGAGGTTGTAGGGGCTATCGCTTTCCTGGTTAGGGATGAAGCTGGTGGTCTTATTTAATTGAAAACTAAACTTGTGACTTCTCAAAAACCTGAAATTCTGGAGGCTCTTGCCATATATGAGACTTGTATTTGGGCTTTTGAGCATTCCGTAGGCATTATAGTGGAAAGTGATGCGCAAGGCATAGTTTATGCTATCAACTAGATAGGACCTATGCTATGGAGAGCTCAACATCTAGTCGTTAAATGTTCCTCCTTGCTGTGTACTTATCACAATATTACTCTTTCCTATGTTAATAGATCTTGTAATGCTATGGCTCATAAGCTAGTTAGATGGGCAGTGAGCAATAACGACAGGATGTATATCCTTCTCTCTTGCTTTACTCTATTTCTTATACTATGTGTAAGGAAATGTCTGTTTAATGTATATTAGGATGTTTTACTTTGTTCAAAAAATAAAAAAAGACGTGATTCGAGACCACGATCTGTTACCCTCGAGAAGGCAGTGGTGTCTATTGTGTTGCGAGCGCGAGACAATTAAATCATTTTCTCCTTTTCTTAAAACAAATATTTAAAATATAAAAATATTATTATATATTGTCATCTTGAAATCACCATGACAAATTAAGGTCAATCACGTACTGCAATTCTTAAATATATTTTATCAAATGATAGTAAACAATTAGTATTATACCTTCTTTACCTACATCATTGTATAACCACACAATTCAATGCATATGTTCATAGCAAAATGTATTTAATATTTTAAAAATAGATGTGGAGAATTACCGCGTATTTACATGGCCAGGTTGCTTATGGGGTGTTTGGTTGCATGATAATTTTTTATACACTTTCAAAATAAAAAATTGTATTAAAAAAAAAATCTAACTCATGACATAAAATTATCATGTTTGGAGGGATGTGATAACAAAAAAGAGTAACTACCTTGTATGACCAAACAAGGTGAGAGACCACAAGAAAAAAGAAAGAGGTGAGACCCCTTTTTTGTTTAAGAAGAAAATCACTTTCAAGACATAAAATTATCATGATTGCCAAACACCTCTTTTAACAAGTTTTCTTACAATTTTAAAAATTAAAATAAAATCCTTCCTTATCATGCAACCAAACACCCCCTTAGTTGATAATGACAAATTGAACTTAAGTACCTTTTTTTTGGTCACGAGTGGCCAAGTGGCCCAGAGTCCCTCCGCGCCGTGGGTGGTGAAGGATCGAGCGGCTGCTCGATCCTCACAGGTCACCCCCCCCCTCGGGGGTGCCCAGCTTCACGCCGCCGGGAGGCTTCGAACTCCCACCATGCACTCCCAGGCACAGGGACGGTGCCAGTCGAGCCATGCTTGACCAGCAAACTTAAGTACTTACAAAATACATACATATATGCAATAAAATCTCATACGTAAATATGATTTTCAACATCAGTTTACAAGCCAATTTAAAATATATAGATATTTTAAATACTACACACGTGCGAAGCACGTTCCTATTGACTAATCCTGTATTAGGTGGTGAATCAGTAGAACTAGAAGTAGCAGCAGTACCTAGAAAGGACTTAAATGAGGGTTCCACAAGCTGTGGTGAGGTGGGATCATCATGCTGGTAGGGTGGAGAAGTTGCAGAACTGGACCCACAATTAACATCTTGAACAGGTTCCATATGTGTAGTAGATAATGGAGCTGCAGACATGGGTGGACTGTTGACTTCAGCAAGCTGAAAACTAGATAGATCAGCCAGTGGGCTTGGAAGAACTAAAGCTGGCACATTGTTGGTGGTAGACTCTGTCTGTGTAGTAAGATGTTTATAAGAAAATGTACTTTCATCAAAAATAACATTGCTGGCTATGTATGTTTTTCCTGTTTGAGGTGAAAAGCACTTATACCCCTTGTGTGTAGTAACATATCCCAGAAAAATGCAGCAGTCAAACCTAAAAGTGAACTTCCTCTGATTGTATGGCATTAGGTACGGATAGCATACACATCCAAAGGTTTTAATGAAAGAATAATCAGGTTTTTGTTGAAACAGTTTTTCATAAGGTGAAATTTAATGAAGAACAGGTGTTGGCAGTCTATTAATAAGATGCACTCCATAAGACACAACATCGCCCCAAAAAGAATAGGGTAAGTCTGCATGACTTAGAAGAGCAAGACATGTTTCAATTATATGACGATGCTTCCTTTCTGAAATACCATTTTGATTGTGGGTGTACGGACAAGCAATGCGATGAACTATGCCACATTCATCAAAAAAATTAGAGAGTTTTCTAAACTCTCCACCCCAGTCACTTTGAAAATATTTAATCTTCATAGAAAACAGATTTTCAACTTGACGTTTGAAATGAAGAAAAACATCAAACACTTGACTCTTGGAGGCTATAGGATATATCCAACAATATCTACTAAAGTGATCAATGAAACTAACATAGAATTTGCATCCATTGTTACTCAAAAAAGGAGAAGGACCCCATACATCCGAAGCAATAAGTTCTAGTGGCTGCTTAGAGACATAATTGGATAAGGGAAAATGCTGTCTATGATTTTTAGCAACTGCACAGTGAGAGCAAAAAAAGTTCTGTTTGAACTAAAATATGTTCCAAGAGATTGTAAAATATGCAAAACTATTTTAATTGACGGATGCCCAGGTCGGTGATGCCAACTTTGAATAGTCTCTGCTGTAAGGGCTGCAGAAGAACTTCTACTGTCAGGTGCTAGGCGGTACAGTCCTCTATCATTGACTCTGGTTGCTACATCCTTCTTGGTCTTGATGTCCTTAACCAAGCAATTAGTAGGATAAAATTCAAATATGTGTCATGATCTCTAGTAAACTGGGAGACAGATAGAAGGTTCTTAACTATAAGAGGTATATGCAAAACATTTCTAAGATCAAATGAGTGAAAATCAGACTGACCAATATTTGTAATTTGCAGACCATCACCATTTCCCACTTGAACCTTGTCAAACCCATTGTAAGGAGTAGGTGTTTGTAGCAGACCGAGTTCTGGTGTCATATGGTTTGTAGCTCCAGAGTCCGGATACCAATTTCGATCAAAGGAATTGGTATCAGAAGTAGTCGAGGCCATGTTGGCATTGAAGGTATGAGAGTTGTTACCTTGTTGTGAATTGTTCCTCTGTCCAGAATTCCGAAAATTAACATTGAATCTTTTCCAGCAATTAAGAACAGTGTGACCACGCTTTTCACATAATTGACATACAACTATGTTGGACTGATTGTTGGATTGATAACCATTATTTCCACTGTCATACCCCCTGTTTGAGGACTAATACTGCTGTTGATTACTGCCCTGGTTTCTATCAGAAAAAGTGCCATTCTCATTGTTGTCCCTTGCACCATTTTTGCCCTTGTAATTTCTGTTCCTGTTATAATAACCTTTGTTGAAGTTACCTTGTTGCTGTAACAAAAGATTCATACTCTGGTCCAAGACCTCTCAATGCATGATACAATAAATATGTTGATGAAACAGGTTCAGATGCCATAGCAAGAGAATTTTCTATTAACTTCATCTTATGAAGATACTCAGTTAACTTCATCGACCCTTTCTTCAATTGTTGAAGTTGAGACTTCAATTGAAGCACCCTAGCTTTTGACGGAGAAGCATAATTATTGGCAATTGTCTTCCATATTGCAGCTGATGATTCAAGACCAATTACTAGAGGCATCACAGCCTCAGAAATTGATGAAATCATAATTGTCATTACTAGACTGTCAAATTTCTTCCATATTTTGTAATCAAGATTTATCATCTCCCTTGATAAATCCAGAGGACTCACTATAAACGGTGACGGATAGGGAATACTCCCATCAACAAGTCCAATCAGATCATAAGTGTTCAAAAACAGTATGAACTGTGCTCTCCATAGTAAATAATTCTCTCCGGTTAACTTGACAGACATGCAACTTGAAATATTTGGAACCGATGTAAGAACTAAAGAAGAAGCGAAGGGTAAACTACTAACAGCAAGAGCAGAAACTGGCATCGATGTACTAATCGGAGCAGAAATTCCAATTGGATTAGTAACTCCAAATGATGCAGAAATTCCATACGGAACTGAAACTCCAATCGAACTGGACATTCCAATCGGAGCAGAAAATCCAATCGGAGAAGGAATAGCAGCGGAGATTTGCGTAGGAGAAATAGGAGATGGAGCATATACCACAGACGAACTGGATGTTCCCTCCATCCGATCCATAGCTCTGATACCAAGTTGAACTGGAGGCAATTGCAGATCTGGCCCTGACAGATGCACAGAAATAGAGAATGCAGTGCAAGCAGAACTAAAGAACAAGACAGAGTGAAGAGCAGGAGAATGGCTCCGATGGCGGCATTCCTACCCTCAATTCTCATTATATAACCAATGCTCATACATACTTTACATGTCAGCATCTACATGGCAAATAGTGACAAATCATTAATACAGGTGGCACTCACTGGATTGACACGTCACCCATGTTTGTCTTTACTTCTTACTCTAACAACATGGCTCCACGTCAGTTTCGGTACCGAGTGCATCTCTCCAGTGTCATCCCAACCCGGAAATATCGATACCACTTGCGCGTCCGGATGGTTTCTCGTGTGCGTCCATGGCGGCTGCGGAAAGCACTATGTACATATAAATGGGTAGCATCATCCTCCCTTTTAACACCCATCCCCGGCTGCCTGCACCAACTAGCAGCGAAGCTTTTCTAATTCTCCCTTCTCCTTTCCGCGGTCCCTACTCTCCGCCGTAGCGCAGGAACTAATGGAGATGCACCGGCATCTCAGCCCCTCCGCCTTCCGCCTCCACCTAGCCCTCCTGATCCTCTCCTCCTTCCCACCGCTGCTGTCAGCAGACCAGCACCGATAGACCTACATCGTCCATGTCCACCACCAACGTCCCGAGCACGTCTCCTGCCGGGAGGACCGCGAGAGGTGGCATACGTCGTTCCTTCCAAGCTCCGCCAGCGGTCATCCACGCCTGCTCCACTCCTACGAGCATGTCATCAGTGGGTTCGTCGCCAGGTTAACCTCGGCGGAGCTCGAGAGTTGAGAAGTGGATCGCGACCTGCTGGAGCACCAATAAGAACGACGCTGTGTAAAGGGAGAACAAGCAAGGAGTGAAGGCAAATGTCGATCCGGCATGAGTGCCCAATGCGGCACTCTGTTTATTATTTTTAGGACTCACACACACGCTGTTTACATGGTCCTGGCCCGTAGGGCGTGATTCTCTCTACAGTATCAGTGGCGACGCAAAAGCTGCACACAGCTCAGGTGCCAAGAAAAACAAGGGAGAAGAGGCCGAATCAAATATTCTGTACATCTTCTAGAAAGGAATTAGCTTAACTAATGTAATTAAGCTTATAACGCACAGATTTGCATAATGTAATTTCTCAACAGCCCCTCTTAAGTTGGTGAATCTAATTTTTTCACAAACTTGGAAATCAAGTATTTGTACTGATCCTTGTGAAGTGTCTTAGTAAACAAATCTGCAATATGTTCCTTGGTGTTTATGTGCCTTGTTTTGATCTGTTTTGAATGGATCCTTTCTTTGATGAAATGACAATCAATCTCGATGTGTTTGGTTCGTTCATGATAGACCAGATTTGAAGCAATGTGGATGGTGGCCTTGCTATCGCAAAACAAAACTGCAGTTTCTGTCTTGATGTTCAAATCTTCAAACAGGTGTGATAACGATTGTATTTCAGCTGCAGCAGTTGCCATGGCTCTATACTCGTCTTCCGCAGAGGATCTGGAGACAGTGTGTTGCTTCTTTATTTTCCGAGATATCGAGTTGTCACCCATGTACACAATGTATCTAGTATGGAATTTCTGCATCGTAATGATACCCCACTAGTTATAGATATGGCTCATTCCATATTGGTCATTTCCATGGGGTATTATTAGTAACAGCATATTTGAATTAAATTCCAATCAGAACTTAAAATAAAATTAACTACAAATCATAAGCCAGGCAAATCTGCAAAATCTGAAAAATTTAAAGAAAATTCAGAAGCACCAATCAAAATTCAATTCAAATCCAACTCTTAAATTAAACTCAAGTTAGTTTGAATCAAACAAAACTAACCCCAACAAATTTCATTTCAAGCCAAATCTAACTTGAACAAATTTAAACCAAATCAACTCAAATACAAATCAAATTTTCCAAATCAAACCCAAGTCAAAAATAAAACAAATCCAAGTTTATCAAGACAAATCAAATTCGCAAGTAAAGCCCAAATCCCATTAACCATTTCAAACCAACAACAACCTGTCCAAGTCAATCTAAATTCAAACAAATTATAATCAAATCAAACTTAAATCAATAAGCAACTCAAACAAATTGATTTAATTAAGATGAAACAGATCTAACTTCAACCCAAACCAAAAGCAATTTAGATGACTCGCCTAACCGAGACTTGTACAACAAATATTAGGAGGGGCCAATTGTTGGGCCAATTAAAAGCTAAAAGCATTGTGCATTGATTGTGCAATTCGGATATTTATGATATCGTAGCATTATGCATTGATCGTACAACAATAAAAATTCGCAAGTTTAATATTTTAAAAATAACTAAATCTGAATGTTGAATCCTGCCCAGTCTGATAGTGGGTGGGCTCGCAAATGTGTCTAACAAATGAAATACCTTCAAATCTGAAATCTTCTACAACTTTTTAGCAAATCCAATCAGAAACGCAATTTTCCTTTCTTTGCTTTGTCAACCTGGCAAAAATACAAATACTAATACATTTAAAATCACTATGCCATGAAAATATATATTCGAAATCTTAAAAAACCATATTCATAACCAAATTAAGTAAAGATCCTTAATTCATAACCAAATCAGAATTTCCCACAATAAAAAAATCAATCAATTTTCTAAATTGATGAAGATACTGACTGATAAAAGAAAAAAATTACATAGGATTGCATAGATTAATACCATACTGACTTGTGCAAAGAGAGCATAAAGATGCAATAAATAAGCCTCTGAATGACCCGAAGCTTTTTTGCCCCTTATCTATCAAACAATTCAACTAAAAATGGATTAGTGATATGAGAAGGCGCTTAACATTCCAGTCAATATACAAAGATTGGAGATGCCTAAGCTTAATTTATTACATATGTATGATAGATTTTTGTGGCACTTTCACCATGGGATGGGGTTCTTCAGACATACCAGAGGTTTCGACCTACACAAACAAGGCAGTCGACGACAAGGTACTTGCCAAGGATCCTTCTTCTCCCAGCCGTCGAGCACGGCGAGCTCCGTCCAAGTGAGGTGTCGCACATCTGGCCTCCTCGCTCTTACGTATCTTGGCTAGGGCGCGGCTTGCATCCTTCTTGGAGAACATGCAATAGGTGCCCCCGAGGCCATAGAAACCCTTGCCGGCGGCGATGTCGTAGATGCCCTTTATTGCGACATAGATGGGCTTTACCTTGTCGGAGCCGTCGTAAGTCTTCGGTTCCTCTGCCGGATGACTCGTGAGCTTCAATGTGCGCAAGGTCGCAGCCATAGACCGATTTGATGCCATGTTGGGGGATTCCGGACGAGGGTCGGGGGATTCCGAAGCCGGAGGAACGGAGGGTCGAGCCGGAAGCCGGAGGAACAGAGCTTCAACGAGGGCTCCGAGGAGATGCTTCGAGTGCTTGGGGATTCCAGACGCCATGCTGGGGGATTCCAGTAACCGGAGGAACAGAGAGGGTCCAACAGTAAAACGGGGCGAATGCAAAAAAGTTGAAATAAGGAAAACCTGTTTACGCGGTTATTTAAAAGACGACGGAAATTTTGAACTTTTAGATGCCCGATTTAATTTTGACTTGGGCAATGGAAAGTACCGTCGCCCTCCGTTATCAATAGCCCACGGCGTAATGTATCACGTGGCCTTTTTAGCCTTTTGCACTAGTGGGTGGATCTTCGGGTGACTGGGCATAACCCCCAATCAGCATCAGCATCAGCATAAACGGACAGTTTTAAAGAAGATTGAGAACTATAAAAAAGACCTATGTCAGGGCTAGATTTGATGTATCTAACCACATTTAATGCAGCTATCATATGAATTTCTTTGGGATATGTCATGAATTGGGTCAACAAATTCACAGCAAAGAGGATATCCAGTCTAGTAACTGTCAAGTAAAGGAGCCTTCCAACTAGTCTTCTAAATTTTCCAGCTTCCATCATGTTTCTACTTTCATTGAAAAGATTGTGTTTCTGTTCAATTGGAATTGGGAGAGGTTTTGCATTCTCAAGACTAGGGCTGCAAGCGAACCAATACGCTCGACGAGTAGTTCGATACTCGACTCGTTAAATACTCGACTCGGATCGTTTATTAAGTTAAATAAACGAGTTTGAACAAAAATAAAAGCTCGGCTTATAAACGAGCCGAGTATGAACAGAGACCTACTCGGCTCGATAAGTTCGCGAGTAGCTCGATTAAATATTCGATTAAATACTCGATTAACTATTCGTTTAACTACTCGATCTAATAATTAAATTATAAATAAATATTATTTATAATATATATTTACCGTATATTTAATAAAAATATATATTTATATGTTTATACAATTAATTTTATATTCAAATAATATTAGACGATCAATACCCTTTGTTCGCCCGTCATTGGCTCGTCGTCACTGATTTTATACAGTTTAAAATAAAATTAGATGAAATCTGGACCGTTCGTCCATTGAAAACCCTAACATTTTAGGGTCCACATCTATCTCCCTCCTCTCTCTCTCTCTCTCTCCCACATCACCCGATGCGCATATCCCGCAGCCGCGGCCGCAAGAGCCCGCCCACCTGCAACTCTCGGTTGCCTCCATCCTCTTCGCGACTGGCCGACGGCTGCCTACAGCCTCTCCGCAGCTCTCGGATTTGGACTCCACGCTGCAGCCTGCTCGCCCACCCCGCCTTTGCCTCGCTCTTGAGTCCTAGATCGGGACTCCGCGCCGCAACCTACCGACCCTCCCCTCCCGCCTCCGCCCTCGCTCCCGGATCCGGACTCCGGCCGGCGACCGCGTGAGCTCGGTCTCCTCTTCAAGCACCGCAGCTCGCCGGACCTCCTCCGCCTACTCCCGGATCGGGACTCCGCCGGCGACTAGCGTGACGCATGAGCTCGGTCTCCCTCTTCAAGTGCTGCAGCCTGCCGGCCCGCCTCTGCTCGCTCCCCGATCAAGACTCCGCTAGCAAGTGGCATGAGCTCGGTCTCCCTCTTTACTTGTGCCTTTCTCCCATTCGCTTTTGCAATTTTGTTTTGCTTTCAATTTCTATCAAGCGCCCGATTATAGGGTGTCCGCTATTTGAGATGCTCATGGAAAGCAACAAATACGTAAATTTTGCAAATTACCTATATCCTGCAGCCGGGATCTTCAATCTTTTTATCTTTTCCGAGCTCAACATATGCAGAGATTACCAAGTTGCGTATTTTGAGTTCGGTATTCCATGTGATTGCAGAGACTTTCGTTTCATTTTACTTTTCATTTCATGGGAAAGAGGGTATTAATCAAATACTTGTTTTTTCTATTCTGTGTTAGTTTGTTTTACTTCATATCCTCTTGAAAAGAGGGAGGTGAATGACCAGAACCAATTTTAATGTCAAATTTTCATATAAAGAGTTTTGTTAGTCATTTTAACATCTATTATTCAATATTTTTTCAGGATTTTATCGTGTGTTAAACCCTTATTGTTTTAGCATATTTTAAATTTGAGCTTAAATTCGAGTTCGAGCTTGAATTCGAGTTCCAAATAATCGAGCTTAATCTCGAGCTTGAAATTGAGTTCGAATATGATTTTGATTCAAGTTCGAGCTTGATTTTGATTCGAGTTCGAGCTATTAGGCTTGTTTACATAAACGAGCGGCTCGACGAGCCGAGCTCGAACTCGTCGAGCTTAAATCGAGCCGAGTTCGAACAAGACATTTGGAAGCTCGTCGAGTATCGAGCCGAGTTCGAACAGTGAAATAAACGATCGAGTCGAGTTCGAGCAGAGCCCTACTCGGCTCGGCTCGGATCGTTTGCACCCCTACTCAAGACCGCAGTCCTGAATGATATCAATGGCATATTTCTTTTGGCTCAGGAATATCCCTGACTTAGATCTGGCTATCTCTATCCCTAAGAAATATTTTGGTTTTCCCAAATCTTTGATGCGAAATGTCCTTTTCAACTCTTCAATTAAGATGACTGTGAGTGATTGATTGTCTCCAGTTATCAGAATATCGTCCACATAGACAAGAACTACTAATGTTTGACATCCTTGTTTGTGTAGGTATAATGATTAATCTGATTTGCTTTGAGTGAAGCCTTGCTTGCACAGGGTTTGGGTGAGCTTAGAAAACCAATTCCTCGATGCTTGTTTTAACCCATATAAGGACTTCTCCAATTTGCATACACGATTCTTTGACAGTTGGTGTATAACCCAGTGGCAGGTTCATGTATATTTTTTCAGAGAGTTCCCCATGTAAGAAAGCATTTTGGACATCCAATTGATGCATCTCCCATTTCATGGCAGCCGCCATAGAGAAGACGGTCCTTACAGTGGTTAACTTGGCTATCGGGGCATAGGTATCATGATAATCTAGCCCTTCCAACTTAGTATATCCCTTGGCAACCAATGTAGCTTTGTATCTAGATATGGTACCATCACTATTATACTTGATCTTGTACACCCATTTGCAATCAATAGCCCTTTTATGTGTAGGTAACTGTACAAGTTTCCAGGTCATATTTTCTTCTAAGGCTTTCAATTCAACTTTCATGGCAACAACCTAATATGAAATCATTTTTGCCTCATGATAAGTTGTAGGCTCTGTTTCTCTTGATAAGTTGCTCAAGAATGCCTTATGAAGAGGAGAGTAATTGGGTGAAGCAATGAATTTGTCAAGAGGATACACCCCTTTTTTGCAATCTGTTTTGGTGGTGAAGTTAGTGACATATTCCTCCAAGTATTTTGGTGGTTTTCTGGTTCTTTGTGGTCTTTGTTCAGCAATTTCTGTTTCAGTCACAATTTCTTCTTCTTCATTGTCCTGGTTGTGTTCTAAGAATCCTTCTTCTATAATCCTTTCTTCAAGTATGTTCTCTTTTTGCACATCTACAGCCGGAACTGGGGTTGGTACATTGGCAATTGGCATGGGAAGTGTGGCAGTTACCTTTTTGTGTGAAGAGGGAAATGGTTTTCATGAAAGATCACATCCCAACTGATGAAGACACTTTTAGTTTCCATATCCATAACTTTGTAACTTTTCTGGTTCAGTGAGTAACCCATGAACACGCATGTCTTCACTCTGGGCTCCATTTTGTCAGAGTTCAAATGTGATGTTGAGGCAAAGCAAAGGCATCCAAATGCCTTAAGGAGACTATAATTTGGCCTTTTTTGGAACAGCATCTCATAGGGTGTTTTCTTCTGAATTTTCTTGAAGGGTGTCGATTGATGAGATAAGCAGCGGTAAGAACACATTCATTCCATAAATTGACGGGTATATTGGATTGGATCTTAAGAGCCTGAGCCACTTGTAGGAGGTGTCTATGCTTTCTCTCTGCTATGCCGTTCTACTGTGAGGTGTATAGACACGTTTTTTTCATGAATTATCCCATTCTCAACAAAGTATTCTTCAATTTCATTATTACAAAACTCAAACCCGTTGTCACTCCTTAATTTTGGTATGTTCTTAGCAAAGGTTCTAGAGACATAATTGAAGAAATGTTTAATGTATCCAAACACATCTGATTTGAATTTGAGCATGTATATCCAAGTAAAACATGAATAGTCATCTACAATGGTAAGAAAATATCTTGCTCCAGTGGTAGGGTCCCCAAACATCACAAAGAACTAAAGCAAAAGGTTCTTTGCTTCGATTCCTACTATTAGGAAATGGAAGTCTAGTTTTCTTAGCAAGAGGACATGTAAAACAATCAAAATGAGACATTCCTATGTTAAGCTCCTTACAAATCTGATGTAGCTTTCTTTCCAAAGGGTGTCCGAGCCTTTGATGCCATATGTATGAGTCCACAACTTTAGCAGCCATACAAAAAACTTCTTGGTTGATGTAGTATAATCCATTAGCCTCAATGCCCACTCCAATCTTCTTCCTCGTTTCTAACTCCTGAATGATGCAATGATCAAGATAGAAAGTGATATAGCAATCGCAATTCTTAGTTAACTGACTGACTGAAAGGAGATTGTGACTAAATGAAGATGTGTGATACACATTACGCAAGCATATGTCTTTATTAAGCTGAGTAGATCCAATTTCAGTCACTTTGACAGTGTTTCCATTGGGCAATTTAATACCTGCAACGTATGGACTTTGTTGAATAACCTATTGATTGTTGAGCAGATTACATGATATATGTGCAGTTGCTCCTGAGTCCAGTACCCAAGCTCCCTTACCAGAATTTAAAACTGCATTGGCTTGTAGTGGCCCTTCATTACTGTTAATTCCCAACATCTTGGCCAAGTTGGCAAACTGTTCATCAGTAAGACCATGCTCAAGTGGCTTCTTTGGTGGCTGTTTCTTAGCATTCTTCCCATTCTTGGGATACCCATTTAGCTTGTAGCATTCCTCCTTTGTGTGCCCACCAATATTACAGTAAGCGCACCTTGGTGCGTTAAGTTTGTAGCATTGATTTTTGGAATGTATTGCAATGTTGCAGTGTGAACACCAAGGCCTTTTGTCCGTTCCCTTGTAGTTGTTTCTGTTTCCCTGAGTATTCTTAACCATCATGGCTGAGGCGTCAGAAATGGGGTTGAATTGAGCCTATTTCTGTGACTCATCCTGCAGCACAAGTGCATATGCTCGGCTAACATACAGCAGAGGATCCATCAATAAAATGGCACTCTTCACAACAGCGAAATTCTCATTCAAACCCATGAGGAATTGCATTAGTTGTCTCTTCTTGTTGTGACCTTCTTCAGGGTCGATCTGACCCAATTCATCCCACAATGCCCTCATAGAGTTATAGTATTTTGTGACAAAATCAGTTCCCTGCCTAGTCAAGGTGATAGCCCTTTCAAGGTTGTATATCCTAGGTCCAAGAGCAGGTGAATACCTCTCTCTTAAATCAGCCCAAACATCATAAGCAATTTCCAAGTATAAGACAGTAGTGACGATGTCTCTGTGTATAGAGTTTAATAGCCATGAGAGGACCATATTGTTGATCCTTTCCCACATGTTGTATGTGGGATCTGTAGACATAGGTTTGGTGATGTTGCCGTTGACAAACATCAATTTTTTCTTGGCAGAACGGGCAATGGTCAAGGCCCTTTGCCATGGAATATAATTATCTCCGGTGAGCAAGACAGGAACTAGGATAATACCTGGGTTGTCGGATGGTTGAAGAAAGAATGGGTTCTCCATGTTGTCAGCATTTCCCGTGTTGATTCCGCCATAAGCTGCGAAGGTGCCCGATGCAGATCCTTCCATGAGGCAAAAGTAACCTGCTCTGATACCAAGTTGAGAAGCGGATCGCGACCTGCTGGAGCACCAACGAGAAAGACGCTGCGTAAAGGGAGAACAAGCAAGGAGTGGAGGTGAATGCCGATCCGGCGTGAGTGCCCAATGCAGCACTCTGTTTATTATTTATAGGACTCACACACATTGTTTACATGGTCCTAGCCCGTAGGGCGTGATTCTCTCTGCAGTATCAGTGGCGATGCAAAAGTTGCACATAGCTCAAGTGCTAGGAAAAGTAAGGAAGAAGAGGCCGAATCAAATATTCTATACATCTTCTAGAAAGGAATTAGCTTAACTAATGTAATTAAGCTTATAACGCACAGATTTGCATAATGTAATTTCTCAACATCGAGCACGTACGTGGCGTACCCAGGTTCGTCGGTGCCTACCCGGCAAGGCTCGGCCGCCCCCAGACGACGTACACGCCTCAGTTCCTGGGCTTGCCTGGGAATGCTGGTTCATGGCGGCAATCCAACCACTGCGAGGGGGTTGTCGACTCCGAAAAGGGGTTCTGGATCGGCACCTCAAGAGAAGGTGAAAGATGGAATGGGGGAAGGGGGGAGTGAGTTTAAAACACTCAGAAAGAGGTAAAATGTCCTCACCTTGGTCCAACACTCACATTGAACCCCGAACTTTCATCTCACGGCGTCGCTCGAGCACCGGAGATGGTTCGGGTCATGTGGGAGGAGAGTGAGGAGGATATGAAATTAAAACATGAAAGATGTGGTCGCCAGGAGCTGCGGGCTCCGCTTTATAGAATAAAAACAAGAGATGAGTTGATTTCACCGTGTACCTTAGCGTGGGAGAAAGGGATGTGAGTTCAACCTTCTTCTTCTTCGGCCGGCCGATGAAGAAGAGTCCAACCAGTGCTAGCTTGATGTATTTGTGCAACTAGAAGACAATAAGACAAGAAAACAAGTGAAGAAGGATTAGAACTGAGTGAAGTGTAGTAACTTGTAAAAACAATAACATAAACGACAACTGGAAACAAACTCACCGGATTCGGGGTTAGCCCTAACCCCTTTTCTTTTGGTTTTTTGTGATATATGAAATGATTCAAAAATGAATAAAAATGATGCTTAAACATGAACTAAATGATATGAATGAAGAGTTAGAAAAGAGAATATGAATGGTTAAAGATAACACAACCCAGGCAAAGTGGCAACCGGGTTGGACATATTCATTGTAAACTGCGCGACTCTTATGCAGAGACCATAACGAGCAGCACCAATGTCAGAATAAAGTGATGTTTGTTTAAAAATAAAGAGGACTCACCGAGGGTGGTTTTATATGAAGACAAGTTTGCTTGAATCTTGAGATAAGTAATCTGAATTTACCTGATAAATCGGATCTTGGACAGTGAAGTTCTAGAAACTCCCATCACAATGTCGATGTAGGACATGCTATGGGCACCATAGATATATGAATTGAATAATTATTGTTTGAGATAAAATAAAACATACCATGGAACAATTTCTGTGAAGTATGTATAGGCTGAATTCACCATTAAATGTACTGAAATTGACTAAGAAGATGATGACTTGGAAGAGAAGACTTCGGATCTGTCTGTGCAGCGCTGGTATTGAAGCCATAAAAAGCCGAGGGAATGTCAGAATTGATTTCCGTTTGTTGGAGATAAAATATATCTTGATGAATAACACTTCTTCTGAATAAAGTAAGTCCTTAAAATGACTATAAAGATCTGTAGAAGCCGATGATCAGCAGTGCAGCATGTCGGAGCATAGACCGGCTTCTTCTTCACTTTGGGATGATCTTCGGGCACCGGAACGAAGATAGAACGATTTGGGGAGATTGGGAAGAGCCTAGGGTGGCTGGAGAACGAAGAGAGGAGTTCTGGAGGATGGGGATTTCCTTCTTAGGTCGTTCATACGAGTCTCCCTTTATAGGGGATGAAAAACAGGTCAAAAAATAGCAAGTTTTGATACATCCGACCATAGGTTGGATTTCCTCCATTTAATATTGCTTATTTTCATACTGAGGCATCTAGAAACTTACCTAATGATTGAGAGAGATTGGAAACCGTGGATCACCTTTCCCATGTTCAAAATATGTCTCCACTTGAAGAGGAAACAAATCTAGTCTAAAAATGGCAAGTCTTGATATACAAGATAACAAGTTGGATTGCCATCATTAGATGATGCTAATTTCGACCATGAAGCTTCCAGATAATATAACAAGTGATATGGAGAAGGAAAAAGGAAGGTAAGGTCGTGAATTGTTCAGATATGTGCCCAATGGGCTGGGCTTGCATGCAATTGGGCATGATCAGTGCTGCGTGCGGACAGAACTGCGCATCTGACTTCCAAAGGGCGCTGCAGACAAATGGGAGATCAGAATTGAATGCCATTTGTTGAAATGGAAAGATAACTTAGAGAAGAAGATTATTCATGTTTAATACTTTTTAATTAGATGTCCATATAATCCTGTGAAAAATTTTCAAATAGAGGATATGCTGGGAAAACTATAATCTGACACACCACCAAGAGTCTCTTGTTCGACAAACACGGATTTGATTAGAAATTAGCAAATCATCTTCATATTTTCAATAAGCACCTCAGCTCATCCAAAAGGGCGGTTCATCATGATTTTGATGGTCTAAAAGAGATGTTTCTAATGGAATGATGGTTTAAGCTCTAAATAAGGCCAAATTGGCGTGTCTACAGGGGTCATCATAGGCCTTCTCGACACGGGGATAGCCCCCAATCATCCCTCCTTCTCCGATGCCGGGATGCTGCCGCCGCCCAAGAAATGGCAGGGAACCTGCGACTTCAATGCCACCCAGTGCAACAACAAGCCGGTGGGGGCGCGAGCCTTCGTCTGCGACCACGAGAGCGAGGACCCGATAACTCCGTAGGATGACGACGGTCACGGGACGCACACAGCGAGCATCGCCGCTGGTGTCTTCGTCAAGGACGCCGCCGTCCTCGGCAACTACAAGGGCACCACCGCAGGAGTCGCGCCCCATGCTCACATCGCCGTTTACAAGGTGTGCATCCTCTTTTGCGACGACAGCGATGTGCTCTTATGTTTGTCGATGATATTATCATTTATTGTATTGTTAAGGAAAAGGAGGTTAGAGGTATGTTGTCTTGTTTGGAAGACTATCAGCTTGCTTATGGGCAAACCATAAACTTCTCCAAGTCTAGCATAACTTTTAGTAGGAATATACCCTCTGATGTCCAGGAGTTTATTTACAGCATCTCTAGTTTTTCCAAGGCTGGCTCTTTTGACAAATATCCGAGGATTCTATTAGCTATTTCTGATAACATAATTAATCATTTCAACTGACTTGTGGAAAATTGCCAAAACAAGTTAACTGGGTGGAAAACTAATTGTCTGTCTGCAGCTAGTTGCACCACCTTGATTAAATCAACTCTCAACCAGCTCACCATTCATGTTATGTTGATTATAAAGCTTCCTAAGGGGGTCATCAGAAGGCTTGATACCTGTCAAAACTCTTGTTGGTGGGCCCAACCCCAGGAGGGCAAGAAGAAGATTTACTTTCGAAGCTGAGACTTAATCAAGAGACCTAAGCATGGTGGGGGTTTGGGCATTAGAGACTATGCTACTTTGAATGATGCTCTCATCCTTAAGCAAACTTGGTCTTTTCTTCATGACAATTATAAGTTATGGGTGCGTATTCTTCAGTCTAAATACCTAAGGTCTGGGGATTTTTGGGCTATTAGTCCCAAGCTAACTAATTCTGATGTTTGGATAAATATTTTGAACAAAAGGCCCCATCTTACTCAAGCTTGTATTTGGAAAATCAAGCCTAACTCTATTAACATATGGAATTAGCAATGGATTATCGATAGGGAAGGTCCACCTATCCCTAATCATTCTACTACTTTTCACCCCACACAGCTCAAGGATCTTATTTCAAATGGGAATTGGAACAAAGGTTTGTTGGATTACTACTTTGAGCTAAATTTTATTGCAAGGATTCTTAGAATCCTGATTCATAGAGAAGAGGAGCTGGAGAGCCTAATCTGGCCTTATACTTTGAATGGCAACTTGAATACCAAACTGGCATATAGATTCCTTCGGGACAACTAGATTCCTCAAAGTTCCTCTGATATTAAAGGTTGGAAAGCCCTTTGGCACCCAAAGGTGGGCAAGATTTACCCCCCAAAATTAATTATGTTCGTTTATGTTCATTTGGAAAGGGTCGGCAAATTCTTTGCCAACGAAAATGGCAATTGCTGAAGGATGCACCAAATTGGATGACATCCGTGCTATATGTAATTTACAGAGGGAAAGTCTGGACCACCTTATGTTTGATTGTCCTCGCAATAAAACTATTTTGTTTGGATCTTCTTTTGGCTTCAATGAGTGCTAGATCAGCTAGGGTTTTAACAATGTCATTCTCACCTTTCTGCATTGGATTATCAAACCTGACGACAAGGAAGTTTTTCTGGGAGTCTTGGGCCTATCGATAATGTGGCAAATATGGAAGGCACATTGCACATCTACCATCAGGTACACTTAAAATAACCCCATTTGGATCATGAAATGTGCTTCAAGAGAAGCCCTATTTTACTTAACCCAAGCTAACCTGACTCCTAAGCCGAACCCTATTGGCTGGAGTTAAAGCACTGATTGAGCAGAAATTAACCACACTGGAGAAAGCAGAGGAAAAGCCGATCCAGATCTTGATGGAGGAAGACGCAGAGGAGAAAAGGGCGGGAGCCTCAGTGAACTGAGTCCTCCTCGTATCCCCACTTTGTATATATATGAAGCAATGTACAAATCAGTAATTACAAATTAATGTGGGCATGATGCCAAGTATAAAAATACAATAGGGTGTGTATTGTAAAGTCCCAAATTAACCTGGATTAATACTAAATGTATTATGCTTATTAGCTGGTCTCCTCCTTTAGAGAAATCTATCAATATTGATGTTGATGCGATGACTAACGATCAAGGAGGGGCTTTAGGACTTATTGCTAGAGATGCATGGAGTTCTCTTGGCTGGAATACTCATACCTCTGTTTTTAACGATGTGCAGGTGTTGGAAGCAGAAGCTTTAGCGGAAGCTTGTGCCTGGAACTCCTTCGAAAAAAACCCGATCATCATTGATAGCGACTACCTGGGGTGGTAAACGCCATTAACAGCACCAGACTGGTTCTTTGGAAGTCATGAGCCTTCATCTGGGAGTGCCACCGCAGACTGGAGCTTTCACCAGTGACCATCACCTTCTTCCCTAGGGCATCTAACGCTGCCGCCCATCTTTTGGTCAAACGGTGTATTACTTTATCGACTGGCGGTGTGATGTCGTCGGGTGTAGCCAATGTACCTGTTCCTATTGTGGAACAACATTGTTTGGACTCACCGACTCACCGAGAAGGAACAGATTTAGCTTAACAAGTTTCGCAGCGTTGCCTTTGCCTGCTTTTCAAAAAAGAGAGAGAGCGTAGGAGGGAGAGAGGGAGGTACGATGGGGAGATGTGATTCTAGCAGGAGAGGGAGAGAGAGAGAGAGAGAGAGAGGACCAAAGGTGGAAGGGGGAAGGTGAGGGACAGGGGTTGTTACTAGTTGATTTTCTTTCTTTCTTTTTTGAAAACACGTCAGATATTACAGTACAACTAATTATTGATCAGACGATCAATGCTAGTTTTTAATTTTAATTTAATAATTTACTTTTGTTTCCTTGCATCACTCGTTCCCCATCACTCGTTCCCCATCAAGTATGTTTACGGAAAGGTTACGATTTTTATAATTATTCATACTTTCAAGTGTGTAGTAATCAAAATTAAAAATCTTAGAAGAACTCTTAAAACTATTTTAAAATCAACGCGGCTTGAGAATTTCTAGAATGTCACTGGTTTATAATTTTTTGATAAAAATGCCCCTCTTCACTAGCTCTCTCTCTCTCTCCACTTCCCTATCTCAGAGCCGGTTATTTTCACAAAAAATTTGGAATTTTCGTTTCAACCAGGTTTGTACCGATGAAATCATGTAGATTCAAATATTTAAAATATTTTTTAATATTCGTTTTAAAATATGTATTTTATATAAATAATTATAGCGAGTGATATTTAAGAATATCATAAATTAAGTAATTAGACAACGGCCGAAGTAATTTAACGTCTAATGCACACATTGTGATATATATATATATCTAACCTAGTATATAGAAGCGGCGATGGCATTTTTTCGGCCTCTGATTTTTGACCGTCCGATTTTTCTTCCCTTTATATTCGATTGTTCGATGGTCCAATTGATCCAATGTTTCGCGATCTTTCTCTCCTCCGCCGTGACGATGTTCGCAAATGTTCTCTCCGCTTCCTCCTCCACATTCGTCCCAATGGCATGCCGATGATGTCTCGGTCTGTCGCCTGCTCACCCGACGCCCCGTCAGCTCCTCCTGCTCCAGGCCTTCCTCTTCCTGAAGGCCACCGCCGCCAATGCAAAGGGGCTCAAGGACGCCGCCGTCAGCGCACTGCCGGCTGAGCGCCGCGTCCGGCTGTCCTACCTCATCTTTTTTTCATCCTCTGATTTTCGACCGTCCGAACATTCGCGATCCCGCTCCGTCCGTAATCCAGCTCCAGGTATGCCTCTTCTTGAAGGCTGCTGCCGCTGCCGCCGCCAAGGGGCTCAAGGACGCCGCCGTCAACGTGCTCCCGGCTGAGCGCCGCGTCCGACTTCCCTACCCCATCTTCAAGACATGGACCACAACCGGTGAGTTTCTTGGTGTCGATTCTTTGTAACTTTTCGATCTTTCGGCTGCTTTACCATTTATGATATCGGTGCTATTCCGTGAAGTAGACCATTCATTTACGCAATCATTCTATTTTTTCTTCATCCCGAATCTGTTTTAGGTAACCATCCGATTCCTCTTCCACCCTGACTCTGTTTTAGGTAACCAAATACGCATCCGATTCCTCCTCCATCCCGACTCTCTTGTATGCACCGTGATACGTCGATGGATATATTAATGATGTGCACCGTCCAACTTTTCTCGTCATAAATTACCCTGTAGGCTGCCTCTAAATGTCAACAGTGTTAGAAGTCTTGGCCGCCTCCATTGTTGTGCACAAACCGTCTCCCCACAAACCTGTCTGAAGAACGTCCGTCATAGAAGGTGTCCCGGTTTATTGATTGTTATTATTATATTGTAAATAAACAGTATAGAAGATATCTTTAGCAATATCTAATGACGTCTTCTTGGTATTTAGATTTTCTGCACAACCACTTGCATCTTGTAGAAGGTACAGCCGGTTGGTACCACAACGTCAGGTGATTAAAAACTTTTGTTTATACATCTTCAAAATTGGTTTCCACCTACAATGTATTGACGTGGGTTTATGAAGTCAACATTAATTTTAATTGTTCACTTAAATTAACTTCATATGCTTTATTATGTATACACCTAGAATGAATCATATGCCCGTATTTGGTGCTGTTGCATACCTTAAACTTGAGTTGATTAAGAGAATAATTTTACTGGCATGCTTTGTAGATAAACCTACCTACATCCACGGATGCCTATCTTCAGCCGTAGGTTTTAGATTTTCATAATTAAGAATTTTCATATTTTTTGTTTTGTATTTCTTCAAATTTCAAGATTTTCTAAGTTATCATATTTTTATCTTTATCAGTTTATGAAATTCTTCGATTTCATAGGTTTTATAATTTATAGCCTCCAAACTTTGAAAAAAATTCAGTTTCTGAGCAATCAGATTTTCACAGATTCTTGTCATATTTGGATTTACCCTATAAAAATTCTTCGAAATTCCAGATTTGACGAATATTGAAATTTCATATTTTTGGTGATTTTAAAACATATTTTTCGATTTTCTAGAAGTCTCGGATATCTAACCTCTAAAATGCCGAATTTCATGGAGTTTCAGATATTTTTTTAGAAATTTAGGATACTTTTTTGAGTTTTTAGATTCCAAGGTTCTCTAAATTTTGGTATTTCTATATTTTTATAGAATTTAAAAGTTCTGTGTGTATTTTTCAATTTTGGTTATTTTGAATTCCCAAGTTTTACAAATTCTGGAGTTTTGTAGAATTTTAGATTTTTTATCACTGGGCTTTCAAATTTCTTTAAACTTTTCAAGTTTTTCAAATTTCAAACTTTTATATTTTGAAGAGTTCTTGGATTTTAAGATTTTCTGTATTTTTTGTAATTTTATGTTTTTCTGATTTGCTTTAGGAAATCGCCCTATCTTTGCATATCTAGGCTCCAAATTTTCAAACCTTTAGGAATTTTTAGATTTCTAGCTTTTGGGTTTTCTCTTATTTGAGATTTATTATTATTTTTTGGATTTACATATTTAGTAGAGTTTTGTATTTTAAAATTCATAGTGATACTGAGCCTTACCTACCATCAGCCATTTCGCTATGGATTTACAATGGATGAGGGGGGGTGCCTTGCTTATATTAATGTTGTTTGATCCATTCTCTTTTGCAATTGAATATAGAGGGCTGGGAAGGGGGATAAGTTTCTTTTGGAAAAAATAATAATATTTGTGTGTTTGACACACCATAAAAAATTGAAGCCTTTTGGTTTTTTTCATGAAGACGAAGATCAACTGTAGCTTTTTGGGGTATACTTTATTTTAGATTGAAAAAAATTTTAAGATAAAATTATTTTTAATTATTCGTTTAAAATCAAAGATACCTTGCCAAACATGTTGGTTGAATGATGTTCATCTTCAAACTTTTGAGCTTTTATTTAGAACGTTATATCTCTCTCCAATTTCAGATTTCTGCGAGTTCCTGGTTTATTCAGTTTAACAAATTTGGATTCCTCAGATGAGCCCTTGGGCCTATTTGATAATGGCATTTTCATACTCTTTATCAATCAGTGGTTTTAGATTATAATCTGCTGCATTTTTCAAAAGTAAAGTTACCTTATTAGTTTCAAACTAATTTTTATTTCTATTGAAAAACAGGACCTGACTAGAAATCTTTCTTGAAGAATTTTTAACTTAGTAAACCATCCATCATTGCAATTTGAAATCTTGTTTTCCTCTTGCTTTCATAAATACTAATCTAACAATCTATAAGTACTACTTAGTATCTACATTTACTTGGACATTTTCACTTGCAGTGGAGTCATATAACAATGTAAGTATTTTATTTTACTTGTGAGCAGAGACCTTGACATCAACGTCGACAAGTTAGTATCTTCTCATTTTACATTGGCTTCTTCACTTGGTGCTGGAGATTTGTGACAAGGTACGTACTTCTCATTCTTAGCATCCACATTTAACTTGCCTTTTATACTAGATAGAGGAGGTATGTAATAACATAAAAAATATTTTTTACTTGACAACAAGATTACTTTGAACCACATCCAAGTCTCATTCAACCCATATTCTTATCTTGAACGTGAGGCAAGTTTTTTTTTTCATTGTGAACTTTTTGTTGTAAGCAACATATGCGTCAGTTCTATTTGTCTCCATTGTTAAGTACAAAAGAAACTGTATATAGGGTTCAAACTATGTTTTTGCTTCATTATACACTTTTTGATGTAAGCACTTTAGAACTTATGCTATAGTTCTAATTTTTCAATCTTGATATTTTATGAAGTAAAAGGTGTTTGAGGATATTCATACAGGGTATCTGTGATATTGTAGAATTTAAATTAAAAAATGAATACAACTATACGTATTTTCCTGGGTAAGATGCATGATGATTTTTCTTGGTGGGATAAGATGCATGTGTCATAACTTCTCAAGAGCACCATAATCCAAAAGATTGACCATTAGTTGCTTTGTTTTGTCTTTGTTCTTGATTTGAGTGACAAAAATGTATTTTACCTCTTCACGAACAACATGAATAAAATAAGATACATGTTAGACTAATTATGACATTTCAACAGCAACCTTGTAATTAGGAATAATCAGGTTCTATTAGTATGCTACCTTATGTATGTAAATCTAGACCACTTGAAAAATTAGATCTACATGGTTGCATGGTAGATGTAAGGTGTGTAAAGAAGAAGATGGATTGGTATGTGATCATTTTCAGCTTTACCAAGTTAGGTATTTACTCTCAAGTGATTTCTTCGACCTCACATGTTTTTGTCTATATTTTGAGTTTTGCAATGCTAAAGCATTCATACTTTCGCATGGGATTTTAGGAATTCATACCTTTGTCATCTTAAAGTATGAAGAAAGTTTCGAATGATGAGTGAGGATAAGAAACAAATAACTTGCAACATAATGCATCTCTTTGTTTATCTTTACCATAGTGGAATTGGTTTGGGAAGCTTTGGATTTAAATTTTAATTTTAGAATTTCAGATTTAGAAACTTGAAATTTTTGAATGTTTGCTTAAAGATTTCAGAGTTGAACTTTAGATTTGAAACATTTTTTAGGCTGTTAGATTTTTAAACTTTTCGAATCTTTAGATGTTTTAGACTTTTGAAATCTAGATTTGCAGATATTCGTTAGATTTTATTGATGTTTTTAATCTTTAGAATTTTTTATTTCGGTATATTTGCAAAATTTTTAGATCCAACTGATTCTACCCATTTTTAGATCTCTTAAAATCTAAGAAATTTCATATTCTAACTTTCAGATTTTTGCTGATTTGGCTAATAACTAGTTTGCTGTTCTCTTCAAGTTCAAAGATTTTTTGTACTTCTGGATTTCAGACTTGCATAGCCCGCTTTCCTCAGGTGTTGATTTCTTTTTCTTTAAATCAAGTTTCCCTGGTTTTTTTAGAGAATTATCAGGTCTATGGTATTGAAAGCCTTCAGATTGATTTAGTAGATTCTTTCGGAACAATTAAGCTATTATGTCCTATCATACAAACATGTTCTATGTTGGGCACGTGTTGTTTTTAAATGTATGATAAAAATACACAGTATTGACATATAAAGAGGTATATGAATAATAAATGCCAAAAAATATAGTTGGTTAAGGCACCAACCGTCCAACATGCATTATCCAATTGTTTCTAGCTAAATTTTAGGATACCCTGTTATCTTGTTATGAATACTGCTGATGATACAGAACATCGATTATGCTGATGCAAAACAACGCCTTTCAATGTCGGCGACAATATAGGACTTTGTTGATATTGCTAACGGCTTTGAAATGGCAAAAGCACATATATTCCTTATCGATTCCAAAATCTTCCTTCAGACGTCAAAAATGCATATTAAGTTATTGATTATGTATGGGCATATGGCAACATTCTACATTTGTGTGCCACTTATCTGGTGACATATCCCAAGAATCCAAGATAAAAATTCACATCTTGATGTTGGCTGTAATGCATTTGTGTTAATGGAAGCTCTGGCAAAAATCTAAAGTAACTAAACCAAGATTTAATTATGTTTTTGAGATTTGAGGTGTAACTTTCCAGGACGTCAGTTTTTTTAATGATCGGACTCTCATACTTCATCCATCTTCCTGTTTGCTAAACTTTTTTTTTCAATATTTATTAAACTTTTCAGTTTTTTATCCTGTTGTTTTCTGAATCCTCCGATTCTATGAGATTTCCTGAACTGTTCATTATTTTCCATGCTCTGGATTGTCAGAATTTTCTGATTTGCTTATTTTTTTGGGATCCTAATATTTTGTCCCATATTTCTCAGATTGTCCAATTTCTTGAACTTTCTGGAATTCCAAATTTTCTAAATCTATGATCTTAAAATTTCTCAAATTATGGCTATTTCTATAAGCCTCAGTATTGGAAGAATTCCGAGACTTAGGCCAATTTTTATTTTTTTATCTTTTTGTATTTGGGAGTTTTGTTAATGTTTAAGATCTAAAGATTTTCTTTTGCTTACGTTTTTTGTTAGTTTATGATTGAATTGGTTACCAGTTCGATCTTTGACTAATTTGAGCATTGGTTTCATGCCTGTTTCAGATTGGTCAGACTTTAAACCCTTGAGTGTTTTAGATTTCAAGTTCATTGAGTAATGTTCGATTTTCGGCTCCTCTCGAACTTTCACATTTTAAACTTTCAGATTCTGAAAATTTCAGATTTAGAGATAAGTAGATTATTGAATTTTTATTATTGGTAGCATTTTTTATTTCAATATGAGTAGGATATTTTTGTCCAAAGCAGTTGTCAATGGGTTGTAAATAGAAGAGATCAAGAAGATGAATAGATGATGGTCTTTTCTCATGGAGAGATGTTCTTCAATTGGAGGGATGTTCTTCAATTGTTAACAAAAAAATGTATCATATTTGCATTCTACATTTAACAAAAGGGCATATTTATGACCACTAATAAGTGTGACAGCACATTTTACTAACCACATCCATATTTAACAAACCTGATATTGCCTATATTTTACTGACACCATTGGCATTTGTCAGTGGTTACAAACATGGAATGCTGGGTTGGGGTTGAATCAATCGACTCCGGCCCGACCCAAATGGATTTGGGTCTGATCGACCTAATCGGGACCCAAATCTACTTAAGACCATCCACCACCTGCCTATTTCTGGGTCTTGCCAGATGTAAGAATTTGAGATTGGTGTCCAAATGGTTGCCTTATTACTACATCTCTCGTAAAAGCCTTGAAGTTCAGGATAGATGTAAGTTCAGTTGAGAAATAGTTGTGTAAAAAAAGAAAATATTGCTAAATATCAAGAAATTCTTTTGGAGAATTGCAAAAGAGAGATTGGCTACGCATGATATATTGGTCTTACTTATTAAATGATTGAAAGCACAACTTCAGTATTGCATCTTCTGTGATTCATGTCCAGAGTATCGAATCCACTTGTTTCTGAAATGAGTCAGTTCTTTTGGCAAATTTACTTGAGACTTTTGCATAGAACCTTAGGTTGGGAACGTGTCTTATTGGAATTATTAGTTAATTGGCCTAGAGAAATCCCAAAAGGGACAAACTCTCTGATCTGGGAAAGCTCTCTACCGGTCATATTATGGAGCATGTGGATAGTTAGAAACAAGAGGCATTTTTAAGATCATTTTCAACACCCTTGGCAAATATTGTTTAGAGCCTTCAATTTGCTGCAGGATTGAGTTGTTGCCACTATAGTGAACGATCAGCATCTCAACAGTTTTATTAAACATTTCTCTTGACTTTCAGGGTCATTTACCTAGCTAGGCTTTGTCCTCTCATGTATTTATGCCTGCGGAGGGACAGTTCAAGAGGCGTTATTCTTTTCCACCTTTTATGTATGTTATTTTGGTGTTTTTGGAGATGGTTTCTATTTACTCTGTGTTATCTTTCTCCTGGTTAGATACTTGGATCCTTTTTATCTGTCATTTGAAAGTATATCATTTTTATTTAAATAAATTACTTGCATTCTGTGGGTTGCCCTAAAAAAATTAACCCACTTTCTTTTCTTTTGTTTACAAATTCTAATGCGCAAACGTACCTCCCGTGAACATATCACATGCTTAAACTAAAAATAGGAAAAAAAATAAAATGTGCAAAGAGCACCATGGTGGCCATCAAAGCAACGTCCCGGAGTTACAATTTTATGCAAGATAAATTGCTTTCTAGCGACCTGTTTGTGTTGTATGTTTGGAAAGTGACACTTGTGGGGATGTCAAACTCTATGTTTTTGAAGACTAACGGTAAAAAATTCCTACGGGTTTAAATCTTAAATATATGCAACAAAATAAAAGTAAAAATGGAGTTTTTAGAAAACTAGACACAGTAACCGGTTACGACTTTGTTCTATGATGAAATGGACTTGTAATATTTAAATTTATTCATGGCCAATGCAACTATTGCAATTTTGTATATTTTTTCTATGAATGTTATATAGTTCGTTGCTGGTAAACAAATTGAAAATTCATGTTAATTAGAATAAGTTAATATTCTAAATTTATTATTATAAATTTTATGAAGATTACATATATTTTAAAAAGTTCAAGTTATAATAGAATCTTTATTCTTTGGACTTTTTAAAATTTTAATCTTTTTAAACATATTTTTTCAATTTTATTTATTTTAAAAATATTTTTAATCTAATGGTACACGTGCGAAGCACGTTATTTTAACTAGTATATATATATACACTTAACGAGAGAGAGAGAGAGAGAGAGAGAGAGAGAGAGAGAGAGAGAGAGAGAGAGAGAGAGAGAGGGAGGGAGGGAACGTCAGTCCACTAAAATATTTAAGAGAGAGAGAGAGGAAACGTCAGTCCACTAAATATTTAATGAGCGATTTTACGATAAAAATAGGTTTAGTAAAGGATCATATAGGCCATATATTTGTACCCAACGGGAAAAGTAATTTTAAAATTTTAACTTTCAAAAATTTAGAAAATTATTTTATCAAGAATTCTTTTAGAGTCGTTCCAATATAAAAAATGTGAATATAAACTGCAACATACCTTTTTTTCTTAAATTTAGGAAGAATGTAGTCTATATGGCTAACCATAATGAGGTGTTTGGTTTCATGATAAATTACATTTTTATTATAATTTTATATTTTCGTAATATTTTTTTTTACAAAATCACAAATTTATGATTTTAAAGTAATTTTCTTCTTGGACAAAAAAGAAGATTTGTTTGGTCATATATGATATCCACTTTTTTTTGTTACCACGTCACTCCAAATATGGCAATGTTATGTCATTGATTAGTTAGCATTTTATTTTAATACTATTTTTTATTATGAAAATATACGAAAGATTATTATGCAACCAAACACCCTATAAACTAAGTTTGGTACGAGGATAACTTGGGGATAAATCAAGTTTATCTTAAATTTTATGAGATAAATTTGGTTTATCCCCAAAAAATTTCGATGCCAAACGGGCCCATAAAGATCCATACTTTTTACCTTTCTATGCATTATCCTTTTTTAATCTCTCATTCTCGGTCTCACATCTATTTCTCTCTTTCTACATCTTCTCTCTCACCACTTTATCTGTTTCTGCAATTTCTCATTCTATTTTTATCTACATTTGCTGATTTTATCTCTACGTTTTTTCTCATTTATAAATAATTTCTTTCTTTACACTGTCTCTTTATTCTTTGTCTATACTTTCTCTCTCTACTCTTTCTCCCCACTTTTCTATGTTTTTTCTAGGTTTTATATATACTCTTGTATAAACTTTTTCGTTACTATCTCTTTGCACTTTTTTTATTCTCTATATATTCTTTTCTTTAAGGTATCTCTTTCAGACTCTTTCTAAACTCTCAACTTTCTATCTAATTATTTTTCTTTCTACTCTCTCTCTCTCTCTCTCTCTCTCTCTCTCTCTCTCTCTCTCTCTCTGTCTCTCTCTCTCTCTCTCTCTCTCTCTCTCTCTCTCTCTCTCTCTCTCTCTCTCTCTCGCATATATATATATATATTCTATAATCTATCTATCTTTTTCTTTATACTCTCTTTAAACACTTTTTTTCTCTATACATTTTCTCTTCCCACTCTTTACTACCTTGCAATATTTTCTCTCATACGTTCTCCCTCTGCTCACTCTCTGCATCTCATCTCTTCTCTCTATATTTTATTTCTCTCCACCGTCTCTCTATTCTCCTTGTACACTTTTTCTCTTCCAGGTATATTTTCTTTATCCACACTATCTGTATTTAATTTCTCTTTACTTTCTTTTTCCTCCATGCATTTTCTCTTTGTATTCTTTTTTTGTCCCTATATTTTTTTAAATGTATAGAATAGTAAATATATTTAAAAAAAATATATAGCGGTATCATAACAATGGATTAAACTCGAAGGGGCCAAACCAATCCTATAATTAATATAAGTTCAAATAACTCAAGTCTAATGAAAGGATCCAACGACCGAAAATTCAGAGACCCATAATCTGCTTAATGGGTTTATGGGCCAAGCAGTCCATTTGACTGATGCCCTCAGACTCAAAGCATTGTTCGTCAACGGCCACGGTTGTGGGGTCAAATCTGTGCCTGTGGGCGAAGAAGACGGCGACAGCTGGTCACCGTCCGGAAGGAGATCAACGCCGCAGCCATCGCCAACGGCGGATGTCCACCAGCCAGGACCCGTGTCGTATCTGTACGCCTAACAATAATTAAAACAATTATTTCAATTTTGACATTTATATTTTTAAAACATTAAAAATTAGTATATGCCGATACTTGCCTTATAATTTTATTTTTTATGTTATGTTATCAAGTTTCACAATAAAATTAATAATAATAAAATATTTTATGTTTTAAAACATTAAAAAATAGTGTATGTTAATACTTGTCTTAGAACTTTTATTTTGGTGTTATAATTTTAAAATTGACATTAAAATTAATAATAATTGAGATGCAGTACAGCATGAGGGGGGTTGCTCATCAGCCCACTGACTTGGCAGCAAGGCAAACACCTCCGCCGACTGGGCGCCCCGATGTTGACCACAGGTCTCTCGTCAACACCGCCACCGGTCAAGAACCATTCATTTTCACCTGCATGGCTCCTAGTCAGTTTCGGTTGCCAGGCCAGACGGTGGGCCCCGCGCGGACGCGGCGTTGCGCTCGCCCGAGTGCATCTCTCCAGCGTCATTCATGCCGGCCCCACCGGCGGATACGAGAGAGTCCTCGTGAGGATATTTTATTTTTATTCATACTTATTTTGTAAAATTATTTAATCAAGCCGCATACATGTTTAAACTGGAATAGTAACTTGACGCAAATTTAAATCTGGTATGAACTTATTTTATAAAAGTCAAAGTCGATTTGAATTATTCGTAATGCTTAAATTTACTTACGAAGTTGGATCTAAGTTTGAATTCAAATTAGTATTTGTTTAACTTTTTTCACGTATCTAAGTGATGATGTATAATTATTATAATTTATAATTTATTGTTAAATAAATATCCAATTAAATAGCTGATCGGTGACTTTATCAAGTCGAGTAGAGATATCTAGTCAAGTTTAATTTTTTGATAAAATAAAAAATTTAAATTATTTACTGAATATAATAGAAAATGTAAATAGGCACCTCTCTACCGGGCGCTGCACGTTGTGCTGCTGCGCGCTTTTGCCGGCTTCAGAACGCGGAGGGGCTCGGGCGCGCCGCCGGAAATATCATCGATACCGCTTGCGCGTCCGGATGGCTTCTCGTGTGCGTCCATGGCGGCTGCGGGAAGCGCTATGTATAAATGGGCAGCATCACCCTTCATTTAACACCCATCCCCGGCTGCCAGCAGCAACTAGCAGCGAAGCTCTTCTAATTCCCCCTTCTCCTTTCCGCGGTCCCTACTCTCCGCCGTAGCGCAGGAACTAATGGAGATGTACCGGAAGCTCAGCCCTTCCGCCTTCCGCCTACTCCTAGCCCTCCTGATCCTCCTCTCCTCCTTGCCGCCGCCGCTGGCTGCAGACCAGAGCCGACAGACCTACATCGTCCACGTCCACCACCCACGTCCCGAGCACGTCGCCTGCCGGGAGGACCGCGAGAAGTGGCATACGTCGTTCCTTCCGAGCTCCGCCGGCGGTCATCCACGCCTGCTCTACTCCTACGAGCATGTCATCAGTGGGTTCGCCGCCAGGTTAACCCCGGCGGAGCTCGAGCACGTACGCGGCGTACCCGGGTTCGTTGGCGCCTACCCGGCGAGGCTCGGCCGCCCCCAGACGACGTACACGCCTCAGTTCCTGGGCCTGCCCGGGAATGCTGGTCCATGGCGGCAATCCAACTATGGCGAGGGTGTCATCATCGGCCTTCTCGACACGGGGATAGCCCCCAGTCATCCCTCCTTCTCCGACGCCGGGATGCCGCCGCCGCCCAAGAAATGGAAAGGAACCTGCGACTTCAACGCCACCCAGTGCAACAACAAGCTGGTTGGGGCGCGAGCCTTCGTCAGCGACGACAGCGGGGACCCGATTACGCCGCAGGATGACGACGGTCACGGGACGCACACGGCGAGCATCGCCGCCGGCGTCTTCGTCAAGGACGCCGCCGTCCTCGGCAACTACAAGGGCACCGCCGCCGGAGTCGCGCCGCGTGCTCACATCGCCGTTTACAAGGTGTGCATCCTCTTCTGCGACGACAGCGATGTGCTCGCCGGCATGGACCAGGCTATCAGTGATGGCGTCGACGTGATCTCCTACACCGTGAACTTCCGTTCCCGGCCGTTCCACGAAGACAGCATTGCCATCGCGTCGCTGAGAGCGGCGGAGAAAGGCGTGTTCGTCAGCTGCTCCGCCGGAAATTCCGGTCCCGACGCCGGCAGCGTGAGCAACGACTTCCCGTGGGTCATAACGGTGGGCGCGAGCACCGTCGACAGGGTGGCCAGAGCAGTCGTGAAGCTGGGAAACGGCGTGAAGCTCGACGGCGAATCGCTCTACCAGCCGAAAGACTCCCGGCTGTCTAGTGTACCTCTGCAACTCGTCTACCCCGGCGGCGTTAACAGCACCGACCAGGAGGCGGAATTATGCCGGGATGGCTCTCTGGACAAGTACGACGTCAAAGGGAAGATGGTGATGTGCACCGGCGAGCTCGGTGCGGGGACGAGCACCGGCGAAGTCGTCAAGAAGGCTGGAGGAGCCGCCATGGTATTTATGAACACGGCCGGCGGCGGATTCACCATCATCGCCGACGCCCACGTCCTTCCGGCGGTGAATTTGGCAGATGCCGATGCACAGAGGCTGAGGGCATACGTGAGAGAGAAAGGCGCCTCGGCGACGGCGACCATTCTCTACAGGGGCACCCAGTTCGGGGAGCCGCCGCCGTCGCCGTCTGTCGGCGCCTTCTCCTCCCGGGGACCGAGCGAGGCCAACAAGCGGAGCATTCTGAAGCCGGACGTCGTCGGGCCCGGAGTGAACATTCTCGGCGCGTACCCTTACAAGGTCGGCCCCGTGAAGGACCCGGCGGCTTCGCAGCTCGCCAAGAAGGGCTTCGCCGTCCTCTCGGGCACCTCCATGTCGGCGCCTCACATCGCCGGAGTGGCGGCCCTGTTGAAAGCCGCCCATCCGGACTGGTCGCCGGCGGCAATCAGGTCGGCCATCATGACCACCGCCGATACGCTGAATCGCCACGGTGAGCCGATCAGCGCCGGAGAGACGGGTAAAAGGGCAAGCCTTTTCGCCGCGGGCGCCGGGCACGTCAACCCGTCAAGGGCCGCCGATCCGGGGCTCGTCTACGATGTCGGCGCCGCAGACTACCTCGGGTTCCTCTGCGGCGCGCTGGGCTACAACGACGATCAGCTCCGCGCCGTCGCCAGGCGACGGGTGAACTGCTCCAGCATACGGAGCGTGCCCGCCGAAGAGCTCAATTACCCGTCGATCGCCGTGACGCTGGGAGCATCGTCTTCGCCGGCGAAGAACATCACGCGCACGGTGACGAACGTCGGAGAGGCGGGGGCGACATACTCGGCCGTGGTGGAGCAGCCGCCGGGCGTCGCCGTGACCGTGATTCCCGACCATCTGCGGTTCAGAGGAACGGGAAAGAAGCTGAGGTTCGTGATGGTTTTCCGACGGGAGGCGGCGGCGGCGGACGGGACCGTGGCGGAGGGCGCCCTGAAGTGGATATCGGCCGACGGGAATCGCGCGGTGAGGAGTCCGATCTCTGTTCTCTTCGAGCCATGATCAGCACAAACAGAGCGGAAGATGTTGCCTGCTGTCAAATAAATTTATTTTTTTGCATTTATGTTTTATTTGCGACAATTTTAACGGGTCTTTAAAAAAATATGAATTCTTTTGCAAATTTTATTATTTTTATTTATCTTTATGAATTTTAGAGTAAACAATGATGTATTACTAGGCATTGTAACTTCAGATGTTAAAGGTGAATTTAGTATACTGGTTTAGGTGAGTTTTTAAAACAGTTCCGAAGACGTATTTGGGAGCTACACGCCTGTAAAAGGAATACTCCAGACTTAAATACACACACAAACGTTTTCTTATTCTCCGTAGGATGCAGTTTGTTTTGGCTTGATACACAAATTCAAACTCTTACCAGGTGTTTGGTTCTACGAAAAAATAATTTTTTATTATAATTTTATAATTTTATAATAAAATTTATTGAAAGAGATGTTTGACAACTAGGCTAAATTTATGTTTTTAAAATAATTTTATTTTTAGATAAAAGAGAGGGTCTTATCTTTTTTATCTTGTGGTGCCCCCTCCTTGTTTGGTCATATTTGGTACTATTTCTTGTTATCACAGCCTTCTAAACATGACAGTTTTATGTCATTCACCGGTTGACATTTAATTTTAGTACAATATGTTGTCATATTTTATTTTAGTATAATTTTTGTCAGGAAAATGTACAAAAATGTATTGTGCAGCCAAACACCCATTTGTGATAAAAGGTGCCAAATTTCACTTTATATATAAACGAATACCTTTGTTTGCTAAAAAGACCTGAAATAAATTTTTATTTGGATAACTTAATGGTCAACAAGGTATTCTACAAATAACAGTTTAAATAAAGGATTTTACTCACTTACTACCATGGTATAGTCACTAACATATTCAATATATTACTAACTTAATCTATATATTATTAACCCAATCAAACTCATTGTACTTACTAACATGGGTTGTATTCAGTTACTAACACTACAGGAAAAAGGGTCAATGACGACGGATTATTGGCGACGGCTTTAAAGAGCCGTCGCCTAAACCGTTATTTGCGACGGCTACAATTAAGCCGTCGCCAATATAAGGTAAACTCGCGACGGCTTAAAAAGCCGTCGCTAAAAATCTTTTAAGCGACGGCTCTAGCCGTCGCTAAAGGGTTTACGGAACCTCGTTTGACCGTTCAACGGTCGGGAACTAATGGCGACGGCTTAGAGCCGTCGCCAATACCTTCAACGGTCGAAAATTATTCGCGACGGCTCTTAAGCCGTCGCCAATGTAACTTAATGCACCATTGGCGACGGCTACGAAGCCGTAGCCATTAGTTTTTTTTTATATCGCCCCCGACGCTCCCTCCTCTTCCTCCCCGCCGTCCCTTGGCCTGTGCCCTAGCCGCTTGCTCCCGCCGCCGTGCTCCCGCCGCCGCCGCCGCCGTGCCGTTGCCGGCGCCGCCCGACGTCGGCCGGCCGCCGCGGCATCCGCCGCCGGCGGCCGCCCCGATAAGCCGGCTCCACCGCCGGTGCCGCCGTGTCGCTTCCGGCGCCGCCCGCGCGCCGCCGCCGCCCCCCGCGGGCGCCGCCCTCGCCCCCGCCGCCCCCGCCGGGCGCCGCCCGCCGCCGCCGGCAGTGCCTCCGCCCGCCGCCGCCGCCGGTGCCACCCACCACCGCTAGTGCCGCCGAGCGCCCTCCTTTTTAGGTAACAACTTATTTTTTTAGATAAATGTAATATTTATTTAGATAAATTGATTAGAATTAATGTGATATTTGTTAGTTAAATGTGCTAGTTATTATTTACGTAACCTTAAACAATCAAACCAATTTACTTTTAGGTGGTAATTTGAGGTGTTTTTTATTGGATTCTAAATTTGGAACAAATGTGGTATTTGTTCAATATCTTTTAAGATGACAAAAATAAAATAAGACAATCATGTATCCGTTTGGGCAATCCGGCATAGGGGTGGGGCAAAAATCTCCAAATATCAATCCGAAACCGGATTCGCCAATATGAAGCTCATTCCGGATTTGAATCGGGTAATCCGGCATCGGGTTGGGCCAAAATCCCCAATTCCCCAATCCGAAGCCGGATTCGCCATTCCGAGGCTCGTTCCGGGTTTGGATTGGAAAATTAGGCTTCGGGTTGGGCAAAAATTTCCAAGTCTCAATCCGAAGCCGGATTCGTCATTCCGAAGCTCGTTCCGGGTTTGAATTGGCAATCCGGCATCGGGTTGGGCAAAAATCCCCAAGTCTCAATCCGAAGCCTTATTCGCCAATCCGAAGCTCGTTCCGTGTTTGAATTGCGTAATCCGACATCGAGTTTAGCTAAAATCCCCAGGTCCCCAATCCGAAGCCGGATTCGCCAATCGAAGTCCGTTCCGAGTTTGGATTGGGTAATCCGGCATCGGGTTGGGCCAAAATCCCCAATTCCCCAATCCGAAGCCGGATTCGCCATTCCGAGGCTCGTTCCGGGTTTGGATTGGAAAATTCGGCTTCGGGTTGGGCAAAAATTTCCAAGTCTCAATCCGAAGCCGGATTCGTCATTCCGAAGCTCGTTCCTGGTTTGAATTGGCAATCCGGCATCGGGGTGGGTTAAAATCCCCAAGTCCCCAAGTCCATTCCGAGTTTGGATTGGGCAATCCGGCATCGGGTTGGGCAAAAATCCCCAATTACCCAATTCGGAGCCGGATTCGCCATTCCGAGGCTCGTTCGGGTTTAGTTCGACGATCCGGCTTCGAGTTGGGCCAAAATCCCTAAGTCCTCAATCCGAAGCCGGATTCGCCAATCGAAGTCCGTTCCGAGTTTTGATTGGAAAAAAATCCAAAAGTTTCCAATCCGAAGGGTTTCATTGCCCAATCCAAGTCTCGTTCCTATGGCATAGGGTTTATTTAAAGAGAAAATTATGTTCTTCGATTGATTATATGTCCGTAGATATATATTTGTTTTTTTACCTTGTTGTCAGGAAGCTTCAAAAGACTTGTATTCACTTGAAACTTGCTTCCTTTGGAGGACGTCCGATTAGAGTAATCAAGTTATTACATTGTCATTTATTTTTTTGAGATATTTTTATTAGAAGAAATGAGTTCATTAGACAAATCTTGGATGCTTATTCGTAATAGATTAGATTCTATGTATGTACGAGGTGTCGAAGAATTCTTAGACTATGCTTTTGATGATTGTAGGATACAATATAGACATGGACAAAATAAAGATTTAATACAATGCCCTTGTAGAGTATGTTGCAATACATTCATTTTAAAAAGAAATATTGTGAAAGAACACCTAATATGTGATGGCATATGGTTAAATTATCAAACTTGGATATGTCATGGTGAATTAGAACTTAGCTCTTGCAATGAGGATAACACACGATTAAATGAACGGCAAGAGGATAACATAGATGATGATTTAACGGAAATGCTCGAAGATATTCAAAACAATGAATTGAATACCCGACAAAATGAGGATGAACCAAATGAAGAAAGTTTAAAATATTTTAGATTATTAAAAGATTCGGAAACACCTTTATATGATGGTGTGAAAGATGTATCTAAACTAAAATTTATTTTAAAGTTGATTCAACTTAAGTCGATGAATGGTCTCACTAGAAGATGTATGGATACGATCTTATCTTTATTTAAGGAAGTGCTACCTAATAGTGCATGTGTCCCCGATAATTGGTATGAACTTAAGAAAATAGTTAAGGAATTGGGACTTACTTATGAGAAAATTCATGCATGTAAAAATGATTGTATTATTTTTTGGAGAGATAATAAAGATGAAAGTGTTTGTCCAAAATGTAACACTTCCGGATATAAAGATGATCCTCAAAACAAAAATAAAAAAGTAGCACAGAAAGTTTTACATTATTTCCCATTACGAGATAGGTTGCGTCGTCTATTCATATCATCCAATACGGCTAAATGGATGACATGGCATTGCCAACCACGGCCATACCAATTGGCTGGTGAAATGCGTCATCCTTTTCCGATTCTCCGGCTTGGAAAAGAGTAGATGAACTTTATCCGGATTTTGCGTTAGAGAAACGCAATGTTCGGCTTGGATTGGCTTCGGATGGGTTCAATCCATTTGGTAACATGTCTTCAAGGTATAACGTGTGGCTGTTATAACAATGGTATATAACTTGCCACCATGGATGTGTATGAAGGCCACGTACACAATGATCTCAATGTTAATACCCGGTCCAAGAGCTCCCAGGAAATGATATCGATGTATTCTTGCAACCATTAGTAGAAGAGTTAAAAGATTTGTGGGAGATCGATTGGAGACTTATGACGCAGCAAAAAAAGAAGTTTTTATGATGAGAGCCATACTTTTGAGCACGATAAATGATTTTCCAGGATATGCAAATTTATCTGGATGGAGTACTAAAGGGAAATTGGCATGTCCTATTTGCAATAAGGAAACACATTCTCTTCGACTTGCTCATAGTCGGAAACAATGTTACTTGGGTCATCGTCGATTTTTGCCAGTAGCACATCGGTGGAGAAAGAATCAATACAATCATCTTTTCGATGGTCGTCGGTGTCCGAAGGGAACACCAAAGTTGCTTACAGGATATGAGATATGGAGCCAACAAAAACAAATGGATGTTATTAGATTCGGAAAACCATTTAAGAAGGATTTAGAAAATTTAAGGAAGAATTTGTCAAAAAATAGAAATTGGAAGAAAAAGAGTATACTTTTTGAGAAGCTTTCATATTGGTCATCTCTGATCATTCGGCACCATTTAGATGTCATGCACATTGAGAAGAATGTGTGTGATAATATATTAGATATTTTTAACATATCAGGAACCGATAAGGACAACATTATCTCAAGGAAAGATTTAGTAGATTTAAACATTCGTCGCAGTTACATCCATACGAGGGTTCATCGAGGTTTCCGATGCGAGCTTTACAAGCTTAGCAACGAATGTAAGTTTAGAATACTTGATTTCATTAAGAATATTCGAGTACCGTATGGCTATTCCTCAAATTTTAGTAGATGCGTAGATGTAAGTAGCTTCGAACAATTAGTGGGTTAAAGAGTCATGATTGTCATGTCATGATGCAAATGATCATTCCTCTTGCATTTCAAGGGATAGTATCGAAGGATGTACTCAGTCCCATTGTTGATTTATGCCAGTATTTTAAGATCATTTGTGCAAAAGTGTTCGGACGGGGCAAATCGGCCTCCAATTGGTAAATCAAATCCAAACACCCAATTCGAAGCCGGTTTGCCCCGTCCAAACCGGGTTTGGACGGGGTAAATCGGCCTCCGATTGAGTTAAAAATCTGCACACCAATTCGGAGGCCGATTTGGCCCGTCCGAACCGATCCTGGGTTCGGACGGGGCAAATCGGCCTCCAATTGGTAAATCAAATCCAAACACCCAATTCGAGGCCGATTTGGCCCATCGAACCCTATGACGGGCTTGGATGGGCCAAATCGGCCTCCGATTGGGAAAAAAAATCTAAACACCCAATTCGAGGCCGATTTGGCCCATCGAACCCGTGACGGGCTTGGATGGGGCAAATCGGCCTCCAATTGGTAAAATAAATCCAAACACGGTGGAAGCCGGTTTGCCCCGTCCGAACCGATCCCGGGTTCGGACGGGGCAAATCGGCCTCCAATTGGTAAATCAAATCCAAACACCCAGCTGAGGCCGATTTGGCCCATCGAACCCGGTGGCGGGCTTGGATGGGGCAAAATCGGCTTCCGGTTGGGGAAAAATCTAAACACCCGGTCGAGGCCGATTTGGCCCATCGAACCCGGTGACGGGCTTGGATGGGGCAAATCGGCTTCCGGTTGGGGGAAAAGAGCAAACAACGCAATTGGAAGCCGGTTTGCCCCGTCTGAACCGATCCCGGGTTTGGACGTGGCAAATCGGCATCCAATTTGTAAAACAAATCCAAACACCAATCTCTTTATACTATTACAGATGAAGGGGTTCAGCAAGAGCCGTAGGACATCTCAGGGGGGTACACCATCGCAAAGTGGTGGACCACCCAATCGGTCCGATCGATCACATGCATCCAGAGATCGATCTCAGTCTACTCCTTCCAGCTCTAGGAGTGTTGCGGCTCAGCCATCGCTAGAGGCACCCCGCGAGCTTGTTGCACCTCAGCCGCCACCTACAGATGGAGGTAGTCCATCTTCACACGCCTCAGGTATATGTTTCAATATTTTCAATTATATCAATTGCTTAGATAATACCTTGTATTTGAACTAATTTGCTAATTTATATGTAAATAGGTACATCAGCTCGTCGTGGGAGAGGTCCAGCAAAAGCAATGACTGTGCGAACTCTGGGACCTGATGAGTCATTTAACGTCGAATTAGTAGGTGGCTCAGGTGTGGGGTCACATGGTCAAGAGTTTACCTCCTATCTGGGGGTATGTAATAGAGTGCATTGTAATTTATGGGAACAAAATTACATGACCATCCCACAGGAGAAGAAAGATGCCATCTTCCGTGATCTTGAGGTAAATTTATTTATTTTACTCATTTATTTTTAAGAAACTTGATTCTCATCATTCTTTTTGCATGTAGCAACACTTTACATTCGAACGGAATGCATCTATAGATGCTCAGATTTTGAGACATATGGGCGAAATGCAAAGAAAGCAGAGAAGCACGTTAAAAAGAAAGGTAAATTTTTAATTATTCTGTTTTTTGGAAGTAATGTAAAAAATTCTATTCCTTCTTGACAACATTTGTATTCGCATTTTGCAGACGACCGTTCGAGGAGGCCGTCGCCAATGTTCCTCCACAATGCACTGAGGAACAATGGCTACATATGTGCAATTTATGGGTTCGAGACGAAGCAAGGGTAAAATAAATTTTTATTTCGTCGATATATATATATCATTTCAAAGTTATTGAAATAGTTTATTGAAGTCTTTATGTATAACTGTATAGGCGTTGAGTGAACGAAATCAAGGAAACAGAAATAAGTTAACAATGCCGTATAGAAGAGGAAGAACAAACATACACGAGTTAGAGCGAGATTTTGTAAATATAAAAATTTATATTTTGTTTGAATTTTTCAGTTTTCATAGATTTATTTTGTTCATATTATGTTAAACAGGTACAAAAAGAAGGCCGTCGCCCTACTCGTCCCGAGGTTTTCCAAATGACTCAGACAAACGAAGATTTAGATGGAGCAGTTATTTGGGACAATGAGCAGAGTCGTCAGATGATGGTATACAAAAACATCCAATCCGATTTCTATCCATTTTTTTCATTTAATCCCTATTTCTTTTAATACAAAATTATATTGTAGGAAAATATGCAACAATTGATGAATCCCCAAGCATCCGATTCCTCTCGATGTTTGAGGTAACTTCCTAACCCACTTACTCTCGAGGATGCTTTTATATCCATCTTCGGTAGAGATAGACCGGGACGGATCCGATGTGGTGGGCGAGGTGAAACTCGCAGCACTTGGTATGGTGGGTCAAGTGGAGGTTCTTCTTCCTCCACGTCCCAAGAGGTCCGGGAGCTTAGACAAGCCAGGTGGAGAGGCAAGCTCGGGGTCAACGTTGAATGTCGATCGGAGATTTCCTCTTTGAAGCAGTTGGACGATCAACAAAGATCGTTTCAAGAAACCGTCCTACGCCGACACGGATGTATGAAAATATTAGTCAAAGACTCCCGGCCGACATACCATCCACATCGAGGCAACCTCCAACACAATCTCATCAGGACGACGACGGAGACAAGGACAATGAAGAGTACGAGGATGATGAGGAAGGATCGTTTGGAGATGAATGATATTTATATATTTTTTCTTCTATTGTACTCTTTATGTCCAAAACTTAGTGTACATTATGTATGTGATTTGACTGTCTTGTGAGTGTTGTAGAACTCCAAGTGGATTGATCGTATTTCTATGTATTATTTCGGATATGTGGTTGATTGTTGTTTCGGAAATGTGTTTGTGTTTGAATATGTTGTTTCGGATATTTGTGTTGAATGAATTGAATATTGGGTAAAAAGAATATGAGATGAACTTGTGGGTTATGTAAATGTATGAAAGGGTTGATGGAAACATCCCCATAATGTATATTCATGTATGGATGTCAACCTGCATGGATTCGGCGAGCCAAAAAAATATGTTTTTTTTTTACATTGCAGAACTATTGGCGACGGCTCCATAGGAGCCGTCGCCAATAAACTAAGTAGCGACGATTTTTAGAATTTTGGCGACGGCTTATTGCCGTCGCGAAACCAGGAAATTGCACCCGCGGGACATATAATGAACCCATTGGCGGACGGCGCAATTAAGCCGTCGCTAGTGTACTTATTAGCGACGGTACGTAAACCCGTCGCTAAACCGTAGTTTTGCATCCGCGGCACGTAGATTGAGCCTATTGGCGACGGCGCGACGCGTAAGCCGTCGCTAGTACACTTATTAGCGACGGCCGTAAAGCCGCCGCCAAACCGAGAAATGCACCCGCGGGGCGTAAACTAAACCTATTGGCGACGGCTTAAAGCCGTCGCCAGTATACTTATTCACGACGGCTTTGTTAAGCCGTCGCCAGTATTATTATAAGCGACGGCTATGAAACCGTCGCTAATAAGCACCACGCGACGGCTTTAAGTTGTCTCTGATGCGTTTATTGGCGACGGCTTAAGAAAGCCGTCGCCAATATTATTGCCGACGGGTTTATTTGCGACCACTTGGCGACGGAGGTCCAGCCGTCGCCAATAATTATTGGCGACGGCTTTTTGATTATTTGCGACGGCTTCCAGCCGTCGCCAGTTACCTTATTTTTTGTAGTGTAACATGGGCTATATATTACTAACCTCCTAAGTTAGTAAATGAGTAGTAAAGATCAAGTTGATAATATACAGATCAAGTTAGTAAGGAGACATTTGTTTTAGCTTAATTTGAAAATCATAACTCTTAATGTCATATCCAACCCTTAATGTGTTGTACAAAAAAGGTATAACTAATTTATTTTATTTGACAAAAATCTAAATCATTAGAAGTTACGAACGGTCCTCAATCATCAACAAGTCACTAGTATCCTAGGCATGCTTGAAGAAGGCTTCTTGTCTACTCCACTTGTGCAACTACTTAAGGCCTTAAAGCCCTCGTCCTCCCTGACTCCAAGGATGTCTCCACCCTCTAGTACGTTGGGTAATAAACCACCATACACCTCTTGCCCCATTCAATGTGATCCTCCATCTCGAAGGTTAGAACTATGTTGGCCACACCTTCTCTACCCACTGTGTAGTCCACTGTCACTTCACCCAATGCACGATTGCCAAATCTAGCAATTATATGAATGTTGTCTGTGTGTCTTTTTGCCAAATAATCCTATAATCATGTCCAACACCACTGGCTCCCTGGTGGACAATGTTGTCACCCTCCCCTTCACTGATGGGTACAAGCTAGGAGCCCTTGCTTGAATCCATGAATTTGCTTTTGGCTATGCTGGTGATTCTCTCTTGAAAGGGCTGGTGAAGGGGGCATGGGGAATTGTAGGGCTCATACAAAGTTAATTAGCAATGCTCTCCCAACTTTCGACTACCTTTTGACTCCATCATAAATTTGCTCTGTCTTACCTCCTAAGGCATTGATGGTTACTATTTTGTACATCACCTCATGTCGATGATTTTTTAGGGACTTCTATCCATGCACATAAAACTTCATTACATGTCATGTCATTTACTAAAAAATTTTTCTTTCACAAATTATAAAATTTTTCATCATGTTGATGTTGATAAGATATTTGATGTATTACTTTTCACATATCATATAAACATTACTTTTATTATATTTAAAATATGCAAAAGAAATTTATATAGTTAGACTAGACTCAGAGTGCATCTAGATAATAATACACTTAATATAAATTGTGCTACCTAGAATCAATGGATGCTCCATATTATTCTAATATATTTTAACTATGTGCTTGAATAGATAGTACAAAGAAGTTCATATACACAAAAAATATATTATTACATTTTCATCAAATCAAGCTCATGTTATATTATAATTCATGTGTCAAATGTATACCACGACATAATAATATAAATCAAGAGAACTAAAATGAGTTCTATGTTATGAATGTGGTAATCTTGACAACTAAGAGATGCAAAAGGATCCATACAAATAATTCTAACAATAGAAATATCAAGAAGATATAAATACACAATATTATATTTAAGATACTCAAATTAATGTATACAACATGCCCTTTTTCACATGTACTAACCTTTAATAAAACAAATAGCCAAAATTGGGATTTCTTTCTCTTAATCAACCTATGGGAAAGTCATCTTATATATAACATGTTTAAGGCATAAATGCAATACAAAATAATTTTGAATCATAACATCTAACGTGTATTTATCACACACTACATCAAAATAATATGTGGGACGACCAAAATAAAAATAAATAGGAAGAGTCCATCATATTAAATGGTTTGATTCCCATATTTGCGAATTGTTACACAATTGGAAGTTGAATGACTAGACAAGATGGTGTAGTTGCAAGCAATTAAGAAGGTGCATCTGAGTGACAAGCAGATAGAGTTATAGCAGGTGGACAAATGGTCTATAGTTGGGCATATTAGACATTAGAAGACAGTTGTTAGAATTTGTAACATAAATAAATTGAGAATGATCCATATAGAAATCAAGGTGCTAGCAGCACTATTTTTGGACACAACAATGATCAATAATGTGGGGACGTGTGTAGACACGCCAAATTCGCCTAATTCAGAGCATAAAACTCATGTTTTATAGGGTAACATGTGTGATTGACCTTATAATGATGCCGGGTCTTTTAAAGTTGATTTGGAGCTTCGCCGAACGAAATCAGATGCTTTTCGAAGTTTTCCGCAAAAAGCCATAATTTCCGAGCGAAAGCCACACGTAAATCGTGTAAACACGGAAATTGGCTGAATGACCAATGCCTAATGATCATGCATTGAAGGTTATGGTCATATTCACACCCCGGACAAGTTTTGTTGCATACCGTGCCTTTCCGGTTTGCCGTCGGAGTCATTTTTGACCTGTATCGGATCTTCTGTTCACTGCCCTAACTTCCGGACAAAATTCTGAAGTTTTTAAAGGTGTGATGGCTGATACGATGCTATATAAAGCTTCTTCGGCCTGTTATCTTTCCAACGCAACAAATGGCGTCGAATTCCGAGTTCGGGAGTGTTCGCAATGGCTTCCGGAAGAAGGACGCGCAAAACCAGTCGCATGCGCCCGGGTTCCTGGTCACATGCGCCCGGGACCCAGGGCACGTGGCCATGCGCCCTACTAGTGAGGCACGTGACCTTGTGCCCTCACTTGAGGGCACATGCGCCCCACCTTGTACGGCCCCAGTCTTTCACCGGGACTCTACCACTGAACGGCCGGACCGGATAAGACCATTATCCTCGGGAATAGTGCCATGCGCCCTCACTGGGGGGCACATGCGCCCTTCAGTGGGGCGCATGCGCCCAGCACCAGGGCGCATGCGCCCAGGGGTGGGGCGCAAGGCCCCGTATTTTTTAGTATAGATCGCGCCTTCTGTTCTCCTATAAATTAACTCTAATTTCGGTCGTTCCAAAGGCATGAGCATGACTCCCCAGGCATCTCAGGACGTCCAACCACTCTCCTGCATCAATTTTGTAATTTTTAGAGAGAGAATTTCGAGTTTTTAGAGAGAGAAAAGTCGGATCAAGAGAGAGGAAGGCTGTTCTGCAGGTGATCTGACAAGTCTCTCTTCTTCGGCCTCTATAGAAGTTTTTGGACGTCTTATGCCAGTTCTCTCTTCATAAAAGTTCTTCCTCTACAAGACTTCTTGAGTTTGCAATTGACGGCACTTGATTCCGAGGTCGGGGCTGGTCGCGAAGAGCGCAGAAGCAAGGTCGCGCCTGGCAGATCCTGGACTGCTGCTCGGCTTTTTCGACAACACAGATTTGGCTATATCTTCCTCTATTCAACTCAGAATCTTTCAGTTCTTTTTCCTATCTCTTTATTTAGTGATTATACATCATCCTATAATTTTTTTACAATTTTTTTGCATTAATTTTACTCTGTTATTCCGAAAAAATAAAAAAAGGGGGTTAGAGATAACCCGAATCCGGTCAGTTTCTAGTCAATTGTGTGTCTCATGTCATTCTCTTTACATATATTCCACTTTGTCTAGTTCTAATTGTCTATTTCACTTGTTTGTTTGTCTAGTTGCACAGAATATCAAGCACCCACCGCGTTGAGGACTCTTCTTCATCGGCCGGCCGAGGAAGGAGAAGCTTTAACTCACATTCTTCACGCTAAGGTACACACGGTCAATTTTAATTCTATAAATCGGAACCCACGGTTCCTGGCGACCACATTTATTTCTTCTCACCCTCCTCCCACATGACCCGAACCATCTCTTTGGTGATCGAGCGACGCCAAGGGATGAAAGTTCGGGGATCAATGTGAGTGTGGGACCGAGGTGAGAGTTGCTTTCCGAGCTTTATTCCTTTCTTTTCTCATCCCCTCTTGAGGTGACGATCTGGGTTCACGGACTTCCCTGAAAAGGAGAGGACCCCATCGAATTTTCAAAGTCGACAGCTTTGTGGCGACCATGGTGGGACAAGCAATGTCTTCAACCGTGGGTGCTTAGTGTTTTGTTTGCAACTAGTTCTAGTTCTAGACCGGTTCCCACGTGAGCCTTTCCTTCCTTCCACCATTCTTAACTTCATGCCATCTCATAATTTCTGATTTTACCCATCTTTCATCAGATCTGAAGTGCCAAGTATGCCATTTAATTTTTGCATGTTATTTAAAACGGTTCCCACGTGAACCACCCTTTTCCTTTTAAACCGGTTCCCACGTGAACCAATCTCTTTCTTTACTTCGGTTCCCACGTGAACCAAACCCCTTTTTTTCCAGATCTATCCCAACTTGGATCAGATCTTTATTCACCTTTAATTGGCCCCATGTGGCCCTCTTTTGATCATTCAAACCGGTTCCCACGTGAACCACCCCTTTTTACCCAAAACCGGTTCCCACGTGAACCACTTTTTACCCCAGTTCCCACATCGGTCCCCACGTGGACCACCCTTTTGCTTGGCTATCAGATCTGAACCCTCTTCTTTCCATCACCTTTTCACTATCTCCATTTGGCTCACATAAGAAACAAGTCTAGATTCTAGTTTCTAGTTGCTTGTCTAGTTTCTAATTGCTTGTCTGGTGTTGATTGCCTATTTATTTAAGTTCATGTTTTGCTCATTACTTGTTTTATTACTTGATTGCATTCTCTGCTCCTTCTCTACCTCCTTCTTTTACACTTTTTTGAGACGGGAGCTCACTCTCCCATTTACCCCTCCCATCCAAAACACCCTCTTGGTGGATTCTGACCTCTCTTCTGGGATATTCCTTCCTAGTTGACTTGGTTGGCTTTCATCAAGTCCTCCATAATTCCTCATACGTGGAGTATTCCTCTTCACGATCGGGTTGGTTGTACTACTCCCCAAAACCAGAAGCATCCTACGTTACCTACACGTGGTGAGATTGTGTGAAACCTAGGTCATTGGAGTTAGGATCCTAACCCATTTGTTGAGAGAACAATTCTTAACAAAATTCATAAACCTAAGGTTTAATCAAAATCATTGCGTAATTTTGCTTTCAAGTCTTTGCATCACTTGCCTGTCAAACAAAAATTCAAACCTCTAACTTTTTGCAAAATACTAAAAAAAACCAAAAAAAAAGTTCTTTGTTTACTTTGTCAACTTGTTTGTTTCTTGAAGTTCAATGCAACTAAGGTCTGGAAGGCACGTTGGAATGGCGGAACAAGCTGAACATCGAGAGCACGAGATGGGTCATCAACCAAATCCGTCAGATGGTCGTGTTAATCCATTGTTTGAGTCAGAAGCGCAAGAGGTCCCTCAACCATCTGCTCCCCGTGATGTTGAACAACTCTTTAGGGAGTTGTCTCTCTATACCGACCCAGAAACCTATGCCCGTATACAATCCATGGTGAAGGGCAAAATTGCTTCAGATCAGGCTGAAACCAATCAAGTTGCCTTATCTCCTCGTCCTCTGGTTCGACCACCACTCATTCAATCACCCTTTGTTCAACCACTTGTTGTTCAACAATCTGTGATTCAACCATCACAAGCACAACCATTTGTAGTTCAACCCTATATAGTTCAACCATCTGTGGTTCAACCCTCATTTGTTCAGCCATCTTATTTCAACCATGTTGCTCCCTTGGCCCATCAAGTCATGGGATAATCTTCAGTAAATTTGCCAAGTCATGCTCCTCAATTTCAGAACCATGTCTCTAACCACATACCCCCACCAGTAAACCAAGAACCTGCTCTCACCAGGGCAATCATGGATCAGCTCACCCAGATGAATGAACGTTATGAAGAGCTAAGATGTCGCATGGACTCCAAGTCAGTTCCTGAGATTTCCATTCCTTCTCTGCCAATCCTACACCTGCCACCTTCTGAGCTACCAGTTTATCGCCGCTACAATGGTACTGGCAATCCTTTTCTTCATCTTAAGGATTTTCTCTACGAGTCCTCATTCTGGAAAGATGATCGTAGGGTTCTTGCCTTCTTGTTCCGCCAATCACTAGAAGGGTCTGCATTGGAATGGTTGTACTCACTCGACTCCTTTGAGGCAGGAGACTTCGACATTGTCAAGACAAAATTCTTGCAGAGATACAGAGACCGGGTGGCACCAGCATGCTCCATTACAGACTTGTTTATTGAGAAGATGAAGCCCGAAGAGGACTTCATAAAGTTTGCTGATCGCTGGAGGGGAATGGCAGAAAAATTGACAGATGTAATTTATGAAGGGGAACAAGTGAAGATGCTTATTGGCAACACTACACCTGCCTTGAGGAATGTCTTGATCATGCACCGTCCTACCACCATGAATGAACTCTATGACAGTGCCCGATACTTGCAAGCCCACTTCAAGGATGCCACAATGATAAATCCATTTGATCCCAAACCTAGAAACTTCAGGAAGACCCCCCTCTACACCAGTTGGGCCTATAACCGAGGGAGTGGTCAACAACGAAGCAATAAACATTGTGGGGAACCAGGGAGGGAACCGTCAAAACTAGTTCAGAAACCCACCACAAAACCATTCCTATTACCCTCCTCAACAACAGGTTAGGCCACAACAACCACGACAATCACAACAACCCCCGCAACCAGTAGCACAACCCCAGCAACCTCGTCAACCTACCTACAATAGGGCACCACCACCACCCAATCAGGCACCACGAAGGGGAGGTCCTAGGAGAGAGAACTACCAGCAACTCCCTTACTCCTTGACCGACATCTTCAATGTACTCATGGCGGAGAAACAGTTGGAATTGCCCAAGGAAAGAGAGGTTTGGCCAACAAATGTAGATATGTCCCGATACTGTGCTTACCACCGGTGTCCTGGTCACACTGTAGAGGTGTGCTTTCAATTCAAGGATTACATCCACGATCTGAATGACCAAGGCAGCATTGATTGGGTCCAAATGGGGGAATGCATACAAGCTATGAAGGCTAGGCAGCAACAGCGGCAACGTCCACCGGCTCAACCTCAACAACAACCTGGCTTGGGGATTGTCCAAAATCCGCTCCCATTACATGCTCCCGCTCCAGCACCGGCACCAGCACATCCAAACCCAGGAATTGGTCTTGTACACTCCATTGTCCAGGGAGATGCCAGCCGTGCTCAAGGTTGGCAACTAGAAAACCAAAATGCAACCATGCCTGTCAACCCAGCTAGGCCTCCTGCTATGAACCCTGCTAGACAAATAATCCGTGCACCTGCTACTCCACAACTACCACAAAGCTCAATAACCCAACCACTGGCCGCCACTTCTTCTCGCCGGCCCATCATTAGGCCAGCCCCCTCTCTAACTACACCTCCTTCAACCATTGTTACACACCGGCCCTTGCTCATCCGACCACCACAATCATCACCAAACCTGAACTCCCAGCCTATGAGCTCTACCACTCCAAAACCCCAACCTATCATACCACCAACACCACAACCAATCCCACAACCTACACCTTCATTAAACTCATCAACCACCTCTGCACCCCGGCCTCTTCTTATCAGGCCACCGGTATCACCATTACTACCACCTCCAAATCCTACCCCTCTACCAACTAACCCCATCATCCCAGAACCATCAATCCCATTACCTATCATACCTGCACCTACACCACAACCCACCCCAGTTAACCCGTCACCTCTACCCGACCGCCAAATAGCCCCGGTGCTTCGGAGTGGGAGGATGTTCCAGCGGCTCTTTCCCCAAGCCGGAACTCAACCGCAAGAGCCAGTGGAGGAGGAACAAGTGGAAGAACCAATGCTAGGCACAACCTATGATCTGTTAAAGCATTTAGATAAAACATCGGCCCGTATTTCCATACTTGAGTTGATCAAAAGATCAAAGGTGCACCAGAAGATTCTATAGCAGTACTTGCAAAGGGTCATGGTGAATGAAGATCTCCCACCTGAGAAGATCACTACAGTGTTAACCCCTAGAAGTGAACACCCAACACTCACTTTCTCTCAGGAGGAATTAGCAGATCCAGAATTTAGGAGATATGCTTTGCATGTGGCTGTGGTTATCTATAATATTGAAGTGAAATCATGTTTGGTTGACACTGGAGCTTCTATCAACGTTATGCCGCCAGAAACTTTGCAGTTGTGTGGCATTTCTGAGCAAGAAATCAAGCCATCCTGTGCCATGGTGACGGCCTACGACAACTCCAAGAAGTCTGCACGTGGGGTGGTCACTCTAGAAGTCAAACTTGGACCATGTACGGTCACAACAGATTTTCATATTCTAGAATTGGATCCAACTTTTTCGGGCTATACTTGGGAGGCCATATTTGGAGGCAATAGGAGCTGTGGCTTCAACAAACCACCAGTGCATAAAATTTCCCTTTAAAGAACAAGTGGTCAAGGTGACTAGCATGCCTATAAGGGATGAGCTGAAAGATGCTTCTTTACCCCTAGGTCTGTCAATACAACCCCAGATCTCAGTGGGAGAATTGCCAGAAGTCAGATGTATGACCGCCTCTCTACCCGACACAGTGGGATGGCGGATGATGATGAAATTGGGCTATCAGCCTGGAAGAGGTTTAGGCAAGGATCTTCAAGGGATCACTCAGCCAATTGAAACTGTGAAAAGGTCACGCAGGCAGGGGTTGGGATAAGAAGAGGGTTCCATCCCAAGGAGGATCTTCCAGCCAGGATATGCCATGGGACTCCATACATTCTTTATCAAAGGGGAGACCATGATGATGGCTGAAGATGGCAAAAGTTCCGTGATAGCTGTCAAGAGAAGAAAGGCTCCAGATGAAGAAGAAGAAGACTTGGAAGACATGTGCTTATCTTTGACTCGTCTGTTCTCGAGTGGGGAAGAGTATCAAGAACCACCCAAGGGCAGACCAATCTTGGATCATGTAGTTAAGCATACTACCCAAGTCAAAACCATTCCACGAGGCCCAAATACAACAATCCCATGGTTGAACCTCGTACCTTTGTTTCTAGATCTTTTGGATGGGCTTCAGGGCCCACTTACCCACTTTGGGCCCATGTGCCCTCTTCAACCTTCTACTCTTACTGGGCCTGCTTGCCCATTTTCTTCCCTCATCAACTTCAGAACTAAGGGCTTTTCTCAACATGGGCTCACATGCCCATTTATTTCTAAGATCGGGTCCACGTACCCGTTTACTTTTTTCATCAGTTTTGGACCCATGTGTCCACTTTCTATTACCATTGGGCCCACAGCCCCTTTTTCCCCTTTATTCTTAAGTTTTTATCTCTATTAATTCAGTCATCTTCTAGCAAGCCTCGAGTCACTCAGGCTCATTCTATATTTTTACTTGAAATTTCCAAAAAAAAAAACGTCTTCTCTGAAACTCACATTTCCATCGAGGAGACGTCTCTACTCATCCCAGAGGGTGCTCCCAATCAGGGATCCCTCTTTTCTGAATCATTGATCGATTTACTCGATCCCCCCTCCACTGTAAATACCACCTTTCCAACTTTATCTTCAGTAGGTCAAGTTAGGTTAGGAAATAGGAAAGTCAGAGGTAAGCGAGTTCCAAATAGGTATCTGCAACAATTGGCACAGAAATGCGTAGAGTGTGCAAGGCTGCCAAACTTTTTAGAGAATACCATTCAGTTAGATGAAATCCGATATGAGGATGAGCATAACATCGATCATACTTTGGGAGTATATGAGGTGGTATCAGAGAAGGATCCCGAATCCGAGGATGAAATTGAGGACTTGGCTGATGCATATGCATCTGGACTTAGAAGATTTGAAGAACCATCAGCCACAGGGAATGAACTGACCAAGGAACTGAATTTAGGAACCCTGGAAGATCCTAAGACTATCCTCATCAGTGCAAACCTCACTCCCTCAGAAGATCAACGTTTGATCAAAGTTTTGGAAGAATATAAAGAGACGTTCGCATGGACATATGAAGATATGTCGGGATTAGATAATTCATTGGTTGAACATAGATTAACCTTGAAACCTGAAACTACCCCGGTTAAACAAAAGCTCAGGAGATTCCACCCTGATATTGCACTCAAAATGAAAGAAGAGGCCGACAAACTATATCAATCAAAATTTATTAAGGTTGTCCTATATCCGCAATGGGTGGCTAACATAGTCCCTGTTATGAAGAAGGATGGACGAATTCGGATTTGTATAGATTTCAGGGACTTGAACCGAGCGTGTCCTAAGGATGATTTTCCTTTGCCTCATATCGATGTTTTGGTTGATAACACAGCTGGATTTGAAATGCTTTCATTCATGGATGGCTATTCTAGATACAATCAGATCCGGTTAGCTGAGGAGGACCAAGAAAAGACCTCGTTCACTACACCTTGGGGAACATATTGCTATGTTGTCATGCCCTTTGGGTTAAAGAATGCCGGTGCTACATATCAGAGGGCTATGATGGCTATCTTTCACGACATGATGCACACCCTTGTAGAGGTGTATGTGGATGATTTGGTTATCAAGTCCAAGAGTCGGGAAGATCATTCTGAAGTGCTAAGGAAGGTCTTGCAACGAGCTAGAGAATACAAGCTGAAAATGAACCCTAAGAAGTGTACATTTGGAGTTTCATCAGGAAAGCTACTTGGGTTCATAGTAAGCAAAAGGGGCATAGAGATCGACCCAAACAAGGCCAAGGCAATTATTGGTATGCCTCCTCCGAAGAATATGAAAGAGCTTCGAGGATTGATTGGGAGGCTACAATTTGTCCGCCGGTTTATCTCACAACATTCCCAAAGGTGTAAAACTTTCTATGAGTTAACCAAGGCGGGGGCCGAGTTTAAATGGGATTCGAAGTGCCAGGACGCGTTTGATGGGTTGAAAACATACTTGGCAAGTCCCCCTGTACTTAGACCACCAATTCCCGACAAACCTTTGGTCCTCTATATTTCGGTTCTTGAGAACTCTCTCGGGGCAGTCCTTGCACAAGTTGATGAAGAAGGGAAAGAACGAGCTACTTACTACTTGTCTAAGATGTTTGATGCTTGTGAGCTAAAGTACACTGTGGTAGAAAAGACCTGTGCTGCTCTTGTTTGGGTGGTTCAGAAACTCAAACATTATTTCCTTGCTCACCAAGTCAAGCTCATTGCTCGTATCAATCCTATTAAGTTTCTGTTAGAGAAGACAGTCTTGACTGATCGGTTAGGGCGATGGCAGAGTTTCTTATCCCAATTTGATATCACTTATGTCCCACAGAAGGCAATCAAGGGTTATGCTATTGCTGAACACCTTGCCCATCATCCCAAACCCATCTTTGACCCAGTCCTGTCGGAGTTCTCGGATGACGAACTAATGTCAGTCCGATCTTCCAATCTTTGGACATTATATTTTGACGGGGCTCTGAACTCCCATGGTAGAGGGATAGGTATTGTCCTTCTGTCACCTGAAGGTGTCACCATTCCACAGGCTTTTCAGCTTAACTTTCCAGCAACCAACAACATAGCTGAGTATGAAGCCTTGCTGGCCGGGCTGGAGGCCGCTCATTTCCATGGTGCCACCGAACTGAGGGTGATAGGTGATAGTCAATTGATCCTACGCCAAGTCTTATCCAAATACCGAACTTCCCATCCAAACCTCAAACCCTACATGGAGCTCACCACCTGCTACATCAAGCTATTCTTCAAACTCACCTTTGTTCATGTCCCCCGCTCTCAGAATATCCTCGCCGATGCCTTAGCTTCACTAGCTTCATCTCTATCTGTCCCGCTAGGCAGGCAAGTGCGAACTATCCACATCTGTAAGAGGACAATTCCAGCAATTGAGGATGGACATTTTCTGAAGGTTAAGGAAAGATTCAACAGAAAAGAATACTTGGAACATAAGGAAGAAATCTCCTTGATTGAGTTCGAAGAATTAGAAGAAGGTGAGAGACCTTGGTATGACGAGATTGCGAGGTATTGCCAAGATCAGTCATATCCACCTGGATCAACCACCAAAGAAAAGAAGGCAATCAGAAGAGTATCCCGTAGATATACAATCCTAGGAGGAGTGCTCTATAAGAGAAGCCTAAGTGGAATCTTACTCAGATGTCTTGATGAAGAAGAAGCTGAGTTGGTGCTGAAGGAAGCACATTCTGGAGTTTGTGGTGGTCATGTGAATGCCCAAGCCCTTGCTAAGAAAATCATCCGACAAGGGTATTATTGGCCAACTCTAGAAGAAGACTGCTCCATCTTTGTCCGGCATTGTCACTCATGTCAACTCCATGCCGACAAGATTCACTCTCCCGCATCTTCCCTTCATCCAATTCATGCCCCATGGCCTTTCGCCATGTGGGCTTTTGATATCATTGGCCCCTTGAGTGACCTCAACTCCGAAATGTGCTCAAAATCATTCATTCTGACGGCAACGGAGTACTTCACAAAGTGGGCTGAAGCGGAAGCATTCGTGGAGATTAAAGCGTCAACAGTCTGCTCCTTCATCAAGCGCAACATCCTGGCAAGGTTCGGGATCCCCAGCGACATCGTGACCGATAATGGGCCACAATTTCTTTCTCAAGATCTCCGTGATCTCTGCAACGAGTATTACATTTCATTGCATCATTCATCGCCATACTATCCTCAAGGAAATGGTCAAGCAGAAGCCACCAACAAAACCTTAATCAAAATCATCAAGAAATCTTGTAAGTCTAGCAAATTTGCCGACTGGCCTGATAAGCTTGTAGATGCTCTATGGGCTTATCGTACTTCTGTAAGGACTCCCACTGGACAAACCCCGTATGCTTTGGCATATGGGATGGAAGCAGTCGTCCCTTACGAAGTATTACTTCCATCTCTCCGAGTTCAGCTCGACATGGATATTCCTGTTGATGAGAGAAGAGAATCTCTCCTTGCACAGCTTGAACTCTTGGATGAAAGAAGGCTAGCCGCCGCCGAGCATGCCCGGACTTATCAGAATAGACTCAAAAGGTTTTATCAAAAGAGGGTGATCGAGAGAACATTTGAGATCGGTGAGATGGTAGTCAAACGCATATTCGTTAAGCCAGGGGTCCCCGCTCCAAGTTGCAACCTAAATGGGAAGGGCCTTTTGTAATCACTGAAAAGTATCCAGGTAATGCATATGAATTGACTAATGTAGATGGAGAAAAATTGAATCATCCTTGGAATGGAGTTTACCTCAAAAAGTATTTTCCATAAAAATGGAGAAACCACTGGTATAATCTCAAGTCATCGATCCTAGGTTGTTCGTGAGAAGTCAAGGGTAGATACCATCCTACACACACAACACTTCCCGATCCTAGAATCTAGACAACCCGACACTTGCGAAAGGCAAGGCAGAAATCTAGAAATGGAAGGAGTACCCTTACCCTATTCTCTTCTACTCGGTCCAAGATAGGGAGAGAAGATTAGAGTGGGGTAGTATCGAAAACACTCGCCACCCTAGTAGGAGGCCGTCTCAGAGGGTACAAAAGGGTGCCAAAAGATGGGCAATGAACCCCTCAGGTTAGAAAAAATAAAAATGATCAACCTGTCTGAATGAGTACCCAGAATGATAGTCAAGGCAAAAGACACTAAAAGATGGGCAATGTCCCCACGGGTCAAAAACCTGTCCAAATATGTGCCATACAAAAAAGAGCAAAAAAGAAAGAAAAACCCAAAGAGGCCGAACCCCAATGTGTAATTTTAGTGAGAGTAGAGAAATACCTCTCAACATATTCAAACCCTATCAAGGACTTCCTCTATACTCTTCCTCCTTAAACCCTAAGGAAGGGTAAACCGACCAAATCCAGGTGAAATCCAAGCCGATCAAAGGAAGAATGTTAGAAGGGTTCTAGGTAGGGAACTTTGTTTTTGCACGTGGCATCTACCACTTGAGGCTTGACAAACCCCAAAGACCGATGAATTATCTCAAATACCAGCATTTTCTCCACAAAAAAAGTTGCATATTTCAAAATTCCAAAAAAATACATATTTCAAAAATCCAAAAAAATACATATTTCAAAAACCCAAAAAAATGCATATTTCAAAAACCCAAAAAAAAAAGCATATTTCAAAAACCCAAAAAAATTGAATATTTCAAAAACCCAAAAAAATTTGAATATTTCAAAAATTCAAAAGAAAACACATATTTCAAAAAAAAATCCAAAAAAACTGAATACTTTTGAAAATCCAAATGATTGTTTTCAATAAAATCCAAAAAAAAATTTTTTTTTTTGCTTAGTCATGATCATTGCCTTAGTTGCATCCATGCTTATTTGATTGTCATGCATATTTTTATTTCTGCATTGCATATCCATTTTTATTTTAATTACCTTGTTAAGAAGGCTCTTCCCTTTGACTTAAGTCAAAGTTGACCATAATGGGCAAAGGGATGAGTCCTGATGAAGATCTAATCTCCTTCTGTCAAGTGTTTCAGGCATTTCAATACAGGAGAGGAGAGGATTCACACCATGACAGGTAAGTTCTCTCAACCCCCCATTTCATTTTAAGTCATTTGTTTTAGTCCACCTTGTTAAGAAGGCTCCTCCCTTTGACTCAAAATCAAGGCAAATGATATACAGGAAAAGGGATGAGTAATGATAAAAATTTAATCATTTTCATTGAGTATTTTCAGGAGCTAAAGAAGCAAAAAGAGAAGGATAATCAGGTACATCTTTTGTTTGAAAAAAAAAAAAAATTGGCCTCAGGGCGCATGTGCCCTCATCTGGGGGCACATGGCCAGGTGCCCCACCCCAGGGCGCATGGCCAGGTGCCCCCGATCGGGGGCACATGGACGAAAAATTTAGAAAAATCTCAAAAATTCAGAAATTGTCTATAATGTTAAAAGTGACATTTTTGCTAAAGGAACCATCATTAAAAACTTTGTTTTGACATCCAAATGATGGTTCAAATAGTAAAACCTTCAATTGATCATTTCATGAACAATCTGATTCATATGACAATTCTGTCTGTTGGGTACTAACCAGAAATGTGCAGGTAACCTTTTAAGTCCTAACAGGTGAATTAGCGAGATCAGTGCTCCCCAAGAAAACGTCATGCCAACTTTTCGGCAAAAAGAAAGGAAGCACCACCTAGCTGAACATTCTTATAGTGTTGTATTCCGTCAGAAGGCAAGACAAGGATGGACCAGAGATGCTGATGAACCATGCGGTCGATGCAGCTTACCTGAAGATTTCATCCTCAGCTTCTCATCAATCTCACATCACATCACCACCATCACTTCTTTGCACTTCACATCACTCCTACTATCTGTCACCTAGTTATGTTAGGTCCATTTGATACATATTATATGCATTAATGTTGAAGACCTTGAGAGTGAAGATGACAGGGCCCGAGGTCCCCTTTAACAAAATCTACGACGGCTTAGTCATTTCTTCACACTCACGGATAAGCCAAAATTGAACATTGGAGGGACGATGGTTCCTAATCGGGTGTCTTGACCTCCAATAGACAATCTATATCTTCAACTATTTTCTACATGATTTTCTATGTGTTCACAACCATCTCCTTTTCTTTCTTCATCATTACCAATTCTATTTCATTATGTTTTCTCTTTCTTTTATTTCATCATGTTTTATTCTTTCTTTTATCCCTTCATGTTTTATTCCTTTCTTTTTGTTCCACCATGTTTTATTCTGTCCTTTCTTTTATCCCACCGTGTCTTTTATCCTGCCCCACCGTGGCAATTGTCATTCCATTGTTTCTTCTTTACCATCATACTATGTTAGTCCCACCATTATATTTCAATCCCACTATGGCTTAAATCTGTCTTTTCGTTTTCCGAATACTTGATTTTCTGCTAGAGCATGATTCATGGTTTTCACGATACCCGAGCAATTTTTTTATGCTTAAAACGAACCCTTTAAGAATTTGAGATTGTTCCACTCAGAATTAAACTGAGTATTTTGGTGAAACTTGAATGAACTTGAGATTCCAAATATGATGGATTGGTATTCTTTTCATTTTAAGATCAACTTCTCTTTTACAAACTTTAGCCCATCACAGTACAAGAACACCGCAAAGTTCGGGTTGCTGGCTGATGATGAACCTACGAATTCGAGGACTCCTCACCACGCTGAGGGTTGGCTACATCCTTTTATCCTTTATCATTTACTTTTTCATCTCTCGTGACAAGGGCATGTCTTTTACCAGTCAATTATATGAGGTTTTGATAGAACTTGAAAGTGATCTAGAATACTCAGCGAGATTCATTTTGCTGGATCGGGTAGATAAGCGTGTCTATATCTACACCTTGATGCCACCTTTTCAGTTCATCACCATTACATTCCTCTACATTCATCTACGTTCACTTACATTCCAATACAGTTCACTACGAATCATTCCGCTTCATTACATGCCACTCCCTTACAAAGCCGACATCAAGGTGAGGCAAGCTGTAGACACGCCAAATTCGCCTAATTCAGAGCATAAAACTCATGTTTTATAGGGTAACATGTGTGATTGACCTTATAATGATGCCGGGTCTTTTAAAGTTGATTTGGAGCTTCGCCGAATGAAATCGGATGCTTTTCGAAGTTTTCCGCAAAAAGCTGTATTTTCCGAGCGAAAGCCACACGTAAATAGTGTAAACACGGAAATTGGCTGAATGACCAATGCCTAATGATCATGCATTGAAGGTTATGGTCATATTCACACCTCGGACAAGTTTTGTTGCATACCGTGCCTTTCCGGTTTGCCGTCGGAGTCATTTTTGACCTGTAACGGATCTTATGTTCACTGCCCTAACTTACGGACAAAATTCTGAAGTTTTTAAAGGTGTGATGGCTGATCCGATGCTATATAAAGCTTCTTCGGCCTGTTATCTTTCCAACGCAACAAACGGCGTCGAATTCCGAGTTCGGGAGAGTTCGCAATGGCTTCCGGAAGAAGGACGCGCGAAACCAGTCCCATGCGCCCGGGTTCCTGGTCACATGCGCCCGGGACCCAGGGCACGTGGCCATGCGCCCTACCAGTGAGGCACGTGACCTTGTGCCCTCACTTGAGGGCACATGCGCCCCACCTTTGAGGCACGAGGGCCCCAGTCTTTCACCGGGACTCTACCACTGAACGGCCGGACCGGATAAGACCATTATCCTTGGGAACAGTGCCATGCACCCTCACTGGGGGGCACATGCGCCCTTTAGTGGGGCGCATGCGCCCAGCACCAGGGCGCATGCGCCCAGGGGTGGGGCGCAAGGCCCCCTATTTTTTAGTATAGATCGCGCCTTCTGTTCTCCTATAAATTAACTCTGATTTCGGTCATTCCAAAGGCATGAGCACGACTCCCCAGGCATCTCAGGACGTCCAACCACTCTCCTGCATCAATTTTGTGATTTTTAGAGAGAGAATTTCGAGTTTTTAGAGAGAGAAAAGTCGGTTCAAGAGAGAGGAAGGCTGTTCTGCAGGTGATCTGACAAGTCTCTCTTCTTCGGCCTCGAAAGCAGTGTGTGGACGTCTTCTGCCAGTGCTCTCTTCATCAAAGTTCTTCCTCTACAAGACTTCTTGAGTTTTCAATCGACGGAACTTGATTCAGAGGTCGGGGCTGGTCGTGACGAGCGCAGAAGCAAGGTCGCGCCTGGCAGATCCTGGGCTGCTGCTCGGCTTTTTTGTCAACACAGATTTGGCTATATCTTCTTCTATTCAACTCAGAATCTTTCAGTTATTTTTCCTATCTCTTTATTTAGTGATTCTACATCATCCTATAATTTTTTTTTACAATTTTTTTGCATTACTTTTACTCTGTTATTCCGAAAAAATAAAAAAAGGGGGTTAGAGATAACCCGAATCCGGTCAGTTTCTAGTCAATTGTGTCTCATGTCATTCTCTTTACATATACTCCACTTTGTCTAGTTCTAATTGTCTATTTCACTTGTTTGTTTGTCTATTTGCACAGAATATCAAGCACCCACCGCGTTGAGGACTCTTCTTCATCGGCCGGCCGAGGAAGGAGAAGCTTTAACTCACATTCTTCACGCTAAGGTACACACGGTCAATTTTAATTCTATAAATCATAACCCACGGTTCCTGGAGACCACATTTATTTCTTCTCACCCTCCTCCCACATGACCCGAACCGTCTCTTTGGTGATCGAGCGACGCCAAGGGATGAAGGTTCGGGGATCAATGTGAGTGTGGGACCGAGGTGAGAGTTGCTTTCCGAGCTTTATTCCTTTCTTTTCTCATCCCCTCTTGAGGTGACGATCTGGGTTCACGGACTTCCATGAAAAGGAGAGGACCCCGTCGAAGTTTCAGAGTCGACAACGTGTAGCTAAGGACAAGTTTGGAAAGACTACACATGGGGTAGTGGAATGGGAAGTTCAATGCCACAAATTTGGCTATTTTTGAGATGCAATGGAGAAGGCCACACAAAGGGGGCTATCTTGGCTGGATTTGAGAATACGCCTAGGGAAACTTGGCCAATCTTGTGGATCCAAGAATGCCTAGGACATCACCCTCTCTTCCAACAAAATGAGAGATTAAAAGCTCACACAGGAGAAACTTAGACCATCTTGTGAATCCAAGAATACTTAAGACATCACTCTCTCCTCCTCAATGAACAAAGGAGTTGTGTAATAAATAAAAATAGAGCCAAATGTCTACTATTTGAATGGCCAACAAAGGGGCTGAAGGTAGGTTATACAAAGACCTATTTTGATGGCTAGTAGAGTGGCTGTTTAGATGACCTGATTAGGAGGTGTTTTAGGACCTGTTTATGGAACCAACAAGGGAGTCTTCAAGCAGTTAACAAGGTGGCTTACTTGGGAGGTCAAACAAGGCCTTAAAGATATAGGTTTTGGGCTTAAATGAATGGCCAATAGAGTGTTGATTTAAGATGACAGCAAGGGAGGGTCAAACAGTTCTCAATGGAGACAATTTTAGGTGCTATTTTTGGCGTAATTGGATAGCTTTGAAGAGGGCAGCAAGAGGCTATCTATAGATGCACAAACGGCTAAGAATAAAAGCATTGTTAATGGCCATGGAAGAGGCCGAGGGAAAGAGAAAGAAGGGAGGAAGAGAAATACATGAAAAGAGTCATAATGCCTAAAGAGTCCTACTTCAACTAGACTCCTAATTGGGCTAGACATCTAACCAAGGTGAGGTATAGCCAGACCAAGCACAGCCGTGTAAACACCCGAAACGGGATCTATAGATCTCCCTTTTCAGTTCTTATGCTTTCTTTGGGGACTTGGTGGATGGGATGTTAGTGTTTGTGGTCGCCAGGAGCCAAAGACTTCAAAATATAGTAGAATGAAAAGAAATGAAAAGAAGAATAAAAATGACTGTCGTACATTTGGAAGTGGGGAGATTGTTGGGTTCCGACTTCTCCTCTCTCGGCCGGCCGAAAGAAGAGAGCTTAGTTAGTTCTTTGCCTTTGGTCCGGTTGAAGCTGTGCCTCGGCCAGATGTACCTAAAAATGTCCATAAGAAAACATAGAAACAACTGAAAAGATTATTAGTTCTAATGAAAGTGTAGTATCATGCTAAAATTCGAATGTAATCATGCAAGAGGGAAGGAACTGACTGGATTGGGACTAAATCCCAACTCTTATTTTTGGCAGGTTTTTAAAGAGGTATGAAGATGTAAAGATATAGCCTAATGCATGCTAGATGTCATGATAATGGAAGCAAGAATGAAAGAGATGAGTAAAGGATCAACCGGAAAGGTAAACAAACTCAAAAAAATACAAAACGGGATCTTCCCCTGCTAGTGCCCCATTATGGGGTGCCTACTGCAGGTGCCCTGTTAGTGGGGCGCATTGACCAAACTCAAAGTGCCCCCTTGATGGGGCACTAGGGACTGGTTCTTGCAGATTTTCTTCCCTTCTTCATGGTGTCACCTTGGAGTGTAGGATGACCTTCAAGATGCAAATAAAGCTTCTCTAAATAGCCAATACACAAAAAAGCTTATTAAAGGGTTATTTGGCACTAGATGTAAAGGAAATGAAGTGTAGAGGCCCTCAAAGTTGAAGAAAAATCATGTTTCTGGAGAAAAAAATTGTGGGTTTTCGGGTTCTTGAGGGAGGATTTTGGGATGATCTAAGGGCATGAGGGGGTGTTATGAAAGCTCTAATACGTAGTGGTGGATGAGATGAAGCTATGGATGGACTTGGGGTACCCCAAAACCTCCAATGGGGCCCCTTTTATAGCTAAAAGAAGGGTACTTTGAAAAAATTTAGAAAGCTGTTCCACGCGTCGAAGCGCCCCGTATACAGGGCACTAGCATCATGAGCGGTGTCAGGTCGATAAGACGGGTCCTAGTGAGTGGTCAAATTGGTTGATCGAATCGATTTGACCGGGTGCCAGGCACCCCATTTATATGGCGCCTGGTGCCCTATAAGCAGGGTGCCTTGTGCCCTGTATATAGGGTGCTTTGACCCTGGTCAATGCTCTATCAATCTTCTTCAAAATGCGTCGAAAAACTTGATTTTTTTGGAAAACACGGTTAGTTTGAAATTCTACATGAAAATAAGAATTTAAGCTCTCCAATTGGACCAAAATTGCATGTCTATAGCTTGCCTCACCTTGGCATTGGCTTTGCAAAGGGAGTGACATGAATGAAGCGTCAGTGGAATGAAGTGGTGACGGACTGAAAAGGTGACGCCAAGGTGTAGATTTAGACATGCCCTCATTGTCCTAGTTGAGTGAAATAAAACTTTGCTGGACTCTGAGATTACCCTTTGTCTTATCGAAACCTTCCCTCTGGTTGATTGGCTAAGAAGAAGAATAGTACTAAAAGTAAATAACTAAAATCCCGCGTGGGGGAGAATTATTAACGGCCAGGACCCGAACTGCATGGTGTGCTAGACTCGGTAGAAATGCATTGAAAAAGGTATTGTGAAAATTAAAGTGGAGACAACCAATCAACCAAGGTTGGGTTCTTTAAATTCATAAGGTTTACTTAGAAATACCGATTCAGTTCAATATAGAATAACTTCATTTTTTGATGAAATCATCATTGAAAAATGTTGAAAATCGATTCTCCGAGAAAACAAGACCTCTTCTATGGGCTATAAAAGACCATCTTTAGAAGGTTCATGGTGGGACTAGAAGGAGAAAGCAGAGAGTGGTTATGGTGGGATGATGCATGATGATGTATGAAATGATGCATGCTGGGTTTAAAGAAATACAAATATGTATAAGAAAATAGTTGAAGATGTATGTTGAACATAACGGGTCATCCATGAATAAATCGTCATCCCCGCAAATTCAACTTTGGCCTATCCGCAAGCCTAGGGAATGACTAAGCCCTCACTGATTTTGTTGAAGGGGTTCTCAAGCTCAGCCCCCTCTAGACTTGAGGTCTTCAACATCTTAAATATTATTTATTTTTATAAATGTAATACTAAATGCAAGTGCTAATAGGGGTCGGGATAGTCCACTTTTGGTTTTTTCCAATTTCTGATTTTTTGTCATTTTTGCTTCCTCCAAGTGTCTAGGGATATGAAGTTGGTATGCTTTCTCTTGTTCCTGCGTCCACTTGAGAGAGAAGATTAGAACTTTATTTTGGCTTATTCCTTTGCGAGAAGAGGGCAAAATTGCCTTGATCTTTTGTTAAGAGACATAGGCCTTATCAAGGTAAAGATAACAGAAAAACATAAGTATGCACAAAAGAAAATATTCAAGACTGAAATTAAACATGAATGCAAAGGCAACTAGTCAATTTAGAGAGAAAATTTTTAGGTGTTTTAGAGATTTTTGATTTGTTTGGGTTTTGATAGTTTTTTAATGTTTTTTGTATTTTGGCATTTTTATGATTTTTTGGTGTTCTTAAATTTTAAGAGTTTTTGATTTTATGAATTTGTTTGGTGATTTTGAAGTATTTGATATTTTTGTTTTGTGCGGTGTGAAGGAAATGACCATCTCATCCTTTGTCTTTCTTGTTGTAGGTGTCCCTCATCGTTACCTAAGGGTTAAGAGTAGGCATCATGTGTGGGAAAGTGCCTTGTTCGGAATCTTCTGACCTTCTGCCTTCGATAGGCTATGGCTCTCCTTGGACCTAGTTAGTTGACCTTGCCCATAAGGATATAGAAGGAAGAGGATTGGTGGTAAGTCCTTAGTAGAGTTCAGGAATGTTGAACTTGTTTTTCTACTAGTGCCTACGTTGCCTGTTGGGATTTGACCTCCTTGGGTCCTTCCTTCTAGCCCGTTTTCTTTAATGGCCCACATTCAAACAGGTTTTCTATTTTGCTTGATTTTGACCTGAGGAGTTCATTGCCCATCTTTTAGAGCCTTTTTCTTTTTTTGGGATTTTGTTGGTACACATTCAGACATGTCTATTCTTTTGCCGACCTGAGTGGTCATTGCCCATCTTTTGGCACCTTTTCTTTTAAGAAGTCGGACCTTCAGAGATAACCTCCTACTAAGGCGATGGGCACTTTCGATACTCTTCATTCTAATATCTTTCATCCATTCAGGACTGAAATAAGAAGAGAATAGGATAGGGTTGACCTTCTTTTGCCAAGTGTTGCCTACCTTTCTCTCTGACTTCTAGTCATCGGATCCTGAAATCTAGGCGTGTAGTGTGTGAAGTATGATGCCTATCCTTATTTTCTTAAGTGACAAGTTGGGGCACCGAACAAGCAAGCATTAGATGTTACTACCATCCTTCACACCTTTTGGATTTTATAGATTTTTTTGTGATTTTTTCTTTTCTTTTAAAAGAAATATTTTTTGAGGTATACACCATTCTAGGGATGAGCTAGTTCTTCACCTTATGCATTAGTTAGCTTATATGAATTACTAGGATAAACCGCTTAGACTACATACAGACCCTCCCAATTAGGTTGAAGTTTGGAGCGGGGACCGCCTGACTTAACAAATATTCTTTTAAGCACAACCTCACTGGCTTCAAATTTTCTCTCTACCACCCTCTTCTGATAAAATCTTTTAAGTCTATTCGGGTAAGATCTAGCATGTTCAGCGGTGGCTAGCCTCTTTTCATCCAAGAGTTCGAGTTGCGCGAGAAGGGAATCTCGGCGTTCATTCATCGGGACGTCTTGATCAATCCGGACTCAGAGGGAGGGAAAGAACGAGTACTTTGTATGGGACTACTGCCTCCATCCCAAATGCCAAGGCAAAGGGAGTTTGACCTGTTGGGGTTTGAACAAAAGTGCAGTAGGCTCATAGAGTATCAACTAACTTATCCGGCCAATCCACGAACTTGCTAAACTTTTATGTTTTCTTGATGATTTTTATCAGAGTTTTGTTTGTAGCTTCTGCTTGACCATTGCCTTGAGGATAATATGGAGATGAATGATGCAATTTGATGTAATACCTGTTATGAAGGTCCTGCAGCTCCTGAGAGATGAATTGAGGTTCGTTGTCGGTGATGATGTCGCCTAGGATCCCGAACCTGGCAATGATGTTGCGTTTGATGAAGGTGCAGACTGTTGATGCCTTGATTTACATATATGATTCCGCTTTTGCCCACTTGGTGAAGTATTCCATTGCCGTTAGGATGAAAGATTTGGTTTTGTTTGTGGAGTTCGGGTCACCAAGGGGTCCAATAACATCAAAAGCCCACATAGAGAAAGGCCATGGGGCATGAATTGGGTAAAGGGAAGATGCGAGAGAGTGAATCTTGTCGGCGTGAACTTGACATTGATGACAGTGCCAGACAAAGATTGAGCAATCTTCTTCCAGAGTAGGCCAATAATACCCTTGCCTGATAATCTTTTTGGCGAGGGCTTGAGCATTTACATGGCCTCTACATACTCCTGAATGTGCTTCTTTAAGTATCAATTCAGCATCTTCTTCATCCACACATCTTAATAGCATACTGGCCAGGCTCCTTTTGTAAAGCACTCTTCCTAAGATGGTGTATCTCTGGGAGACTCTCCTGATAGCTTACTTTTCTTCAACAGTTGCACCTGGTGGATATGTCTGATCCTGACAATAATTCAAAATCTCATGATACCATGGTTTCTCACCTTCTTATAATTCCTCCACTCAACCAAAGATACCTCTTCCTTTTGCTCAATGAATTCCTTCCTTTCAAACTCCTCTTTAACCTTCAAGAATCGCGCATCTTCTTTCGCTGGAGTGGTACGTCGGCGGACATAGATCGTCCTAACCTGTCTACCTAGCAGGACAGATAGCGAAGATGCCAGAGAAGCGAGAGCATCGGCAAGAATGTTTTGAGCACGAGAAACTTGAATAAATTTGAGTTTGAAGAACAACTTGATGTAATAGGTGGTGAGTTCTTGATATGGTTTGAGCTTGGGATGGGATGTGCGATATTTGGCAAGCACTTGGCGGAGAATCAACTGACTATCACCGATCACCCTTAGTTTGGTGGCACCATAGAAGTGAGCGGCTTCCGGTCCGGCCAGCAATGCTTCATACTCAGCTATATTGTTTGTTGCTAGAAAGTGGAATTGAAAAGCCTACGGGATTGTGACACTTTCGGGTGACAGAAGAACAATCCCTATCCCTCTACCTTGAGAGTTTAAGACTCCATCAAAATATAAAGTCCACAGAGTGGAAGACCGAATGGATATCAATTCTTCATCGGGGAACTCTGATTGGATAGGGTCAAATATTGGAATGGGATGATGGGCTAAATGTTCAGCAATCGCATAGCCCTTAATCGCCTTCTATTGGACATAGGTGATGTCAAATTGAGAGAGAAAGCTCTGCCAACATGCCAACTGGTCAGTCAGGACAGATTTTTCAAGAAGAAACTTGATGGGTTCATATGAGCAATGAAATTAACTTTGTGAGCTAGAAAGTGATGTTTAAGCTTCTGGACCACCCAAACTAGGGTGGCACAAGTATTTTCCACAGTTGTAGGATCGAAGATCTTTGACAGATAGTATGTAGCTCACTTTTTCCCTTCGTCATCTAGTTGTGCCAATACTGCTCCAAGAGATCCTTCTAAAACCGAGATGTGTAAGATCAAGGGTTTGCCTGGTACCAGAGGTTTGAGCACAGGTGGGCTTGACAAATACTTCTTTAATCCATCAAATGCCTCCTGACATCTTGAATCCTATTTAAATTCAGTTTTTGCTTTGGTTAACTCATAGAAAGGTTTGCACCTTTGGGAGTGTTGTGAGATAAACCGGCGAACAAATTGTAGCCTACCATATAACCCTCTCAGTTCTTTTAAGTTCTTTGGTGGAGGCATATTGATGATGGCTTTGGCTTTGTTGGGATCAATCTCAATGCCTCTTTTGCTGACGATGAACCCAAGTAGTTTTCCAGATGATACTCCAAACACACATTTTTTGGGATTCATCTTAAGCTTATATTATCTGGTTCGCTGCAAAAATCATTTTTAATATCTCAGCATGCTCATCTCAGGTCTGAGATTTAACCACCAGATCATCCACGTACACCTCTACAAATTTATGCATCATGTCATGAAATATCGCTACCATGGCCCTTTGATAAGTTGCTCCGGCATTCTTTAGTCCAAAGGGCATGACGACGTAGCAATAAGTTCCCCAAGGTGTAGTGAATGAGATATTTTCTTGATCCTCTTCTGCTAACTGGATTTGATTATATCCTGAATATCCATCTATGAATGATAGGATTTCATATCCAGCTATATTATCAACAAAAGCATCGATGTGAGGAAGGGAGAAATCATCTTTTGGACACTCTTGATTTAAGTCTCTGAAGTTAATACAACTTCGAACTTTTCCATCCTTCTTCACAACTGGGACTATATTTGCCACCCATTGTGGATAGAGGACAACTCTAATGAATTTTGCCTGGTGTAGCTTATCAACCTTTTCCTTCATCTTCAGAGCTATATCTGGGTGGAATATTCTTAACTTTTGCTTGATCGGGGTGGCTTCAGGCTTTAGAGTTAATCGATGTTCCACTAATGACCTTTCTAACCCCGGCATATCCTCATATGTCCAAGTGAACGTGTCCTTATATTCTTGCAATACCCCATTAGATCTTGCTCTTCCAAAAGGGTGAGGTTGGCACTGATGAAGTTATTCTTAGGATCATCTAGTGTTCCAAGATTAAGTTTCTTAGTCGGTTCATCTACCATGGCTGATGGCTCTTCAAACCTCTTTAATCTGAATGCGTAAGCATCAGCCAAATCCTTTTCTTCATCCTCAGTATCAGGATCCTTTTCTGACACAACCTCATAGACCCTTAAAGTTTGATCAATGTTTTTCTTGTCCTCATATCGGATTTCATCTAATTGGATTACATTTTCTAGATATTTCGGTAGCTTGGCACATCCTATGCTTTTCTGAGCTAACTGATGCAGGTATCTTTCTAGAACTCTCCTACCTCTGATTTTTGTTTTATCGGAAACTAAACTTAAAGAAGGATATGATAAATAAGGGGAGGAAGAGGAGGTGGAGGAAGTGAAATTTATTGGGGAGAATGGAGGACAAAGGAGGTCAATCAAGGATCTGGTAGCTCCTTGAGGCGAATGCCCTTCCGAGGCAAGTTGAGATGTTTCCTCGATCAAAATTTGAGTTTCGGGGAGGATGTTTTTTTAGGAAGTGCTAAACATAAAGATAGAATGGGCTTCAGGTGCCCGATTTTGGGTGGGATCCGCTACGAGAGCCAAAGTGGGCAGAGATATTGATAAAAAGGGGAAGACTTCGAGCAATGTTTGATAGAGGGGGCTTTTGGGCCCAATGTTGACAGAAAGAGGTGATGGGCTAGTAGGACGAATGATCATGGAAGAAGGTGGGCTTGTGGGCCCAAAAGGAAGATGTGGGCTCAAGGGCCTGGGTTCAGGAGATGGGCTTGAGGGCCCAAGAATTGGAGAAAATGGGCACAGAGGCCTAGATTCAGTAGAGGGGATCGGTGGCCCAAGAGCAACAAGTGGGTACGCGGACCTATAAGTTGGGCTTGAGGGCTTAGAAATAGGGATCGGGCTAAGAAGCCCGGGGAGAGCATCACAGTGAGTTGGGGCGTCGGCCCCAAAAGATGACATAATGAGGGAAGGCCCTCGTGGAGTTGGTTGGACTTTTTCTTGAGTCGATTTGGCAATATGACCCTCAGGTGGGTCAACAGATGGTTCAGCCTAGAGTGATTCATTGCTTGACCCTTCTTCATCGGTGGAAAACAAAAGAGATATTTCAGGATACAAGTTATCTTCAGGGTCGTTGGTTCTTCTTCTCTTCTCTTGCTTCATCTCTTGTTCTTCCTTGTTCTCAACCAGTTGAATGGTTTATTTCTTGATAAAAAAATTTTGTAAGCATCCATAAAAGTATTTTCTTTTGAGATTCTGACCATTGACAGTCATTCCATCATACCCAACCCCGCTTTTTGGTTGTAACCTCATTAAATTGATTGGCTCAGCTATGCCTTGTAGTTCTTTGCCTAGTCCTCGGCCTTCCTGGTATCCCAAACTCTTTATTATGTGCCAACCAACAATTTCATTTTTCTTTCTTTTCCTTCTCCACACTTGCATGGGCTGCCTACTAATTTCTGGAAGATCCAAGATTGTCAAAATCGGCTTGTTTGGTGACCCGAGGGGTGGTGGAGAAAAAGGTGGATGATCTAGGGGCATGCTAGTCACTTTAATCACTTGTCCCTTGTAAGGGAATTTGAGACATTGGTGATTGGTGAAGGCTACTGCCTCTAGTGCTTCCAAATAGGGCCGTCCTAGAATAGATTTGAATGTTGGATCCATCTCAAGTATGTGGAAGTCAACAGTGAGTATTCGGGGTCCAAGCTTCACATTTAGTGTAATCATGCCATCGGCAGGCTTTTTCAAATTGTCATATGCGGTCACTGTTATTTGAGATGGTCGGACATCCTCTTCAAAAATTTCACAAAGATGTAATGTTTCTGGTGGCAGAACATTAATGGAGGCTCCGATATCGACCAAACATGACTTAATGCCTACTCCATTGATGTGGAATGTGATGCATAAGGCACATTTCCTTATTTTTGGGTTGGCCAACTCTTCCTTTGTGAATGTAAGGGCCGGGTACTCACTTTTGGGACCAAAACTGATGAGATCTTTTCTGGAGGGAGGCTCTCGTTCACCATCACCCGTTGTAAATATTGTTGGAGAACCTCTTGATGGACTCTGGATCTTTTGATCAACTCTAAGATAGAGATCCGTGCTGGGGTTTTATCAAGTTGTTTCAACAAGTCATATGATGTCCTAGGCGACGACTCTTCAATGTGTTCTTCTTCTGCTTCTGGTGCCAACCCTGATTGACCGGCCTGGGAAAAGACCCTTTGGAACATTCGCCCACTCCTGAGTATTGTGGCAAGTTGAGGAGCTATGGTTGGGATGGTAGTGGTGGGTGGTGGGTTAGATCGAATGATGGGAGCTCTTGGGATGGGTGTAATGATGGTGGTTTGAGGCATGGTAGGGTAGGTAGGTTGTGAAGGTACAGTTGCTCGGGGCAGGATGATGATGGGTCCTAGTGGTGGTGATGTTTGTGGTGGATCAACCTGGCGGATTAGGGTCCGTCCTGGTTGGAGTTGTATGGCTGGTGGTCTTACAATGGGTCATGATGGTGCTCGGATGATGGGTTGCCGGTTGAGAGTAATGGGGTTGGCTGATGTAGCTCAGGGTATAGAATAGACGGTTCGGTTGACATGCATGGTGGAGGTGGCTCTGTCAACTTGCCAATTCTGGCCCCGATCATGATACTCCTTAGAAGAGTTCAAGATGGGATTAACGTGTTGATTTCCAGGTGCGGGTGCATGTGGAGGTAAAGGATTTCGAATGATCCCCAGGCGAGGGTTTTGTTGTTGTTGTTGCTGAGCTGGTGCATGCTGTCAATTTTTTTCACTGTTCTGATGTATTCCCCCATCTAGTCCCAGTCAATACTACCTTGCTCATTATGGTCATGGATGTAGTCTTTGAACTAAAAACAATTTTCCACGGTGTGCCTAGGATATTTGTGAAATAGACAGTATCATTCTGTGTTGGCATTTTGAGGCCACTCCAACTTCTCCCTTGGCAATGCAATTTGCCCTGCCGCCATGAGTGCATTAAAGATGTCCACGAGAGAGTATGGAAAAAGCGGGTAATGGTTCCTCTTGGGTCCAACCTTTCGGGATTCGTAGGCTATGGGAGGGGATGCTTGGTTGTAGTTGGCCAGTTGTTGTTGAGGTGGTTGGGGAACTAGGGCTTGAGGTCACTGAGGGATTAGAGCATGTTGTTGACGGGGCTGGAACTGAGGTTGAGGTTGATGAGGGTTTATAAATGGTTGATTTTGTTGAGGGTTCCTAAACTGGTGTTGATAATTTCTAGGTGGGTTCCCTACAACATTGAGGTTTTCGTTTGTCACTACGTCCTCAGTCACAGGGACAGTTGTGGTAAAAGTGATTTTCTTGACAGCTCGGGATCTGGGGTCAAACAATGATAGGTGAGTCTCTAAGCTATGTTTGAATGTACCGTGCCCTCTCATAGAGTTTACTCATGGAGGTGGGGTGATACAAAACCAACATGTTCTTTAAAGCCGGAGTGACATTGGTGATGATCATCTTCACTTGTTCCGGTTCTGAAATGGAATCAGTAAGCCTTTCTACCATTGACCTCCATCTATCAACATATTTGATAAAATCCTTATCATTTCTCATTCTTTCAGCCATGAGATTGGTTATGGAATACGTTGGTCTGACCCTGTCTTGATATCTCTGCAAGAATTTAGCTTTGACAGTTTCAAAGTCACTCGCCTCCAAAGAGTCAAGCGAGTAGAACCACTCTAAAGATGAAACCTTTAATGATCTTCTGAAAAGAAAAGCAAGGGCCCTTGGATCATTTTTTCACATTATCGACTCATAAATAAAGTCCTTGATATGAATGAAGGGATTACCGGTCCCATTGTAACGGCGGTATATTGACATCTCCGAGGGAGGAAGATAAAAAGTAGGGAGGGAAGGAAGAGAAATTTTGGGGATTGCCTTGGTTTCGATCAAATGTCTAAGCTCTCTATACTGCTCATCCATGCGACTGATTTTGTTAATCATAGCCAGATCAACAAAAGGTTCCCCAAGAGGAGGAGGAGTGGGCGCTTGGTGCATTGGAATTGGGATTGGATGGGCCGAAGTGGCCGGATAAGAAGGGTACATTGAGCGATTCACCAAAGGGTGAGTAGAGTTGAGATGATTAGAAGAATAAACTGGTGGCCTAGAAAGAATAATAACATTTGGATCTAGATTAGCCACCGGATGAGGAGAAATTGAGGCCATAAGCCTGTTATGAGAATGGCCATGAGTGGGCACATTGGGCTGATGTGCTACCGATCGAGGGATAGAGATGTGAAGACCACCTTCGGGAGGGATGTGTTCGGTGGGTGACTTGCCCTTGAGAATGGCTTTGATAGCCTGAAGTTGGGTGGGGTCTTCATAAGAGAATGCCTCCCAATGTGAATTTAGATTGGGTTGAGGAAACATTTGACTAGGTTCGGGGAGAATTTCGGGTTCATTGATGGCACATACGGCATCAGGGTAGAAATATGACTGGTCATACTCCAATTACAACTGCTCGTATCTTTGATCTGCCATTCCGATAACTCGTCCTGACCTCAAATTCATAAACACAAAGAAAAGGTGACGAGTAAAAGCACACAGAAAATTTTTAGTTTTGATCTTTTTCTTTCCTTTTTTGGTTTTGAATTTTGGTTGGACAAACAAGTCGTCAAGCAAATTAACCTCAAGCAAAAGATTTTGTTTTGTTTTGTTTTGTTTTGTTTTTTTGTTAAGTGATTTTGTATTTTTGTTTGATTTTCAATTTTTGTTTGCAAATAAGTAATAGCAAAGACTTGGAATCATTAACACATTTTTTTTGTTTCAACCTCAAATTAATGGCTTGTTAAGAGAAATATTGTCCACTCAGATAAATGGGTAGGACCCTATGCTCTCACAACGCCGAGTAATCTAAGGTTGTCACTCTTTTCACAATGATAGGTAATAGGTACTCTGGGTTTTGGGGTGAAAAGGTACAACCTGCCCGATCAGTGAAGAGAGAATCCCCGGAGGAGGAGTTGGCAACCACCAAGAGGGGTGTTTGGATGTGTGGGGCTTTGGGAGGAGAGAGCCTCCCTTCTCGGATGACCTAAAGGAGCCGAAACTCCAATGAAAGCTAAATGCGAGTGAAATGTCAAAGAATTAAGGAGCAATCAATAATAAAATAAAGCATACAATGATTAATGAGTTGTTGTAGGAAGCAAGTGAACAAGACAATGATATAGAATCAAACTAAGATGGAAGAAAGCACTAATTTAACTAAGCATGCTTTGAAAGTTTGCTAAAGGAGAACTAGACTTATAAAGAAGTAGGCAAGTATATTTAACAAGGAATGAAAAAAGATGATATCTAAGATGCTAAGGTAAAATAAGTTAATAATCAGAGCTAGAAATCAGATCATTATGCTTTTAAAAGGACCAATGGAAGGCAAGTAAATCGGAAGAAACAAGATGATGCTTCAAGGAAATAAACAAGCATGTAAGCAAACAAATAGAAATGCAAGGAAATGGAAATGACTTAAATGAGAACTAGAGTAAAAATAAACATGTTTTTATGTGGACATTCTTAGGAAAGAAAGGAAGAACTCACTAAAGCAAAGTCGGTCCCACCGTGGCCACCAAAAGGTGTAAAACCCGAAACGTGATCCATAGATCTCTCTTTCCGTTTCTTATGCTTTCCTTGGGGACTTGGTGGATGGGATGTTAGTGTTTGTGGTCGCCAGGAGCCAAAGGCTCTAAAATATAGTAGAATGAAAAGAAATGAAAGGGAGAATAAAAATGACTGTCGTATCTTTGGAAGCGGGGAGATTGTTGGGTTCTGATTTCTCCTCTCTCGGCCGGCCGAAAGAAGATAGTTTAGTGAGTCATTTGCCTTCGGTCCAGTTGAAGCTCCACCTCGGCCGGATTTACCTAAAAATGTCCATAAGAAAACATAGAAACAAGTGAAATGATTATTAGTTCTAGTGAAAGTGTAGAAACATGCTCAAATTCGAATGTATCATGTAAGAGGGAAGGAACTGACCGTATTGGGACTAAATTCCAACTCCTATTTTGATAGATTTTTAAAGAGATATGAAGATGTAAAGATATAGCCTAATGCATGCTAGATGTCATGATAATGGAAGCTAGAATGAAAGGGAGGAGTAAAGGATCAACCAGAATGGTAAACAAACTTTAAAAATGCAAAACAGAGTCTTCCCCTACTAGTGCCCCATATATGCGGCGCCTGCTACAGGTGCCCTATTAGTGGGGTGCGTTGACCAAAGTCAAAGCTCCCCCTTGATGGGGCACCAGGGACTGGTTCTAGTAGATTTTCTTTCCTTCTTCGCGGCGTCACCCCGGAGTGTAGGATGACCTTCAAGATGCAAATAAAGCTTCTCCAAATAGCCAATACAAAAAAGAATCTAATGGAAGGGTTATTTGGCACTAGATGTAAGGGAAATGAAGTGTAGAGGCTCTCAAAGTTAGAGAAAAACCATGTTTCTAGAGAAGAAAACTGTGGGTTTTTGGGTTTTGGGGGGAGGATTTAGGGATGATCTAAGGGCTTGAGAGGGTGTTATGGATGCTCAAATAAGTAGTGGTGAATGAGATAAAGCTGTGGATGGACTTGGAGTACCCCAAAACCTCCCAATGGGGCCACTTTTATAGCCAAAAGAAGGGTACTTTGGAAAAATTTAAAAAGCTGCTCCACGCGGCGAAGCGCCCCGTATATGGGGCGCTAGCATCATAAGCAGTGTCAGCTCGATAAGATGGGTCCCAGTTGTGGACGCCAAGATCATCTTATGGTGTGTGTATTTTCTACCTTTGGGTTCCAGTAGAGTCAGTTTATGTTAATCACGCCACAGACACGGTTGTGGATGATCCCCACAAGCTGGCCTATTACCCGCCTCTTCTCCTTCTTCCCTTCTCCACACTCACCTTGATCCCCGGACTACTCAACCCTTGATGTCACTCGGACATCGAAGGACTGGCACGGGTCGTGAGGAGAATAAAAGGGAAAAGAGGATTAGACGGTGGATGGCGTTACTAACACGAACTTAACCTATGGAACTGAGAATAGGACGAAATTGTGTGGTCGCCAGGAGCCAAAGAGACTCCGATGATTGAAAGGGAAGAAGTGAACTAGTAGGAGAAAAGGTGACTGGTTACCTTGTTGAATGGGAAGATTGTGGCAGGTTCTATATTCTCCTTCCACGGCCGGCCTGAGAAGAAGAGCCTTGGAGGAACTCGCTTGCCTGAAAAGAAGTTAAGAATGAAAGCAAAAAAAAAACAATGATTGGAACTAAGTGGAAAGTAGCAACTATTTGTAAGAAAGAAGACTGGCAAAAGGGGTTGAACGAACCGGATTAGGACTAGCTTTTAACCCCTCCTAAGAAAGATCTAAATGACCTAAAACTAGAGATACATTATACTATGCTAGTATAATATGCATGATGAAACAAAATGGAAAATGAAATGAGAATGAGATAAGGAAGAAGATCATTGTGAGCCCCAGGCCGGCCAGCTTCTGGAGCTCTGAAAAGCCAGCCATCACGGGCAAAAATCCAGGCATCCTGATAGAGGAGCGCTTGGACTCTCGTACGATCTCGGATACGGCGTTGACTGATCGGAAAAGAGGGAGAATGGGTGGGAAATACCAGGCGCTCTGATATTGCGACACCAGGCATTGTGTTGTCAGGGCGCTTTAAGGATTTCATGGGATTTGGTTATTCTATATCGAACCAACTTCCTCGATCGAGAAAATACAAGTGTTGTCCATGAGAATGAGATTATGGTCCCCGTAATCTGGCTGAATTCACATATCGACAGCTTGCCTCGCCTTGGTGTCAGTTTTGTAGGGGAGTGGCCCAAAGTGTAGCAGAGACAACCGTAGTGAGGTGAAGCGGAGCGAAGTGGTGGCAGACTGAAAAACCGGCGCCAAGGTGTGATTTAGATACGCAAACTATGACCTGATCTGACGGGTTGAGTCTCCTTGGGTCCTACGATTGCTCCTTTCGTTTCCTCCGAACTGCTTCCATAGTCGATTGAAAAAGGAGGAGTGCCATGGGCATGAGAGAGGAAAATAGAAAGCCTGTCCCCTGCGTGCGGGGGACCTTCGAGTGCGGCTCGTGAGTTCATCTTGGTCGGCGACCCAGCTTCGTGGTTTGCTTGTGCTGAGAAGAGCTGAACATAAGTTGATTTAAAGTCAAAGAATTTTCAATCGACTTGGAATGAGTCCTTTGGATTTGTCAGGGTCCTCGCGGGAACCTAATTCAGCTCTAAGTAGGATAATATCTTATTAAAATGAGAACACTTGCTTGTCTTATCAGAAAAGATGGTTCTTTGCAAAACAACCGAAATGATGATGACTAAATGCGTATGATGCATGTGAATGCGTGTTGGGTGAAAGAAATAAAAATTACTATGCAAATAGTTGAAGATATAGATTACGACGGATGGGTCAGGATACTGGTCAGGAACCGTCTTCCCCATTCTCACAATTTTGGCTTATCCGCAGGTTCATTGAACGATCGTTCCGTCATTGGTTTTGTCGAAGGGGTTCTTGGGCCCGACGTTCTTTGAACTTGAGGTTTTCAACACTTCAGAATACTATTATGTTGATAGTTAATATGCAAACTTAAGAGAAAGCAAAACAACATCATTTTTTTAAAGGCGTCCCAGCGACGCGACACCGGTGTCTCTCTGTAGGAGCGCCTGCATCTCCTATGTATATCGCCCATCTCGTCATGGGTAAAGGAGGGTTCCCCCTCCCCAATACGGCCCTATAAGGTGCTTGGCCGCCCCAGGGGGAGGGGAAACCCTTTCAACTCCTCTTGGGTAGCCTTCTTGCACCATTTCTTTCCACTTCTTGCAGTTCTTGCTAAGATGGAGCTTCCTCACCGGCCGACGACTCCATTGAAGGCGAAACGGTTTTCAGCCATTCCAGGGCACATTCAGAACCGGGTTTCGCCGGGAGTGGTGAGTTTTTACATTCAATCATCCTATAGATGTCTATTCATGCCATTTTACATTGTTTTTCTTTCCATTTAGGGACCTTATTTGATCAGTTTTCACCTCCGTTTCTGCTGTTTCTGGTTTTCTGTCGGATGCAACTAAGCGCTCTGTCTTAGCGATGTCAGGCGTCGCGTCTTCGGAGCGCTTGCTATTTCTAATAGCAGTTTCTGATTCTGCTCATCTATGTTCTGTGCAAGAACCCCCAGCATTCCTGAGCGCGCGCCATTATGGATTGATTGGCTGGATAGATCGCCTTCTTGTTTACTTGTGCTACTACACCCGTTCATTTTTTCGTGACTGGGGTCTTCTTGGCATCCTTACTCAAGCTCGCAACATCCATAAATATCATTGGGACTTCGCCTTCCTCGGTGCTTTGGTTGAGTCTTGGCATCATGAGACTCATACTTTCATCATGTGCACTTACTCAAGCGTCGTCGTTGTCGACTCCAGAAACGGGTTTTGGATCGGCACCTCAAAATAAAGTGAAAGATGGAATAGGGGGAAAAAGGGGGGGGGGAGTGAATCGGAAAACACTCGGAAAGCAGTAAAAGATCCTCACCTCGGTCCCACACTCACATTGATCCCCAAACTTTCATCTCATGGCATCGCTCGAGCACCGGAGATGGTTTGGGTCATGTGGGAGGAGAGTGAGGAGGAGATGAAATTAGCACATAAGTAAAAGGTGGTCGCCAGGAGCCGCGGGCTACGCTTTATGAAATAAAAACAAGAGATGAGTTGATTTGACTGTGTACCTTAGCGTGGGAGATCGGGATATGGGTTCAACCTTCTTCTTCCTCGGCCGGCCGATGAAGAAGAGTCTCCAACCGATGCTTGCTTGATAGACCTGTGCAACTAGAACAATAAACCAAGTAAAATAAAATGATTAGAACTATGGGAAGTGTAGTAACTGTAGAGAGAATATGAGAAAGAAGCAATTGGAATCGAATTCACCGGATTGGGGGCGAGTCCTAACCTCTTTTTTGTGTATTTTTGATTATGTAAAAATGATGTAAATGAACTAAAATATTCTTTAAAAAAATAAATAAACTGATTTAAGGGAGTTTAAAAAGCTTATGGAATGGATCGGCTTGAGTTGAAGCCGAGTTGGTTGAAGAAGGCCGGTTCGGGTAGCCTTTGCACCTTTCTGGCGCGACATTGGTTTAGAGAATGCTAAGGACGACCCCGATGTCAGAATCCAGTTTTGTTTATCGGAGTAGACAGAGAACTTATATAGGAAGAGTTCCTATGTTGATGATTTCTCCGAAATCCTCCTGTAGAAGTCTGTAAAAATTCTGAAAGTGGGCGGATATAGAAAATAGAACCTGGATGCGCGCCCTTGGTGCAGCAATCTCCACGAACGAACGGCAAGTCAGAATTGAGTGCCGTAAGTTGGATATAAAATCGGACGAAGAGATGAACATCTTCTATGTTGAAGATTTTTGCAGAAGGAGTCTCGGATTTTCTTCAGAAGTCGATGAAGTTGGCTGATGCAGAACACCCGGATCGTGCCTTCTCCTTCACCTCGGGATCGATCTCTTGACTTCGGATCGCCTTTAGATGTCGGGACGGCTTTGGAGAAGAGCTTGGACGACCTCTGAATGAGCTAGGCACCGGGGATTAACCTTGGGTCATTGAGAATGGCCCTCAATTTATAGGGGAAGGAAGCCGGTGCAAAATTTGGAAACTGGACCGACCGCGCCCCCACTTTTCAAAGGGGACGAGGGCGTGCAGGGTGCGCCCTCAAACCAAGGGCGCGCCCCCACTTTGGGGGTGCGGTCTGCGCGCCCCCCTGTTTCAAAGGGAGCGGGGGCGCATTATGCGTCTCACTGCTAAAAATCGTTGGAAACTTTCATAAATTACTAAAAATTGACTTGACATATGTAACGCGCCCCCGAACCGGGGGCGCGGTACAAATAATCAAAAATCAACGCCGGAAACCTTCCAAAAATCAGGATTAGAAGGTGCTAATCGGGGTAATTTGCGATTTAAAGAAACTGACCGCGCCCCCGCTTTTCAAACGAACCGGGGGCGCGCAGGACGTGCCCCCGGTTTGAGGGCGCGCAGGGCGTGCCCCCGTGTTGAGGGCATGCAGGGCGTGCCCTCCCCTTTCAAGCGGAGTGGGGGCGCGATACACTCTCTCTCCTGCACGCGCGTTCCGCGAGCCGTATCTTGCAAATGGGATGTCCGATTCGGCTCCCGTTTGTCACGGTGGAAAGAGGGCCTTCAACCGCACCTTCTGAAGTCAGTTAACTAGCCGGCATGACTCCCGAGATGTTCGCACGGGGCTTTCTACCGGTTTACCCTCTTGCGGAAAGCCGAAACCCGGGGCGAAGATCCGAAAGAGCATAGTTCCGATCGAGAAATCGCGGGTCAACTTGGGATGACTTAAAATGATGCCCGAACAAGTCCGATATGATCGGAAAACCCGAAGTCATCAAAAAATCTGAGATTAATCCGGTAAATGTGAACCGAACATCGGAAAAACCGGGAAACCCTAAAATTGACCGAACTGGACGTATAGCCATGATTGATAAAAATATTCGTCTAGAATCGACCCGGATGACCCGAAAAGACCCGGTGATGACCGTAAAGGCCTAACGCGTGGTCCGTGATAGCCGTGTCAGTACAGATCGAAAAAGCTGTAACGAAAGCCGTCATTGACCTACGCCTACCGAAATGACTTCTCGGAAACCCTGAATGTTACGGAACACATGTGGGACTCCCGAGACCTTCAATTATGGACCATTCAAGGTTGGTCATCGAGCAGGCTTTGTGTTTTTACAGTTCACGCGCGGCTCTCGCTTGAAGGTTTCGGCATCATTCCGGAAATCATTGGTCCATTCTCAACTCACGAGGGGCTCCACCCATGTCCTTAGCTCATCTCCACGAGGTAATCCAAATCAGATAACGGTCAAATAAAATATATCACCTATAGAATAAGAGTCTAGGCCTCCGAATCAAGCTAATTTGGCGTGTCTACAGCTTGCCTCGCCTTGATGTCGGCTTTGCAAGGGAATGGCATGTAGCGGAACAAAGTGAAGCGTAGAGAAAGCATAGCGAAGCGAGATGGATCGTAGTAGAATGTAGTGGAGAGAAATGATGATGGACTGAAAAGGTGGCATCAAGGTGTAGAAATAGACACGCTTAACGACCAGATTCGGCAAGACGAATCTCCTCAAGTCTCCTGGTTAACCGCCATGTTTCATCAAGTCTTCCTATGTTCGATTGGTAAGAGATGTGCCATTGGCACGAGAGAAGAATAGCCAACCCCCAACGCGGTGGGGAGTCCTTGAAACATGGGTTCGTAGGTTCATCATCAGCTGGTAACCCGATCTTTGCGGTGTTCCTGTACTGTGATGGGCTAAAATTTAAAAAGAGATTTGTTTTGAAAAAGTAAAAGAATACCAATCGAGCACATTCAGGCTCTTAGATTCATTTAAGTCTTCCTAGAGACAAGATTTGATTCGGAATGGAATGATCTCAAATTACGAAAGGCAAATGTTTGAGCAGAGACCGTGAAGATAGTGACGGTGCAAGTTCTGATCAAATAGAAGGCCCTTGGCGGGACTTGGTTGCCATGGTGGGATGAATAGCAAAGAAGTGTTGTAATGGCCACAGTGGTGATGGAGGATTTGGAGGTATAAGGTGATTATCGAACACGGTGGGATTAACATACACGGTAGGATATTAGAGAGGTTGGTGGGATTAGAAAACACGGTGGGATTAGAAAACACGGTGGGATTCAGAATGATTAGGATGAAAGGTTTAAAGATTAGGGTGAGCAGGAAATGATGTATGCAATGACAAAACAAAATGTAATGCAATTAATGCTACATGATGCATGCTGGGCACAATAAAACAAGACAAAACTTAACAATTAGTTGAAGATATAGATTGTCTATGAGGTCAAGATACCCATTCGGGAACCGTCGTCCCTCACAGCACAACTTTGGCTTATCGGTGAGCATTAGAGATGACCCGACCATCGTAGATTTTGATGAAGGGGATCTCGGGTCAAGTCTTCTCCGTGCTCATGGTCTTCAACAAATAATGCATAAGATAATAACACACGACTAGCGACATATATGCTAGTCGGCAAGTTATGGGGGTTTCCCATGTTCGTTCTTCTGTTTCCGCGAGCAATTCCTGTCTTTCATCAAAATGTTAGTTCTGACTGAACAATGATGTTCACTCGACCTTAATAAAGATAAAAAATAAATATATTTGATTTAACAAAATTTTCTGAATTTTTTCTATTTTTTTTTCTGAATTTTTGAGAGATTTTCAAAGAATTTGACCGATCGTGCCCCGAACCGGGGGCGCGGCCTGCGCGCCCTCTGTTCGGGGGCGTTGCTAGCGCGCCCTCAGTTTGGGGGCACGGCCTGCGCGCCCCCACCTCGGGGGCGCGTTCGATCCCAGTTTTCTGTTTTGATCGGATCCGAATCTGATTCAAATCGGGACTGATTTCCCCTATATAAACACCTCTTAGGATGACCAGATCATCCTACCAACACCCAAGATGGCTCCTCCTTTGAAAAAGCAGCATGTTGGCTCGGTTCGAGGTATTTCAAGCATCCCAGGTCATCTGAAGGCCAGAATCGGCGCCGACTTGGTAAGTTTGCTGCCAATTCTCTTCTTCTTTTTTCTTAAAATTTTTCTCTTACCTCCTGTTTGGGTGTAGGATTACCCAAATTTCCCCGGGCCTCGCTGGTATTGCTCTCCTCCCTGGCTTTCCGGCTTGATTGACGTCCTCGGCTTGTCGGTCAGAGCGATTCTTCGAGATTGGGGCTTAACCGGGCTCTTGATCCATGCCAAGCAATATTCAGGCTACTGCCTTGACTTCGGTTTGATGAGAGCTCTTGTTGAGTTGTGGCACCCCGACACTCACACGTTCGTGTTCGGCAGCTTTGAGTGTACATTTCTTTTTGAAGAGGCAGAACTCCTTCTCGGCCTTCCTCGGACTAAGAAGGGAGAGACTGAAGGTATGTTCATCCCTTTAGGACCCCTCTCTTGCTTGAAATTCTTGCAGGATTTTGTCGAGGCTCGGCAGATTAGCACCTTGTTAGCCGGCAAGAGAATCAGTGTTCCCAAGTTGGCGGCTTGGACAATCTCTCTTCTGCTGGCTCCTGGTCTGGACGAGGACCGGATTCTGTGTGGTGCAAAGGGTTTCGCGGCTTGCGTTGCCGCAGTGTTCTTGTTTCCTGAGGAGGATGGTTTCCTAAAGGTTGATCAACTTTCGTGCATCCGCGGCATCTGGAGTGGTGCGCGGTTGGGGCCTTCAGTTATGGGCTTCTTGTACTGCGGACTGTCCACAGCTTGCGTGGGCCGTCCTCCCTATGGCAGTGCACTTCTACAGTCTTGCTGGGCCGATCTTCACTTTAAGTTTGATCCAGCCGGTGAGGTGGCCACCAGGTCGCAGCTCTTCCGCCGTAGCCCCTTGTTCCCATATGCCGATGCACTTGGCTTCTGCGAGAGAGTCGCCAATAGGTGTGCATCAGTGAAGAAGAGGCCAGACTGGCGTGCTCACTTTGCCTCCATGAACCGTTCTAGCTTCTTGCACTCTTATGCTGCCCTGATGCAGAAGGACTTCCAGGTGTGCTTTGTGCCTGGCATTGATCTCCACCTGGTTACAGGTTCGGCCTTTGTGTTGTACAACGCTCACCATTGCCACTCCCAGATCAGCTTGCCTCGGTACGAGTTGCCCAAGCTGTCCCACCTGCCACTTATCAAGGGCAGGCAGCTTGGCTCTGCGGATGACGAGGAGGAGGCGATCTCAGTCATTGCCTTGTGGGAGACGAGTCGGGTGTGCCGCCCAGGCCTCCTGATTGAGGAGGACCCTGACCGGAAGCGCCGCTACATCTCCGCGTTGAAGCTTCTACTTGCCTGAGAGTCTTCTTTTCCTGCTTTAACTTGTCAGCCATGTTGTTTTTATTTTGAATAAACAATGAATTGTTTTTGGCAAGTTTGAGTGAAAATTCAATAGATATTTACCTTGTTTCATAAAAATGCAAGACAGATGTTGACAATTATGATGAATATGCCTTGTTATTTTTCAACACCTTGAATATTTTTTAATATGAAACAAGATATTTTTGAAAGGTTTTAACATGCCTTTTTTCTTTAGGTAATTTTTCAGAGCAAACTGTGAGTCTGATGAATTTTCCTTTGGTGACTCCTTGATCGGCTCTATTTTCTGAATAGCTCTTGAAAAATACATTTTCAGCCATTTCTGACTAATAAATGTATAGAATTTTCTCCTGACCCCTAAAAAATGTTAGCTAGTGATGATAAAAAGCATGAATATGTCTAGCTAATTTAGGAATTGAGACATTCAAAGTTATGTGAAAAGAGAGATTTTTGGTGAGAATTTAAAGAGAATTTTTCTTCACAAAATTATTTTGAGCAAACCGTGCATCAGATCGGAATTCTTTCGGTGGCATTGCGATCAGCTCAATTTTGTGAACCTTGGGTGATATTTTCAAATTTCTCCCATTTTCTCATTTTTACTCTCTATAAATGCCTCCTGGGGGTAAGAATATCTCATTTCCACCTGTACACCATCTCTCCTCGCGCCAGAAGCTCCAGAGTTACAACTCAGATCCGGAGTCCGAAACTCCATTAAAGGTTAGTGCCCCTGTTACAAAAAATGTAGATCGGGTTATGCTCTTCGATTTGGTTCAATTTTCACGCGATTCCGAGTTGATTCGACGAAGTTATCACGAAAATAAGGATCGAGAAGGTGAGAGGGTGCGGTCAACGCAAAACGTTGACCGTGCCCTCGGACCGGGGGCGCGTAGACCGCGCCCCCAGTTTGGGGACGTGCATACCGCGCCCCCAAGAGGAGGGCGCGGTTTGCATGCCCTCTCTCTCCTCACCGGATAGGGGCGCGCACAGCGCGCCCCTATTATGAGGGCGCGCTGAGCGCGCCCTCCCCGCCCTCCCTCTCCAAAGGAGGGGAGGGCGCGTTCGGCTGATGAATTTTTTTTTGAATGAAATAAATAAAAAAATATATGTAACAATGTTTGATGTCAACTTCCCTTTTGGCACAGATGCCGAGACATGTTCGCCGCCACGACTCCGATTCTAAGGAGCCCGAGCTTTCGGCAGTCCGAGAGGTACGTTTTCTTTTCCCGCACTTAATGATTAGCTCCTTTGCATTTTGGCAATAAAAATTGAGTGAACTAATGAAATGAATCTCTTGCAGGCCTGGATCAAATCCCGGATCTCGTGGGACCTGGTGCATGCTACCTACCTAGGCCTACCAGACTTCCAGCAGGTTCGGTTAGAGGAGATGGGGTTTGGGCCCATCCTCCGGGTGACTCCTTTTTGGGAGGACCTACCACTGGTGCAGGTCCTCCGCGAGTCCTGGGACCCAGACTCCTTTGTGTTTCAGTTCCCATGGGGGCACATGGTTCCCTCCTTAGAGGATGTTGCACACATCACCGGTCTTCGTGTTTACGGTAGGCCGGTGGTGTGTGCCACCTCTTCTGACTATTCGCGGGAGTTCCGGGCCCTCTTCGCATATGAGCCCGAGTTCGACCTGGAGGATGGCCTACGCACCATCGCCAGACTAGAGGCTGGTGAGATGGTAGGCTTGGTGGATACCGAGCGTGTCCGTGGCGAGAGCCTGGACAGCTTTTTCTGCCGCATGGTCGGCCAGGCTGTAGCGGCATTTACTGGATTACCTGGCTCCTTGGAGGCGGACGTAGACTTGCACCGTTTCCTCCTCTTCTTCTTCAGGCGCCTTCTGTTGGGCTCGAAGATGGACCACATCCATCTGCGGTTCCTCCCTTTGCTTGCTGACCTGGAGCAGGTTGGCACGTACGCGTGGGGGGTAGCGATGCTCGCCCACTTGTTCTGTGGCCTCCAGCCTGAGGCGGGTTCTGTTTAGGTTGCCGGCTTCTCTTTTTTTCTCCAGGTGACTTTTAGCAACTTTCCTTTCTTGTACACTTGTATTGCTCTGCTTTGCTCTGACGAGTTGTGCCTTTTATAGGTTTGGAGCTACCTCTACTTCCCCCTGGGTCGGGCACAGCAGTCCTACCCCGACCTCCTCCCCCTGATGGCCTAGCTGGGAGCCTATCCGCCCTACTGGTGGCCATCGCAGCCAGTTGGCTTCGATACGTGCACAGATTCTCCGCTTCCCACAGACTGAGGTATGTTTTTAATTTGTGTATCAATATTCTTCTGTTGAAATAATAATCATGATTTTGCTTCCCACAGGTGTGTTGGAGGCCATATCTCATGACCGATGACCATCTCCAACCCTGGATTGCCCACGCTGGTCGTGTCTTCGGCCGTGATCTTCATCTTCTGTGCGTCAATGAGCTGGCCCCACTGTGGTTTCGATTCTCGGCATGCGCCCTCGGTCTGGAGCAGGATTGGTTGGAGCCTCCTCCTCCTCTTCCCCTAGTTGGTGCTCGTCCCAGGCGCCTACTCCTCCCTGTGGACTGGGTGGAGAGGTACCATGCCGATATCACTTTGTGGTATGAAGGCGGCGAGGTAGTTATTGGCTGGGCAGAAGATAGCCAAGACTACCTTCGCCGATATGCGGAGGCGTACGGCCACTTGTTTGTTCCAGAGGGTCAGGTAAATGCTTCTTTCTTTCTTTCAATTCTGTGTTGTTGTTCTCTTCTGACCTTCGTGCCATTTCAGGAGTCTCGGGCTTTACTGCTATGCCAACAGCTAGAGATTGTTGATCTTCGGCAGGAGGTGGCCACTCTTCAAGGCATGCTAGAGACTAAGGTAGACACTTCCTCTGACTTTCATTTGTATTTTCGTTGTATGCTTGCCTTGCTCTGATGTGTTTTTCTTCTGTTTACAGCGGAAGGCTCGTGCTGAGGGTTCACCTCCTTCTCTATCGAGGGAAGAGGTGGCTGAGCTCCGCCAGCGTCTTAGTGAGGCGAGAGAGGCCCTGACGACCAAGGAGGCAGAGGTATCTTTCATTGTTGTCTATTCTGGTTGTTGATTTTTCTTGGTTCATATTCTTCCTCTTCTTCCAGGTTGCCGAGCTTCAGAATAGCTTGTTCTCCCATATCCAGTCCTTGTAGTCCGAGGTAGAGACATTGCGGTCTGCCCCAGCTGATCTTCGTTCCTAGATGATCGTCTCGGATCTCCGCCTTCAGCATGAGAGAGCCATGCGTGAGATGGAGCGCCATCATAGCCAGGCCATGCGATCTCTGGAGCAGATGCACTTGCAGGCGCATGTTCGTTTGTCGGCAGCAGAGGCGACATTGCAGGTTTACCACCAGGGCATCCCTCCACAGCCGAGCCAGAGTCGTACCCATCAGAGCAGCTCCCATTGGAGTAGTACGCACCGGAGTGGTGGCGCTGCTCGTAGCCGGGGTCACCACGGGCAGTGCCAGCAGGGACAGAGTGGCCAGAGCCAGAGCCATGAGCACAATGCTTCTGCGTTCTTGGCCACTTCTTCAGAGCGTCGCAGCAATGAGGCGGCCGCAGCAGCTTTGGCGAACACGGCTACCATGCCTCCTCCACGTGGTCATTCTTCTGGAGAGGGTAGCAGCAGGCACTGATTTCTGTAGCAGGCTTAGCTTTTCTGATGTTGTAGCTGCTTTTCTTCTTTGTTGTAGCACTTAATGGCATAATCAGATCTTCACCTGTTTGCTTCAGTGTTTATTTGATCTGCTTGACATCGCTCAAAAGGGTAGTTAGTATCACATTTCGGCTTAGCCCCTTGCAAGTTTGTCAAGGGGTGAAGCCTTCTAAGGGATGGCAAATAATAAAAATAAGTAATAGATGTAGGGTTAAGAGACATACCTGTTGGCGAGATTCTCACCCCTCCTTGACTTGTGTTTATTTTCTGAAATACTTAATAGAAGGGTTAAATCTGTTCTATGGCTTACCCCCTTGCCTATTGTCATCTTGCCTTGCTTACATGTCAAGGGGGGGGGGCAGCCTTATTAACCAGGTAGAATGCACAAAATGACAAACAAGGTAAAAGTTAAGAGAGCTTACCTGCTATGGTGAGAGTCACTCCCTTCTTGATCTCAGAATCCTGAAACACTTAATGAAGAGGATTAAATCTTCACCATGGCTTATCTCTTTGCCTATTGTTGTCTGCCTCGACTTAGGTCAAAGAGAGGAGCCTTCTTAACAAGGTGTAATAACCTAAATGATCGGAATGAAATGGTTAAGAGAACTTACCTGTCGTTGAGAGAGCCTTCTCCTCTCATTTTAAAGTCCCTGAAAACACTTGATAAAAGAGGATTAGATCTTCACAACGACTCATCACTTTGCCTATTATGGCTAACTTTGACTTAGGTCAAAGGGAGGAGCCCTCTTAATGGGGTGATAATGACGGTAAATATGCAATGCGGAAATGAAACATGCAAGACATAAAGATAAACATGAATGCTAGCAAAGGCAAAAATTCAAGGTTATGCCAAGTTAGATGATGCATTTTTTTAGATTTTTTTTGGAAACTATTCAAATTTTTTATTTTTTTAAGATATTGGATTTTTTAAAATATTCATTTTTTTTTTGAAATTTTGAAACTACTTGATTTTTTTTTGGTTTTTTTGAAAACATTCATTTTTTTTGGATTTTTGTGGAGAATGTGCCAGTATTGAAACAATTCATTGATCTTTGAGTGTTGATCAAGATTCAAGCAATAAGCACCACGTGTGAATAAGGTTCCTTACCCCGAATCTTTCTTGCCCTCTTCTCTTAATCGGTTTGGATTCCCCCTGAGTTTGGACAGTTTACCCTACCCTAGGGGTTTTAAGATGGAAGAATAATAGAGGAAGTCTTTGATAGGATTTGGGGGTGTTGAGGAGGGTTTCTCTACTCATGCCCAAATTGCCCGTTGGGGTTCGGCCTCTTCGGGTCTTTTCTACATGTGGCACTTACTTAGACAAGTCTTTGACCCGCGGGGTCATTGCCCATCTTTTGGTGCCTTTTTTTCATTTTCTATTCTTCCGGGTACTCATTCAGACAGGCTCATATTTGTTTAAACCTGTGGGGTTCATTGCCCATCTTTTGGCACCCTTTTGCACCCTATGATACGGCCTCCTACTAAGGTGGCGGGCATTTTCGATACTATCCTCCTCTAGTCCCCTTCACCTATCTTGGACCGAATAGAAAAGAATGGGGGTAAGGTTTCCTTTCCGCCATCAGGATTTTTCCTTGCCTCTCTCGAGTGTTGGGCTATCCAGATTCTGGGATCGGGAGGTGTTGTGTGTGCAGGGTGATGTCTACCCTTGACTTCTAGCTAACACCCATGGATCGATGACATGATATCATACCAGAAATTCTCCATTTTCTTTTCTAAGGAAAATATTTTTTGAGGTAAACGTCGTTCCATGGATGGTTCAATTTTTCTCCATCGGCGTTGGTTAGCTCATATGCATTACCTGGATATTTTTCAGTTATAACAAAAGGCCCTTCCCAGTTAGGTTGTAACTTATAGCGGGGACCACCCGGCTTAACGAATATGCGTTTTACTACCATCTCACCGATTTCGAACTTTCTCTCTACCACCCTCTTTTGATAAAATCTTTTCAATCTGTTCTGATAAGTCCGGGCATGCTCGGAAGCGGCCAACCTTCTTTCATCTAGGAGTTCAAGTTGTGCAAGGAGAGATTCTCGTCTCTCATCGACAGGGATGTCCCTATCGAGTTGAACTCGGAGTGATGGAAGGAGTACTTCGTACGGGACCACCGTTTCCATCCCATATGCGAGAGCATACGGGGTTTGACCAGTGGGGGTCCGTACAGAAGTACGATAAGCCCATAGGGCATCTACAAGCTTATCTGGCCAGTTTGCGAACTTGCTAGACTTACAGGTTTTCTTGATGATTTTAATGAAAGTTTTGTTGGTAGCTTCTGCTTGACCGTTGCCTTGCAGGTAATAAGGAGATGAATGATGCAATGCAATGCGGTACATGTTGCAAAGATCACGCAGATCTTGAGAGAGAAATTGCGGTCTGTTGTCGGTGATAATGTCGCTGGGTATCCCGAACCTGGCGATGATGTTGCGTTTGATGAAGGAGCACAGAGTTGATGCCTTGATCTCCACGATCGCTTCCGCTTCTGCCCACTTGGTGAAGTACTCTGTTGCCGTCAGGATGAACGATTTGGAATGGATTTCAAAGTTAAGATCACTTAGAGGGCCAATGATGTCGAAAGCCCACATGGTGAAGGGCCATGGGGGCATGAATCGGATGAAGGGAAGATGCGGGAGAATGGATCTTGTCGGCATGGAGTTGGCAAGAATGACAGTTCCGGACAAAGAAGAAGCAATCCTCTTCTAGGGTTGGCCAATAATACCCTTGCCTGATGATTTTCTTGGCAAGAGCTTGAGCATTGACATGGCCCCCACAGACCCCGGAATGTGCTTCCTTAAGCACCAATTCCGCCTCTTCCTCATCAACGCATCTAAGCAAGATTCCACTCAAGCTCCTCTTGTAGAGCACCCCTCCTAGTATGGTATACCTCTGGGATACTCTTCTGTTGGCCTTCTTTTCTTTTGCATTTGATCTAGGTGGATATGTCTGATCTTGACAATACCTTGCGATCTCATCAAACCAAGGCCTCTCACCCTCATCTAACTCTTCCAACTCGATTAGAGAAACTTCCTCGTTCTGCTCCAAATATTCCTTCCTGCCAAATCTCTCCTTGACTTTTAGAAATCGACTATCCTTAATCGCCAGTATCGACCTCCTATGGACATGGATTGTCCGCACCTGTCTACCTAGCGGGACTGATAGAGATGAAGCTAAGGAGGCTTGGGCATCAGCAAGGATGTTCTATGCTCGAGGAACATGGACAAAAGTGAGTTTGGAAAAGAGTTTGATGTAGCAAGAGATGAGTTCTTGGTAAGGTTTGAGGTTTGGATGAGAGGTTCGATATTTGGTTAGGACTTGGCGAAGGATTAGTTGGCTATCACCTATCACCCTTAATTCTGTGGCACCATAGAAATGAGCGGCCTCCAGCCTGGCCAGCAAGGCTTCATATTCAGCTATATTGTTGGTTGCTGGGAAGTCAAGCTGAAATGCCTGTGGAATGGTGACACCCTCGGGTGATAGAAGGACGATTCCTATTCCCTTACCATGAGAATTCAGAGCCCCGTCAAAATATAATGTCCAAAGATGGGAAGATCGAATCAACATTAGTTCGTCATCCGGGAGCTCTGACTGGACCGGGTCAAAGAGGGGTAAAGGGTGATGGGCTAGATGTTCGACAATGGCATAGCCCTTAATCGCCTTCTGGGGGACATAGGTGATATCAAACTGGGAAAGGAAGCTTTGCCAACGACCTAATCGATCAATTAGAACAGTTTTCTCTAGAAGGAATTTGATGGGATTGATGCGGGCAATAAGGTTGACCTCATGAGCTAGGAAATAGTGTTTAAGCTTATGAACTACCCAGACTAGTGCAGCACAGGTCTTCTCCACTACAATATACTTCTGCTCACATGAATCAAAAATCTTTGACAAGTAGTAAGTTGCCCTCTCTTTCCCTTCTTCATCCACTTGTGCAAGGACTGCCCCAAGAGAATTCTCCAAAACTGAGATATATAGAACTAAGGGCTTGCCAGGGACTGGTGGTCTAAGCATAGGGGGACTAGACAGATATCTTTTCAAGCCATCGAATGCATCCTGGCACTTCGAATCCCATTTGAACTTGGCCCCTACCTTGGTCAACTCATAGAAAGGTTTACACCTTTGGGAGTGTTGTGAGATGAACCGGCGGACAAACTGTAGCCTCCCAATTAATCCTCGAAGTTCTTTCATATTTCTCAGAGGAGGCATACCAATGATTGCCTTGGCCTTGTTTGGGTCAATCTCTATGCCCCTTTTACTCACTATGAACCCTAACAATTTTCCTGAGGATACTCCAAATGTGCATTTCTTTGGGTTCATCTTCAATTTATATTCCCTAGCCCTTTGCAAGACCTTTCTCTACACTTCTGAGTGATATTCTCGACTTTTGGACTTAACGACCAGGTCGTCCACGTACACCTCTACAAGGGTATGCATCATGTCATGAAAGATAGCCATCATGGCCCTCTAATACGTTGCACCAGCATTCTTCAGTCCAAAGGGCATGACGACATAGCAGTAGGTTCCCCAAGGTGTAGTGAACGAGGTCTTCTCCTGGTCCTCTTCGGCCAATAGGATTTGGTTATATCCAGAATAGCCATCCATGAATGATAGCATCTCAAATCCAGCAGTGTTATCAACCAGTACATCAATATGAGGTAGAGGAAACTCATCTTTAGGACACACTCGATTCAAGCCCCTGAAGTCTATACAGATCCAAACTCTACCATCCTTTTTCATGACAGGGACTATGTTTGCCACCCATTGCAGATAAAGGACAACTTTAATGAATATTGCTTGATGTAACTTGTCGACCTCTACTTTCATCTTAAGTGCAACATCTGGGTGGAATCTTCTTAATTTTTGTTTGACCGGGGTAGCTCCAGGTTTCAAAGTTAAACGATGTTCAACCAAAGAGTTGTCTAACCCGGCATGTCTTCGTATGTCCATGCGAACGTGTCCTTATATTCTTCCAAAATTTCAATTAAACTCTGTTCCTCAGTGGGAGTGAGGTTTGCACTTAGGAGGACTGTCTTGGGATCTTTCGGTGTTCCGAGATTTAATTCTTTTGTTGGTTCATCCACCGTGGCTAATGGTTCTTCAAACCTTTTAAGTCCAGATGCATACACATCAGCCAAGTCCTTAATTTCATCCTCGAAATCAGGATCCTTTTCTGATAAAACGTCGTAAACTCCTAGTGTATGATCTACATTGAATTCATCCTCATACTGCATTTTCCAAAAACCTAGGCAGCCTTGCACATTCCTTGCATTTTTGAGCTATTTGTTGGAGATATCTCTCTGGAACACGTTTACCTCTAGTTTTCTTCTTTCCTACCCTAACTACTCCTAAAGAAGACGGAATTGAAAAGGTGGTATTTACAATGGGTGAAGGATCGAGCAGATCGATCAGTGAGTTGGAGAAGAGGGGTCCCTAGTTGGGAGCACCCTCCGAGACAAGTAGAGACGTCTCCTCAATGGAAAACTGAGTTTGCAAGAGGACATTTTTTTGGGTACTTTCGGTATTTTCAATAAAAAAAAGAGAATGAGGCGATGGGGCTCGAGCAGAAATAGAAAGCTTAAGCAAATGGGAGAAAAATGGGCTCGCGGGCCCGATGATGACAAGAAATGGGCAGATAGGCCCAAAGCTAGTGAAAAGATCTAAGGGGCACGTGGGCCCGACTGGTGGGCACGCGGACCCAAGGTTGTTGGATTGGAATGGGCATAGAAGCCCAGTGGAGTAAGAAGATTTGAATGGGCTCTCAAGCCCAGTGATCAGTTTGGGTGGCCAAGCCGGCCCAAAAGTAGGAATCGGGCTAGATAGCCCATCAAGCGAATCCAAGAGGGATAGAATGAGGATTTTGAAATATGTGACTGTAGGATACGGCTCACGCTGGATGTTGTTTGGAGGTGGGTTCAAGTGGACAAGTTGTTTAGAGATGGACTTGCCCTCGACTGGTTCTTCCTCCTCTATGAACAATCAAGCCAAAGATGAACTCAGGCTGTCCACTTCCTCCTCTTGCTCTGGTGCCTTCTTCCTCTTGACTGGTTCTTCTTCTTTGTCCCCGACCATCATCATGGTCTCCCCTTTGATAAAGAATTTTTGGAGTCCCATGGCATTTTTTGGCCGGTAGACCATCCTCGAAGTGAAATTGTGCTCATAGCCAAGCCCGTGTCTCTTTGGTCCTTGTACGGCTTTAATGGGGTGCACAACCCCCTACAGCTCCTTTCCCAACCCCTTTCCTGGCTGATAGCCCATCCCTTTCATCATCCGCCATGCAACTGAATCTGGAGGCGTCGTCAATACCATGACCTCAGGTAGTTCTGTAGTTGAAACCAACGGCTGGACAGATTTTGATATTGGTAGTGCAGAAGAGGGGTCATCCACGTCATTCAGAATGGGGATGTTGGTTACTTTGATCACTTGGCCCTTGTATGGGAACCTCAGACACTGATGATTAGTGGAGGCAACAGCTCCTTTTGCCTCAAGGTACGGGCATCCCAAGATAGCTTTAAATGTAGGGTCCAGTTCTAGAACATGAAACTCGGCGGTGACAGCACACGGTCTGAGCCCTACTTCCAATGTAACCACCCCTCGTGCCAGCTTCCAGGAGTTGTCATAGGCTATCACCGTGACGGCAGAAGGCTCGATTTCTTCATCGGAGATGCCGCAAAGTTGCAATGTTTCTGGCGGCATGACATTTATCGACGCTCCGGTGCCAATCAAGCAAGATTTAATCTCCACGCCTCGGATGACTACTGCAACACGCAAGGCATACTTTCTGATCTCTGGTCGTGCCAACTCCTCCTCTATAAATGTGAGTGCCGGATGTTCACTTCTCGGGGTCAGGACAGTAATGATCTTTTTAGGTGGGAGGTCCTCATTGACCATGACCCACTGCAAGTACTGTTGTAGAATGTCCTGATGGTTCTTCGACCTCTTTATCAGCTCCAGAATTGAAATCCATGCCGGCATTTTGTCCAGATGCTTTGATAGGTCATATGCCATGCCGGGCAACGGTTCTTCTACCATTTCCTCTTCTACTTGCTCCTGTGGTTGCAACCCGGCCTGGGGAAATACCCTTTGGAACATCCTCCCTCTACGAAGTACCGGTGCCAGCGTGGTAGGGGGAAGTGGTGATGATGGTGATGGTAGGGTTGGTTGGTAGGTTGAGGAGCCCATGGTAGGTAGGGGTGGTGAGGATCGGATGATGAGGGGTCGTGGATTGGTGGAGGCTGGTATGTTGGGTGATGGTTGGGGTGTTGGTGGTGATGGTCTAATGATGAGGGGTCGTGGAGTGGTGGAGGCCGGTATGTTGGGTGATGGTTGGGGTGTTGGTGGTGATGGTCTAATGATGAGGGGTCGCGGAGTGGTGGCGACTGGTGGGTTGGGTGACGTTTGGAGTGTTGGTGACGGTCTAATGATTAGACGTCAAGGAGGATTAATGGTGGTTGGTAGGTTAGGTGATGGTTGCGGTGCTGGTTGGGATGTAGGTGGCGATCTAATGATTAGGCGCCGTGGAGGGTTGATGGTTGTTGGGGGCAGTGGTGTTTGGGGAGTTTGTGGGCTAGGGGCAACTCTTGGTATGAAGAGTATAGTGCGATTTGTAGGTGGGGTTGGTATGGCGGGCATGGAGGTGATTTGATCCTCGACCTGCCAACCCTGGGAATGGTGGGTTGACTCCTCGATGGCGGAGTGGACGAGGCCGAGTCATTGGTTTGGTGGTGCTGGTGCCGGTGCTTGTACGGGTGCATGTACCGGGAGCGGATCTTGGACTATGCCCAGGCCGGACTGCTGTTGTACTTGCTGTCGTCGTGGTTGATTCTGACGTGCCTTCATTGCTTGAATAGATTTTCCCATCTGTGCCTAGTCAATGTTCCCTTGATCATTGAGGTCATGGATGTAGTCTTTAAACTGGAAACATACATCCACCGTGTGCCCAGGATACCGATGATAAGCGCAGTACTTGGTTTTGTCAACGTTGGCCGGCCATCCTTCTCTCTCTTTTGGAAGTTCCAACTGCTGTTCAGCCATCAATGCATTGAAAATATCGGTGAGGGGGAATGGCAGTTGAGGATAGTATTCTCTCTTGGGTCCCCCCTCCTAGGTCGGTTGGCTGGTGGTGGCACTTGGTTGTAGGCTTGTTGTTGTGGTTGGGGTCGGTTGTAGACATGTTGTTGTTGAGGCGCTCGGTTGTAGGCATTTGGTTGTTGGGGCGCTCGGTTTTAGGTGGATTGCTGTGGTGGTGCTCGGTTATATGCAAGTTGCTGCTGGGGCTGAGGAGCTGGTTGAGGAGCTGGGCGGTATTGTTGATTAGGTGGTGGGTTACGGTATTGGCTTTGGCGATACCCACCCTAGTTACCCATGGCATTGATGCTCTCATTGTTTACTACCCCTTCAGTGGTGGGTCCTACAAGTGTAGGCTTTCTAGTGTTACGGGGCATGGTGTCGAACGGGTTGATCATGGATGCGTTCTTAAAGTGGGCTTGGAGGTAGCGGGCGCTATCACACAACTCACTCATGGTTGTTGGGTGGTGCATGATCAGGAGGTTGCGAAGGTTGGGCGTGGTGTTCCCTATGAGCATCCTCACCTGCTCACCCTCTGAGATGGTATCCACTAGCCTCTCAGCCATTCCCCTCCACCGATCAGCAAATCTGGCAAAGTCCTCATCCGGTCTCATCTTTTTGGCAATTAAATCAGTTATCGAGCAGGCTGGCCCCACCCGATCCTTGTACCTCTGTAGAAACTTTGCCTTGACGCTGTCGAAATCTGCCGCCTCAATGGAATCAAGAGAATAGAACCGGATCCGGGCGGATCCCTCCAATGACCGACGGAATAGGAAGGCAAGGGCTTTGCGGTCATTTTTCCAGAATGCGGAGTCGTAAAGAAAGCTCTTTAGATGGTTGAAAGGATTACCAGTCCCATTGTAATGTTTGAAGACTGGTATCTCTGAAGAAGGAAGGTGTAGAACTGGGAAGGATGGGACAGAGATTTCAGGGATGGCTTTAGAATCGAGGCGGAGCCTCATTTCTTCAAAGCGCTCATCCATCTAGTTGAGTTTGTTCATTAATGCCTAGGTGAGGCTGGATTCCTGAGCCACGGGAGCAAAGTGATTAGGTGACTGAGTTGGAAGAGGTAGGTTGAAAACAGGAACTAGAATAGTGTTATGTGAATGCCCCACAATGGGGTGAGTGGAGACACGGCAGGGTTGCCCAGGAGAAGAAATGATTAGGGGCCTGACTGCCGGTTGGGGTGGTGAGGGGGCTTGATTTCCCTCGATCGGAGCTTGATTGGCGGGCATCTTGCCCTTAGTGGCAGATTGGATAATTGCAAAGGTCTCAGGATCAAGTTGAAGAGATAGATCCTTGAGAGCTTGTTCTATACTATGTGAGGCGGATCGGTGAGCGGGATCTTGGACCTCAGGTTCCATCACGACATTAACATGGCCATCTGGTTGGACCATGGGTTGCTGAAGCTCGTAGTGACCCGTCTCGTACTCCTCTTCATGGTCGTAGTAGTCCGACATCCCGACGTGTCTTCCGGACCTTAGTGTCATGGGCATCCTGTCAAATTTTTTTACAAAATGGTTGAAAGAAAGCAAATGAAATGTGTAAATGCGATGAGACTTTTGTTTGGTTATGATTGTTTGTTTGATTTGATTTGGTTTCACTTTGGTTGTTTGGCAAGTAAGTTGAACACAAAAGTTAAAATGGATTTTTTTTAGGTGTTTTGAAAGAAGAAGAATTTTTTGGTTGTTTTCAATTGTTGTGAGCAAGCAAGTTATGCAAACAAGGTTTTAAAATGACTACTCGACAATTTTTGGGTTGAAACCTTAGATTAGATAGATTGTTAGCAATTGTTCACTCAAGTAGGTATGGTTACTATTTCTTCAATCTTCAAGACCTAAGGTTGTCACTCAATCACCACGAGTAGGTACTTGGGTTCTTCGGGTTTTGGGAAGTGGTACAACCGGCCCAATCGTGCGTAGAGGAATACTCCACGGATGGGGACTTACGAAGGTCGTGATGGAAACAACCAAATCAACTAGGAAGGAATATCCCAGAAGAGAGGTTAGAATCCACCAAGAAGGTGTTTGGAGGGTGAGGGTGTGTTGGGAGAGAGAGCCCCCGTCTCGAATGCCCTACGGATCGGAGCAAGTCCGGTACCCGATGCAAAAGCTAATGCAAAAAAAAAATGAAAAATGGAGGGTAGGAGAAGAAGAAGCAATCAATATTCAAACATGAATGAAAGCTATTAAATAAATCAAACAAGTGAATGCAAGCAAGACAAGCAATGATCAAGTAAACAAGTAACTAGCAACTAGCAACTAAAAGGAGGTTCACTCGGGAACCGGCTTGTGATGGAGTGTCCAAGTGGGGACAAATCTGAAGTAAAGGTAAGAGGATGGTCCATGCGGGGACCGATTTGAAAATAAAGTGGCTCACGCGGGAGCCGAGTTTTGGAAAGGTAGGTGGTTCACGCGGGAACCAGTTTTTTTTTTTGAAGGAAAAGGGGTGGTTCACGCAGGAACCGGTTTGTTTGATTGGAAAAAGGAAAGGAGGGCCACCTGGGGCCAATCTAAAGTGGTGCAAAGGGGTGGTCCACGCGGGGACCGATCTGAAGGTGAGTTGGTTCACACGGAAACCGGTTTAAAAAAGGGTTTGGTTCACGCGGGAACCGATTATAATGAAGAAATGGGTGGTTCACGCGGGAACCGATGTAAGAGTTGACAAAATAGAATGAGGGCCACGTGGGGCCAATCTAAAGGTGCTGTAAAGAGGTGGTCCACGCGGGGACCAATCTGCAAATAAGTTGGTTCACGCGGGAACCGAGTTGGTAAAGAAAGGTGGTTCACGCGGGAACCGATTTATAAGAAGAAAAGTGGTTCACGTGGGAACCGGGTTGAAATGAAAGACAAGCAAATTAAGTCCACATGGGGGACAATCTTAAAGAAAGAGTAAATAACAAGTTTAAAGTTAAATTGACATGGAAGATAAAATACAAGCCGGTTCACGCGGGAACCAAGTTGGAAAACAACTAGTTGCACGGTTGAATCAAGCTAGCACGGTTGAAGACATTGGTTGTCCCACCGTGGTCGCCAAAAAGCTGTCGACTCCATAAATGGGTTCCGGATCGGCACCTCAAAATAAAGTGAAAGATGGAATAGGGGTAAAAAAGGGGGAGTGAATCGGAAAACACTCGGAAAGCTGTAAAAGATCCTCACCTCGGTCCCACACTCACATTGATCCCCGAACTTTCATCTCATGGCGTCGCTCGAGCACCGGAGATGGTTCGGGTCATGTGGGAGGAGAGTGAGGAGGAGATGAAATTAGCACATAAGTAAAAGGTGGTCGCCAGGAGCCGCGGGCTCCACTTTATGGAATAAAAACAAGAGATGAGTTGATTTGACCGTGTACCTTAGCGCAGGAGATCGGGATATGGGTTCAACCTTCTTCTTCCTCGGCCGGCCGATGAAGAAGAGTCTCCAACCGATGGTAGCTTGATAGACCTGTGCAACTAGAACAATAAACCAAGTGAAATAAAATGATTAGAACTATGGGAAGTGTAGTAACTATAGAGAGAATATGAGAAAGAAGCAATTGGAATCGAACTCACCGGATTGGGGGCGAGTCCTAACCCATTTTTTGTGTAATTTTGATTATGTAAATTTTTTTTAAATAAACTAAAATATGCTTTAAAACAATAAATAAACTGAGTTAAGGGAGTTGAGAAAGCTTATGGAATGGATCGGCTTGAGTTGAAGCCGAGTTGGTTGAAGATGGCCGGTTCGGGTAGCCTTCGCACCCTTCTGGCGCGACTTTGGTGAAGAGAATTGTACAGACGACCCCGATCTCAGAATTGAGTTACATTTATCGGATTAGACAGAGGACTTAGAGAGGAAGAGTTCCTATGTTGATGATTTCTCCGAAATCCTCCTGTAGAAGTCTTTAAAAATTCTTAAAGTGGGCGGATATAGAAAACAGAACCTGGATGCGCGCCCTTGGTGCAACAATCGCCACGAACGAACGGCAAGTCAGAATTGAATGCCGTCAGTTGGAGATGAAAGAGGACGAAGAGATGAACATCTTCTGTGTTGAATACTTTTACATAAGGAGTCTTAGATTTTCTTCAGAAGTCGATGAAGTTGGCTGATGCAGAACACCCGGATCGTGCCTTCTCCTTCACCTCGGGATCGATCTCTTGACTTTGGATCGCCTTTAGACGTCGGGACGGCTTTGGAGAAGAGCTTGGATGACCTCTGGACAAGCTAGGCACCGGGGATTAACCTTGGGTCTTTGAGAATGGCCCTCAATTTATAGGGAAAGGAAGCCGGTGCAAAATTTGGAAACTGGACCGACCGCGCCCTCGCTTTTCAAAGGGGACGAGGGCGCGCAAGGCGCGCCCCCAGTTTGGGGGCGCAGTTTGCGCGCCCCCCTGTTTCAAAGGGAGCGGGGGCGCGTTATGTGTCTCACTACTAAAAATCGACGGAAACTTCCGGATATTACTAAAAATTGACTTGACATACGTAACACGCCCCTGAACTGGGGGTGCGGTACAAATAATCGAAAATCATCGCCTGAAACCTTCCAAAAATCAGGTTTAGAAGGTGCTAATCGGGGTAATTTGCAATTTAAAGAAACTGACCGTGCCCCCACTTTTCAAAGGAACCGGGGGCGCGCAGGACGTGCCCCCGGTTTGAGGGCGCGCAGGGCGCGCCGCCATGTTGAGGGCGCGCAGGACGCGCCCTCCCCTTTCAAGCGGAGTGGGGGCGTGGTACACTCTCTCTCCTGTGCGCGCGTTCCGCGAGCCATTTCTTGCAAACGGGATGTCCGATTCAGCTCCCGTTTGTCGTGTTGGAAAGTGGGCCTTCAACCACACCTCCTGAAGTCAGTAAACCAGCCGGCATGACTCCCGAGACGTTCACACAAGGCTTTCTACTAGTTTACCCTCTCGCGGAAAGCCGAAACTCGGGGCGAAGATCTGAAAGAGCATAGTTCCGATCGAGAAATCTCAGGTCAACTTGGGATGACTTAAAATGATGCCCGAACAAGTCCGGTATGATCGGAAAACCCGAAGTCATCAAAAAATCTGAGATTAACCCGGTAAACGTGAACCGAACATTGGAAAAGCCGGGAAACCCTAAAATTGACCGAACCGGACGTATGGCCATGATTGATGAAAATATTTAGCTAGAATTGACCCGAATGACCAGAAAAGACCCGATGATGACCGGAAAGGCCTAACGCGTGGTCCGGGATAGCCGTGTTAGTACAGATTGAAAAAGCCGTAACGAAAGCCGTCATTGACCGACGCCTACCGAAATGACTTCTTGGAAACCCTGAATGTTACGGAAAACATGCGGGACTCCCGAGACCTTCAATTATGGACCATTCAAGGTCAGTCATCGAGCAGGCTTCGTGCTTTTACAGTTCACGCGTGGCTCTCGCTTGAAGGTTTCGGCATCATTTCGGAAATCATTGGTCCATTCTCAACTCACGAGGGGCTCCACCCATGTCCTTAACTCATCTCCACAAGGTAATCCTGATTAGATAACGGTCAAATAAAAGATATCGCCTATGGAATAAGAGTCTAGGGCTCTGAATCAAGCCAATTTGGCGTGTCTACAGTCGTGTTGTCCCAGAGAAGGCCACAATGGCCGAGGAGGAGGTGCTAGTGGCTTCTGAGGCGGATACAGAGGGTCTGGTAGCAGTAGAACCGGCGGTGGAGGTCCCGATAGAGGGACCGTCGTATGTGGAGACCCTGCTCTGCAAGGAGGTGAGTCTTTGCTTCGTCTTTCCAGCATCTGTTGTTTGTTGTATTGTTCTAACCCTTGTCTTGTGCAGGTTCAGGAGCTGCGGGCTTGGGTGACCGAGCTTACTGGTGCTCAGGAGGCTGCCGAGGAGACCGAGCGGGCTCTTCTGGATCAGGTATGTGCTTCATTTCTCTTAGTCTTCCTACTTTGTTGTAGTGTCTAACTCCTTTTTCGCAGGTTACCTGACTCTAGGCCCAGGTGGCCGAGTCCTCTGGCTGACCCCACCCTTTTGACTGAGGTGAGTTTACATCTAAGGTTGTTCCGGTCTTGTTCTTTCTCTCTTGTCATGCTTGTTGCTTCTAACATTTGTTTGATCTTGTAGCTAGAGAAGTTGAGGGCTCGGGCCCTGCCCGAGAGCAAGCAGATTCTCTGACTACGGGTCCAGCACCTGGAGGAGGTGTGAGCGATGGAGTCACGGCGGGTGGCGAAGCTGCTGGAGTTGGCCCGTTCACGGTCGCGGGGTCAATCGTATCGGACTGACTCCCGGCGGACGACACTCCATGGTCCGAGTTGGTCAGGCACCACCTCTCTAGTTGGCAGCGAGGGGATTCTCGTCTTTCCTGCTGTGGTAGAGCCAACTCCTCAGGAGCCACCGACAGAGGAAGACGGCGATTCGGATGTGCTGGCCCCCTCTGCCACTTGATGACTTGTACATCCCTTGACTCATAGTGAATTTACCCTTTTTTGCCAGTGTATCTCTTCTATCTTCTTATTCGAGTGCCAATTGCCTGTCTTACTGAATCAAAAGATTGGTTAAACTTTATTTAGGCTTAGCCCCTTGCAAGATGTCAAGAGGCATGGGCCTTCTTAATTAGGCAGATAAGAAATATAACTATGCAATGCAGAAACGAAACGTGCAAGACAGAAAACTAAACATGAATGCAACTAGACATGCGGTCAATTTACAAGCACTAACCTTTTTTATTCTGGGAATTTTTCCAGTTTGTTTGGATTTTGAATATTATAGATATTTTAGAATTTTGGATATTCATGTTTGTAGGAGTTTTGAAAATTTTGTAAATTTTTTTTGTTCTTTTGAAAATTTTGAATTTGTTTGGGTTTTGGATGTATTTGATTTTTTTACGTGGATGAAGTAGATGTTCTCACCATTTTCCTTGCTTGTGACTGGGCGTCCTTCTCATGCTATACACAGCAGTTAAGGGCAGATAATACACATAGATGGTGTGCCTTCTTCCGGGATTCTTAGGCTTTCTACCTTCAATAAACCAGGGTCCTGCTCGGGCTTGGTTGATCGACCCTGCCCATGGTGGTTGAAGAAGGAAGAAGTTGGGACAAACCCTTAGTCGAATTCAAAGAGTGTTGAATGCGTTTCCCTACTAATGCCCACCTATCTACCAGGTTTAATCGTTTCGGGTCCTTCTTCCTTGCCCATTTTCATGGCCCACATTCGGACATGTAAATTTTTTTTTGCCTGAGGGGTTCATTGCCCATCTTTTGGAGCCTTTCTTTTCTTTGGGGATACTCTAGGCACTCATTCAGATAGGTCTATGCATTGTTTCTTTTTGTTGGCCTGAGGGGTTCATTGCCCATCTTTTGGTGCCCTTTCTTTTGAGAAGTTAGACCTTCAAAGATTTTTACCCTTTTAAGATGAGGGGTATTTTCGGTACTTTCTGCTCTAAACCCTTGAATCCCACCTCGGGCCAAGGCAAGGGGAGAATAGGGTAAGACCGATTTCTTTTGCCTAGCACTACCTGGTCTTCTTTTCCGGCTTTGGCTGCCGAATCCCAGAGTCTAGGCATGCAATGTGCGCGCTGTGGTACCTATCCTTAACCCTCATTTGAACAGGCGGGCCTGGTAGCAAGCAAGGATTGGTGAGAGCGAACTTCTCCCACAAATTTTTTTTATTGTATTTTATATATTTATATATTTTTTTTGTTTTTTAGGAAAAATATTTCTTAAGGTAGAGTCCATTCCAAAGGTGGCTTAATTCTTCTCCATCTGCATTAACTAGCTTGCAAGAATTGCCAGGGTAGGTTTCTGAAATTACAAAGGGTCCCTCCCAATTTGGTTGGAGTTTTGAGTGAGGACCGCCCGACTTTATAAAAATTCTTTTGAGCACAACCTCACCGATTTCAAATTTTCTCTCAACCACCCTTTTCTGATAAAACCTTTTATGCCTATTTTGATAAATCTAGGCATGTTCGGCGGAGGCCAACCTCCTTTCATCTAAGAGTTTGAGTTGGGCTAGGAGAGACTCCCGCCGATCATCCATGTGGATGTCTCGATCGATCTGAACTCAGAGGGAAGGGACGAGTACTTCATATGGGACTACCACCTCCATTTCGTATGCCAAGGCATAGGGAGTTTGACCTATTGGGGTTCGAACAGAAGTGCGGTAGGCCCATAGAACATCGATCAGCTTGTCTGGCCAATCCGTGAACCTACCGGACTCACATGTTTTCTTAATGATTTTTATCAAGATTTTGTTAGTTGCTTCTGCTTGACCGTTGCCTTGTGGGTGATACGGGGATGAATGATGCAATTTTATGCGGTACCTATTGCAGAGGTCTTGCAGTTCTTGAGAGACAAACTGAGGTCCATTGTCGGTGACGATATCGCTGGGGATCCCAAATCTGGATAAAATGTTGCACCTGACGAATGTGCACACTGTTGAGGCCTTGATCTCTGTGTAAGCTTCTGTTTCGGCCCATTTGATGAAGTACTTCGTGGCGGTAAGGATTAAAGACTTGGTCTTGTTCATGGAGTTAGGATTACCAAGGGGACCGATAATATCAAAAGCCTACATAGCGAAAGGCCAGGGGACATAGATAGGATGGAGAGAAGATGCAGGAGAGTGGATCTTGTCGGTATGGATTTGGCAATGATGGTAGTGCCAGACAAAAATCGAGCAATCTTCTTCTAATGTGGGCCATTAGTACCCTTGCCGAATGATCTTCTTGGCAAGGGCTTGAGCACTAACATGGCCCCCACACACCCCGGAGTTTTCTTCTTCAAGTACCAATTCGGCTTCACTTTCATCCACGCACCTTAACAAAACCCCTGTCATGCTCCATTTAAAGAGTGTCCCACCCAGTACTAGATATTTCTGAGAAATCCACTTTATGGCTTTCCTCTCGTTAGCCGTGAGTTCGGGCGGGTAAGTCTGGTCTTGGCAATATTGAGCAATCTCATAGTACCATAGCCTCTGTTCTTCTTCTCATAACTCCTCGATCTTGACTAGTGATAATTCCTCATTCCACTCGAGAAATTGCTTCCTTGCAAACCTCTCCTTAATATCAAGAAATCAAGCATCCTCAATAGCAGGTAACATCTTCCGCCGGACAAAAATGGTCCTATAAGAGATGCCTAGCGGGATTGATAAAGAAGATGCCAATGATGCTAGAGAATCGGCAAGAATGTTCTGATCATGAGGAATATGAACAAATTCGAGCTTGACGAAGAGCTTGATGTAAGAAGAAGTGAGTTCTTGATATGGTTTGAGTCCAGGATGAGATGTTCGATATCGGGAGAGTACTTGCCGAAGGACCAATTGGCTGTCACCTATAATTCTCAACTTGGTGGCCCCATGGAGGCGAGCAGCTTCTAACCCAGCTAGGAGGGCCTCGTATTCAATGATATTGTTAGTGGCGAGAAAACAGAGTTGGAAAGCTTGAAGAATAATGACCCCTTCAGGGGACAAAAGGGCAACTCCAATTCCCCTTCCCTGGGAGTTCAGAGCACCATCAAAATAAAGGGTCCATAGTTCAGGATGATGGAAGGACATGAGTCCCTCATCAGGCAATTCAGAATGGACCGGGTCAAAATTAGGAATAGGATGGTGAGCAAGGTGCTCGGCAATTGCATACCCCTTGATCAACTTTTGTTGGATGTAAGTGATATCAAACTGGGAAAGGAAACTTTGCCATCTGGCAAGTCGGTCGGTAAGGATAGATTTTTCGAGGAGGAATTTGATAGGATTCATTCGGGCGATGAGGTTGACCTCGTGAGCAAGGAAATAATGCTTGAGTTTTTGTACCACCCGGACTAGAGAGGCATAGGTTTTCTCCATGGCGGTATAGTTCAACTCACATGAGTCAAAGATTTTAAAAAGATAGTAAGCAGCCCATTCTTTCCCCTCCTCATCTATTTGTGCCAACACTACACCTAAGGATTCTTTTAACACCGAGATGTACAAGATCAAAGGCTTGCCTGGGTTTGGGGGTTGGAGCATAGGAGGGCTAGAAATATATTTCTTCAAACCATCAAAAGTCTTCTGACATTTATGATCCCATTTGAACTCTGTTTTCACCCTGGTTAATTCGTAGAAAGGTTTACACCTTTGGGAATGTTGCGAGATAAACCGGCAGACGAATTGTAGCCTTCCAATTAACCCCCTAAGTTCTTTCAAATTTCTTGGTGGGGGCATATCAATGATAGCCTTAGCTTTATTGGGATCAATCTCAATCCCCCTCTTGCTAACATTGAAACCCAATAATTTGCCCGATGATACACCAAACAAACATTTCTTTGGGTTCATTTTCAGCTTGTATTCTTAGGCTCTTTGCAAAACCTTTCTTAAAACCTAGGAGTGTTCATTTCGGGTCTGGGATTTGACCACTAAATCGTCCACGTACACCTCTACACACTTGTGCATCATATCATGAAAAATTACCATCATTGCCCTCTAATAGGTCACTCCTGCATTCTTTAACCCGAAGGGCATGACGACATAATAATACATTCCCCACGGTGTAGTGAACAACATTTTCTCCTTATCCTCTTCTACTAGCCGAATTTGATTATACCCGGAATATCCGTCCATAAACGAGAGGGTTTCAAAACTGGTTGTGTTATCAACAAGTACATCAACATGGGGAAGAGGGAAATCATCCTTAGGTCAAGCTTTGTTCAAATCCCTAAAATCAATGCAGATGCAGATCTTGCCATCCTTTTTCATTACCGGGATGATGTTAGCCACCCATTGGGAATAAAGGATGACTCTGATAAGTTTGGCTTGATGTAACTTGTCGACCTCTTCTTTCATTTTTAGAGCAACTTATTGGTGGAATCTCCTAAGCTTTTGTTTTACCGGGATAGCTCCATCCTTAAGCGTCAAATGATGTTCAACTAGTGAGTTGTCTAACCCCGGCATATCCTGGTAAGTCCACGCAAATGTGTCCCGATATTCTTGCAAGGTCCCTATCAGATCCGATTCTTGGGAGCGAGTGAGACTAGCCCTGATGAGAACAACTTTAGGATCATCTAACGTCCCAAGATTAAGCTCTTTTGTGGGCTCATCAGCGGAAGCTAGGGGTTCCTCAAATCTCCTCAAACCGGAAGCATAGGCATCTTCTATATCTTCTCCTCTATCTGTATCGACATCCTTTTCTGAACCAACTTCGTATACTCTCAAAGATTGATCAATGTTTTCTTCATCCTCATAGAAGACCTCATCCAACTGAACAGTATTATCCCAAAATCCTGGCAATTTCGCACATTCTATGCTTTTGTCAGCTAGCTGATGAAGACACCGATTCGGTACCCTTTTACCCCTAGTTTGGAATCTTTTGGACACTAATCCTAGGGGGAAAGAACAAGATGTCAAGGAAGAGAAAGAATTGGGTGGGACGATATCTACAAGAGGTGGAGGATAAATAAAATTGCTTAGAGATTCAGTCCCCGAGGTCGGAAGGCCTTTGGGGGCAAAGATGGACGTTTCTTTGATCGAAACTCTAGTGGTAAAAAGGACATTTTTTTGGCAGTGCCAACCATGTGTACGGGATGGGTTATCTCACCTTTTTCTACATGAAGGGAAAGGAAGGTAAAGATATGAGGAAGATCTTGAGCGGGGTCGTGATCTTCCCCAATTGGAGATGAGTTGGTTGATCCTTGGAGGGGAAAACTTAGTGGATTGGGTGGGTCATCTGGTTTGACTCGAGATTGGACTGGTACGATTGCCAGGGAGGCAAAGGCCTCAAGCAGGGTAGAGTGGAGAGGGCTCTCGGGCCTGATAGTGATGGTTGTGTGAAACTGGGGTAGTGCATCCCCCGCACAGGTCTTGAGGAGCCTGTCATGAAAGGGCATTGGGAGCCCATGGGAGAGACTTAATCAGAAGAGGGGGTCAGCCCCAGAGAATGAGAAGTCGAGGGGAGGCCCTCGTGGGATGATTAGAGAGTTATGGCGAACTTCCTCGTCGGGGCATTCTCTGACTCGTGGTGACTTAAGTGGTTCTTCCTTCGATTCTCCTTCCTTGGCTAGAAATAATGATGATAAGGATAGGAATAATTCATCCTCACCTTTGTCAACCCTTTGCCTCTTTCGTGGATTTGATGTCATCAAGATAGCCTGATCCTTCCTCTTAAATTTGAATCACTTCCCCTTTCAAAAAATATTTTGTGAGTCCTTCTGCCACTGCTTGGTGTCTTGGTCTCCTGCCATTCTAAATTGTCCCATCGTACCCCAAACCGGTCTTGGTGAGCCGATTGGCGGGATTGATGGGTTCTATGATTCCTTGCAGGAACTTGCCCAATCCTTGGCCCTCTCGGTACCCCAGAAATTTCATGATGTGCCACCCAATCGGCCCCTCTGTACTTCCTTTTTTTTGTTTTGGCTGCCACCTTCTTTTTGACAGTTCTATCAACGTGAATACTGGCTGACTCAGCAACCAAGTAGTTGGTGTTGTCTCTACATAGCTGGTCACCTTTACAATCTGCCCCTTGTGAGGGAACTTGATGCATTGGTAATTGATAGATGCTACTGCCTCTAATGCTTCGAGATATGGATGGCCCAGAATGACTTGGTAGGTAGGATCCATTTCCAACACATGGAAGTCAACCGTGACAGTTTTGGGGCCGAGCTCAACATCAAGAAGAATGGTGCCGTGTGCGGGTCACTTCATGTTATCAAACGTAGTCACGATGATGTGGGAGGGCTAGATTTCTGCCTTTGAGATGCCACAAAAGCTCAGTGTTTCAGGTGGTATGATATTCAAGGAGGCACCGGTATCCACCAAACACGAATCTACTGGGGTGTCTCGGATGTTCACTGTTAAACACAATGCACACCTTCTGACTTCCGTGGCTGCCAACTCCTCATTAGTAAAAGACAGGGTAGGGTGTTCACTTCGAGAAGCCAAGACAGCGGTAATTCTCTCAGGTGGAAGGCTTTCACTGACTAGTACCCTCTGTAAATACTGTTGAAGAACCTCTTGGTGAATCTTGGACCGCTTGATCAGCTCTAGAATAGAGATCCTAGCTGGTGTTTTATCAAGGTGCTTCAATAAATCGTATGTAGTTCCTGGTACCGGTTCTTTAACTAGTTCTTCCTCCATTTTTGGGGCTGCTTGTGTTGCACCAGCCCGAGGGAAGATGTGTTGGACCATGCGTCCGCTCTGTAGGATGGCAACAAGGAGTGGTGTGGGCGCGGTAGATGGTGTTTTGATGGGGATTGGAATGTGACTGGGTTGGTTGGGTTGGGTGATCTTAGGCGGTGGCAGTGGGGAATTGACAGGGCTAAGTGGAGCCGCTAACGGGCTTGTTGGCCGGATAAGGAGGGGAAAAGATTGTGGGGTTCTTGGCGGCATGGTGGGTGCCAGGTTGGTCAGTGGTGGTGCTGGTCTAATGATAGGCGGTAGAGGGGATGTGGGGGCCGATGGTGGTAATATACGTGGTCGGATAATGGGTCCCAGGGGAAGAGGAGTCGTGGTGACGGGCCCATCCACAGGTCGTTGCGGTGCACGGATGATGGGTGGTAGGTTGGGTAAGGTGCGGGGAATGGATAGGATAGCTTTGTTGGAGTGGCGGGGGGGTGTACGATTGGAAGGAGGAGGTAGTCGGGTCCATCTGCCAATCTTGTCCTCGGTTGGATGATTCTTCAGTCGGGAGCAGGATAAGGTTAACGGGATTGCGGGGTGCTGATGCTACTGGGGCGGGTGCATAGTTTGGCAAACGGTTGCGCACTATTCCCAAGCCGTGATCATGTTGTTGTTGCTGTTATTGTTGTTGTTGTTGTTGTTGTTGTTGTTGTTGTTGTTGTTGTTGTTGTTGTTGCTGCTACCCTCTAGGTTTCGGCTGTTGTGCTTTTAATGACTCAATGTATGTCCTCATTTGCGTCCAATCGATGCTCCCTTGGTCAAGAAGATCGTGAATATAATCTCTGAATTAAAAACAATCTTCGATCATATGACTCGAGTATCTATGGTACATTCAATACCGCCCAGTGTTCGCCGTGCCTAGTCAGACAAGTCTTTCTTTTGGGAGTTCTATCTATTGCATGACCATCAAGGCGTTGAAAATATCTGTGAGGTAATAGGGCAATGCGGGGTAATTCTCCCGTCGGGGTCCGGTTTTTCATGGTTGATATATAGCTGGAGGAGGGGCCTGGTGGTAAGCTTCCTGGGCCCTGGGTTGTGGAGTTTGGGGCACAAGATGTTGGGGTTGTTGATTCTGGGATCGGTACGGTTGGATCTGGTACTGGGGAGGCCGTGGGGGAAGATGAGGCTTGGGTTGTTGGTGCTGGAAAGCTGGAGTATTCCTATTTGGAGGAGGGTTTCTATGTTGATGTGGGTAGTTGTTAGGGGGATTCCCTACAACACTAACATGCTCATGGTTTACTATCCCTTCGGTTACCGGTCCAGAGGTGGAAGGGACGGTTTTCTTGGTGCCCCGGGGTCGAGGATCGAACAGGTTCATGATGGATGAATCTCGAAGCTGAGTCTGGATGTACCATGCCTTCTCGTAAAGCTCACTCATGGAAGTGGGATGATGAAGGGCTAGCATGTTCTTCATAGCCGTGGTTGCATTTGTTATGATCAACTTGACTTGTTCCGGCTCTGACATTGGTTCTGCAAGCTTTTCTACCATTGCCCTCCACCTATCAGCATATCTGAAAAAATTCTCATTTGGCTTTATTCTCTCAGCTACGGGGTCAGTAATGGAGTAGGCTATTCCGACCCGGTCTTGATATCTCTGCAAAAATTTGGCCTTGACAATATCAAAGTTACCGGCCTCCGTTGAATCGAGCGAGTAAACCCACTCAAGTGCCGAGCCTTCCAATGATCTTCTAAATAGAAAAGCAAGCACTCTTGGATCATTTTGCCATGTGACAGACTCGTATAAAAAATCTTTGATGTGGAGGAAGGGATTACTTGACCCGTTGTAGTGGCAGAACACCGGCATCTCGTAGTGAGGTAGATGAAAAGTAGGGAGAGAGGGGAGGGAGATCTCGGGGGCAGCCTTGGTGCCAACGAGATGCCGAATTTCTTTGTACTGCTCCTCCATTTGACTTAGGTGATTCAGCATGGCCTGGTCAACAGAGGGCTCTCGAACAATTGGGGGAGGAGGGGTGTTTGATACGCTGGAGGGGGAGCTAGGTATGCCGAGGTGGCCGGACATGGGACGTGAGTTGGTGGGCATATCGTTTGACGAGGAAGATTAAGATGAGTAGAAGAATAGACTAGTGGCCATGATGGTGTGGCCAAATTTGGGTCCGGATGGTTTAGGATAGCCACCGGATGAGGAGAACTTGGGGGCGTCGGCCCGGTATAAGAATGGCCATGGGTAGCCACATTGGGTTGACGTGCCACTGAACCGGGGGTAGAAATATGATGACCGCCGGTGAGGGGGTCATGATTAATGGGCGACTTGCCCTTGAGGATAGCCTCGATGGCTTGAAGTTGAGTGGGGTCGGCATGAGAGAATGCTTCCCAAAGAGAACCAGGATTAGGTGGAGGGAAAATTTGATCCGATTCGACGGGAGCCCCCAGTTTGTTAACAACATAGATGGTGTTGGGAAGGAGTGACGGCTCGTCCTCTGTCCCAAAATAAGTTTGTTCACACTCTGCTTGCTCGTAATGTTGATCCATGATGACTCGCCCAGACTTGAGCGGCACAGGCATAAAGCAAGGAAAAGAGGAGATGAACTTTCCCTTTTTTATGTGTTTTCTTGATTCCGAAAAGATTTTTTTTTTGTTTTCGGATTGTTAATCCTAGAAGACAAGTTTTTTAGCCGAGAGCAAAATTTTCTTTAGAAGTTTTTGGGATTGTTTCTTAGAGGTTGTTTTCTTTTGATTGTTGTGATCAGAGAAGTCTTACCTCAAAGAAACAATTTCTTTTGGTGGTCTTAGATTTTTTTGGGAGAGAGTTTCCTTTCTCCTTTGATTTTTTTCTCTTTTGGTTGCACAAACAAGTTAAAGCAGAGACTTGGAATGCTTAACATGATATTTTTTGGTTTCAACATTAGATTAGTGGCTTGTTTAGAGAAATATTGTCCACTCAAATAAATGGATGGGACCCTATGCTCTCACAACGCCGAGCAACGTAAGGTGAAATGATTTCTCACACGGATAGGTGATGGGTGAGCTTCGGGTTTTAGGGAAGTGGTACAACCAGCCCGATCAGTGAAGAGGGAATCCTTCACGTCTGGGGACCTACGGAGGCCTTGGCGGAAACCAACTTAGTCAACCGAGAGAGAATCCCCACAAGAGAAGTCAGTCGAGATCCACCAAGAATTGTATTTTGGATGCGTATGGCTTTGGGAGGAGTGAGCCCCCCTTTCTTGGATGACCTACGGGGTTGGATGGAACCCGGTACCCCGATGCAAGCTAATGCAGGAGAATGAGCAAGGACGAAGAAAAAAGCAATAACAAAATAAAAGCAATACAACTTGAAAAGAGAAGCTTAAAAGATGATAGAGCGCAATGAGATTTAAACAACAAGACAGGTTTGCATGCTAAATATTAAAAGGTAGTAAGAGCAACAGGAGTTGGCGAGTAAGACGGAAAGCAAGAACCGAAATCAATTTTAGAAAGTTGCAGGTGCTCCGATATCACGTCGCCAGGCGTCATGATATCGGGATGTTAAAAAGGTAAGCTGGCAAATTTTAAAAGAAACTGGAAAGCAAGGGTCCCGCAGGGACCTAAAAGTGATGTGATGTTGAAAAATAGTAAAAAACAATGATTGATAAGTGAAGAGTACTAAACAAAACTAAAGTTGACTTGCGTGGTATTTGATACTTGTAGAGGTTTCGAGCTTTTGGAGCTCGATTTGCAAATGTTCCAGTAGGGGAGCGCCTGATGTCCCTCTGACTGGATTAACAGAAAGAGACGGCTACTCTGGGCTGGTAATGTACCGCTCACATGGTGAGCGGGAAAATGAGAGATGACCCATACGGGGGCCAAGGAGTAGCGGCTCACGCGGTGAGCAAGAGGGATTTTGACTCAAAAAAAAGGAAGTAAATGCCATTAAACATGAAGACAAAGAAAGTAAATGAAGGACTTACCTGATGGAAGATGCTTTCATTTTAAGAAACGTGGCAAGCGACTTTCTCTTGGCTTTATAGGTCCCACCGTGGTAGCCAAAAGATTCTGTGGATGCCGGGATCATCCCGTGGTGTGTGTGTTTTCTTCCTTTGGGTTCCAGTAGGGTCGGTTTATGTTATCACGCCATAGACACGGTTGTGGATGATCCCCACAAGCCGGCCTATTATCCGCCTCTTCTCCTTCTTCTCTTCTCTGCACTCACCTCGATCCTCGGACTACTCAACCTTTGATGTCACTCGAACATCGAAGGACCAGCCCAGGTCGTGAGGAGAATAAAAGGGAAAGGAGGATTAGACAGTGGGTGGCGTTACTAACACGAACTTAACCTATGAAATCTAGAAGAGGAAGAAATTGTGTGGTCGCCAGGAGCCAAAGAGACTCTGATGATTGAAAAGGAAGAAATGAACTAGTAGGAGAAAAGGTGACCAGTTACCTCGTTAAATGGAAAGATTGTGGCGGGTTCTATCTTCTCCTTCCTCGGCCGGCCGGGGAAGAAGAGCCTTGGAGGAACTCGCTTGCCTGAAAAGAAGTTAAGGATGAAAGCACAAAAAAAAACAACGATTAGAACTAAGTGGAAAGTAGCAACTATTCGTAAGAGAGAAGAAGACTAGCAAAAGGGGTTGAACGAACTGGATTAGGACTAGCTCCTAACCCCTCCTAAGAAAGATCTAAATGACCTAAAGCTAGAGATACATTAGACTATGCTAGTATAATATGCATGATTAAATGAAACAGAAAATGAAATGAGAATGAGATAAGGAAGAAGATCATTGGTGAGCCCCAGGCCGGCCAACGTCTGGAGGTTGCAGGTGCTCCGAAGCAGGGTCGCCTAGCGTCCCATCGGAGGAGTGCTTCAATCCTCTTGAGACAGCTTTTGACACGATATTCTCCCAGTTCCAATAGGGGTTTCAAGGTTTCTAGCTCATTTTTGGAGGCTCTTTGAGGCTCTTTGAGATGACTTTTGATGGCTTTTGGTGGTGTGGGAATGTTTGGGATGGTTTCTCGGTCGTACAGAGTGGATGGAGTGGTGAAGGTGTAGTGGAAAGGTTAGATGACTTGGGGGTGAGATTTGGGGCTCTCTAGTGACTTGGAATATGGTAGAGAGATGTTAGAATGCTCAAGGAAGGGCCTCTCTTCGGAATTGCCACTTTGGGAACCCCTTTTGGAACCCCCTAAATGTGGGAGAAGGGTCTCCTTTTATAGATCCACAAAAGTGACCCAAGAGCTCCACTACCGGGTCGCCTAGCGTCACGACTGCGGAGCGTCTGTTAGTCCACCGACAAATCGGCGGATCGGCATGTCCGACCATACCAGTCGCCACCTACCACACTGGGTGTCAGGTGTTAGTTGTCGGCGAAGATCCCGACGCTCTGACAAGGGAGCACTTGCAACCTACGACTGACACACTGCAAATTCGGCGCACGCGGAGCCTGCGTTGTCAGCCGTCTGGCGGGGATCTAGGCACTCCGGCAGCGGAGCGACTACATCCTTGGTACGATTTCGACAACACACTGCTGATCAATCTAAAAAGTGGCCATCACAGGTGAAAATACAGGCATCCTAACAGAGGAGCGCTTGGACTCTCGTATGATCTCAGATATGGCGTTGACCGACCGGAAAAGAGGGAGAATGGGAGAAAAATACCAGGCGCTTCGATATCGCGACGCCAGGCATTGTGTTGTCGGGGCGCTTTAAGGATTTCACAGGATTTGGTTATTCTATAACGAACCGACTTCCTTGACCGAGAAAATACAAGTGTTGTCCATGAGAATGAGATTATGGTCCCCGTAATCTGGCTGAATTCGCATATCTACACCAGTAAGTGGTCAAATCGGTCGATCAAATTGATTTAACCGGGTGTCAGGTGCCCCATTTATAGGGCGCCTAGTGCCCTATAAGTAGGGCACCTGGTGCCCTATATACAGGGTGCTTGGTTCCCTATATATAGGGCGCTTTGACCCTTGTCAACACCCCATCAATCTTCTTTGAAATGTGCCGGAAAACTTGATTTTTTTGAAAGATTCAGTTCCCTTGAAAGGTTACTCAAATATTCTACATGAAAATAAGAATTTAAGCTCTCCAATTAGACCAAAATTGCATGTCTACAAGCTACATACTAGGAGTTGGAATGGGTGCAGACTCACCAAATTCGCCTACTTCAGAGCATAAAACTCAATTTTTGTAGGGTAACATGCGTGATTGATTTGAGAATTATGTTGGGTCTTTCATTGTTGATTTAGAGCTTTGTCGAGTAAAATTAGATATTTTTTCAGAGTTTTCTTAACAAAGCCATAATTTCCAAGCGAAAGCCATGTGTAAATTATGTAAACATGAAAATAGGCATGATAATCAAAGCCTAGTGATCAAACATTGAAAGCAATGGTCATATTCTTACTTTGGATATATTTGTTTCATGTCATGTCTTTCCGGTTGTCGCTGGAATCATTTCCACCAACGTTGGATCTTTCGTTCACTATCCCAAATTTTGGATGTAATTCTAAATTTTTTAAGAGTGTGATGGATAATGCATCACTATAGAAAGCTTCCTTAACCAGTTATCTTTCTAATGCAACAAACAATATCAAATTTTGAGTCCGGGAGTGTCTATAGGGGCTTTAGGAACGGAGGCATGCAAATATAGTACAATGAGCCCTAGGACAGGGTGCATGCACCCTCCAAGGGGCACATGCCCATGCACCCTACCAGGGGGCACATTACCATGTTCCTGTAAGGAATCAATACATGACAGCGGAAAAATTTTGATTCCATAAAACCATGATCTTTGCCTTGATCGATGCTGAACGAGTAAAACCAGGAACCGAATATGAACTAGAATGAGAGTACCTCATGGGATTTCTAAAATCCCTCACCATGGATGAAGAGAGGACATTCCTCCTTGATGAAAATCGTTCAGGTGTCTGTTCTCTAGCGGTATCCACACGATCTGCTTCAACAGACGAGTTCTCTCTTCCTTCAGGCCTCTAGAAACCTTCCAGATCCAAGCTTGACCATGGGAGATCACCTTCTAGAGGAGAGAGGAGAGAGAGAGGAGGCTTGGGACGTGCTCCAGCCCTATGGCTTGTTAGGGTTTGGCTTCATAAGCCATTTATATATAGAAGATGGAATTTTTCACAAAAACCCAAAACTTCTATAAAATTGCGTCCATGCCCTCATCTTATTGACCAGATCTATTGTGTGTGACCCACTAGGCCCAATAGTCAATTTGGTTGAAGCCTTAATTAATTTATAAGAACAATTCCTTTAAATTAAATCAAAACCGTTATCCGATAACAGTTTTTACGGCTTTTTGATCATAAATGGTACAAGCCACATCCTATGATCCCAAATGACTTTGGGGAGTTAAATAACATCCATTGAGCCTTTCCATCATCAATTACCACACGGATTTAAATCCTCGTTCATACAATGTCCCGGTCGGTTAGGGGTTTGGCACTGACTGTCAACCCCTGAGTATTCCAACTCTATGAAATCTTGTACTCATGAATGGATCAACTGGAAAACTCCTTTTTACAATTATCCTATCTACCTTGCCCAAGGATTTAGAGTACTATCCATAGGACATTCTCTCTCTCCTACCGAGAGTGAACGATCCCCTATTGTCTGTTCAATTGCCTCCACCGGGTTTCCCATATACCCAATCCATTAACTATATAGGACCACAATACTAAGTTATCAATCAGTCAATAGTCAAAGTACATAGTACGCCTGGCAAGATATCTTTGGCAACTCAGGTCAAAGATCCAACCGTGCTATTGAGATGTAAGAATAACCTGATAGACAGTTCGGTAAGATACCGATCAGGTTTTCTTAAATTGGTCAGTTCAGTGAACTCATTCCACTAATGAGCACCTGTGTGTGTATCTCAGTGTTCCCACACTGACGACCAATGAGATCGGTCATTCTCATCATATGAGAAGACATCACACACACTAGTCTATCCGGATTCTTGATGTCCCGTCTCAAGGATCCTATGACTAGGAACATTTAGATCACATACCTCTAGATGATCGATCTCATTATCATGATCTCATCATGATTCAATCATCTTTTCATGTGATCAAGGACTTCATTACGATATACGCTTCTAATAAAAGCTAGTAACGAAGTTTTGCGTCTTTAATTGAATGAGATATTCCTAGAAATGTCGAATCATATCATATATGATTGGCTTGTAGGGCATATATTTCTATCAATCTCCCACTTGCACTAAAGCCAATCACCCATCTGGCTGATATCTATCAGCTCAAGGTGAAGCTCAAACACTCTTTGAGTAACTGCTTCAGTTAGTGGATCTGTAATGTTATTAACGGAAGATACTCTATCTTTAATTATATCTCTATCAACTGCATTCTCTCTGATTCTATGGTATTGCCATAGAAGTTTGAAACTTCTAATGAGACTTTGGCTCTACCCCATTGTTTTCTCAAAACAATAATACACTTTCAGAGAAGGTTTGGACAATCCCATAAGCCAGATGAACATCTTCATCTAGTCAGCTTCTCAAGCAATATACAGTCATTATTCAATCTACTTTAGATTAGTTGTAGAATTAGCAGTGTTCTCTTGCATGGAACTCTTCCAGCTCACTACACCACCATTAGCTTGTCTTATTATTAGACTTATCTGATTAGAAGCTTGTGTTCATAAAACTACAAGACTGACTTCAAGTCTTATCATCCATACATTAGAGATATATCCTTAGTGCTTCCCAAGTACTCAAGGACACATCTCTAAATTATCATGTGACTCTCACAAGGATTTACTTGATGAATGCTCATAACACTTAGAGCATGAAGTCATGTGCGTAGCATCACAAATGTGATAGGTCCTATTACAAAAGCATAAGGGCTATACTAACGTGATCTCTTTATCTCTTAAGAAGTCTACAAAGACATATCTTTAAAGATATCAACTCCACACTTCATAGGTAAGAAACCTATCTTGGAGTTTGCCATGTCAAACTCTTTGACTATGGTATTTACGCACATGAATTGGGTAAGGCCAAGAAACCTTTTAGATCTATCTCCATAGATCTTAAAACCCATATTAAGTTTGGAGGATTAATTGATAACTAGGCTCACTAATGATAACATACTTACTTCATTCTTAATGAGTAGTTTGTCATATATATATCATATCAAGAAGATAATAGCACTCTCACTTATCTTATATGAAAACACAAGGCATTTCTTCATTCTCAATGAAGTCATAAGATTTAATCTCATTAAACCTTATCTACCATCTATGAGAAGGTTTACTTTAGTCCATAAATGGACCTTATGCACACACTATTTGGATGTTTTGGAACTTGATTCCCAAAGGTTGTATCATATACACATGTTTCTCAAAATAACATAGAGAAACACTATCTTAACTTCCATTTGACATATCCTACAGTCATAGTGTGTAATAATCAAAATCCGAATGGATTAATTCCATGACATAGATAAAAGGTCTTATCATAGTCAACTATTTTACATAAATGATATCCCTTTTAACTATCCTTACTTTGAAGGTCTCTACCTTCTAATATACTTCAATCTATTCTTTAGTGATCCATCTATACCCTATAGATACTAAATCCTTAGGTGGATCAATCAAGTTCTGAACTTGATTAGAATAGATAGAGTTCATATCGGATTTTATTATTTCTTCTCATTTTGAATCAATATCTCATATTGCTTCAATATAGATCTTAGGATCATTATCCTTTTATCTTATGTCTCATTTCTTCCATCAAAGATATGTCTCACATATCTCTTAGGTTTATTGGACATAAGAAAATATCTATGATTTGCCCTTGTGTAAATATAAGCTAGTACCTTTATAAAAGTGTCCATGGATTGTGGGACTAGAACACCTTCCATTTATACCTGGCTCCTACTATCTTTCTTAAGGAGGGACTCTTCCTTTAGAAATATGGTGAGATGAGCAACTCATACCCTTCTCCCTAAGGGAGGCATTAATATCCTTAAGTTTCCTTAGGATATCCCACAAGCCAACACTTTATAGTCTTATATTCCAACTTAATAGGGTTATACTTCTTTACCAAGTCAGATATTCTGAAACCTTAACCTGCTTAAGGTCAAGCTTTAATCCCTTTCCATATCTGATATGGAATAATTAGAATATGTTTGGACGGTACCGATTAAGATCAAGTGCCTTTATTGAGTGCTAACCCCAAAATAGACAAAGAAGAATTTTTCAAAGGTTGTCATTATCCATATTATGTCCTACACAATATGGCTTTTCATTTTAGCTACTCCATTAAGCTAAAACGTATAAGAGGTGTCCATCAAAAATTAGATTCTACTATCCTTCATTTATGTGTGAATTATTACTTAAGTATCCCCTCTTTGATCTTATCAATGAGTTCTAATACTCTTTTCATTAATATTTCCTTTTCATTCTTAATCTCAAATAATTTCTCAAAGGTTTTGGATTTGTACTTCATAAAGTACATATGTCCATACCTAGAGAAGTCATCTTTGAAAATTAATGAAGTTGAAATATTATCCTCTATCTTTAATAGATATGGGCTAACATGTATCTAGATGCATGAGTTCTATAAACTCATTAGCCCTCTCTCCATGTCTAACAAATGAAGAGTTGGTCATTTTGCTTAATAAGATAAGACTTACATATAGTTAATGATTCTAAATCATTTACCTATATGTTACTATCCAAATAGTACTTCTTAAGTCTTCTCTTATAAATATGACCATACTACTAAACAATAGATTGATCAATATCAATCTACTTCACCTAATGAGGATTATTCACACATATTATAAGAGCATACATATCTGATATGAATAAACTCTTTATTATGCTCCTATTGGTAAACACTTTACCTGTTATCATTTTCATACCATAGAATAAATCTCCATTTATTCAACTAGGAAATGAAAACAATATTCTTTTAGAAGGATAATTAAGACAACTCTAGAAGGCTATAGAAAATTTGTATCTCCCACTAGTAATGATGCAAAATTTTGTACCATTTCATATGTAGGATAACAATCTTCTTTAAGCCTTCATTTACTTGCTATTATCTACAACTCATTGTAGATATATGATGCATATCTTGTATCTCATACTATTATATGCATCCCTAGTATCTTATACTAGAATACACATACATAGTATCTTATACTATCAAATGTGTATATAAGACAAGTAAATATTAGTGACATAGATACATGGAGCTTCTCAAGCTCCACCTTTGCATTATGTGCAATACACTTTGCACTTCTTCTTCTACTTACCATCATCATGATAGAAGAGGAATTCTATGTCAAATTTGGGTTATAATATCTTGACTCACTTCTTTGACTTTTAACTATCACCATCTATCTCTATCTAATGATCTTACTTCTTTCTATTGGTCTTACCAATAAGAAGTATTCAAGATGTATTATTCTTCATCACCTTTAATTAGCTCATCACCATGAGCCATGATGAATATCATATCCATCTATCCATGTTGCCACTACTATTTTTATCTGATAGAGGCTAACATCTGATATAAGGCAATTAATACATCTTTTCAATGAGATAAGATCTTATCTTCTCTCACATCATTAGATAGTGTAGGAGATACTTACTTCTCAAGTAGGATAGTCAATAGGTCAACTATGAGAACTATTCTCTTAGTTCTAAACCAATATAAGAAGTGTGAGCCATTAAAATACTTAGCATCTAGCATGCTAGATTAATGGTGGTTTATAATATTCTACAACAGAGATATAATTATATCAACATTACAAACATTCATGAAAATTAAGATATGGTATTTCATCCTAATTTATACTCCCACTAATTTTTGATGAATTTGCATAACCCTCATTATGCAAAGATGGGATATCACGATAACATCCTAGTGGGGACCAAGACCCTACTAACTTTATGGTGATAACCTTGTGGGAAACACAACAAGTCATCCCTTACTTAATAAGTAGGTAACTTTACCAATTGTAACTCATGCAATTCTTAGTCATTCAGCCTCTAGAGTTATAACCTTGTGGGAAACACAACAAGCTATATACTCTAGTTAGGTCAAATCCGCTTGTTACGTTATGAGAATGGATTCTTAACATAGCCCTTGTGGAAAACACAACAAGGCCATGCAATGGTCCACCCCAAAGTTCGGCAAATGCCTTAGCCATGATCACCAATCCCTTGCTGACTGAGTCTTGTGGGAAACACAACAAACCCATCAAGACCATAACAACGGAAGGCTACGTGAGTCATTCTTAATGTCTCACGTTTATCGACCTAATTAGAACAAGGAGGGATTTTATTTTAGTCTCATCAACATAGGTGCTACATATAAATATTAATATACCTTTGGAATATCATATATTTAAGGTATAATCTGTAGCACACACCACATATCAAATATGCATTAAAACATAGGTGATCATGGACTTAACCCAAAGCATACACCTAAGGCACCCCTATAGGTGCAATTCCTTGCTTCAGAAGCTTGAGTTGGTATGATCCCACTTCAGAAGGGTGCTTCTTCAAGTGGTCCCGCTCTCCATTCTTCCACAAGCTGGCTTCTAACCATTACAAGCAGCTAAAGGGTACACAGACCCACAAATGTACAACTCATAATAAGAAACCTTGGTTTTAACCAAGGGGAGTACACAAATGGGGAAAGGTAGAATGTACAATCAGATTGTATAGAGAGGGAGGAGGCACACGCAGGCCCCATTTAATAACATGACCAACTTAATTAACCAAGTAATCAAAAGCAAAGCATATTTAAGTCCATGATCACCTCCATACACACACCAACATTCATCACATGAACATAGAGTGCATACGTGATAATTATATGAGATATATCATATATACCATCATAAAATTATATACTGTAATTTTTAAATTCCAAATTTCATGCTTGTTGAATTTTCATAAAATAAATAACATGAAATGCACATATAAACAATTTACATGCATAAGACAAGCAATACAAAATATTCAGATGATTCATGCTTTTCCAAAAATTTTCAGAGCATTAAATTAATTTAAAAATCATAATTTTTTAAAATCACATTTTTCAGAATTTATTTGAACACTAATTTAACAAATAAAGATTTTAAAACAATTCTAAAATCATTTATAAAATGATTCTATGGCAACCAAAGTCCAAAACTATTTAACAGGTTCATAAACATTTTATAAACCTATTAAATAATTTTTCAGAACTTATATAATCATTAATTTCATTAATTTTGATCTTAAAACAATTTCAAAATCAAAATAATAGAATTCAATGACAAAATAGTAAAACTCTATTTAATAAGTCATTAAACACTTTAATAACTCATTAAATAAATTCTAAAAATTTTTAGAATTTTTATGGAATTTTCTGGCAATTTTTCGGATCAAAATTGAATTTTAAAAAATTTAAAATCATTTTCAAATTAATTAACTGGCAGCGCATTGCGCCAGCCAGTCGGCGCCGGCCACGTACCCCCATGGCTTGCGCCGAAGCGCCGGCGGCCGCGCGCCATGCGCCCGCGTGCGCCGCTGCGCACCCCCGGGGCTAACGCGGCGCGGCCGCGTACCCCGCCCCGGTGCGCTGTGCATCAGCCACGTACCCCCCACCCCTGGCGGCTGAGTCCGGATCCAATCCGGACTCGTCTCCTCCGCCCGATAAGGGCGGAGTACTGTAGCACTGCGGAACCCTAGAATTTGCCCGACTTTCGGGCCATATTTGGGGGGTCAAACGGAGTCCAAAAAATACGAAAAAATATGCGTTGGAATACTTAAAGAATAAGGATTATATTTATATAAGTTTCATCTTTTGAAAAATTCTATCCAACTCGAAGTTTACGGAGGAAGTTGCCACGACTGCAATTAACCCCAAATGCAAATACCTTTCAAATCCGGCACCTCCAAGGGCTATTGAGTGTCCAATAACTTATGGAAACTCTAGAAAACTTAATTTCCTATCTTTCTACGTCATTAGACAAAGGTGTTTGAGTCAAAATAGGTAAGTTCATCAACTCCCCTATTTTCGGCCGAATTTTCAGATATGATCATCTTAGTAACTTTCTGAACTCATTCCGGACTCTCCGGATGGCCAAAACTCATGAGGTTTGCGGAATTCGAAATATATCATCCACTAAAATCCAATGAAATTAACCACACATGGTTTCGTATCTCATACAAACTGTGGTGATCAAATCAAAACTGCTCTGTATACAGTTTCGGGAAAGCAAAAATCACATGAAATCAAGACAATTTCGATTCAACTTCGACCAAGGCTTCAACCGGGCTCTTATACCACTGTAAGGAATCAATACATGACAGCGAAAAAAATTTTATTCCCTAAAACCATGATCTTTGCCTTGATTGATGCCGAACGAGTAAAACCGGGAACTGAATATGAAGTAGAATGAGAGTACCTCATGGGATTTATAAAATACCTCACCATGGATGAAGAGAGGACATTACTCCATGCTGAAAATCGTTCAAGTGTCTGGTCTCTAGCGGTATCCACACGATCTGCTTCAATAGACGAGTTCTCTCTTCCTTCGGGCCTCTAGAAACCTTCCAGATCCAAGCTTGACCATGGGAGATCACCTTCTAGAAAAGAGAGGAGGGAGAGATGAGGCTTGGGACGTGCTCCAGCCCTATGGCTTGTTAGGGTTTAGCTTCATAAGCCATTTATATATAGAAGATGGAATTTTTCACAAAAACCCAAAACTTCTATAAAATTGCATCCATGCCCTCATCCTATTGACCAGATATATTGTGTGTGACCCACTAGGCCCAATAGTCAATTTGGTTGAAGCCTTAATTAATTTAAAAGAACAATTCCTTTAAATTAAATCAAAACTGTTATCCGATAACAGTTTTTATGGCTTTTTGATCATAAAGGGTACAAGCCACATCCTATGATCCCAAATGACTTTGAGGAGTTAAATAACATCCATTGAGCCTTTCCATCATCAATTACCACACAGATTTAAATCCTCGTTCATACAATGTCCCGGTCGGTCAGGGGTTCGGCACTAACTATCAACCCCTGAGTATTCCAACTCTATGAAATCTTGTACTCATGAATGGATCAACTGGAAAACTCCTTTTTACAATTATCTTATCTACCTTGGCCAAGGATTTAGAGTACTATCCATAGGACATTCTCTCTCTCCTAACGAGAGTGAACGATCCCCCATTTAAATTTTGATTCTACTTCCAACCGGATTAGTCCAAAAATATCATTCAAATCAATTTTAAATTTTTTAGATTGATCTCTGATTTAGGTTGCACCCCAAAGGGAGTGTAGAGAAGCCAAATTTTCCTAATTCAGAACATAGAATTCATGTTTTATAGGGTAACATGCATGATTAATCTGAAGATGATGCTGGGTCTTTTAATGTTGATTGGGAGCTTTGTCGATTGAAATCGGATGTTGTTCAGAGTTTTCCGAACAAAGCCATAATTTCCAAGCGAAAGCCATGCATAAATCATGTAAACACGGAAATTGTCTGAATGACCAAAATCTAATGATCATGCATTGAATGTTATGGTCATATTCTTGTTCTAGACATGTTCTATTTGACATTTAGTATGCCTTACTATTGGTGGTTTATCATCACATTCTACAACTAAGATGTAATTATTTTAATATAACATTGCAAACATTCATTAAAAATTAAGATACAGTCTTCCATCCTAATTTATGCTCTCATTAATTTATGACAAATTTGCAGAATTCTCATTATGCAAAGACAGGATATCATGATGAAATTCTAGTGGACACTAAGATGCTATTAACTTTACAGTGATGACCTTGTGAGAAACACAACAATTCATGTCATACTTAATAAATAGGCAACATTTATCAATTGCAACTCATGCAACACTAAGTCAATCAACCTCTAGTGTTACAACTTTGTGAGAAACACAACAAGCTAAATACTCTTGTTAAGTCAAATCTGCATGTTATGTTTTGAGAATGAATTTTTAACAAAGCCCTTGTGAGAAACACAACAAGGTGATGCCAATGGTCCACCCCATGTTTCAGCAAATACCTTGCCCATGATCACCAATCCCTTGCTGAATGAGTCTTATAAGAAAAATATAACAAACCCTTCCAATCTATGATAGGCTCATCAAGACCATACGAATAGAAAGCTGCGTGAGTCATTCTTAATCTCTCACATTTATCGACCTAATTAAAATAAGGAGGGATTTTATTTTAATCTCATCAATAATATGTGCTAAGTATATATACAATACCATTGGAATATCATATATCTAAGGTATAACATGTAGAACACTTTCACGTATCAAATATGCATAAAAATAGGTGATTATGGACTTAACCCTAAACATGCACCTAAGGCACCCCTATAGGTGAAATTCCTTACTTTAAAAGCTTGTGTTGGCATGCTCCCACTTTACAAGGGTGCTTCTCCAAGTGATCATGTTCTCTAACCTTCCATGAACTGGCTTCTAACTATTACAAGCGGCTTAAGGGTATGTAAACCCGCAAATGTACATAACTTTATAAGAAACTTTGGTTTTAACCAAAAGGAGTATATTAATGGAGGGAGATAGAATTTATAATCAGATTGTATAGAGAGAGGAGGCACATGCAAGCCCTATTTAATAACATGACCAATACAATTAACTAAGCATTCACAAGCCAATCACATTTTAGTCGATGATCACTTCCCTATATACACTAATATTCATCATATAAATATAGAGCACATATGTGATAGCTACATGATATATATCATATATCAACATAAAATAATATATTGTTAATTTGAAATTCCCAATTTCATGCATGTCAAATTTTCATAAAATAAATAACATGAAAAGAACATATAAACAATTTATAAAAAATAAATATGCATATGCAAAGTCATAAATTAATATCTTATATTCTATTCTATAAAATCTCATTCTGTTGAATTAATTAAGAAACTAATAAATTAAATTAAACTCTTAAAACAATTTTAAAGTTTAACTATGAGTGAATCTATGTAAATAGGGCTTAATATCATCTAACATGCTATTAAACACTTTAAAACATGGTAAATAATATTCTAGAATTTTTTAGAATTTTTATGAAATTGTCAAAGAATGTTTTGGATTTTTAATGATTTTAGACAATTTAATATCTTTGGCATATTGCACCACCCGCGTCGACGCACTACACCACTTTGGCGTGCACCCATCTATGCCGCTTTGTGCGCTGGTCATCCATTGGCAATGTGCCGCTCATGGTGCACTGGCACGTGCATTGGGTGCTTTGCCCAATTAGGGTAGAAAAATATAATTCAATATGACCTAAACAAATTTCTATTGTACACATGTATTCCATTCGTAATTTCATGTACAGGTAAGTAGCTCATATTACAGTATAAAAGGTAACCTGAAGAGAGGCAATCCTCAATTGAGGAGGAAATTTCCCCCTTAGTTCATCGACACAGAGCTCTCTATTTTTTTGTTTCTTCTTTTTGTTGTCTAGCTTTGTATTGTAGGTCTTCTGTAGAGTAGAACTACACAGTTCTGCTCTGATATGCAGTAGCTTGAATTACATCACATTGCTTAGATTCAAGTTCTTCACTTGGTATTAGAGCCTGCATTTTTTTCTGATCTACAAAGCATGGAGGTGACTTCAGATACTTCATCACTGATCTCTAAGGTGTTTACATGGCCTTTTGCATTAGCTTCTTCTTTTATATTCAATTCTAAACCCAGCATCTTGCATTGTGTCTCTATTAAACTTGTTGGAGACAATTACATGATCTGGCAAGCTTAGGTTTTACCGTTTCTTAACACCTATGACCTAACAAAATTGCTTGATGGTTCTATTCCTTGTTCACCGATTATGATTCATGTTGCTACCAGTTCCATATAATTGGTTCTAATTCTTGATTACAAAGTTTGGAAGAAGTTCGACAGTTTAGTCACCACATTTTTTTTTCTTCTGTCAGTGATTTCATTCTACTCTTAGTTGTGGGACAAGATACTGCTTCTGGTATTTAGAATACTATAGTTTGAACCTATTCTTCTACTTTACATTCAAGAGTGTAATAGTTAAAGTCTCAACTGCAACAGTTATGGAAAATTGTTCATAACTGTGAAGTGGCTGATTATTTGCACTGTTCATCCGTGAGGAAATAACTCCCCTTAAATCAGACATATCTCCTTATCCAGGGGTCCCAGAAATTCAAAATAAATATGCATTGCAATCCTTTTCAAATGTGGATTTCAAAATTGTTAGTTTTATCTGTATAAAAATAGAAATAGAATAAAAAATGAGGAAGCAGAGGTGGCGGTCAACCAGATTCTATAGTAGAAATCACCAACTTGCAACAAGGGCAACTCCTTATCTCAAAAGACAAAAATTATCCAAAAATACAATATGAAATCCTCATCAAATAAAATTTTAAAATATTTATATATATCTCTTTGTATAAAAATTTTATATTGATGTAAAATCTAAAGAATCGGGATGGTGCCGCCATTGTCGAAAAAATATCAAATTCTCTTCCTCCGCCATCATTCTATGTAGAATATCATGGGAAAGTGTTAACTAATATCATTACCCATATTCTAAAGTATTTTCAAGCTTCAATTTTTTTATGGATGTAGATTTCACAAAATCCCCAAATCTGGGCGATAGTTCGGGCATGATAGAAACACTAAATTTTGGGGTTCTCCAGGACGCTACAAAGCTCCAAAATTCAATTGGTTTGAGGTGTTGGAAAGCCCTATATCACAAGATTCTAAAGGTGCCAAGTAATTTCTTATTTTTATTCCATACATATTATGGTGGACTCAATAAAATAGACATTTGCACAGATTTAGGAACACGTAAAATACATGAAATAACATTGATTCGATGTTAGTTTTGATCGAGACTTGAACCTGGCTTTGATACCACTATAAGAAATTGTCTTAAGAAATTTGGTGCAGTAGAATAAATGATTTCTATGGGTTCATTTAAAACTTGTATCAATTGGAACCGAACGACGAAAATAAAAAATCGATCAAAATGGGTTCAAATATACCTAATAGGTATTCATATAATCTCTTGGAGAATAATAAGATGAGATTATAAATCACTAAAAGCTATTCAAGTGTATGGTATCCAATGGTATTCACAAGAACTTCATTTATAGTTGGTTCTCCCTTTGCCCCGGCCTCAAGAACTCTTCCCGAACAAAGCTCCATCACCCATGGACACTTTCTAAAAAGATAAGAAAATAGGAATAAGTTGAGGATGTGTTTTCACTTTTGGCATGATAGGGTTTGGCTGAAATCATTAGTATTTATAGAGAATTTTGAACTTTTTATAAAAACCCAAAATCTCTACAAATTATGCCCTTGCCTATGTATTTAGGGATAAGTCCTTATGAATGTGACCCACTAGGCCCAATAGCCTATTTCATTGGGGTATAATTAAAATAAAACAATTATATTCAATTAAATTAAATATGTTATTTAATAACATATTAATCGACCTACCGATCATGAAGGGTACAAGTCACAACCCATGATCCCAAATGGATATGAGGATAATCTTATCTCCATTGAGTCATTCTATCATCAGTTACCACATGGATATAAACCCTCATCCATTCAATGTCTTGGTTGGAAATGAGTATGGCATCGACTGTCAACTCCTTAGTATATTGACTCTATAGGAACTTGTACTCAAAATTGAATCAATTGGAAAACTCATTTTCCAATCATCCTATCTACCATAGCTAGGGATTTAAAGTACTATCCCATATGACATTCATTCTTACTTACCAAGAGTGGACTATTCTTTATTGTTCACTCAATCATCTCCGTCAAGTTTTCCTTGTACTCAATCCATTACTATACTAGATTATTTAAACAGTGATCTATAAGTCAATAGTCAAAGCATAAGTTTTACTCAACAAAGCATCTTTGGTGACTCAGGTTAAAGGTCCAACCATATAACTGTGATGATAGAAAACCCTGATTGATAATTTGGTAAGATACCATTCAAGGTTTCTAATTTAGTATGTTCAATGAACTCATTCTACTAATGAGCACTTGTGTGTGTATATCAGTGTCTCCACAATAATGACCAATGAGATTTGTCATCCTCATCACATGAGAAGACATCACATACATTAGTCTGTCCGAATCCTTGATGTCCCATCTCAATGATCTTATGACTAAAATATTTAGATCAAATACCCCTAGATGATAAATCTTATTATCATGATCTCATCATGATTTAATCATCATTGCATGTGATCAAGGACTTCATTACGATATTTGCATCTAATACGTGATAATAATAAAGATTTGACTTGTTAATTAAATGAGATATTTTTAAAAATGTTGCATCATATCATATATGGTTGACTTGTATGATATACATTTCTATCAAGTGCTACCCTATTGCTTTTTAATGTGATCTAGAGCTAACACACTCACAACGTTGGAAAATGGGTGGATTGGGATTTGGGATAAAAGGTACAACTAGCCTGATCAGTGAAGAGGAAATATTTCTGGTTTGGGGACTTATAGAGACTTAAATAAAGCAAACTTAGTCAACTAGAAGGGAATCCCTGGAAGAGAGATTAGCAATCTCCATGAAATAGTGTTTTGGATGGGTAAGGCTTTGGGGAAGGATTACGTTCTCCTTCTCGAATGGCCTATGAGCTGAGAGAAACTAATACTCAATGCAATCTAATGCAGGTACAATGAGCAAGGATGAAGATGCAAAAAAGTAGTATGTTGAAAGAACAAGAACTAATAAGAAAATGATGATGATGATGCTATCAATTAGAACAATGAACATATAGCAATGCAAGTTCAAGATAGTAAAAGAAGTAAACAAAAATCAAAAGATAGCTACTTTGGTAGCTTTTATGAAATGGCGTGTCTATTCCAAATGACATGTTATAGAGGATCAGTTTGATGAACATGTTTTCAACAAAGCAGAGAAAGAGAAGAAGAAAGAGGTGAATGTACGTGTGGGGACAAGGAAGTGAGATCTGCCAAAGAGAATAAAAAGAAAAGAGTCCACTTGGGGATTGGGGATATGGTCCACTGAGCGACAAAGAGGTGGTATGCTAGGGACAAGCAAGATGGTCCACTGTGGGATGAATAACACATCCGGTAGGGCAAGCATGTTATAGAATACGCATTTAAGGAATGGACGACTCTGGAGCTATAAAAAGGAAGTGTCCAAGTGGGATAGAGTGTGTAGTCCTCTTAAGATGAAATAAAGGGTGTCCACTAGAGATGAAGAGTGAAAGGGTCCATTGGGGACAATGTGTGTCAAGCCCGCTTGGGATAATAAAAAAGAAATGGTTCTAGTTGACACATATGGTTGGGCAGATGTTGATAGAAATGTATGCTCTACAAGTCAAGCATATATGATATGATTCGACATTTCTAGAAATATATCATTCAATTAATTTGGAAAATCTTCATTACTAACTCTTATCAAAAGCATATATCATAATGAAGTCCTTGATCACATGCAATGACGATTGAATAATGATGAGATCATAATAATGAGATCAATCATCTGGAGGTATGTGATCTAAACATTCTAGTCATATAATCTTAGAGATGGGACATCAATGATCTAGATAGACTAGTGTGCGATGTCTTCTCATGTAACGAGGATGATGTGGGAACCTCAAGAATCATTTTGATTCTTAGAACAGATTTTTTGTTTTTGTATGTTTTGAAATATTGGCATCCGAATTTTCTAGTAAAGTTGGTGATAGACCAAAAAAAAGTAGATAGTCCGGGTGATATTAAAAGAGTATAGAGCCGAGGTTCAGGTTATGTGAAAATACTTTTGACCTCTCTCCATCAGATGGTGCGAATATTCAATGTTCATTTACATCGAGTAAACACTCGAACACCCTTGATTAACTACCATAGCGATCTTGTTTGACGAGAGCGTGCACATCCACAACATATAAAGAACACAAAGGGCCCTGGCCTTTCAGGCCCGATGAGATGCAAACAAGTTTGATTAGATTTATTTTGGAGTTGACTTATGTTGATTTATGAATTGATTTTGATGTGGTTTGAAATGTTGATTTCAGATTTTGATTTGACTAGGATTTCAATGATATTTGTTTTGAGCTTGTTTGAATTGTTTGGTTTGTTTTACTCCAATTGGTTGAAATTTATTTTATTTTGTTTTGAGTTTTGAATTTTAGATGTGTTGATCAATTTGACTTGTTTAAATTTAGTTGACATGTGTTGAGTCATTTTCATGTGGTTTTCTTATATCGGTTGGTGTTTTAATACCGATTCGGGTGCATTCGGTATGTTTTAAATGTTTTGAAGTTTGGTTCAAATCGATTAAACTTGAACATCAGATTGTTAATGAATCTAATTTCACATGTTTTAGATGAATTCTAGATGCTTTAATGTGTTTTATTCAGTTGGTTGTAAGTTATTTGATGTGTACTTGTTTAAGCATTTGAATTCCAATGGATTAAGTGTATTGAATCAATTTTTCCATATTGTATTAAATATGATTTTTGTTGAATGTTAAAGCTTTAATGATATGTTTTAAGCATGTTTTAAGGTTGGTTTGAATGTATTTTCAGATTTAATTAAGTTAACTTTAGATTTGATTAATTCTTGTTCGGTTTGCATCACATCCGGTCTGTCAGGCTAGTGTCGATGCCTAGTCACATACAATCAACTCGACACTTGAAATGTTCATGTTCAAAGTATTCCACGTCAATGTACATAAGACGTGGCAATTCATATGCTATGTTCAATGCTGTCAATGGTGCAAATGGGTGAATGTCCTTCACTTGGTGTAAAATCCACTTGATTGGGAAAATTTTGGCAGCTTGCCGCCTTATTTTCCAATCGGTGTAGAATTTTACCCATCCTATAAGGCATAGTCATTTGACTTTCCAAGTAGTGGAAAGGATCGTCTGCAGTGGGAAGCGTGTCTCATGCCTACGCCCAGGTCAGCATTCCGATGCATGCCAGATGAGCCGCCTAATGGAGCATCCAGTTGTGGACTAACTCCTTATTTAATTTTGGCATTTTTCCTTCGGATTAATTAAGGTCTATTTTAAGTGTTCAAGGCCCAATAGACCAGCTTCATCGGCACAATGGGCTGGCCTTCATGCTATGTCAGCCTGGTTGGCCCAGTCTTGAGCTTCATGGGCCCTGGCAGCCTACTTTGAGCTTCATGACCCAATGGGCCTGATTTGCAGCTCCATGGCCCGGTTGGCCTGATTTGCACTCCATTTTTGCATCTTGACATCTTGCTGTAGCAGTGGGGTAGGTGAGCCTCAGAGGGGCTGGAATGTGTTGGCTAAGGTGCTGTTTAGGTGGGCTTTTGGTAGGACTGCACAAGGGGCAGGTTTAGGTGTGAACTGATGGTTTAGGAATGCACAAAGGGCATTTTGATATGTAGAAATCAGGGCCACCCGGCTTAACTCTTGGCCCATCCGGCGGATTCCAAGAGGCCTGAGTTGTCACCCCTCCTTCTACACATCAAAGAGGATGATTGGTTTATTTGGTGGTGCTGTAGGAGCTGTATTGAGTGTGTTGCACATAGGGCAAACTAGGTGACCATCAATGGGGCCTAACATGGGTTCTCACAAGGGCATTTTGATGTGTAGAAATTAGGGCCACCCGGCTTAACTATTGGCCCATTCCACGGATTCCAAGAGGCCTGGCTTGTCACCTCTCCTTCCACACATCAAAGAGGGTGTTTGTCTTGTTTGGGGGTGCTGTTGGAGCTGTATTGGGTGTGTTGCACATAGGGCAAACTAGGTGACCATCAAAGGGGCCTGACATGGGTGCTCACAAGGGGGGCAGAACTTGGACCAGCAAGGAGGCCTGTTTTGCATGCCATTCGGGGCCTGATTGGGGGAGGCAGGAGGTGCATGTCCAAGTGACCATCAGTGGGGTCAAACCAAGCATAATAGTGGAAGGTTTAGAGGCCAACATGGAGGGCCAAATGGGTGCACAAAGGGGCTGGTTCAGAGGCCTATTTTAAGGGACAGCAAGGGGCTGTTTTTGTGATGGCCAAATGAAGGGTACCCTTGGGGCTAAAGGATGGCTTTATGTAGACTAACGTGGAGGGCACTCAAAGGGGCTGAATGGGCATTACTTAGAGGGTATTCCACCATAGAGAGGAGTAGAGAAGAGAAGAGGAAGAGTAGAATTAAAGGGTTACATCGGAGCACACTTCTCCAACTCACCGGTTTTTTTCTTCTCTCTTGCACTGCAGGTGCTGCTGAAGATGATAGGATAAAGGTGCCACCAAACCCTTATACTCTTGCTTTTGGATGAAAAAAATGGGTCTTATCCTTGCTTATGTTGATAGATGACGAAAAGGGATGAAGAGAGCTTTCTGCACTTGCTAAAGTTGGCACACCAATCAGGTGGGCTGGTTGCACCTGCTACTGGCACACCTGCTGGAGGAAGCCTTTTTATTCTTCTTCTTCTTCACTTGGAACACCCAAAATGGGTAGGAAAGCTTGATGACTTGATGCTGAATACGCCCAAGCAAGATGAGGAAGTCTTGGAGCAAGGTAGAGGGTGCACCAAAGAGAGGAATGGGCTGGAGCAGAGCTGGCGCACAGGTGGGCTGAGCTAGCTACTGCCGGCTCACTTGCTGGAGCTAGCCTGATTCCCTCTTATTCTCCTTCACTTGGAAGATCAAAGGGAGGAAGAAAAGCTTGCTAACTTGCTGTTGAATATGTCCAAGCAAGAGGAGGTGATGTCTGGTTCAGCCAGAGATGGTGAGGGGAAGGAGAGGCAGAGCTTCCACAGGGTGATTAGCTTGTCCTTCACATGGCCAGAAGAGGAGGGTTTTTATAGGGGCTGAGGGCGCCATCTGCAGAAGGGGATAAGCCATGGTCTGTTAAGGTGGATAAGGATAAGCCATGGGGGTGGTTGAGAGTGATAAGGATAAACCAAAGGTGGTTGTTGAGCTGGAGGGTGCACACCCATCAAGGGAGAGAGAGAATGCAAGCATGTTCGGCCAGCTCCCTACAATGTAGGAGATTGGGTGACAAAGAGAATAGGGAGAGGTGGTTTGGCCAGCCATCAGATGGGGATAGGCCTTGGGTTGTTGTAGGATTAGTTGGGATGAGGATAAATCAAGGGAGTGGTTGAGGGTGATAAAGATAAGCCATGGGAGGTTGAAGTGGTTGAGGATGAGAAGCTGGTGCACCTACCCCTACATTGTAGGGTGTTGGCGCACCCAATCCTATATTTCAGTGCATTGAACAATCAATGAAGGTGGAAAAGAGCTGTGTTCGGCCAGATGCAGCTTGGGTTAGCCCAATTTGTGTTAATTTTAACCCGGGTTTGATCGAAGTGCTTTCGATCCGACGAATACAATAAATCCTGACCGAAATCAATTAAATACACCTTGAATTAATCCCAAAAAATATGTAATGAGCTATGATGACCATTGATCATGTGATCCACCAAGATGTGTGGCTGAGATATCCTGAATTGCTCTGGATCTCTGATTTTACGGATTTCTTTGATCGGGGCGATCTCGGCCGTCGATAATGCCAAAAACTGTAATTGAGTGCAATTACCTTCTCCCATTGGCCAAATTTATTTTTCATGCATCAATATTCATGAGATCAATGTTTTGGGCCATGAAAATTGAAATTTTTAACCTATGGGTCGATCCGGGAGCTTATCGGACCATTATGCCCTTGGTGTGACGACATACGGCTTTCCATCCAGATTTGATCTTTCTTGCATATCTCTTCATCCGGTGGTTGGATTTTAGATCCGTTTCGAGTGTTGCCTAGCTCTATCCAACCTTGACAATGTGGTAAAGTTGGAATTCCATGTTAGAGTCCCAACTTGTCCCAAAGTGTCAAGGTAAAATGGTCATTTTGGCCTTCCGGTGTCCGTTTTCCATGTTTTGGGCACCGTTGCGAAGCTCTCAACTGGGGCTATGCAATGAGCACATTATCTTGGCCATTTGTAGCATGTAAAGCCATGCAAAGGCATTTCAAGAGCCTATTTACATCATCTATTCTTGAATTTTCTAAATCTGGGTCAGATTTTCTGCACCGGCTTCGGCATTGCTGAAATCTGTATCAAGCAAGGAAAATTTTGATGCCAACAAATGCCCCCCATAGGCAGTTACTTGGAGATGGGAGTCGAGAAGGGACTGCCCATGTAAGTTGGCCTTCAGTATTTGTTCTGCTCTGTCCCTGGCAATCTATCCACTGCTTCTGCTACATGAGCTTCTTCAGGACTGAGAAGGGCTTGGGCCCTTGTAAATGACCAGCCTTGGCTTCTTTTTTTGTTTGGTCGCCCATCCTCCATTTAATAGGCACATTTGATGGTGTTAATTATTGCATGCTCCCCAACAAGCAAGCTCTCTGAATGAGCCACTCTTTTATTTTCTTTGTTTTTTTTCTTACTTATCTAATTGTCTCTTGCAAGATTTTCACCCAGACCAGCCCCCTTGATGTTTTGCCTACATGCCTCCAGAGAGGTTTTCATGTAGCGGGGTTACCTAATTTTGCCTAGAGTGCCCTTTTAGGTTTTCACTCTAGCCAGGTTTTCTCTCTTCTTTTCTTCTTTTTTTTCTTTTCACTTTTTTTTCTTTTCTTTTTCTTTTTTTTTCTTTTTTACTTTCTTTTCTTTCTCTCTCTCTATTGTATAGGGAATGAAGGCTTCCCTCAAGCCGTATGCAAATAGAATGAACCAGGTTGAGATTAGTGATAACTCAACATGGGGGACCAACCAAAGTTGCGAAACCAATCAAGGGGCTTCGAACAAGTGAGTGGAGAAACCAACACAAAGGGGGTTCTTGACAAGGATAAGACCAATCCAAGTGCAGAAGGCGACTTGGCATGAGGGACTAATCAAATAGGTGCGAAACCAACTCAAAGGGGATTCTGAAGAGGATAAGACTAATCCAAGTGCAGAAGGCTGCTTGGCATGGAGAACTAATACTAAAACCATCTCAAAGGGGGTTTCAAACAAGATAAGACCAATCAAAGTGCCAAAGACAACTCAACATGAGGGTCAAATTTTGAAACTGACATAGAGGGAGTTTCAATCAAGGCAAGACCAATCCAAGTAGGGAAAAGCAACTTGGTATGAGGGTTGAATGAATGTGAGACCAATCCAAGTGCTAGGGGCAACTTGGCACGAGGGTCTAATGTATATGAGACCAATTCAAGTACAGAAGGTAACTTGGCATGGGGGCCTAATAAGGTTGTAAAACCAACACAAAGGGGTTTTAGGCTTGCCTACAAGGCAAAGTTTGTGGACAACAAAGGGTAGGATAGGAAACCTCAATAGGTTGGTTTCCCAAGGGTCTACACATAGGGTAGAACTAAAGTACCACAGAGGGGCGAATGGGAGCCTCAAAGGGGTTTGTTTCCCAAGGTTCTACACAAAGGGTAGGATCAAGGTGCCATCGGGGAAAATGGGAGCCTCAAAGGGGTTGGTTTCCCAAGGGTCTACACAAAGGGTAGGAGTAGAGTGCCACAAAGGGGCGAATGGGAGCCTCAAAGGGGCTGATTTCCCAAGGGTCCACACAAAGGGTATGACTAAAGTGCCACAAAGGGGCGAATGAGAGCCTCAAAGGGGCTGGTGTTCCATGGGTCTACACAAGGTGTAGGAATAGAGTGCCACAAAGGGGCGAATGGGAGCCTCAAAGGGGCTGATTTCACAAGGGTCCACACAAAGGGTAGGACTAAAGTACCACAAAGGGGCGAATGGGAGCCTCAAAGGGGCTCGTGTCCCATGGGTCTACACAAGGTGTAGGACTAAAGTAGGGCTATGGAAGCCAAAGTGGCATTGTAGAAGCCTTGTTTGGAGCCTCAAGAACAACTAATCAAGGCAACTAGTTGTGTAGGCTACTGAGATCGGGATGATCAAGGTAGTAAGAGTTTTAAAGCCATATAAGACCAATCTAGTCAAGATGGTTAGTTTGTTGTTGAAGATTGCCTGGAATGATGGTCCAGATGATGCATGTTTTATGGGTCATCAAGCCGGAGTGGTCATGACAATGTGGAAGCTTGTAGACCAACAAGACCGGAATGGTCAGGGTGGTATGGGTTTGAATTAATTTCAAAATTATTCAGACCAGGAAGGGTCATGACAGTATGAGTTTTTATGGGACACATGGGCTGAATAGCCAAGATTGGAGAAAATCTTTGTTTGTGGACCATCAAGATCAGAATGATCAAGATGATGGGATTGCCAAAGTCAAAAGAATGACTAAAGGGGTAAGAATGAGTGAGAGTAGAGTAGGGTATTACCCTTCGTCCCTTTCAAGATGGAGTGTGGGAACTTCCCTCAAATTTAAAGGGGGAGGTGGTCTTCCTCATTGCCTCAGGTATGGTCTCCCTGGCATATTTCTACTACAAGGTAGATGATCCTATGAGAGCCTTTTCATCATTGGCAACTCGGACCTCCTCCCTAATAAAATTAGGGGGATGAACCCACCCATCTTGTTAGGTTGGGGGCTCGTCCAAGTTGATTATTTTGTTTTTCTTATCAACCTGATTGCTCCTTTGCGGAGTTTTCACCCAGGTTGACACTTTTTTTTGCCTATGCGTCTCATTGCAGGATTTTCACACTACAGGGTTATCCAATTTTACCCAAGGTGCCTTTGCTGGTTTTCACCTTGACTGGATTATTTTGACATTTTTACCCTTAGCCAATCATGGTGTTTGACCGACTAAGTCCATCAGGCATCTCCATTTTTAGCCCCTTTTTTCATCTTTTCTTTTTTATTTTTTTTGTAGGGAATCAAGGCTTCCCTCAAGCCATATGCTAGAAGAATGAACCAAGTCAAAATTGGAGGTAATTCAACAGGGGGGTTCGACAAGAGTTGAGATATCGAACACTAGGGGGCTTCAGCTAACTGACACAAAGGGGATTTCTCAAGGGGATGAGGCCAATCCAAGTGCGGAGTGCAACTTGGCATGAGGGTTTAATCTTCAAACTGGCACGAAGGGAGGTTTCAAATGGATAAGTGGAGAAACCATATAAAGATGTTTCCTCAGAGGAATAAGGCCAATCCAAGTGAGATAGGTAACTTAGCCTGAGGATCAAAATTTGAAACATACTCAAAGGGGATTTAAGTAGGATAAGACCAATCCAAGTGTGAAAGGAAGCTTAGCATGAGGGTCAGAATTTGAAACCTACTCAAAGGGGGTTTCAAGTAAGATAAGACCAATCCGAGTGTAAAAGGAACCTTGTCATGGAGGTCTGATGAAGGCTCAAATAGAGGTAAGAGTGATCCAAGTGCATAAGGCAACTTGGCATGAAGGTCTAATGAAGGCTCATGAAGGTAACACAAAGGAGCTTCAATCTTGCCTAAAGAGCAAAGTTTAAGAGCCATAATGGGGCCAATAAGGAACCACAAAGAAGCTATCCTTTTGTAAACATTTACACTAAAGGCAGAAATAAAGCCTCGAAGGGGTGAGCATGGAGTCTCAAAGAAACTAAATTCTTAGGAAAAGCTAGCACAAATAGTAGCAATAAATAGAGGGACCAATAAATAGCCTCATAACGGCTAAGTAGGGAGCCTCAAAGGGGCTAGATTTCCAAGGGTCTACACAAAGGTATGACTAAAATGCCACAAAGGGGTGAAGGGGAGCCTCAAAGGGGTTGGATTCCCAAGAGTCTACACAAAGGGTAGAAGTAAAATGCCACAAAGGGGCAAAGAGGAGCCTCAAGGGGCTGGATTCCCAAGAGTCTACACAAAGGTAGGACTAAAGTGGTGCAAAGGGGCGAAAGGGAGCCTTAAAGAGGATGGATTCCCAAGTGTCTACATAAAGGGTAGGACAAAAATGCCATAAAGGGTGAAAGGGAGCCTCAAAGGGACTGGATTCCCAAGGGTCTACACAAGGGTAGAATTAAAATGCCACAAAGGGGCAAATGGGAGCCTCAAGGGGCTAGATTCCCAAGTGTCTACACATAGGGTAGGACTAAAGCGCCGCAAAGGAGTGGAGGGGAGCCTCAAAGGGCTAGACTCCCAACGGTCTACACAAAGGGTAGAACTAAAATGCCACAAAGGGGCGAAAAGGGAGCCACAAACGGGCTAGATTCCCAAGGGTCTACACAAAGGGTAGAACTAGAATGCCATAAAAAGGCAAATGGAAGCCTCAAGGGGCTGAATTCCCAAGGGTCTACACAAAGGGTAGAACTAAAATACTGCAAAGTGGTAAATGGGAGCCTCAAGGGGCTGGATTCCCAAGTGTTTACATAAAGGGTAGGATGAAAGTGCCACAAAGGGGTGAAAGGGAGCCTCAAAGGGGCTAGATTCCCAAGTGTCAACACAAAGGGTATGACTAAAATTCCACGAAGGGGCGAAAAGGGAGCCTCAAAGGGGCTGGATTCCTAAGGGTCTACACAAAGGGTAGAACTAGAATGCCACAAAGAGGCAAATGGGAGCCTCAAGGGGCTGAATTCCCATGGGTCTACACAAAGGGTAAAACTAAAATGCCACAAAGGGGCAAATGGGTGCCTCAAAGGGGCTGAACTCCCAAGGGACTACATAAAGGGTAGGACAAAAATGCTGCATAGGGGCAAAGAGGAAGTTCAATGTGCTGGACTTTAAGGAAGGCCTACATAGAGGGAAGCAATAGATGGCCATAGAGGAACCAACGAGAGAACCTCAAAGGGGCTGATTTAAAACTTTGCACAAAGGGCAGGACTACCGCAAAGGGACGAATGGGAGCCTTAAAGGGGAAGATAAGAGAGGATCTATGCAAAGGTCATAGGTAGACGGTCATAAAGCTGCAAAAGGAAGCCTCAAAGGGGCTAAGAGATGAAACCACAAAGGTCCATTCTGGAAGGGTTTGCACAAAAGGCTAGAATGACAGAGACTACTAAAGCCAAAGAGGTATTTACAATAGCCTCGCTGCATGAACGAGTGGTCAAGGTAGCAAGTTGTGTAGGCTACCAAGATCAGGGTGATCAGGGTAATAAGGGTTTTAGGGTCATATGGGACAGAATGGGCAAGATAGTAAAAGTGTTGGGAGTCATCTTGAATGGGGGGAAAGTGGTGTGTGTATGTGTTTTTTTTTGTAGGGCCATGTGGACTGAAAAGCCAAGGCTAGAGAATATTTTTATAAACCACTAAAATCGGATTGATCATGGTGGTGGGACTTCAAAGCATCACTAAGTATGAACATACGCGAGTGATAGAGGCTTGTAGCACCATAATCGTAATGGTTAAAATGGCGATGATTTTCTAACATTGTTATGGAAAGGAGGACCTAGGGCAACAATTTAAGAATGGCCCTAAGTGTGGTCAAGGCCAGGGTTTCAACCTAGAAGGGCTCGCATCCGAGTGTTGTGAATGACCAAGCTTAGAAGGTAGAAGCTCCACTGGGGAAACATTGGTATTTGGCAGCCACATTTGTTTGAGGACTAGGGTAGAGGGTTTGGATCCTTGCCCCCAGTCGGTACAAGAGTCCGCTGTCTAGGGCTCTCGGTGGCGTGTAGCTTGTGCGAGAAACTTGCCACCAATCAGCAATGGTAAGTCAGTAGGATGACCTAAGGACTAGACCACTGGTCAATCAACTTGTTGAAGAGTGGCTTGGACAAGAAGGCTGCCCCTAGTTGCTTGAGCCGAGCATGGACAATGTTGATCAGCTGGCTCCCCCAATTGTTAGAATTTTCTAATGGTAGGTGTTGTTGTCTGCTAGCTATCTTCAAGTTAGACCACTGATCGGTCCAATTTATATAAGGACCTGGGCAGAGGGTATGGAACCTTGCCCTCGATCGGCATGAGAGTCCACTGTCCGGGACCCTAGGCATGGAGTAGCTTGAACAGGGAACTTGCCACCAGTCAGTAGAGCAAAGTGTTGGAAGAGTCAGTCGGCAGACTAACCAAATGTAAGGAATTTTTTGTTTAATCGCAAGTGTTGGGGCCTACCGGCTCTCTCCGGGTAAGATGGCTGATTAGTCTAGTTGAGGAATACGAGCTAAGAGATGATCTCTCACCCGGACTGCCACCTTTATAACCATAGTAGGTTGGCTCATGTTTTCAAGTTTCAAAGGAGAGGGCTGCCCCCACTCCTTGTCCTGCTTGGCCATTGGTCGGCTAATCTTCTTAAGTTGAATAGAAGACTTGAGCTCCTATTGTGTAGCTATTGTAGCAACAATGGTGGGCATGGCATGGGCCCTGTCTTTGTCATCCAACCGGTCAAAAATAGAAAATTGGTTGTTGAGTGGCAGATCAACATGTTGAGGTCATCATGTTTGGATGAAGGCAGTCGAGCGAGTGCAATCCCATGGGCAATGTACACTGTCAACCATCAGGTTGTGGCAAAAGCCATGTCTGAGCCAAATCTTGAGGAGACATGACTGTTGTTGTATGGGTGCAAGCCCAGACTGCTGGTGTTTAATTTTACGGCAGGCATTTGCTACTAGATCCTCGTGGGCCAGACTGCTAGTTAGTCGGCATGAAGGAAGGGACCAACAAGGAGCTTCCCCCAATCAGCTGAGCTGGGGTAGCCTAAACTACAGCGGAGCATCACGCATGGTACTCAACAGTAGCAGCTATTAGGATTTCAGCCTGGAAGCCCCTCGTCTGAGAATGGTGGACAAGAAACCTTGATAGAGGCTGGTTCCATTGAGGAGAAGCCAATTTCAGTTAGGGACCATGGTAGAGGGTCTGGCACCTTGCCCCGGTCAGCAAGGGGATCCATTGGATGGACTTCCCAGTGGGGAATAACATGTGTGGGAACATGCCCCCAATCGGCGGAGCTGGGTGCCGAAGTAGTGAGCCAACAGCTAGGCTGATTGATGTTTTCATTGCAGCTAGTGGCTGCTACCAGGTCTTCATGGGCCAGACCACTGATTGGTTAGCCAGGTGAAGGGAATGACCTACGGGGAGTCTTCCTACAGTTGGTTGAGTAGTGAACTTGAAAGGGTGGTCAATGAACCAACCATTCATAAAGAATTTTTCCATGGTAGGTGGTGGCACCTGAAAGCTTTGTTCAGCATAGACTGTTGGTCAGTCCGATGCAGGAAGGCGGGTCGAGGGCTGGTCCCTCACCTGAGTTGTTGTCCTTAGAGCTGCTGATCAGCATGACTTTATAATTTACAAGAGAGGGCTTCCCCCTCTTCCCAGCCTCTGTAACTACTGATCGGTAAGCTCGATGGTGAGAGGATTCGCTGAGGGGTTTCCCCTGATTAGCTGAGTAGAGAGCTAGAAATTTTGGCCAATGGGCTAACCAATTACAAGAGATTTCCAGCTAGTAAGTGGCACCTGCTATTTCTCCTCAGCTCAGACTGCTGATTGGTCTAATGAAAAAAGGCGGGATGAGGGATGGTTCTTTGCCCGAGCTGCCATTTTCAGAACTATTGACCAGCCCCTACTTTCAGAACTCAGTTGTTCCCTGCTCTCTATAACATTAGCTCATATGGGGGCTTACCCCTAGCTGGTAGAATTGAGTGCCAAGGTGACTCAGTGTCATGGCTGACTACTGATGTCTCTCTCTTTTTTTATGGCAGGCAGTTGCTGTCAAGCCCTTGTACGTTGAACCACTGATCGATTAGCTGGATGAAGGGCAAATCTGATGGAGAGGCTGCCCCCAGTTGGCTAAGCTAAAGATTGGAAGGGTAGTTGGCGAAACAACTATTCACATAGAATTTATTTATTTATTTATTTTTCAACAGGTGGTGGCACCTATGAGGTATTGTCATCTAGGACTGCTGCTCGGTCCAATAAAGTATGGCAGGCTAAGGGCTGATCCCTTGCCCAGATTGTTCTTTTGAGTCGTCTATGTTTAGAAGGGAGGGCTGCCCCCTCTCCATGGCCTTTCTAGTCACTGGTTGGTTGGATTTCCTGGGGCAGGCAGAAGGTCTACACTTCCCCCTTGCATCTGGTGCATTAGCATTGGGCACAGCAAGGGCCCCGTTGTTGTAGTCTAACCAGTCTAGAGTGGAGAATTGGTCGACAAGTGGCAGGATGATGGGCTACTATCGTCTGTGCTTTTCTCCCATAAGCTCAGAAGCAGTCTTGATAGCCAATGCTAGGTGGGTGTGGTCCCATGGGCAATGCATGTCACCGATGTTGAGGTGCCAGTGGGATCCTCACTCACTCCTATTCTTACTTAGGCTGAGAGGTGTTGTAGTAGGTGTCAACATGGCAGCGGGTGCAAGCACAGATGTTGTGGTAGACATAGGTGCCTGGGCAGCAAGTCAAGTACGTACTGTGACTGTGGGTGTGGGCGTGGGCCTAGATCTGATGGTGATCTGATTCACCATAAAAGTCTCACGTGGGGAAGACAATATGACATTTTATTGGAGCAACTTGGCAGTGTCTAGGCCAAGCTTCCGATATGCAGTATGTAGTAGCAAGTGAGGTGTAGCATTGCTATGTCCTCAACAGCAGGTGGTGACTCCAAGACAGTGCTGAGCCGATCCAGGAGTAACACAGTCTTTGCAAATTTGTTGAAGTTGATCACCAGCATGATTGAGCTAACACTGCATTGTCAACATAAGCTTTCAAGTACATGACTCCTTCACAAGCCGCCACTACACCTATAAAAAGGTTGACTTGATTAGAGTGTTTCTTAGAGGTAGTGGATGTGCACCCTCTCAGATTGCTATGGAAGAGAGATGAAGGGAAAGAGAGGTCCCACCGGGTGTGCCAATTTGTGGGAACCTCGGGAATCATTTTGATTCTTAGAACAGATTTTTTGTTTTTATATGTTTTGAAATATCGACATCCGAATTTTCTAGTAAAGTAGGTGATAGACCATAAAAATACTAGATAGTCCGGGTGATATTAAAAGAGTATAGAATCGAGGTTCGAGTTCTGTGAAAGAATTTTTGACCTCTCTCCATCAGATGGTGCAAATATCCGATGTTCATTTACATCGAGCAAACACTAAAACACCCTTGATTAACTGCCATAGTGATCTTGTTTGACGAGAGCATGCACATCCACAACATATAAAGAACACAAAGGGCCCTGGCCTTTTAGGCCTGATGAGATGCAAACAAGTTTGATTAGATTTATTTTGGAGTTGACTTATGTTGATTAATAAATTTATTTTGATGTGATTTGAAATTTTGATTTCAAATTTTGATTTCAGAAGAATTTGAATGATATTTGTTTTGAGCTTGTTTGAATTGTTTGGTTTGTTTTAATCTAGTTGGTTGAAATTTATTTTATTTTGTTTTGAGTTTTGAATTTTACATGTGTTGATCAATTTGACTTGTTTAAGTTTAGTTGACATGTGTTGAATCATTTTCATGTGGTTTTCTTATATCGGTTGGTGTTTTAATACCGATTCGGGTGCGTTCGGTATGTTTTAAATGTTTTGAAGTTTGGTTCAAATATATTAAACTTGAACTTCAGATTGTTAATGAATCTGATTTCACATGTTTTAAGATTAATTCTAGATGCTTTAATGTGTTTTAAATGTGCTTTATTTAGTTGGTTGTAGGTTATTTGATGTGTACTTGTTTAAGCATTTGAATTCCAATGGATTAAGTGTATTGAATCAATTTTTCCATATTGTCTTAAATATGATTTTTGTTGAATGTTAAAGCTTTAATGATCTGTTTTAAGCATGTTTTAAGGTTGTTTGAATGTATTTTCAGATTTAATTAATTTAACTTCAGATTTGATTAACTTTTGTTCGGTTTGCATCACATCCGGTCTGTCAGGCTAGTGTCGATGCCCAGTCACATGCAATCAACTCGGCACTTGAAATGTTCATGTTCAAAGTATTCCACATCAATGTACATCAGATGTGGCAGTTCATATACCATGTTAAATGCTGTCAATGGTGCAAATATGTGAATGTCCTTCCCTTGGTGTAAAATCCACTTGATTGGGAAAATTTTGGTAGCATGCCGCCTTATTTTTCAATCGGTGTGGAATTTTACCCGTCCTACAAGGAATAGTCATTTGACTTTCCAAGTAGTAGGAAGGATCCATCTACAGTGGGAAGCGTGTCCCATGCCTACGCCCGGGTCAGCATTCCGATGCATGCCGGATGAGCCACCCAACGGAGTGTCCAGTTGTGGACTAACTCCTTATTTAATTTTGGCATTTCACATTCGGATTTAATTAAGGTCTATTTTAAATGTCCAAGGCCCAATAGGCCAGCTTCATCAGCACAATGGGCTGGTCTTCATGCTATGTCAGCCCGGTTGGCCCAGTCTTGAGCTTCATGGGCCCTGGCGGCTTGCTTTGAGCTTCATGACCCAATGGGCCTGATTTGCACCTCCATGGCCCGGTTGGCCTGATTTGCACTCCATTTTTGTACCTTGACATCTTGTTGTAGAAGTGGGGTAGGTGAGCCTCAGAGGGGATGGAATGGGTTGGCTAAGGTGCTGTTCAGGTGGGCTTTTGGTAGGACTGCACAAGGGGCAGGTTTAGGTGTGAACTGATGGTTTAGGAATGCACAAAGGGCATTTTGATATGTAGAAATCAGGGCCACCCGGCTTAACTCTTGGCCCATCCAGCGGATTCCAAGAGGCCTGAGCTGTCACCCCTCCTTCTACACATCAAAGAGTATGATTGGTTTATTTGGTGGTGCTGTAGGAGCTGTATTGGGTGTGTTGCACATAGGGCAAACTAGGTGACCATCAATGGGGCCTGACATGGGTGCTCACAAGGGCATTTTGACGTGTAGAAATCAGGGCCACCCGGCTTAACTCTTGGCCCGTCTGACGGATTCCAAGAGGCTCGGGCTGTCACCTCTCCTTCCACACATCAAAGAGGGTGTTTGGTTTGTTTGGGGGTGCTGTAGGAGCTGTATTGGGAGTGTTGCACACAGGGCAAACTAGGTAACCATCAAAGGGGCCTGACATGGGTGCTCACAAGGGGGACAAAACTTGGACCAGCAAGGGGGCCTATTTTGCATGCCATTCACGGCCTGATTGGGGGAGGCAGGAAGTGCATGTCCAAGTGATCATCAGTGGGATCAAACCAAGCATGATAGTGGAAGGTTTAGGGGCCAACATGGAGGGCCAAATGGGTGCACAAAGGGGCTGGTTCAGAGGCCTATTTTAAGGGACAGCAAGGTGCTGTTTTTTGATGGCCAAATGGAGGGTACCCTTGGGGCTAAAGGATGGCTTTCTATATACCAACGTGGATGGTGTCGACTCTAGAAATGGGTTCCGGATCGGCACCTCAAGAGAAGGTGAAAGATGGAATAGGGGAAAAGGGGGAGTGAATCGGAAGACACTCGGAAAGCGGTAAAGACTCCTCACCTCGGTCCCACACACACATTGATCTCCGAACTTTCATCTCACGGCGTCACTCGAGCATTGGAGATGGTTCAGTTCATGTGGGAGGAGAGTGAGGAGGAGATGAAATTAGAACATGAATAAAAAGGTGGTTGCCAGGAGCCGCGAGCTCCACTTTATAGAATAAAAAAACAAGATTGAGTTGATTTGACCATGTGTACCTTAGCGTGGGAGATTATATGTGGGTTAAACCTTCTTCCTCATCGGCCGGCCGATGAGGGAGAGTCCAACCGATGCTAGCTTGATCAATCTGTGCAACATAAGATAATAAAACAAATGAAGAGTTTGATTAGACTTATGAGAAGTGTAGTAACTTTAGAGAGAAAATGAGAAAGAAGTAATTGGAATCGAACTCACCGGCTATAGGGTGAGCCTTAACCCCTTTTATGTATATTTTTTTGTGATATAAAATTATGCCAAAAACTAAATAAAAATGATGCTAAATTTATTATGGATGAATGAAGAAGACATAGAAACTTGAACGGCTCAAATCGGAGCTAAAACGAAGAAGATATCACCAATATGGCCGGACAGCGCACTGGACTGAACGTGCCATGGGTTTAAGGGTGCGGTGGGCGCGCCCAAGGTGTGAGGGCGCGGTCTGTGCGCTGGGCACCCTTGGTTCAGGGGCGCGTTGCACTGTCTGGCATAACTTTGGTGCAGAGCTCGCCACAGGCAGTCCCGATGTCAGAATTGAGTGACGTTTGTTGCAGTAGATAGAAGACTCAGAGGGGAAGAGTTATTATGTTGATGACCTCTCTAGAATCCGCCTGTAGAAGTATGTAAACAATTCTGAAAGTAGATGGATGTGACAAGTAAAACCTGGATGTGCGCCCTTGGTGCAACAATCGCCACAAACAAATGGCAAGTCGGAATAGAATGCCGTCAGTTGCAAATGAAAGAGGACGAAGAGAGGAACAACTCCTCTGTTGAAGACTTTTGTTCAGTATGATCCCCGTATTTTCCACAGAAGCTGATGAAGTTGGTTGATGCAGAACGCACAGATCGAGCCTTCTCCTTCACTTTAGGATCGATCTCTCGACGTCGGATCGGCTTTGGATGTTGGGACAGCCTTGGGAGAGAGCTTGGACGACCTCAGGACAAGCTAGGCATAGAGGATTCAACTTGGGTCGTTGAGAATGGCCCTCAATTTATAGAGGATGGAAACCGGTGTAAAAAATGGAAACTGGGCCGACCGCGCCCCCGCCTTTCAAAGAAGGCAATGGCGCGCAGGGCACGCCCTCAAACCAGGGGCGCGTAGGGCACGCCCTCAATCTGAGGGTGCAGTCTGCACGCCCCCCTGTTTCAAAGGAAGTGGGGGCGCGTTACGCATCTCACTACTAAAAATCGACGGAATCTTTCAGAAATTGCTAAAAAATCGACTTGACAAACGTAACGCGCCCCCGAACCGGGGGCACGGTACAAATAATCGAAAATCATCGATAGTAACTTCTAAAAATCCGGTTTAGAAGGTGTAAAATGGGGCACTTTCCAATTTTTGGAAACTGACCGTGCCCCAACGTTTCAAAGGAAGCGGGGGCGTGTAGGGCGCACCCTCCCCTTTCAAGGGGAGCGGGGGCGCGGTAGACTCTCCCGTTTGTTGCGTTGGAAAGAGGGCCTTCAACTGCACCTCCTCAAGTCTGTAAACCAGCTGGCATGACTCCCGAGACGTTCGCACGGGGCTTTCTACCGGTTTACCCTTTCACGAAAAGCTAAAAACCGTGGCGAAGATCCGGAAGGGCACGGTTCCGGTCGAGGAATCTCGGGTCAACTCGGGATGACTAAAAATGATGACCGAACAAGTCCGGTATGGTCAGAAAACCCGAAATCATTGAAAAATTGGAAATTAAACCGGTAAACGTGAACCGAACATCGAAAAAGTCGGGAAACCCTAAAATTGACCGGAATGGCCGTATGGCCCAGGTTGATAAAATATACGGCTAGGATCGACCCGGATGACTCAAAAAGACCCGGTGATGATCGAAAAGGCCTAATGTGTGGTCCATGATACCCGTGTCAATACAGATTGAAAAAGCCATAACGAAGAAACTGTTATAGACTAACGCCTACCGAAAAGACTTGTCGGAAACCCCGAATGTTACGAAACACACGTGGGACTCCCGAGACGTTCAAGCATGGACCATTCAAGGTCGGTCATCGAGCAGGCTTCATGTTTTTACGGTTCACGCATGGCTCTCACTTGAAGGTTACGGCATCATTCCGAAAATCATCGGTCCATTCTCAACTTGCGAGGGGCTCCACCAGCGTCCTTAGCTCATCTCCACGAGGTAATCCGAATCAGGTAACGGTCAAATAAGAATATCGCCTATGGAATAAGAGTCTGCGGCTCCGAATTAGGCCAATTTGGCATGTCTACAGCTTGCCTCGGCTTGATGTCGGCTTTGCAAGGGAATGGAATGTAGCGGAGCGGAGTGAAACGTAAAGAAAGCATAGCAAAGCGAGATGGATCGTAGTGGAATGCAGTGGAGTGAAATGGTGATGGAATGAAAAGGTGGCATCATGGTTATAGACATGCAATTTTGGTCCAATTGAAGAGCTTGAATTCTTTTTTTCATGAATAATATATGAGTAACATTTCAAGGGAACCAAGTTTTCCGGAAAAATCAAGTTTTTCGGCGTATTTCGAAGAAGATCGATAGGTGTTGACCAGGGTCAAAGTGCCCTATATACAGGGCACCAGGTGCCCTGTATATAGGGCACCTGGCACCCTACTTATAGGGCACCTGGCGCCCTACTTATAGGGCACCTGCACCTGGTCTGACTGATTGGACAGATTGATGGGACAGTTCTGCAGATAAAGTTGCCCTCTTCTTGTCTATAAAAAGACCCCCATTTGGAGGCCTGAGGACACACCAAGGGCGCCTTCCAAACTCTCTCATCCACCACAACACTCCCAAGGCCTTACAATTCCTCTCCAAGCTCTCAAACCATTCTAAAACCATCTCCCAAAAACCCGAAAAACCTGCAGTTTTCTTCTTCAGAATTATGATTTTTCTCCGACTTTGAGGGCCTCTACACTCCATTTCCTTTACATCTATTGCCAAAACACTCTTCCATTAGCTTCACTTGAGTATTGGCTGCTTGAAGAACTCCTTCTTCCATCTTGGAGGTCTTCCTACACTCCGGGGCGACGCCGCGAAGAAGGGAAGAAAATCTGCTGGAACCAATCCCTGGTGCCCTATAAATAGGGTACTTTGACTTTGGTCAACGCGCCCCATCGAGGGGACACCTGCAGCTAGCGCCTCATATATGGGGCACTAGCAGGGGCAGACCCCGTTTTGCATTTTTTTAGTTTATTTACCTTTTCGGATGATTCTTTACTCCCCCCTTTCATTTTAACTTTCATTAACATGTCATTTACCATGCATTAAGTCACACATTTGCATCTTCATACCTCTTTAAAAACCTATCAAAAATAGGGGTTGGGATTTAGTCCCAATCCAGTTAGTTCCTTCCCTTTTGCGTGTTTAAGTTCGAATTTGAGCATGATTCTACACTTTCAATATAACTAATGATCTTTTCACTTGTTTCTATGTTTTCATTTGGACATTTGTAGGTAAATTCGGCCAAGGTGGAGCTTCAACCGGATCAAAGACGAAGGACTCACTATGCTCTCTTCTTTCGGCCGGCCGAGAGAGGAGAAGTCAGAACCCAACAATCCCCACTTCCAAAGGTACGGCGGTCATTTTTATTCTTCATTTTTTATTTCTATTATATTTTGGAGTCTTTGGCTCCTGGCAACCACACCCACTAACATCCCATCCACCAAGTCCCCAAAGCAAGCGTAGGGGCCGGAAAAGGGAGATCTACGGATATCCCGTTTTGGGTGCTTACACCTTTTGGCGACCACGGTGGGACCAACTTTGCTTTAGTGAATTCTTCTCTTCTTTCCTATGAATGTCCACTTGAAAACATGCTTATTTTCACTCTATTTCTCATTTAAGTCATTTCCATTTTCTTACATTTCCATTTTCTTGCTTACATGCTTGTTTATTTCCTTGAAGCATCATCTTGTTTCTTCTGATTTACTTGCCTTCCGTTGGTCCTTTTAAAAGCATAATGATCTGATTTCTAGCTTTGATTATCAACTTACTTCACCTTAGCATCTTAGATGTCATCTTCTTTCATCCCTTGTTAAGTATACTTGCCTATTTCCTTCTAAGCCTAGTTCTTCTTTAGTAAATTTTCATAGCATGCTTAGTCAAAATTAGTTCTCTCTTTCACCTTAGTTTGATTGCATATCATTGTCTTGTTTACTTGCTTTTTACAGCATCTTGTTAATCATTGTATGCTTTTATTTTCTTTTTGCTTGCTTCTTATTCCTTGACATTTCACTTGCATTTAGTTTGCATTGGAGTTTCGGGTTCGCCCGTCTCCTTATGACATCCTAGAAGGGAGGCTCTCTCCTCCCAAAGCCCCACACATCCAAACACCCCTCTTGATGGTTTCCAACTCCTCCTCCGAGGATTCCCTCTCGGAAGGACTGGGTAGCTTCCATCAATGCCTCCGTAAGTCCCCAGACGTGAAGGATTCCCTCTTCACTGATCGGGCTGGTTGTACCCTTTTTACCACAAAATCCGGAGTACCTATTACCTATCATTGTGTAAAGAGTGACAACCTTAGATTGCTCGGCGTTGTGAGAGCATAGGGTCCTACCCATTTATTTGAGTGGATAATATTTCTCTTAACAAGCCATTAATTTGAGGATGAAACAACAACAAAAATGTGTGTTAATCATTCTAAGTCTTTGCTATTACTTGTTTGCCAACAAAAACTAAAAATTAAACAAAAATCCCAAAATCATTTAAAAAGAACCAAAAAAAAATTTGCTTGAGGTTTGTTTGCTTGACAACTTGCTTGTCTGAAAAAAGAAAATCAAAACAAAAAGGGGGTCAAAAATCAAAACCAAAAAAATCTTTGAGCTTTTATTTTTCAACCTTCTTTTTCTGTTGTGTTTATGAATTTAAGGTCAGGACGAGTTATCGAAATGGCAGATCAAAGATACGAGCAACTATAGTTGGAGCATGACCAATCTTATTTCTATCCAGATGCCGTATGTGCCGTCAATGAACCCGAAATTCTCCTTGAACCTAGTCAAATTTCTCCTCAACCCAATCCAAATTCACTTTGGGAGACATTCTCTCCTGCCGACCCCACTCAACTTTAGGCTATTGAAGCCATTCTCACGGGCAAGTCGCCCGCCAAACACATCCCTTTCGAAGGTGGTCTTCACATCTCTACCCCTCGATCGGTAGCACATCAACCCAATATGCCCACTCATGTCCATTCTTATACCGGGCTCGTAACCCCAATCTCTCATCCGGTAGCTAATCTAGATCACCCTGATCCGAATGTCGTTGCTCCTTCTAGGCCACTAGTTCATTCTTCTAATCATCTCAACCCTACTCACCTTTTGGTGCATCCCCCCATGTACCTTTCTTATCTAGCCACTTCAGCCCATCCAATCCCAATTCTGGTGCACCAAGCACCCACTCCTCCTCCTCCTCTTCGGGAACCTTCTGTTGATCTGGCTATGATTAACAAAATCAATCACATGGATGAGCAGTATAGAGAGCTTAGACATCTAATTGACACAAAGGCAGCCCCTGAAATTTCTCTTCCTTCCCTCCTTACTTTTCATCTACCTCCCTCTGAGATGCCAGTATACCGCTATTACAACGAAACCGGTAATCCCTTCATTCATATCAAGGACTTTCTATATGAGTTGGTAATGTGGAAAAATGATCCAAGAGCCCTTGCTTTTCTTTTTAAAAAATCATTAGAGGGTTCAGCTTTAGAGTGGTTCTACTCGCTTGACTCTTTAGAGACGAGTAACTTTGAAACTGTCAAAGCTAAATTTTTACAGAGATATCAAGATAGGGTCGGACCAACATATTCCATCATCGACCTCATAACCGAAAGAATGAGAAATGATAAAGATTTTACCAGATATGTTGATAGGTGGAGGTCCATGGCAGAAAAGCTTACTGATTCCATTTCAGAACCAGAGCAAGTGAAGATGATCATCACCAATGCCACTCCGGCCTTAAAAAAATATGATGGTTTTGCATCACCCCACCTCCATGAGTAAACTCTATTAGAGGGCATGGTACATTTAAACGCAGCTTAGGGACTCACCTATCATGAACTTATTTGATCCTAGACCCCGAGCTGTCAAGAAAATCACTTTTACCACAACCGACCCAGTGACTGAGGGCATAGTGACCAACGAAAATCTCAACGTTGTATGGAACCCACCTAGCAATTATCAACACTAGTTCAGGAACCCTCAACAAAATCAACCATTTAGAAACCCTCGTCAACCTTAGCCTCACCCTCAACCTCAGTTCCAGCCCCGTCAGCAACAAGCTTCGATCCCTCAGTGACCGCAAGCCCTAGTTCCCCAACCACCACGGCAACAACTGGCCCACTACAACCAAGCACCCCCTCCCATGGCCTACGAACCTCAAAAGGTTCGACCTAAGAGAACCATTACCCGCCATTGTTGTACTCTCTCATGGACATCTTTAATGCACTCATGTTGGCAAGGCAAATTGCATTGCCAATGGAGAAGTTGAAGTGGCCTCAAAATGTCAACACAGAGCGATACTGCCTGTTTCACAGATTTCCTAGGCACACAATGGAAAATTGCTTTCAGTTCAAAGACTACATCCATGACCTTAATGAGCAAGGCAGTATTGACTGGAACCAGATGGGGGAATACATCAGAACAGTGAAAAACCAACGACAGCATACACTAGCTCAGCAGCAACAACAACAGAACCCCGGCCTGGGGATTATCCAAAACCCTCTACCTCCACATGCACCCACACCTGGGAATCAACACGTTAATCCCATTTTGATCTCTTCCGAGGAGTATCATGATCGGGGCCAGAATTGGCAAGTCAAAGGAGCCACCTCTGCCATGCACATCAACTTACCTGACCCTCCTAACCGAACCATCCACTCTATACCCCGAACAACTATGTCACCTAATCCCATCACATTAAATAGAACACCTATCATACGAATGCCATCACGACCCATCATAACACCACCAGCCATACAACTCCAATCAGGATGGACCCTAATCTGCCCGGTTAATCCACCACAAACATCACCACCACTAGGACCCATCATCAACCTGCCCCGAGCAACTGTACCTTCACAACCTACCATGCCTCAAACCACCAACATTACACCCGTCCCAAGAACTCCCATCATTCGACCTAACCCACCACCCATTACTACCATCCCAACTATAGCTTCTCAACTTGCCATAGTACTTAGGAGTGGGCGCATGTTCCAAAGGGTCTTTCCATAGGCTGGTCAGTCAGGGTTGGTACCAGAAGTAGAAGAAGAACACATCGAAGAACCGTTGCCTGGGACATCCTATTACTTGCTGAAACATCTTGATAAAACCCCGGCATGGATCTCTATTTTAGAGTTGATCAAAAGATCCAAAGTCCATCAAGAGGTTCTCCAACAATACTTACAGTGGGTGATGGTGAATGAGAGCCTCCCCCCAGAAAAGATCTCATCAGTTCTGGTCCCAAGAAGTGAGTACCCGGCCCTTACATTCACAAAGGAAGAGTTGGCCGACTAGTAAATAAAGAAATGTGCCTTATGTATCACAATCCACATCAATGGAGTAGGCATTAAGTCATGTTTGGTCGATACTGGAGCCTCCATTAATGTTTTGCCACCAGAAACATTACGTCTTTGTGAAATTTCTGAAGAGGATGTCCGGCCATCTCAAATAACAGTGACCGCATATGATAATTTGAAAAAGCCTACCAATGGCATGATTACATTGAATGTGAAGCTTGGACCCCGAATAGTCACTGTTGACTTTCACATACTTGAGATGGATCCGACATACAAAGCTATTCTTGGACATACCTATTTGGAAGCACTAGAGGCAGTCACCTCCACCAATCATCAGTGTCTCAAATTTCCTTACAAGGGACAAGTGATTAAGGTGACTAGCATGCCCCTAGATCATCCACCTTCTCCTCCACCACCCCGCGGGTTGCCAAATGAGCCGATTTTGACAATCTTGGATCTTCCAGAAATAAGTAGGCAGCCAAGGCAAGTGTGGAAAAGGAAAAGAGAGAAAAATGAAACTATTGGGTGGCATATAATGAAGAGTTTGAGATACCATGAGGGCCGAGGACTAAGCAAAGAATTGCAAGGCATAGCTGAGCAAATCAAACTAATGAGGTTACAACCAAAAAGCGGGGTTGAGTATGATGGAACGATGGCGAATGGTCAGAATCTCAGAAGCAGATACTTTTCTGGATGCTTACAAAAGTTTTTTATCAAGAAAGAAACCATTCAACTGGCTGAGAACAAGGAAGAACAAGAGCTGGAACAAGACAAAAGAAGAAGAACCGATGACCCTGAAGATTACGTGTATCTTGAAATATCTCTTTTGTTTTCCAACGATAAAGAAGGGTCAAGCAATGAACCACTCCAGGCTGAACCACCTGTTGACCCACCTGAGGGTCATATTGCCAAACCAACTCGAGAAAAAGTCCAACCAACTCTACGAGGGCCTTCCCTCATTATGTCATCTTTTGGGGCCGACGCCTCAACTCACTGTGATGCTCTCCCCGGTCTTCTTGGCCCGATCCTTATTTCTAGGCCCTCAGGCCCAACTTATGGGTCCGCGTATCCACTTGTTGCTCTTGGGCCATCGAGCCCCTCCATTGAATCCGGGCCTCTGCACCCATTTTCTCCAATTCTCGGGCTTTCGAGCTCATCTCCTAAACCCGGGCCCTTGAGCCCACAACCGAGCGTGTCCGAAAGATGATTTCCCCCTTCCTTACATCGATGTTCTTGTTGATAACACAGCAAGATATGAAACCCTATCGTTCATGGATGGATATTCAGGGTATAATCAAATTCGGTTAGCAGAAGAGGATCAAGAAAAGATCTCGTTCACTACACCTTGGGGAACCTATTGCTACGTTGTCATGCCCTTTGGATTAAAGAATGCTGGAGCAACTTATCAAAGGGCCATGGTGGCGATATTTCATGATAATATGCATAAATTTGTAGAGGTGTATGTGGATGATCTAGTGGTTAAATCTCAAACCCAAAATGAGCATGCTGAGGTGTTAAAAAGGGTTTTGCAACGAGCCAGGGAATATAAGCTTAAAATGAACCCCAAGAAGTGTGTGTTTGGAGTATCATCCAGAAAGTTACTTGGGATCATCGTCAGTAAAAGAGGCATCGAAATCGATTCCAACAAGGCCAAGGCCATCATTGATATGCCTCCACCAAAGAACTTAAAAGAACTGAGAGGGTTGATTGGTAGGCTACAATTTGTTCGCCGGTTTATCTCACAACACTCCCAAAGGTATAAACCTTTCTATGAGTTAACTAAGGCGAAGGCCGAATTTAGATGGGATTCAAGATGCCAAGAGGCATTCAATGGTTTAAAGAAATATCTGTCAAGCCCACCTGTGCTCAAACCTCCGGTTCCTGGCAAACCCTTAATCTTATACATCTCAGTTTTGGAAGGATCTCTTGGAGTAGTATTGGCACAATTAAATGATGAAGGGAAAGAGCGAGTAGCATATTATTTGTCCAAAATCTTTGATCCTTGTGAGCAAAAGTATACAACCATGGAAAAAACCTGTGCCGCCCTGGTTTGGGTGGTCCAGAAGCTTAAACACTACTTTCTGGCTCACAAGGTTAATCTCATTGCTCGTATGAATCCCATCAAATTTTTTCTTGAAAAATCTATCCTAACTGACCAGTTAGCACGTTGGCAGAGCTTTCTCTCTCAATTTGACGTCACCCAACAAAAGGCAATCAAGGGCTATGCAATTGCTGAACACCTTGCCCATCATCCTATCCCATTCTTTGACCCTATCCAATCAGAATTCCCCAACGAAGAATTGATGTCCATTCGAACTTTCAATCTGTGGACTTTATATTTTGACGGGGCATTAAACTCCCAGGGTAGAGGGATAGGGATTGTTCTTCTATCACCCGAAGGTGACACCATTCCACAAGCTTTTCACCTCCATTTTCCAGCAACAAACAATATAGCTGAGTATGAAGCCTTGTTGGCTAGACTGGAGGCCGCTCACTTCTATGGTGTCACTAAACTAAGGGTGATCGGTGATAGTCAGTTGATTCTCCGCCAAGTGCTTGCCAAATACCGCACATCTCATCCTCGGCTCAGACCATACCAAGAACTCACCACCTGTTACATCAAGCTATTCTCCAAACTCGAATTCATTCATGTCCCCCGTGCTCAAAATATTCTTGCCGACGCTCTCGCTTCCCTGGCATCTTCACTATCTGTCCCGCTAGGCAGACAGGTTAGGACGATCTATGTCCGCCAATGTACCATTCCGGCAGTAGAAGATGCACGATTCTTGAAGGTTAAAGAAGAGTTTGAAAGGAAGGAGTACATTGAGCAGAAGAATGAAGTATCTTTGGTCGAATTGGAGGAACTAGAAGAGGGTGTGAAACCATGGTATCATGAGATTACGAATTACTGTCGGGATCATACATACCCACCAGGATCAACTGCCGAAAATAAGAAAGCCATAAGAAGAGTCTCCCAGAGATACACCATCTTAGGTGGAGTGCTTTATAAAAGGAGTCTGGCCGGCATTCTATTAAGGTGCATGGATGAAGAAGAGGCTGAATTGGTGCTTAAGGAAGCACATTCCGGAGTATGTAGAGGCCATGTAAATGCCCAAGCCCTCGCCAAGAAGATCATCAGGCAAGGGTATTATTGGCCTACTCTGGAAAAAGATTGCTCGATCTTTGTCTGGCACTGTCATCATTGTCAACTTCACGCCGACAAGATTCATTCTCCCGCGTCTTCCCTTCACCCGATTCATGCCCCATGGCCCTTCACTATGTGGGCTTTTGATGTTATCGGACCCCTTGGTGACCCAAACTCCACAAACAAAACCAAATCCTTCATCCTAACGGCAATGGAGTACTTCACCAAGTGGGTGGAAGCGGAAGCATACGTGGAAATCAAGGCATCAACAGTCTGCACCTTCATCAAACACAACATCATTGCTAGGTTCGGGATCCCAGGTGACATCATCACCGACAATGGACCACAATTCATCTCCCAGGAGCTGCGTGACCTTTGCAACAGGTATTGCATCAGATTGCATCATTCATCTCCATATTATCCTCGAGGCAACGGTCAAGCATAAGCCACCAATAAAACTCTTATAAAAATCATTAAGAAGACGTGTAAGTCTAGCAAGTTCGCGGACTGGATAGATAAGCTAGTTGATGCTCTATGGGCCTACCGCACTTCTATTCGAACCCCAACAGGTCAAACCCCCTATGCCTTGGCATTTGGGATGGAGGCGATAGTACCATACGAAGTACTCATTCCTTCCCTCTAAGTCCAGATCGATCGAGACATCCCAATGGATGAAAGCCAAGATTCCCTTCTTGCGCAACTCGAACTCTTGGATGAAAGAAGGCTGGCCGCTGCCGAACATGCTAGATCTTATCAGATTAGACTTAAAGGATTTTATCAGAAGAGAGTGGTAGAGAGAAAATTTGAAATCGGTGAGGTTGTGCTTAAAAGAATATTCATTAAGCCTGGCGGTCCCCGCTCCAAACTTCAACCTAATTGGGAGGGTCCGTATGTAATTTCGGTTGTTTATCCCGATAATTCATATAAGCTAATTAATGTAGAAGGAGAAGAACTAGCTCATTCCTGGAATGGTGTATACCTCAAAAAATATTTCCCTTAAAACAAAATCATAAAAGCAAAAAAAAATCTATAAAATCCAAAGGTGTGAAGAATGATGGTAACATCTAACGCCTTCTTGTTCGGTGCACCAACTTGTCACTTAGGGAAATAAGGATAGGCATCATACTGCACACACTGCACACCTAGGTTTCGGAATCCGATGATTGGAAGTCAGAGAGAAAGCTAGGCAACACTTGGCAAAAGAAGGTCAACCCTATCCTATTCTCTTCTTATCTCTATCCAGAATGGATGAAAAGGGGTCAGAATAAGGAGTATCAAAAGTGCCCATTGCCTTAGTAGGAGGATGCCTCTGAAGGCCCGACTTCTTAAAAGAAAAGGTACCAAAGGATGGGCAATGACCCCTCAGGCCAGCAAAAGAATAGACCTATCTGAATGAAGCCCAAAAAAGGAAAAGGGCTCCAAAAGATGGGCAATGAACCCCTCAGATCAAAATCAAGCAAAAGAAAAAAGACATGTCTGAATGTGGGCCATCAAAGAAAAAGGGCTAGAAGGAAGGACTCAAGGATGTCAAATTCCAAACGGGCAATGCGAGCACTAGTAGAGAAACAAATTTGACACCCCTGAATCCTATTAAGGACTTACCATCAATCCTCTTCCCTCTTTAACCTTGCGAGCATGGTTAACCGACTGGATCCAAGAAAAGCCATAGCCTATCAAAGGCAGAAGGTCAGAAGATTTTGGACTAGGCACTTTCTTACACGTGATGCCTACTCTTAACCCTTAGGTAACGATGAGGGACACCTATGGCAAGCAAGGCAGAGGATTAGATGGTCGTTCCTTTCACACCGAACAAAAAAAAATTAAATACTTAGAAAATACGAAACAAATTCATAAAATCAAAATTCTTAAAAAAGTAAAAATCCAAAATACCAAAAGATCATAAAAATTCCAAAACACCAAAAAAATCATAAAACCATCAAAACCCAAACAAATCAAAAATTTCAAAACACCTAAAAATTAGCTTTCTAGACTGATTAGTTGCCTTTGCATTCATGTTTCATTTCAGTCTTGAATATTTCCTTTTATGCATACTTATGTTTTTCTGTTATCTTTACCTTGATAAGCCCTATGTCCCTTGACAAAAGATCAATGCAACTTTGCCCTCTCCTCGCAAGGGACTAAGCCAAAATAAAGTTTTAATATCTTCTCTTGAGTGGGTGCAGGAACAGGAGAAGGCATGCCGGCTTCATATCCCCAGACACAAGAGGAAGCAAAAACAACAACAAAAATTGAAAATTGAAAAACAAAAGTGGACTACCCCGACCCCTATTAGGACTTGCATTTAGTATTGCATCTATTAAAATAAATAATATTTGAGATGTTGAAGACCTCAAGTCTAGAGGGGGCTGAGCCTGAGAACCCCTTCAACAAAATCAGTGAGGGCTCAGTCATTCCTTAGGCTTGCGGATAGGCCAAAGTTGAATATGCGGGGACAACGGTTTCTTCGTGGATTTCCTGACCCGTTATGTTCAACCTATATCTTCAACTATTTTCTTATACTTATTTGTATTTCTTTAAACCCAGCATGCATCATTTCATACACCATCATGCATCATCCCACCACAACCATTTCTTGCTTCCTAATCCTGCCATAACCTCCTTCCAGTCACATCTTGAACCCTTTTAAAGATGATCTTTTATAGCCCCTAGAGGAGGTCTTGATTTTTCGCAGAATCGGTTTCCACCATGTTTTAACAATGATTTCATTGAAACAAGAAGTTTTTACATGTCGAACTGAATAGGTATTGTTGAGTAAAACCTTATGAATTTGAAGAACCCAACATTGGTTGATTGGTTGTCTCCTCTTTACTTTTCGCAATTTACTTTTCAATGCATTTCTACCGAGTCCAGCACACCATGAAGTTCGGGTCCTGGTCGGTAACAATTCTCCCCCACGTGGGATTTTAGTTATTTATTTTCAGTACTGTTCTTCTCTTTAACCAATCAACCAGAGGGAAGGTTTCGATAAGACAAAGGGTTATCTCGAAGTCCGGTAAAGTTTTATTCCACTCAACTAGGACAATGAGGGCGTGTCTAAATCTACACCTTGGCGTCACCTTTTTAGTCCGTTACCACTTCATTCCACTGCGCCTCACTACGCTTCACTACATTCGCCTACGCTACATTCATGTCACTCCCTTGCAAAGCCGAAGCCAAGGCGAGGCAAGCTGTAGACACACAATTTTGGTCCAATTGAAGAGCTTGAATTCTTGTTTTCATGAATAATATATGAGTAACCTTTTAAGAGAACCAAGTTTTCCGGAAAAATCAAGTTTTTCGGCGCATTTCGAAGAAGATCGATAGGCATTGACCAAGGTCAAAGCGCCCTATATACAGGGCGCCCTGTATATAGGGCACCTGGTGCCCTACTTATAGGGCACCTGCACCTGGTCTAACTGACTGGACAAATTGATGGGACAGTTCTGCAGATAAAGTTGCCCTCTTCTTGGCTATAAAAGGACCCCAATTTGGAGGCTTGAGGACACACCAAGGGTGCCCCCCAAACTCTCTCATCCACCACAATACTCCCAAGGCCTTATAACCCCTCTCCAAGCTCTCAAATCGTTCCAAAACCCTCTCCCAAAAACCCGAAAAACCTGCAGTTTTCTTCTTCAGAAATATAATTTTTCTTCGACTTTGAGGGCCTCTACACTCCATTTCCCGTACATATATTGCCAAAACACTCTTCCATTAGCTTCACTTGAGTATTGGTTGCTTGAAGAACTTCTTCTTCCATCTTGGAGGTCTTCCTACACTCCGGGGCGACGTCGCGAAGAAGGGAAGAAAATCTGCTGGAACCAATCCCTGGTGCCCTATAAATAGGGTGCTTTGACTTTGGTCAATGCGCCCCGTCGAGGGGACACCTGCAGTTAGCGCCCCATATATGGGGCACTAGCAGGGGCAGACCCCGTTTTGCATTTTTTTTAGGTTATTTACCTTTCCGGTTGATCCTTTACTCTCCCCTTTCATTTTAACTTTCATTAACATGTCATTTACCATGCATTAAGCCACGCATTTGCATCTTCATACCTCTTTCAAAACCTATCAAAAATAGGGGTTGGGATTTAGTCCCAATCCAGTTAGTTCCTTCCCTTTTGCGTGTTTAAGTTCGAATTTGAGCATGATTCTACACTTTCACTAGAACTAATGATGTTTTCACTTGTTTTTATGTTTTCATATGGACATTTGTAGGTAAATCCGGCCGAGGCAGAGCTTCAACCGGATCAAAGACGAAGGACTCACTAAGCTCTCTTCTTTCGACTGGTCGAGAGAGGAGAAGTCGGAACCCAACAATCCCCGCTTCCAAAGGTACGACGGTCATTTTTATTCTTCATTTTTTATTTCTATTATATTTTGGAGCCTTTGGCTCCTGGCGACCACACCCACTAACATTCCATCCACCAAGTCCCCAAAGCAAGTGTAGGGGCCGAAAAATAGAGATCTACGGATATCCCGTTTTGGGTGCTTACAAAGGTGTAGATATAGACACGCCCAACGACCAGATTCGGCAAGACGAATCTCCTCAAGTATCCTGGATGACTGCCATGTTTCATCAGGCCTTCCTTTGTTCGATTGGTAAGAGATGTGCCGTTGGCACGATAGAAAAATAGCCAACCCCCAACGCAGTGGGGAGTCCCCGAAACATGGGTTCGTAGGTTCATCATCAGCCGGTAACCCGATCTTTGCGGTGTTTTTGTACTGTGATGGGCTAAAGTTTTTTTTAAAAGAAATTTGTTTTTAAAAATTAAAAGAATACCAATTGAGCACATTCAGGCTCTTAGATTCATTTAAGTCTTCCAAGAGACAAGATTTGATTCGGAATGGAATGATCTTAGATTCCAAAAGGCAAATGTTGAAGCACAGATCGTGAAAATAGTGACGGTGCAAGTTCTGATCAAATAGGAGGCCCTTGGCTGGATAAGTTGACTGCCACAGTGGGATAAATAGCAAGAAGGTTGTTGTAGTGGCCACAATGGTGATAGAAATAAAGGAGTTGGAGGCACAAGGTGATTATCGAACACGGTGGGATTAACATACACAGTGGGATATATGAAGGGTCGGTGGGACTAGAGAACACGATGGGATTAGAAAACACGGTGGAGTTCAGAATGATCAGAATTAGGATAAAAAATTTAGAGACTAGGGTGAGAAGGTGAAGATTATGAAAAGATGTATGCAAAGACAAAACAAAATGTAATGCAACTAATGCTACATGATGTATGTTGGGCTCAAGAAAACAAAACGAAACATGTATAACAATAGTTGAAGATATAGATTGTCTATGAGGTCAAGATACTCATTCGGGAACCATCATCCCTTACAGCACAACTTTGGGCTTATCCGTGAGCACAAAGAATGACCTGACCGTCGTGGATTTTGATGAAGGGGATCTCGGGCCTGATCTTCTTTGCATTCACGATCTTCAACATAAATGCATAAAATAAATAGGAATGCACCTAATATATGCTAAGAAAGGAAATGATAATGGTGAGTTTGCGGTGTAATGACATGCATTCTCACAAAAGAGTTCATGTGTCCTAATGAGGACATAGAGTAAAAGCTTCTGGGCAAAGTTGAGGCTGAGGTAATGATGACTCCTCCTGCTGAGAATCCTCAGGGGAGGAAAGTGGCGAGCATCACCTTATTGAAGTCTTGCAAAGAAAGCTCCTCAGTAGAGTTGAAGCCGAGGTTATGGTGACACCTCCTCCTAAGAATCCTTATGGGAGGGAAGTGGCGAGTATTGCCTTGTTGTGTAGTTCTTCCATTTGTTCTTCGTTCCTGAAACACTCGAGAAAGGAGATTAGAAAGCTGTGGGAACCTCGGGAATCATTTTGATTCTTGAAATGTGTTTAAAAGATTTGTTTTTTTTATGTTGAAATATCGTACCTGAATTTTCTAGTAAAATAGGTGATAGACCATAAAAACTACTAGATAGTCCAGGTGATATTAGAAGAGTATAGAACCGAGGTTCGGGTTCTGTGAAAATATTTTTTGACCTCTCTCCATCAGTTGGTGCGAATATCCAATGTTCATTTACATCGAGCAAACACTCGAACAACCTTGATTAACTGCCATAGCGATCTTGTTTGACGAGAGCGTGCACATCCACAACATATAAAGAACACAAAGGGCTCCGGCCTTTTAGGCCCGATGAGATGCAAACAAGTTTGATTAGATTTTGTTTGAAGTTGATTTATGTTTGATTTATGAATTGATTTAGATGTGGTTTGAAATGTTGATTTCAGATTTCCATTTGACTTGGATTTGAATGTTAAGTGTTTTGAGCTTGTTTGAATTGTTTGATTTGTTTTACTTCAATTGGTTGAAGTTTATTTTATTTTTTTTACTTGATATTTTAGATGTGTTTATCAATTTTGACTTGTTTAAGTTTAATTGACATGTGTTGAGTCATTTTCATGTGATTTTTTCATGTCGGTTGGTGTTTTCATACCAATTCGGGTGTGTTCGGTATGTTTCAAGTGTTTTGAAGTTTGGTTCAAATTGATTAAACTTGAACTTCAGATTGTTAATGATATGAATTTGGCATGTTTTAAGATGAATTTCATATGCATTAATGTTTTCTTTACTCTGTTCTCTTCAATTAGTTGTGATTTATTTGATGTGCACTTGTTTAGTAAATTGAATTCCAATGGATTAAGTGTATTAAATCATTTTTTCCAGATTGTATTAAATCTGATTTTTGTTGAATATTAAAGCTTTAATGATATGTTTTAAGCATGTTTTAAGATTGGTTTGAACATATTTTCAGATTTGATTAGGTTAACTTCAGATTTGGTTAACTCTTGTTCGGTTTGCATCACATCCGGTCTGTCGGGCTAGTGTCGATGCCCAGTCACATGCAATCAACTCGGCACTTGAAATGTTCATTGAATATTCATGTTCATGTTGGTGTACATCATATGTGGCAGTTCATATGCCATGTTCAATGCTGTTGAAATGCAAATGTGTGAATGTCCTTCCCTTGGTGTAAAATACCACTTGATTGGGAAAATTTTGGCAGCATGCCGCCATATTTTCCAATCGGTGTGGAATTTTACCTATCCTACAAGGCATAGTCATTTGACTTTACAAGTAGTGGGAAGGGTCCGTCTGCAGTGGAAAGCGTGTCCCATGCCTACGCCCGGGTCAACATTCCGGTGCATGCCGGATGAGCCGCCCAATGAAGCGTCCAGTTGTGGACGTTATCCTTATTTAATTTTGGCATTTCGCATTCAACTTTAGTCAAGTGCGCTTTTTAAATGTCCAAGGCCCAATGGGCAACTTCATGTCAACAGCTCAATGGGCCGGTCTTCATGCTATGTCAGCCCGGTTGGCCTATCTTGAGCTTCATGGGCCCTGGCGGCCTATTTTGAGCTTCATGACCCAATGGGCCAGATTTGCACCTCCATGGCCTCATTGGCCTGATTTGCACTCCATTTTTGCACCTTGACATCTTTCTATAGCAGCGGAGTAGGTGAGCCTCAGAGGGGCTGGAATGGGTTGGCTAAGGTGCTGTTTAGGTGGGCTTTTGGTAGGACTGCACAAGGGGCAGGTTTAGGTGTGAACTAGGACTGGTTTAGGAATGCACAAAGGGCATTTTGACATGTAGAAATCAGGGCCACCCGGCTTAACTCTTGGCCCGTCCGGCGGATTCCAAGAGGCCCGGGCTGTCACCCCTCCTTTCACACATCAAAGAGGATGTTTGGTTTGTTTGGGGGTGCTGTAGGAGCTTTATTGGGTGTGTTGCACATAGGGCAAACTAGGTGACCATCAAAGGGGCCTGACATGGGTGCTCACAACGGGGGCAAAACTTGGGCCAGCAGGGGGGCCTATTTTGCATGCCATTCGGGGCCTGATTGGGAAAGGCAGGAGGTGCATGTCCAAGTGACCATCAGTGGGGTCAAACCAAGCATGATAGTAGAAGGTTTAGAGGCCAACATGGAGGGCCAAAAGGGTGCACAAAGGGGCTGGTTCAGAGGCCTGTTTTAAGGGGCAGCAAGGGGCTGTTTTTGTGATGGCCAAATAGAGGGTACACTTGAGGCTTTCTGTAGACAAACATGAAGGGAACTCAAAGGGGCTGAATGGGCATTACTCAGAGGGTATGACACCATGTAGAGGGGTAGAGAAGATAAGGGGAAGAGTTGAATTAAAAGGCTACATTGGAACACACTTTTTCAACTCACCAGTTTTTCCTTCTCTCTTGCACTACAGGTGGTGTTGAAGATGATGGGCTGAAGGTGCCACCAAACCCATAGTTATATTGCTGTTGGATGAGAAAAGGGGGTCTTCTCCTTGCTGATATTAATGGATGGAGCAAAGGAATGAAGAGAGCTTGCTGCACTTGCTGAAGTTGGCACACCAATCAGGTTGGCTGGTTGCACCTGCTGCTGGCACGCCTGCTGGAGGGAGGTCTTTTATCCTTCTTCTTCTTCACTTGGTACACCAAAAAGGGGGCTGGAGAGGTTTCTGACTTTCTGATGAAGACGTCCAAGCAAGGAGAAGTTCTCTTGGTGCAGGGTAGAGGGAGGAGAGGCAGGGCTTCCGCAGGGTGATCAGCTTGTCTTGCACATGGCCAGCTGAGGGGGCTTTTATAGGGGCTGAGGGGCACCATCTCCAGGAGGAGATAAGGCTGGAGGTTGTTGAGAGGAGATAAGGATAACTCAAGGGAGTTTGGGTATGATAAGGATAACCCATAGTTGGTTGTTGAGGATGATTATGCGCCAACTAGAAAAAGAGGGAGAGAAGGGTGCGCACCATCTCCTCCTTTCAAGGAGGTGTGCGCACATGACATGTGGCAAGAAGGTTGGTTCGACCAAGGCTTGGATGAGGATAAGCTTGGTTAGTTGTAGGATTAGTTAGGATGAAGATAAACCAAGGGAGAGATAGGGATAAGCCATGGGAGGTGGTTGAGGGAAGTGGTTGAGTGGGACCCACCAGCCAAGGAAGGAGGAGGTGGGTGCGCCTCCCTCCCCTATTTTCTAGGGCTTCTTGCGCACACATAAGATGAGGGAGGATGGGGTTCGGCCATGACAGGTTGGGTTAGCCCATCTTGGGTTAGGTTTAACCCTGGTTTAATCAGAGTGCTCCCGATCCAACGGCTAGCATTAATTCCGACCAAAACCAATTAAATAAATCTCAAATTGACTTCAAAAAATTCCAGATCATGCCCTGATGGCCATTGATCTTATGCTCCATACTGATGTGTGGTTGAGATCACTTGAATTGCAACGTATCTCCTGATTTAGCTAGTTTCTCCGATCGGTGCGATCTCGGCCGTCAATAATGCCGAAAACTGTATCTGAGTGCAATTACCTTCTCCCATTGGCCAAATTTATTTTTCATGCATCAATATTCATGAGATAAAAGTTTTGGGTCAAGAAAATTTAAATTTTAAGCCTATGGGTCGGTCCAGAGCTAATCGAACTATTATGCCCCTGGTGCGAGAACATACGGTTTTCCGTCCGGATTTGCTCTTTCTTGCATATCTTTTTATCCGGGGGTCGGATTTTCGATCCGTTTCGAGCGTTGCCTAGATCTATATAACCTTGACAATGTGGTAAAGTTAAAATTCTATGTTAGAGTCCCAATTTGTCCCAAAGTGTCAGGGGCAAAATGGTCATTTCGGCCTTCCGGTGTCCGTTTTTCATGTTTTTGACACCGTTGCGAAGCTCTTGACCGGGGATATGCAATGAGCACATTATATTGGCCATTTGTAGCATGTAAGGACATGCCAAGGCATTTCCAAAGCCTGTTTTCATCATCTATTCACGAATTTTCCGAATCTGGGTCAGATTTTCTACACCGGCTTCGGCATTGCCGAAACTTGTATCAAGCAAGCTAAGCGAAAAAGTTTGATGCCAACAAATGCCCCCCATGGGAAGTTTCTTGGAGATGGGAGTCGAGAAGGGACTGCCCATGTAAGTTGTCCTTCGATATTTGTTTTGCTTTGTCCCTGGCAATTTATCCACTGCTTCTGCTACATGAGCTTTCTTCAGGTCTGAGAAGGGCTTGGACCCTTGTACATGACCAACCTTGGCTTCTTTTTGTGTTTGGTTGCCCATCCTCCATTCAATAGGCACATTTGATGGTGTCAATTCTTGCGTGCTCCCCAACAAGCAAGCTCTCTGAATGAGCTAGTCTTTCATTTTTTTTTTCTTACTGATCTGACTGTCTCTTGCAAGATTTTCACTTAGACCAGCCCCCTTGATGTTTTGCCTACACGCCTCCAGAGAGGTTTTCATGTAGTAGGGTTACCTAATTTTACCTAGAGTGCCCTTTCAGGTTTTCACTCTAGCCCGGTTTTCTCTCTTCTTTTCTTCTCTTTTTTTTTCTTTTCTTTTTTTCTCTTTTCTTCTTCTTTTTTTATTTTCTCTCTTTTTTATTTTTTTTTCTTTTTCACTTTCTTTTCTTTCTCTCTCTCTCTCTGTTGTATAGGGAATTAAGGCTTCCCTCAAGCCATATGCAAATAGAATGAACCAGGTTGAGATTAGTGATAACTCAACACGGGGGTCCAACCAAAGTTGTGAAACCAATCAAGGGGCTTCAAACAAGTGAGTGGAGAAACCAACACAGAGGGGGTTCCAAAGAAGGATAAGACCAATCCAAGTGCAAAAGGCAACTTGGCATGAGGAATTAATCAAATAGGTGCGAAACCAACGCAAAGGAGGTTCCGAACAGGATTAGATCAATCCAAGTGTAGAAGGCTGCTTGGCATGGAGGACCAATACTGAAACCATCTCAAAGGGGGTTTCAAACAAGATATGACCAATGAAAGTGCCTAAGAAAACTCAACATGAGGGTCAAAATTTTGAAACTAACACAGAGGGAGTTTCAATCAAGGCAAGACCCATCCAAGTAGGGGAAAGCAACTTGGCATGAGGGTCGAGTGAATGTGAGACCAATCCAAGTGCTAGGGGAAACATGGCATGGGGGCCTAATAAGGTTGTAAAACCAACACAAAGGGATTTCGGGCTTGCCTACAAGGCCAAGTTTGTAAACTACAAAGGGTCCGGTAGGAAATCTCAAAGGGTTGGTTTCCTAGGGGTCCACACAAAGGGTAGGACTAATAGTGCCACAAAGGGGTGAATGGGAGCCTCAAAGGGGCTGGTGTCCCATGGGTCTACACAAGGTGTAGGAATAGAGTGGCACAAAGGGGCGAATGGGAGCCTCAAAGGGGCTGATTTCCCAAGGCTCCACACAAAGGGTAGGACTAAAGTGCCACAAACGGGCGAATGGGAGCCCCAAAGGGGCTGGTGTCCCATGGGTCTACACAAGGTGTAGGAATAGATCGAGTGCCACAACGGGGCGAATGGGAGCCTCGAAGGGGCTGGTGTCCCATAGGTCTACACATGGTGTAGGACTGAAGTAGGGCTATGGAAGCCAAAGTGGCATTGTAGAAGCCTTGTTTGGAGCCTCAAGAACAAGTAGTCAAGGCAACTAGTTGTGTAGGCTACCGAGATCGGGATGATCAACATAGTGAGAGTTTTAAAGCCATACAAGACCAACCTCTCCAAGATGGTTAGTTTGTTGAAGGTTGCCTGGAATGATGGTTCAGATAATGCATATTTTTTGTAGGTCATCAAGACTGGATGGTCATGACAACGTGGAAGCTTGTAGACCAACAAGATCGGAATGGTCAGGGTGGTATGGGTTTGAATTAATTTCAAAAATTGTTCAGACCAGGAAGGGTCGTGACAGTATGAGTTTTTATGGGACGTGTGGGGTCAAGATTGAAGAAAGTTTTTTTCATTTATGGACCATTAGGATCGGAATGATCAACATGGTGGGATTGCTAAAGCCAAAAGAATGACTGAAGGGGTAAGAATGAGTGAGAGTAGAGTAGGGTATTACCCTTCGTCCCTTTCAAGTTGAAGTGTGGGAACTTCCCTCAACTTTTAAAGGCAGGAGATGGTCTTCCTCGTTGCCTCAGGTATGGTCTCCCTGGCATATTTCTACTACAAGGTAGATGAGCCTATGAGAGCCTTTTCGTCATTGGCAACTCGGATCTCCTCCCTAATAAAATTAGGGGGATGAACCCACCCATCTTGTTAGGTTGGGGGCTTGTCCAAGTTGATTATTTTGTTTTTCTTATCAACCTGATTGCTCCTTTGTGGAGTTTTCACCCAGGTTGACCCCTTTTCACTTTTGCCTGTGAGTCCCATTGTAGGATTTTCACACAGCAGGGTTATCCAATTTTGCCCAAGGCGCCTTTGCAGGTTTTCACCTTGACTAGATTATTTTGACATTTTTAACCTTAGCCAATCATGGTGTTTGATTGACTAAGTCCATCAGGCATCTCCATTTTTAGCCCATTCTTTTTTTTTCATCTCTTTTTCTTCTTTTTTTAGGGAATCAAGGCTTCCCTCAAGCCATATTCTAGAAGAATGAACCAAGTCAAAATTAGAGGTAATTCAACATGGGGGTTCGAGAAGAGTTGAGATACCTAACACAAGGGGGCTTTAGCTAGGTGAATGAAGAAACTGACACAAAGGGGATTTCTCAAGGGGATGAGGCCAATCCAAGTGTGGAGGACAACTTGGCATGTGGGTCTAATCTTCAAACTGACACAAAAGGGAGGTTTTAAATGGATAAGTGGAGAAACCATCATAAAGGTGTTTCCTCGCGGATAAGGCCAATCCAAGTGAGAAAGGTAACTTAGCCTGAGGGTCAAAATTTGAAACCTACTCAAAGGGGATTTCAAGTAAGATAAGACCAATCCAAGTATGAAAGGCAACTTGGCATGAGGGTCAGAATTTGAAACCTACTCAAAGGGGAAGGAAAAAAAAGATAAGACCAATCCAAGTATGAAAGACAACTTGGCATGAGGGTCTGAATTTGAAACCTACTCAAAGGGAGTTTCAAGTAAGATAAGACCAATCCAAGTATGAAAGGCAACTTGGCATGAGGGTCAAAATTTAAAACCTACACAAAGGGGGTTTCAAGTAAGATAAGACCAATCCAAGTGTAAAAGGCAACTTGGCATGAGGGTCAAAATTTGAAACCTACACAAAGGGGGTTTCAAGTAAGATAAGACCAATCCAAGTGTAAAAGGCAACTTGGCATGAAGGTCTAATGAAGGCTCATGAAGCTAACACAAAGGAGCTTCAATCTTGCCTAAAAAGCAAAGTTTAAGAGCCACAATGGGGCTAGTAAGGAACCAAAAAGGAGCTATCCTTTTGTAAACATTTGCACTAAAGGCAGAAACAAAGTCTCAAAGGGGTGAGCATGGAGTCTCAAAGGGACTAGATTTTTAAGAAAAGCTAGCACAAATGGTAGCAATAAGAGGTCATAGAGGGACCAATAAAGAGCCTCATAATGGCTAAGTAGGGAGCCTCAAAGGGGCTAGATTTCCAAGGATCTACACAAAGGTATGACTAAAATACCACAAAGGGGTGAAGGGGAGCCTCAAAGGGGTTGGATTCCCAAAAGTCTACTCAAAGGGTAGAAGTAAAATGCCACAAAGGGGCAAAGAGGAGCCTCAAGGGGCTGGATTCCCAAGAGTCTACACAAAGGTAGGACTAAAGTGTTGCAAAGGGGCGAAAGGGAGCCTTAAAGAGGATGGATTCCCAAGTGTCTACATAAAGGGTAGGACAAAAATGCCATAAAGGGTGAAAGGGAGCCTCAAAGGGACTGGATTCCCAAGGGTCTACACAAAGGGTAGAATTAAAATGCCACAAAGGGGCAAATGGGAGCTTCAAGGGGCTGGATTCCCAAGTGTCTGCACAAAAGGGAGAACTAAAATGCCACAAAGGGGGCAAATGGGAGTCTCAAGGGGGCTGTATTCCCAAGGGTCTACACAAAGGGTAGAACTAAGGTGCCACAAAGGGGCGAAGAGGAGCCTTAATGTGATGGACTTTATGGAAGGCTTGCATAGAGGGAAGAGATGGTCACGGAAGGGACCAATGAGAGAGATAGCCTCAAAGGGGCTGATTTAAAGGTTTGCACAAAAGGCAAGAATGAGAGAGACTATTGATGCCAAAGAGGCATTTACAATAGCCTCGCTGCATGAACGAGTGGTCAAGGTAGCAAGTTGAGTAGGCTACCAAGATCAGGGTGATCAGGGTAGTAGAGGTTTTAGGGCCATACGGGCCAGAATGTCCAAGATGGTAAAAGTGTTGGGAGTCATCTGAAATGGAAGGAAAGTGGTGTGTGTGTGTGTATGTGTTTGTTTTTTTGTTGGGCCATGTGGGCTGAAAAGCCAAGGCTGGGGAATATTTTTGTAAACCACTAAAATCAGATTGGTCAAGGTGGTGGGAGTTCAAAGCATCACTAAGTCTGAACAGGCGTGAGTGATAGAGGCTTGTAGCACCATAATCAGAATGGTTAAAGTGGCGATGATTTTCTGAAAAATGTTATGGAAAGGAGGACATAGGGCAACAATATAAGAATGGCCCTCAGTGTGGTCAAGGCCAGGGTTTTAACCTGGAAGGGCTTGCATCCGAGCGTTGTAAATGACCAAGCTTAGAAGGTAGAAGGTCCACTGGGGAAACATTGGTATTTGGTAGCCACATTTGTTTAAGGACTAGGGCAGAGGGTTTGGATCCTTGCCCCCGGTCGGTACGAGAGTCCACTGTCCGGAGCTCTCAGTGGGGTGTAGCTTGTGCGGGAAACTTGCCACCAATCAGCAATGGCAAGTTAGTAGGATGACCTAAGGACTAGACCGCTGGTCAGTCAGCTTGTTGGAGAGTGGCTTGGACAAGAAGGCTGCCCTTAGTTGCTTGAGCCGAGCATGGACAATGTTGATCAGCTGGCCCCTCAATTGCTGGAATTTTTCTAATGGTAGGTGTTGCTGTCTGCTAGCTATCTTCAAGTCAGACCACTGATCGGTCCAATTTATATAAGGACCTGGGCAGAGGGTCTGGAACCTTGCCCTCGGTCGGCATGAGAGTCCACTGTCTGGGACCCTAGGCATGGAGTAGCTTGAACGGGGAACTTGCCACCAGTCAGTAGAGCAAAGTGTTGGAAGAGTCGGTCGGCAGACAAACCAAATGTAAGGAAAATTTCTTTTTATGACAAGTGTTGGGGCCTACCGGCTCTCTCTGGGTAAGATGGCTGATCAATCTAGTTGAGGAATACGGGCTAAGAGCTGATCCCTCACCTGGACTGCCACCTTTATAGCCATAGTAGGTTGGCTCGTGTTTTCAAGTTTCAGAGGAGAGGGCTGCCCCCACTCCTTGTCCTTCTTGGCCATTGGTCGGCCGATCTTCTTAAGTTGGATAGAAGACTTGAGCTTCTATTGTGTAGCTAGTGCAGCAACAATGGTGCGCATGGCATGGGCCCTATCTTTGACATCCAACCACTCGAAAGTAAGAAACTAGTTGTCAAGTAGTAGATCAATGAGTTGAGCTCGTCGTGTTTGGATAAAGGCAGCCAGGAGAGTGAGATTCCAGGGGCAATGCACATTGCTAACCATCAGGTGATGGAAAGACTAATGTCTGACTCGAATCTTGAAGAGACTCTACTATTGTTGTTTTGCAGGCGCAGGCTCAAACTGCCGGTGTTTAATTTCACGACAGGCATTTGCTGTTGATTCCTCGTGGGCCGGACTGCTAGCTAGTCGGCGTGAAGAAGGAAAGGACCAACAAGGAGCTTCCCCTAATCAGCTGAGCTGGGGTAGCCTAAACTGCAGTGGAGTATCATGCATGGTACTCAGCAGTGGTAGCTATTAGGATTTCTGCTCGTAAGCCCCTCATCTGGGAATGGTGAACAACAAACCTTAATAGAGGTTGGTTCTATTGAGGAGAAGCCAAATTCAGTTAGGGACCATGGTAGAGGGTCTAGCACCTTGCCCCGGTCAACAAGGGGATCCATTGGATGGACTTTCCCGTGAGCACTAACTTGTGTGGGAAACATGCCCCCAATTGGCGGAGCTGGGTGCCGAAGTAGTAAGCCAACAGCTGGGCTAATTGATGTTTTCATCATGGCAAGTGGCTGCTGCCAGGTCTTCATGGGCCAGACCACTGATCGGTCAGCCAGGTGAAGGGAATGACCTACGGGGAGTCTACCCATAGTTGGTTAAGTAGTGAACTTGACAGGGTGGTCAATGGACCAAGCATTCACAAAGAATTTTCCCATGGTAGGTGGTGGCACCTGCAAGTTCTGTTCAGCTTGACCGCCGGGTCAGTCCGATGCAGGAAGGCTGGTCGAGGGCTGGTCCCTCACCCGAGTTGTTGTCTTTAGAGCTGCTGATCAGTATATGACTTCATAATTTAGAGGAGATGGCTGCCCCCTCTTCCTGGCCTCTCCAACTGCTGATTGGCCAGCCCAATGATGAAAGGATCTGACAAGAATGTTGCCCTTGATCAGCTAAGTAGAGAGCTGAAAAAAAATTGGCCAATGGGCTGACCAACTACAGGTGATTCCTGGCTGGTAGGTGGTGGCACCTGCCAGTTCTCCTCATCTTGGACAGCTGATTGGTCGAATGAGGGAAGGTGGGCTGAGGGATGGTTCTTTGCCTGCGCGGCCATTTTTGGAACTGCTGTCCAGACCCTGCTTTCAGAACTCAGAGGAGAGGATTGTTCCCCCGCTCTCCATAGCATTAGCTCATATGGGGATTTGCCCCAAGCTGGCAGAATTGAGTGCCAAGGTGATTCAGTGTCATGGCTGACTACTGATGTCTCTCTCTTTTTATGGCAGGTGGTTGCTGTCAAGCCCTTGCACATTGAACCACTGATCGGTTAGCTAGATGAAGGGAAAATCCGATGGAGAGGCTGCCCCCAGTTGGATAAGCTGTGGGGTCTTGTCATCTCAGACCACTGCTCAGTCTAACGAAGTATGGCAGGCTAAGGGCTGATCCCTTGCCTGTATTGTCCTTTTTGAGTCTTCTAAGTTCAGAAAGGAGGGCTGCCCCCTTTCCATGGCCTTTCTAGCTACTGGTTTGTTGGATTTCTTGGGGCAGGCAGAAGGTCTACACTTCCCCCTTGCATCTAGTGCATTAACATTGGGAACAGCAAGGGTCCCATTGTTGTAATCTAGCCAGTCCAGAGTGAAGAACTATCGACAAGCGACAAGATAATAGGTTGTAGTCATCTACACTTCTCCTCCATAAGCTTAGAAGGAGTCTTGATAGGCATCGCTTGGTGGGTGTGGTCCCACGAGCAACACACGTTGTTGATGTTGAGGTGCTGAAAGGATCCTCACTCACTCATGTTCTTCCTCAGGTTGAGGGGTGTTGTAGCAGTGTCGGCATGGTAGCAGGTGCAGGCACAAATGTTGTGGCAGATATAGTAGGTGCCAGGGCAGCAAGTTGAGTAGGTACTATGACTGTGGGTGTGGGTGCGGGCCCAAATTCAAGGGTGATCTGATTCACCATGAAAGTCTCACGTGGGGGAGAAAACAGAACATTTATGAGAGCAACTTGGCGGTGTCCAGGCCAAGCTTTTGGAGATGCATTATGGAGTAGAAAGTGAGGGGTAGCATTGCTATGTCCTCAGCAGCAGGTGGTGACTCCAAGATATGGTGTCGAGCCAGTCCAGGAGCAACACGATCTTTGCAAACTTTCTGAAATTGATCACCAACGTGATTAAGCTGACACTGCATTGTCAACATAAGTTTTTAAGTAAATGACACCTTCACAAGCCGCCGCTGAACCTGTAAAAAGGTTGACTTGATTAGAGTGTTTTTAAGAGGTAGTGGATGTGCACTTTCTCAGATCGCTATGGTAGAGAGATGAAGGGAAAGAGAGGTCCCACCGGGCGTGCCAATTTGTTGGAACCTCAGAAATCATTTTGATTCTTGAAATGTGTTTAAAAGATTTGTTTTCTTTTAATGTTGAAATATCATACCTGAATTTTCTAGTAAAATACGTGATAGACCATAAAAACTACTAGATAGTCCAGGTGATATTAGAAGAGTATAGAACCGAGGTTCAGGTTTTGTGAAAATATTTTTTGACCTCTCTCCATCAGATGGTGCGAATATCCAATGTTCATTTACATCGAGCAAACACTCGAACACCCTTGATTAGCTGCCATAGCGATCTTGTTTGACGAGAGCGTGCACATCCACAACATATAAAGAACACAAAGGGCTCCGGCCTTTTAGGCCCGATGAGATGCAAACAAGTTTGATTAGATTTTGTTTGAAGTTGATTTATGTTTGATTTATGAATTGATTTAGATGTGGTTTGAAATGTTGATTTCAGATTTCCATTTGACTTGGATTTGAATGTGAAGTGTTTTGAGCTTGTTTGAATTGTTTGATTTGTTTTACTTCAATTGGTTGAAGTTTATTTTATTTTTTTTTTGAACTTGATATTTTAGATGTGTTTATCAATTTTGACTTGTTTAAGTTTAATTGACATGTGTTGAGTCATTTTCATGTGATTTTTTCATGTCGGTTGGTGTTTTCATACCAATCCGGGTGTGTTCGGTATGTTTCAAGTGTTTTGAAGTTTGGTTCAAATTGATTAAACTTGAACTTCAAATTGTTAATGATATGAATTTGGCATGTTTTAAGATGAATTTCATATGCATTAATGTTTTCTTTACTCTGTTCTCTTCAATTAGTTGTGATTTATTTGATGTGCACTTGTTTAGGAAATTGAATTCCAATGGATTAAGTGTATTGAATCAATTTTTCCAGATTGTATTAAATCTGATTTTTGTTGAATATTAAAGCTTTAATGATATGTTTTAAGCATGTTTTAAGATTGGTTTGAACATATTTTCATATTTGATTAGGTTAACTTCAGATTTGGTTAACTCTTGTTCGGTTTGCATCACATCCGGTCTGTCGGGCTAGTGTCGATGCCCAGTCACATGCAATCAACTCGGCACTTGAAATGTTCATTGAATATTCATGTTCATGCTGGTGTACATCATATGTGGCAGTTCATATGCCATGTTCAATGCTGTTGAAATGCAAATGTGTGAATGTCCTTCCCTTGGTGTAAAATACCACTTGATTGGGAAAATTTTGGCAGCATGCCGCCTTATTTTCCAATCGGTGTGGAATTTTACCCATCCTACAAGGCATAGTCATTTGACTTTCCAAGTAGTGGGAAGGGTCCGTCTGCAGTGGAAAGCGTGTCCCATGCCTACGCCCGGGTCAACGTTCCGGTGCATGCCGGATGAGCCGCCCAATGAAGCGTCCAGTTGTGGACTAACTCCTTATTTAATTTTGGCATTTTGCATTCAACTTTAGTTAAGTGCGCTTTTTAAATGTCCAAGGCCCAATGGGAAACTTCATGTCAACAGCTCAATGGGCCGGTCTTCATGCTATGTCGGCCCGGTTGGCCTATCTTTAGCTTCATGGGCCCTGGCGGCCTATTTTGAGCTTCATGACCCAATGGGCCAGATTTGCACCTCCATGGCCTGATTGACCTGATTTGCACTCCATTTTTGCACCTTGACATCTTTCTATAGCAGCGGAGTAGGTGAGCCTCAGAGAGGCTGGAATGGGTTGGCTAAGGTGCTGTTTAGGTGGGCTTTTGGTAGGACTGCACAAGGGGCAGGTTTAGGTGTGAACTAGGACTGGTTTAGGAATGCACAAAGGGCATTTTGACATGTAGAAATCAGGGCCACCCGGCTTAACTCTTGGCCCGTCCGGCGGATTCCAAGAGGCCCGGGCTGTCACCCCTCCTTTCACACATCAAAGAGGATGTTTGGTTTGTTTGGGGGTGCTGTAGGAGCTTTATTGGGTGTGTTGCACATAGGGCAAACTAGGTGACCATCAAAGGGGCCTGACATGGGTGCTCACAACGGGGGCAGAACTTGGGCCAGCAGGGGGGCCTGTTTTGCATGCCATTCGGGGCCTGATTGGGAAAGGCAGGAGGTGCATGTCCAAGTGACCATCAGTGGGGTCAAACCAAGCATGATAGTAGAAGGTTTAGAGGCCAACATGGAGGGCCAAAAGGGTGCACAAAGGGGCTGGTTCAGAGGCCTGTTTTAAGGGGCAGCAAGGGGCTGTTTTTGTGATGGCCAAATAGAGGGTACACTTGAGGCTTTCTGTAGACAAACATGAAGGGAACTCAAAGGGGATGAATGGGCATTACTCAGAGGGTATGACACCATGTAGAGGGGTAGAGAAGATAAGGGGAAGAGTTGAATTAAAAGGCTACATTGGAACACACTTTTTCAACTCACCAGTTTTTCCTTCTCTCTTGCACTGCAGGTAGGGGTGGCAATGGGCCGGGCCGGCCCACGGGTTCGCGGGCCGGGCCGGCTGCGGGTCATTTGACGGGCCAAAGATTTTGGCCCACGGGCTTTAGTCGGGCCGACAAACGGGCCGAAGCGGGCCGACGCGGGCTAAAACGGGCCAAATAACTTTTAATTTTTTATGTCAAAAACATTATTTTTATTTATTAAAAATATATTTTAATTAAATTATTATTAATTTTATAATGTTATCTTAAATATTTAAATTTATCATATTTAATAAATATTTATTTATAAAATATATAGTTGGGCCGGGATGGGCCGGGTCGGGCCAAGTGAATAATTTTTGCGGGCCGGGCCGGGCCGGGCCAACAATGTAGTGTGGGCCGGATTGGGCCGGGCCAATATATTTTGCACCGGGCCCTAAGCGGGCCGACCTCGGGCCGGGCCAGGCCCGGCCCATTGACACCCCTAACTGCAGGTGGTGTTGAAGATGATGGGCTGAAGGTGCCACCAAACCCATAGTTCTATTGCTGTTGGATGAGAAAAGGGGGTCTTCTCCTTGCTGATATTGATGGATGGAGCAAAGGAATGAAGAGAGCTTGCTGCACTTGCTGAAGTTGGCACACCAATCAGGTGGGCTGGTTGCACATGCTGCTGGCACGCCTGCTGGAGGGAGGTCTTTTATCCTTCTTCTTCTTCACTTGGTACACCAAAAAGGGGGCTGGAGAGGTTGCTGACTTTCTGATGAAGACGTCCAAGCAAGGAGAAGTTCTCTTGGTGCAGGGTAGAGGGAGGAGAGGCAGGGCTTCCGCAGGGTGATCAGCTTGTCTTGCACATGGCCAGCTGAGGGGGCTTTTATAGGGGCTGAGGGGCACCATCTCCAGGAGGAGATAAGGCTGGAGGTTGTTGAGAGGAGATAAGGATAACTCAAGGGAGTTTGGGTATGATAAGGATAACCCATAGTTGGTTGTTGAGGATGATTATGCGCCAACTAGAAAAAGAGGGAGAGAAGGGTGCGCACCATCTCCTCCTTTCAAGGAGGTGTGCGCACATGACATGTGGCAAGAAGGTTGGTTCGACCAAGGCTTGGATGAGGATAAGCTTGGTTAGTTGTAGGATTAGTTAGGATGAAGATAAACCAAGGGAGAGATAGGGATAAGCCATGGGAGGTGGTTGAGGGAAGTGGTTGAGTGGGACCCACCAGCCAAGGAAGGAGGAGGTGGGTGCGCCTCCCTCCCCTATTTTATAGGGCTTCTTGCGCACACATAAGATGAGGGAGGATGGGGTTCGGCCATGACAGGTTGGGTTAGCCCATCTTGGGTTAGGTTTAACCCTGGTTTAATCAGAGTGCTCCCGATCCAATGGCTAGCATTAATTCCGACCAAAACCAATTAAATAAATCTCAAATTGACTTCAAAAAATTCCAGATCATGCCCTGATGGCCATTGATCTTATGCTCCATCCTGATGTGTGGTTGAGATCACTTGAATTGCAACGTATCTCCTGATTTAGCTAGTTTCTCCGATCGGTGCGATCTCGGCCGTCAATAATGCCGAAAACTGTATCTGAGTGCAATTACCTTCTCCCATTGGCCAAATTTATTTTTCATGCATCAATATTCATGAGATAAAAGTTTTGGATCATGAAAATTTAAATTTTAAGCCCATGGGTCGGTCCAGAGCTAATCGAACTATTATGCCCCTGGTGCGAGAACATACGGCTTTCCGTCCGGATCTGCTCTTTCTTGCATATCTTTTCATCCGGGGGTCATATTTTCGATCCGTTTCGAGCGTTGCCTAGCTCTATATAACCTTGACAATGTGGTAAAGTTGGAATTCTATGTTAGAGTCCCAATTTGTCCCAAAGTGTCAAGGGAAAAATGGTCATTTCGGCCTTCCGGTGTCCGTTTTTCATGTTTTTGACACCGTTGCGAAGCTCTTGACCGGGGATATGCAATGAGCACATTATATTGGCCATTTGTAGCATGTAAGGCCATGCCAAGGCATTTCCAAAGCCTGTTTTCATCATCTATTCACGAATTTTCCGAATCTGGGTCAGATTTTCTACACCGGCTTCGGCATTGCCGAAACTTGTATCAAGCAAGCTAAGCGAAAAAGTTTGATGCCAACAAATGCCAATATGGCTTATCCCCCTTGCAAGTTGCAGTATGCCTTGACCTTCGTCAAGGGGTGTAAAGTTTTTCTTGTGCCTAAAACACTTAGAAGGAAGAGATTAGAACAACAATGCGGCTTATCCCCCTTGCAAGTTGCAGTATGCCTTGACCTTTGTCAAAGGGTAATAGTCTTCTTAAGGGTGTAAAAATAAAGCAGAAAATATACAATGAACGTAAAAACAAGAATTCAAACCAAGCATGGTGATGAAATTTTTTTAAAAAAAAAATTAAAATTTAAAAATGAAGTTTTCTTTTTTTTGAAAAGATTCAATTTTTTGGGATTTTTGAAAATATCCTTTTTTTTAGTTTTTGAAAATATTTATTTTTTTGAAGTTTTTGAAAATATTCAACTTTTTTTAGAGTTTTTTTTTAAATATTTTTTTTGTGAGAGAAAAATCAATATTGACACAAGTTCTCATCACTTGGCTGTTCTTCTAGGTTCGTTGGTAGATACTATGTGCAAAATGGGGTTCCTTGCCCAGAATCTTTCTGACCTTCAACCTTTGATCGGATAGAGTTTAGCTTTGATTTGGTTGGTCCACCCGCACCTTGGGGGGTTAAGAATGAAGAATTGATAAGGAGTCCTTGATAAGCTTTGGAGATGTTGAGAGGGATTTCTCTACTCACACCTAATTGCCCATTGGAGTTCGGCCTCTTCAGGTCTTTTCTACATGTGGCACTCACTTAGACAAGTCTTTGACCTGTGGGGTCATTGCCCATCTTTTGGTGCCTTTTTTCATTTTCTACTTTTATGGGTACTCATTCAGACAAGCCCATATTTGTTTAAACTTGTGGGGTTCATTGCCTATCTTTTGGCACCCTTTTCTTTTGGAAAGTTGGACCTTTCGAGACGGCCTCCTACTAAGGCGGTGGATGCTTTCGATACTCTCCCCCTCTAGTCCCCTTTGCCTATCTTGGACCGAACAGAAAAGAATATGGTGAGGGTTTTCTTTCCACCTCTGAGCCTTGACTAGCTTCTCTCAGGTGTTGGGTCATCCAGATTCTGAGATCAGGACGTGTTGTGTGTGTAGAATGGTATCTACCCTCGACTCCTAGACAACAATCTAGAACATGTGGACTAAGTCATACTAGTAGTTCTCTCCATTTTTTTGAGGTAGATTACATTCCATAGGTGAATCAATTGAAAACATGCCTTGCAATATAAAGAATTTGTTTAATATGAACAAGGTAGCTACAAATAACGTCAATCATGAATTTCTCTCAATTAAAATTGTGAAGTTCAAAATCATTTCAAAAAATATTGTCTTGTAAATGACATAATGGTGATGAATGCAATTTCATGTAATACCTGAAAGAAGAAGAAGTTCATTGTTGATGACAGCTTTGCTTGTGCTTGCCTTGCCTTGCCTGCCATGTCTTGCCTTGCCTTGCCCTACTGCTTCCACTGTTGATATGTTTCACATTGAATCAAAGAGTAAGAGTCATACAGTGAGGTGCAAGATGTGGAGGATTTGATTTAGCATGGTGGAGTCAAAATTAATGATGTAAAAGGCAAAGATTGTGGTATCACCCATGAAATTTCTCTACCTTGATTTTTTTGTTGACAGTAAAATTTAGAGAATGAAAGAGAATTTGAAAGGAAATAAACATGCTTGGAAACAAAAGTGAGTTAAAATGGGCTCTTGGGCCCGTGAGTTGAAAGTGGGCTTGAAGGCCTGGGAGTAGTTGGAATCAAGAGGCACGTGAGCCCAAGATTTGAATGTGGGATAGAGGGCCCGGTTGATGTTGATGGGCATGAGGGCCCAATTGGAGGTTGAGCCCGAGGGACCTAATGAAAAGAGTGGGCACATGGACCCGATTTAAATGGTTGGGAGCAAGATTGTGATTTGTGATGAGCTCGCTGGCGCCATTGAAGAGTATGGGTGCGTAATCCCAAAGTTAAAGAAGTGGGTGCACGGGGGCCTGATTTCGAAGAAGTTTGGGCACGTGGGCCCGATGGTGAAGAAATGGGGGCATACAGGCCCGAAGTTGAAGGAGTGTGGGCATGTGTGCTCGAGTTTGTTGGAAGGTGGGCACGTGGGCCCGATTTAGAAGAAATTTGGGCACATGGGCCCGGTTGTAAAAAAAACATGGGCATGTGAGCCCGGTTGAGGTGAATTGCGGGCACGTGGGCCCGATTCAGAAAAAGTAAGGGCACATGGGCCCGATTGGGGAGAATTATGGGCACGTGGGCCCGATGGAAGGAAAGGGGCACGTAGGCCCAGTTGGGGAAAAGGGGTATATGGGCCCAGTTGAAGGAAAGGGGCATGCAAGTCTGATTGATTAAAAGAGGCATGTGGGCCCGGTTGAAGAAAAGGGGCATAAGAGCCCGGTTGATTAAAAGGGGCACATGGGCCCGGTTGGATAAGGGGGGCATGTGGGCCTGGCTGATGGAAAGGGGCACATGGGCCCAGTTAATGAAAAGGGTCATAAGAGCCCTAAAATGGGGCATAAGGGCCCAAAATGGGGCATAAGGGCCCAATTGTGTGGGATGGGGTGTGGGCCATGGCCCTAAGATTGACATATTTTGGACCCATGGGCCTGATTGATGGTTGTAAGAAGGATAAAGAAAGGTCAGTGGCCCTAAGATTGAGGAATTGTGGGCCCATGGGCCCAATTGTTGATTTGGAGGAGAATAAAGAAAAGGTCGTGGCCCTAAGATTGATTGATCGTGGGCCCATGGGCTGGATTGTTGCTTAGGAGAAGAATGGGGTAAGGGTCGTGGCCCTAAAATTGATGCTAAGGGATTTACCTGCCTATCTGGAGGAGGTCCCAGTATCCCTTTGTCTATGCTCTTCTAGAGGCTTGTCGATTCATTTTCCATTTCACTGACCAATTCTATCCCTTTATTTTTTCATTTAGGGGTCAATTTTATCTCCCCAACTTCAAGGATCAATTCTAATGATGGCACCATTTGACAATCAACTAAATTTGTGATCCCCTCACCTAAGCTCCTTACAGTAGGCTTCTCCTCAGGTTGTTCTGGGGAAGAGGGCATGCCTAGTTTAGGGGATTCTAAAATGATATAAGAGTTTGGTTCGACCTCCCCTACTAGCTGACTTTGATCTTGAGAGAGAGCAAGGATATGTTGAGGAGTTGATTCCTCTACCAGGGCAGGAGCACAAATGGTTGAAGTGATTAATTCCTCTGCCAGGGCAGGTGCTTGAAGGGTCGAAGTGACTAAATCGTCTACCATGGCAGGAGCATGGATGATCGGAGTGACTGGTTCTTCTGCCAAGGTAGGAGCAATAGAAGAAACATGTGCCTTAACTGACTTAGGGTGAACCCTATTTTGAGGGATTGATTGAATAGCCGAGGGATGTTCAAATGGTGTCGGCATAGAAGTCAATTTGGGCTGAGGAGCTATTGGTAAACATGGTTGAGGAGTCAAGGCTTGAATGTTTAGCTGAGGGGTTGTTAGTGGAATAGGCTGAGAAGTCAAGGACCGGATGATTGGTCGATGGGCCTTTGGAAATGTTGGTGGAGTCAAAGGCTAGGGAAGTGGTTTAGGTAACGAAGTATTTGCACGAGCAACAAGAGGAACTTGATTGTGCACAGTTGGTTTCGCCATTAGCATGGGTTGCATGACCGGCTGAGGTTGGGGCATGGGTGGCCTAATCAACTAGCGTCAAGGAGTCGGCTGAAGATGATGATCTGGATGAGGTTGGAGAGGGCTCCTAGGTTGGTGCATAGCATCAATGCTTCTCTCAAGCCTGGGCCTCAATTCATCAGAATATTGCATTAATTCCACATCTTCTTTTACTTTCCCAATTGTTGAATAGCCTGGCCCATATCGTTTCAAGAATTTGGCCTTGACAATTTCGAAATCCCATATCACTACTTCGTTTAATGAAAAAAACCAATATAGGGATGCATCCTCTAAAGATCTCCTAAAAAGAAAGGCAAGGGTCTTTCTATCATTCTTCCATCGAGATGATTTGCTCAGGAAATCATTGACATGGGTGAAGGGATCACCTAAGCCATTGTAGCGATGGTAGGTTGGCATTTGTGATGGGGGGATGTAGATAGTATAAAGAGGAAATTCGATGGTTTCTTTATCCATGGCAATAGGTGGGGAGGAATTCATCAGGGGGTGTGCACATGGCACCTGGATGGGAGGGAGGTGGGTTGGTGTGCGAGCTAAAGAATGACCCACAATGGGGTGAGTAGGTGAAGTAACATGGCAGGGCTTCCCAGGTGGGGTTATGGTAAGAGGTTGAGCTGCCGATTGGGGAGGTGAGGCAGCTCGGTTGACTTTGGATGGACCATGATTGACAAGTGTCTTGCCCTTTGCTAAGGACTGCACAATTCAGAAGGATTTAGGATCAAGGTGGAGAGATAGACCCTGAAGGAGTTGCTCCTTGCTGAGCGGAGCAGGCTGATGGGTGGGATCTTGAATTTCGGGTTCCCTGAGGGCATTAACATGGCCCTCTGGTTGGACCATAGGTTTCTATAGCATGTAGTGACCCATCTTGTAGTAGTCTAGCATCTCGATGTGCCTTTCATCATGGGCATCCTGTCAAACTTTCTAAAGAGATAGTTAAAAAAGAGAGCAAGCAAAGCATACAATTGAAGATTTTTTTTATGTTTTGTTTTTTTTTGAATTTTTTTGTTTCAATTTGGTTGTTTGAAAAAACAAGTTGAACACAAAATTAAAGAGTTTTTTTTTTTGCTTTGTTTTTTTAGGTGTTTTGCAAGAAGAAATTTTTGGTTGTTTTCAAATTTTGGTGAGCAAGCAAGTTATGCAAACAAGGTTTTAAAATGACTACTTGACAATTTTTAGGTTGAAACCTTAGATTAGATAGATTGTTAGCAATTTTTCACTCAAGTAGGTATGGTTCCTATTGGTTCAATCATCAAGACCTAAGGTTGTCACTCAATCACCACGAGTAGGTACTTGGGTTCTTCGGGTTTTGAGAAGTGGTACAACCGGCCCAATCGTGCAGAGTGGAATACTCCACGGATGGGGACTTATGGAGGCCTTGATGGAAACAACCAAATCAACTAGGAAGGAATATCCCAGAAGAGATGTTAGAATTCACCAAGAAGGTGTTTGGAGGGTGAGGGTGTGTTGGGAGAAAGAGCCCCCGCCTCGAATGCCCTACGGATCGGAACAAGTCTGGTACCCGATGCAAAAGCTAATGCAAAAATGAAAAATGGAGGGTAGGAGGAGAAGAAGCAATCAATATGCAAACATGAATGAAAGCTATTAAAAAAATCAAGCAAGTGAATGCAATCAAGACAAGCAATGATAAAGTAAACAAGTAACTAGCAACTAGCAACTAACAGGTAGTTCGCGCGGGAACCGGCTTGTAATGGAGTGTCCAAGTGGGGACAAATCTGAAGTAGAGGTAAAAGGATGGTCCACACGGGGACCGATTTGAAAATAAAGTGGCTCACGTAGGAGCCGAGTTTTGGAAAGGTTGGTGGTTCACGCGGGAACCGATTTTTGAAGGAAAAGGAGTGGTTCACGCGGGAACCAGTTTGTTTGGTTGAAAAAAGAAAAGGAGGGCCATGTGGGGCCAATCTAAAGTGGTGCAAAAGGGTGGTCCATGCGGGGACCAATCCGAAAGTGGGTTGGTTCACGCGGGAACGGGTTTAGAAAAGGGGTTGGTTCACGCAGGAACCAATTTTAGTGAACAAAGGGGTGGTTCACACGGGAACCGGTGTATAAGGTGACAAAATAAAAAGAGGGCCACGTGGGGCCAATTTGAAGGTGCTATAAAGAGGTGGTCCATGCGGGGACCGTTTTCAAAATAAGTTGGTTCACGCGGGAACCGAGTTGGAAAAGAAAGGTGGTTCATGCGAGAACCGATTTATAAGAAGAAAAGTGGTTCACGCGGGAACCAGGTTGAAATTAAAGACAAGCAAATCAAGTCCACATGGGGGACAATCTTTAAAGGAAGAGTAAACAGCAAGTTTAAAGGTAAATGAACATGGAAAAGGTAAAGGACAAGCCGGTTCACGTGGGAACTAAGTTGGAAAGCAACTAGTTGCACGGATCCATCAAGCTAGCATGGTTGAAGACATTGGTTGTCCCACCGTGGTTGCCAAAAAGCTGTCGACTCCAGAAACGGGTTCCGGATCGGCATCTCAAGAGAAGGTGAAAGATGGAATAGGGGAAAATAGGGAGTGAATCAGAAGACACTCGGAAAGCGGTAAAGACTCCTCACCTCGGTCCCACACTCATATTGATCCCCGAACTTTCATCTCACGGCGTCGCTCGAGCACTGGAGATGGTTCGGGTCATGTGGGAGGAGAGTGAGGAGGAGATGAAATTAGAACATGAATAAAAAGGTGGTCGCCAAGAGCCGCGGGCTTCGCTTTATGGAATAAAAAAACAAGATTGAGTTGATTTGACCATGTGTACCTTAGCGTGGGAGATTATATGTGGGTTAAACCTTCTTCCTCGTCGGTCGGCCGATGAGGGAGAGTCCAACTGATGCTAGCTTGATCAATCTATGCAACTTAAGATAATAAAACAAATGAAGAGTTTGATTAGACTTATGAGAAGTGTAGTAACTATAGAGAGAAAATGAGAAAGAAGTAATTGGAATCGAACTCACCGGCTTCGGGGTGAGCCTTAACCCATTTTTTGTATATTTTTTGTGATATAAAATTATGCAAAAAACTAAATAAAAATTATTATGGATGAATGACGAAGACATAGAAACTTGAACGGCTCAAATCGGAGCTAAAATGGAGAAGATATCACCAATATGGCCAGACAGCGCACTGGACTGAATGTGCCCTAGGTTTAAGGGCGCGGTGGGAGAACCCTATGTGTGAGGGCGCGGTCTGCACGCCCTTGGTTCGGGGGCGCGTTGCACTGTCTGGCACAACTTCGGTGCAAAGCTTGCCACGGGCAGTCCCGATGTTGGAATTGAGTGCCGTTTGTCGCAATGGACAGAAGACTTACAAAGAAAGGGTTCTCAGGTTGATGACCTCTCCAGAATCCACTTGTAGAAGTCTGTAAAAATTCTGAAAGTGGATAAATGTGACAAGTAAAACCTGGATGTGCGCCCTTAGTGCAACAATCACCACAGACAAATGGCAAGTCGGAATCGAATGCTGTCAGTTGCAAATGAAAGAGGATGAAGAGAGGAATAACTCCTATGTTGAAGACTTTTGCAAAAGGAGCCTCAGATTTTATACAGAAGCCAATGAAGTTTGTTGATGCAGAACGCACAGATCGAGCCTTCTTCTTCACTTCGGGATCGATCTCTTAACGTTAGATCGGCTTTGGACATTGGGACGGCCTTGGGAGAGAGCTTGGATGACCTCATGACAAGTTAGGCACAAGGGATTCACCTTGGGTCGCTGAGAATGGCCCTCAATTTATAGAGGATGGAAACTGGACCGACCGCGCCCCCGCCTTTCAAAGAAGGTGAGGGCGCGCAGGGCGCTCCCTCAAACCAGGGGTGCGCAGGGCACACCCTCAATCCGGGGGCGCGGTCTCCCTGTTTCAAAGAAAGCGGGGGCACGTTACGCATCTCACTGCTAAAAAACGACGAAATCTTTCATAAATTGCTAAAAAATCGACTTGACAAATGTAACGCGCCCCCGAACCGGGGGGGCGGTACAAATAATCGAAAATCATCGATAGTAACTTCAAAAAATCCGATTTAAAAGGTGTAAACTGGGGCACTTTCTGATTTTCGTAAACTGACCACGCCCCCGTGTTTCAAAGGAAGCGGGGACGCACAGGGCGCACCCCCGGATTGAGGGCGCGCAGGGCGCGCAGGGCGCGCCCTCCCCTTTCAAGGGGAGCGGGGGTGCGTAGACTCTCTCTCCTGCGTGCATGTTCCGCGAGCCGTAACTTGCAAATGGGATGTCCGATTCGGCTCCTGTTTGTTATGTTGGAAAGAGGGCCTTCAACCACACCTCCTTAAGTCAGTAAACCAGTCGGCATGACTCCCGAGACGTTCACACGGGGCTTTCTACCAGTTTACCCTTTCGCAAAAAGCCAAAAACCGTGACGAAGATCCGGAAGGGCACGGTTCCAGTCGAGGAATCTCAGGTCAACTTTGGATGACTTAAAATGATGACCGAACAAGTCTGGTATGGTCAGAAAACCCAAAATCATCAAAAAATCTAAAATTAAACCGGTAAATGTGAACCGAACATTGGAAAAGCCGGGAAACTCTAAAATTGACCAAAATGGCCGTATGGCCCCGGTTGATGAAATATACGGCTAGGATCGATCCGAACAACTCGAAAAGACTCGGTGATGACCGAAAAGGCCTAAGGCATGGTCCAAGATAGCCGTGTCAGTACAGATCAAAAAAACCATAATGAAGAAACCGTTATAGACTAACGCCTACCGAAATGACTTGTCAGAAACCCCGAATGTTACGGAACACACGCGGGACTCCCGAGATGTTCAAGCATGGACCATTCAAGGTCGGTCATCGAGCAGGCTTCGTGTTTTTACGGTTCACACACGGCTCTCACTTGAAGGTTACGGCATCATTCTGGAAATCATCGGTCCATTCTCAACTTGCGAGGAGCTCCACCAGCATCCTTATCTCATCTCAACGAGGTAATCCGAATCAGGTAACAGTCAAATAAGAATATCGCCTATAAAATAAGAGTCTGGGGCTCCGAATTAGGCCAATTTGGCGTGTCTACAGAGGGCACTCAAAGGGGCTGAACAGGCATTACTTAGAGGGTATTCCACCATAGAGAGGGGTAGATAAGACAAGAGGAAGAGTAGAATTAAAGGGCTACATCGGAGCACACTTCTCCAACTCACCGGTTTTTTTCTTCTCTCTTGCACTGCAGGTGGTGCAGAAGATGATGGGATAAATGTGCCACCAAACCCTTATCCTCTTGCTATTGGATGAGAAATATGGGTCTTCTCCTTGCTTATGTTGATGGATGAAGCAAAGGGATGAAGAGAGCTTGCTGCACTTGCTGAAGTTGGCACACCAATCAGGTGGGCTGGTTGCACCTACTGCTGGCGCACCTGTTGGAGGAAGCCTTTTTCTTCTTCTTCTTCTTCACTTGGAACACCCAAAATGGGTAGGAAAGCTTGATGACTTGATGCTGAAGACGTCCAAGCAAGATGAGGAAGTCTTGGAGCAAGGTAGAGGGCGCACAAAAGAGAGGAATGGGCTGGAGCAGAACTGGTGCACAGGTGGGCTGAGCTATCTACTGCTGGCGCACTTGCTGGAGCTAGCCTGATTCCCCCTTCTTCTCCTTCACTTGGAACATCAAAGGGAGGAAGAAAAGCTTGATAACTTTCTGCTTAAGACGTCCAAGCAAGAGGAGGTGAGGTCTGGTTCGGCCAGAGATGGTGAGGGGAAGGAGAGGCAGAGCTTCTGCAGGGTGATCAGCTTGTCCTTCACATGGACAGAAGAGGGGGGCTTTTATAGGGGCTGAGGGCGCCATCTGCAGAAGGGGATAAGCCATGGGCTTTTGAGGTGGATAAGGATAAGCCATGGGGGTTGTTGAGAGTGATAAGGATAAACCAAAGTTGGTTTTTGAGCTGGAGGGTGCACACCCATCAAGGGAGACAGGGAATGCAAGCATGTTCGGCCAGCTCCCTACAATGTAGGAGATTGGGCGACAAAGAGAATGGGGAGAGGTGGTTCGGCCAGCCATCATATGGGGATAGGCCTTGGGTTGTTGTAAGATTAGTTGGGATGAGGATAAATCAAGGGAGTGGTTGAGGGTGATAAGGATAAGCCATGGGAGGTTGAAGTGGTTGAGGATGAGAAGCTGTCACACCTACCCCTACATTGTAGGGTGTTGGCACACCCAATACTATATTTCAGGGAATTGAAAGTTCAATGAAGGTGGGAAAGAGCTGGGTTCGGCCAGATGCAGCTTCGGTTAGCCCAATTTGTGTTAATTTTAACCAGGGTTTGATCGAAGTGCTTCCGATCCGACGGATACAATAAATCCTGACCGAAATCAATTAAATACACCTTGAATTAATCCCAAAATATATGGAATGATCTATGATGACCATTTATCATGTGATCCACCAAGATGTGTGGCTGAGATCTCCCAAATTGCTCTGGATCTCTGATTTTATGGATTTCCCTAATCGGGGCGATCTCGGCCGTCCATAATGCCAAAAACTGTAATTGAGTGCAATTACCTTCTCCCTTTGGCCAAATTTATTTTTCATGCATCAATATTCATGATATAAATGTTTTGGGCCATGAAAATTGAAATTTTTAGCCCATCGGTCGATCCGGGAGCTGATCGGACCATTATGCCCTTGGTGCGACGACATACGGCTTTCTGTCCTGATTTGATCTGTCTTGCAAATCTCTTCATCCGGTGGTTGGATTTTCAATCCGTTTCGAGTGTTGCCTAGATCTATCCAACCATGACAATGTGGTAAAGTTTGAATTCCATGTTAGATTCCCAACTTGTTCCAAAGTGTCAGGGGCAAAATGGTCATTTCGGCCTTACGGTGTCCGTTTTCCATGTTTTGGGCACCGTTGCGAAGCTCTCGACAGGGGCTATGCAATGAGCACATTACCTTGGCCATTTTTAGCATGTAAAGCCATGTCAAGGCATTTCAAGAGCCTGTTTACATCATCTATTCTTGAATTTTCTAAATCTGGGTCAGATTTTCTGCATCGGCTTCGGCATTGCTGAAATCTGTATCAAGCAAGCTAAGTGAAAAATTTTGATGTCAACAGATGACAAATATCATTGCTCATTAGTGTGGCGACACTAGGATCCACACATAGGAGCTCATTAGTGGAATGAGTTCACTAAACTAACCAATTAAGAAAATTTTGATCAGTATCTTATTGAACTGTCTATCAAGTTATTCTTACTTCTCAATAGCACGATTGAATCTTTGACCTGAGTCACCAAAGATATCTTATCGGATATATTTGGATCTTTGATTATTGGCTTATAAATTACCATCCTGATGGTCCAGTATAGTTGATGTATTAGGTGCAAGAGAAACCCGGTGAAGGCAATTAAGTAGACAACAAGAAATTGTTCACTCTTAGTAGGATAGAAAGAATGTTCTATGGGATAGTAATCTAAATCCTTAGCCAAGGTACTTATGATAATTGTAAAAGGAGTTTTCTGATTGATCCAAACCTGAGTACAGGATCCCATAGAGTTGAAATTTTTAGGAGTTAACTGTCGATGCCGAACCCCTGACTAACCGGGATATTGTATGAACGAGGATTTAAATCCATGTAATAATTGATAATGTAAAGGCTCAATGGATGTTATTTAACTCATCAAAGTTATTTGAGATTATAAGATGTGACTTGTACCCTTTATGATCAGAAAGTCATAAAAACTATTATCGAATAACAGTTTTGATCTAATTTAAAAAATTTATTCTTTTAAATTAATTAAAACTTCAACTATATTGACAATTGGGCCTAGTGGGTCATACACATTAGATCTGGTCAATAAGATGAGGATATAGACATAATTTTATAGAAGTTTTAGATTTTTATAAAAACTTTCATCTTTTATAAATAAATGGCTTATGAAGTCAAACCTTATCAAGTCATAGGGCTGGAGCACGTCCTAAGCTGCCTCTCTTTCTCCTCTTTCCTCAAAAAAGTGATCTCCTATGGTCAAGCTTGAATTTGGAAGGTTTCTAGAGGCTCGAAGGAATGGAGAACTCGTCTATTGAAGCAGATAGTGTGGATACTGCTAGAGACCGTCCACTTGAACGATTTTTAGTAAGGAGAAATATCCTCTATTCATTCATAGTGAGGGATTTTGTAAATACCATAAGGCATTCTCGTTCTACTTCATATTTGGTTCCTAGTTTTACTAGTTTGGCATCAATCAAGGCAAAGACCATGGTTTTAAGAATCAAAAATGTTTTTGTTGTCATAGAATGATTCCTCATAGATGTGTTATAGGCAACGTGTCCAAGAAGCAAGCATAACTAAAAATGGAAATTATAATTGAAGAAAAGAAGCTTTGAGAAAAATAATGCCAAGTCCCACTGTAGTCTCCAAAAAATTATTGACTTGAAGATCAGGCCAGCACTACGGAGAGAAATGAAATGGATGTGATAGAGAAGGATGTGGTAGTGGTCACCAGGTATCAATGGATTGGATCTGAATAAGTGATGGGGGAGAGAGAGTGAGAGTGAGGACATATATGGAGTAAATAGAATGAATTAAAAGAAAGATTGACCTATGTGTTGAAGTAGAAGAGAGATTGTAGATGAGTTCATAGGATTCTTCCTTGTTGACCAGCCGAAGAAGAAGATTTCCTCTCTAAGCTTCTTCTTTCTTGATGCATTTGGGGCATGGACGCATTATGTTGCAGTTCCTGAAAAGTCAAAATAAAAGAACACAATGTGAACTAACGGTGGATGTAATATCCATAAAAGATATGTTCATAAATCAAAAGGAACATGATGAAACGGATTAGGGCTACTTTTCTAGCCCCTTTTTGTTGATATTTTGGTGTATATATCATGGAAATGTTATGCTAAATGTGAAGAATAGATGAAAATGTTCAAATGAAACTAAGAGAAACTCTTAGCAGGTATTGCCCGTATAAGAGAAACTCCTCCTCCTCCTAAACGAGAAAGAAGAATCTAAACTACTACGCACCAACTTTTAATATACAAAAATATGAATATGAACTTTAGCATATCTTTTTTTAGAATTTTTAGTAAGAATCAAGTCTATATGGCTAACAATAAAGGCCCATGCTTTTACCTTTCTGCACACCAACTTTTTCTACTCTTTCATCTCTATCTCACATCTATTCTCTTTCTACACATTCTCTCTCTCGTCAGTCTATCTCTTGCTGTTCTCTAAGCCTCTTCCTATTTCAAAAGGTTGTTTGGATGCTTTCCAAAACACATTCAACCTGACCTCTTTGCCTTCCATCTTCCATCCCAGCATCATAGAGGTAATTATTTGCCAAACCCTCTCTCACCTTTATCAGTTTGGCCTGTGAGTCCCCTTTGCCTTCTTCAGTCACACCATCCTTCTTCATTTCCTACACATCCTCTTTCTGGTGCTTCTTCTATAACCCATTATGTAAAACTTCTTGGGTAGACTTCCAATTTCATTCTACGATCTCTTCCATAGTTTTTTTTTGCCTACATTCTCTTCTTCGTATGATTGCACAAAATCTCTTTCTTCATCACTTGTGGAGTTTATTCCTCTTCAATGCAAAGGTTTGATAGACAGTCCAATTTTACATCCAAATAACCTATTATGACTCATTAATCTGGTACCTTATGCGGGCTCCTTCAGTGGGTCATGAGGCAAGGTTTGTTAAAGAAAATTTTGAAAAAGGTTTCCTAGTCACATACTGGTCACAATGTGTGAAGCTCATCTAACATTGTTTACCCGTGTGTAGGAATGCAAACGAACCAATACACTTGACAAGTAGCATGAAACTCGATTCGATAAAAACTCAACTCGGCTCATTTAATATGTTAAATGAACAAACTTGAAACAAAAAATAAAGCTCGACTCATCAAACAATCCGAGCTTGAACAAAATCCTACTCGGCTCGTTAAGCTCGCAAGTAGCTCGACTAAATATTATATTGTATATTTATTTTTAAAAATTAATTTATGAGTATTAATAATTATATAATGCCCCTTAAATTTAATATGGGTGTTTGGTTGCATGATAATGGAGATTTTTATTTTAATTTTTAAAAATTGTAAGAAAACTTGTTAAAAGAGGTGTTTGGCAACATTGACAATTTTATGTTTTGAAAGTGGTTTTCTTCTTAAACAAAAAAAGAGGGTCCCACCTCTTTCTTTTTTCTTGTGGTCTCCCATTTTGTTTGGTCATGAATGATAGTTACTCTTTTTTGTTATCACATCCCTCCAAACATAATAATTTTATGTCATGAGTTGGTTCACTTTTATTTTAATACAATTTTTTATCATAAAAGTGTACAAAAAATTATCATGCAACCAAACACCCCATTAAATACTTTAAATTTTGAATGTAAACTTAGATTGAGTTTCATAAATGAGCTAAATGTAGAGTTTCACAAATGACTTTTCATTGATTTTGAGTTTTACAAATGAGTTTGTATGTAGCTTAAGTTTGAATATAAATTGAATTTTAGTTTATCTACTACTCGAGTTCAAGCTCGTTTGCACCCCTACCCATAGGTGATAATGATATTCACCAACTAGGGACTTCCTGTACATGCATCTAATAGATTGTCAACAGCTCTAAGGAATGCTTGAGCATTTTGAGATGGTAATTAGATTGAAGATTAATCATGTGATCTTGTAGGCCAAAGCATGAACTACATATTTTTCTGTATTTCTTTAATTATGTGTGGATTATTTTTGCATTTGGTAAGAGGCTCCATATTTTATACTGTTAGGACAAATGATTTCTACAGTAAATTATCTAACATAGAGGTTGATTCCCACGTTTAAAATTTGTAAATATGTTTAAAAAAACTAAGATTTGCGAATGGTACTTCAACATTGTTATTTAATAAAGAATACAAGATAACATAAATTTACAATCAATCCCACCACGATTTCCTTATTGAATGTTGGGTCCTTAGATTTATATAGTTTCTTTTGAAGGACCAGCACAGTGGTTGAGCGCCTTGTGCGATTTCACGTTGCAACAAATGGTCTCGGGTTCGAACCTGAGAAGAGCCTCCCCATGGGGGAGGTTTTGTCCACTCAACCACAGGTGAGGGACTCTTAGATTTATATAGTTGATCAATGCATTGATCTAAATTCATTGTAACAGCATAAGCCAACACATTGATATTTTTTGTTTCTACATATTTTTTTTGTTTTGCTTTTCCTGATACCATGTAATCAGCATTATTTCTATTTATTCATTACCTAGGTTTTTAAAGTTTTGACTTATTTTTATTGAGTTATATGAAAAATGATCTTTTTCTCTACTTTGTAATGACTAAACCATGGTTGCCCGTCACCCACGGACCAGACCCGGTCGAAATCTAGGCCGACCGCTGCAACCCAATTGACCCGACCCGAAGGAGGCCTAGACTAGGTCGCATGACCCAGCTTCAAGTTGCACAACCCCGTGACCGGTCGGCAACCTGGCCGACCAAGTCTCTACCTATGGTCATTGGCAGCTACTATGGGGGTTCCTTCCCCTCCCCCCCCCCAAGGGGAAACATTCTCTTCAACCCTTCTCAACTCTTACATCTCTCACTCTCTCTCTCCAATTTTTTAATGTTATTTTCTTTCTACTTTTTGTTTAAGTTTATGTTAATCATCTTAATTTCAAGTTCCATTGCTAATCTTTTTTTTTTGAAGTGTTCTTCTTACTTTATTAAATTTCATTATTCAAATTTCGATATGTCTTTTTCAAATCATGATGCTTCCCATTCACTTGGAATGATCTAGCTTGGCTCCATCGTTTGGTCTCATGACCTTACCATGGAGGTTGATCCACGATTCCTGAGTGTTCCATTTATTGATAATATAACAATATTTTATTATCACGTATACTATTACATACGGTTAAGATCTGTGATTATAAATATATAAAGCATACTTAAAACTAAAATTATTTAATAACTGTGTTTACTCTCTCACTTGATATTAACTCTTTCCTAACATATACTAATACAACATAATCACAAAAAAATATATTTACTTGTATACACAGATAAATACTCATATTCAATTATAACATAAAAATATAATTTTATTTATATCTATTTATGTATACATAAATATATATAGTAAAAAATATTTTTTCTATTTTTTATTTTTTATGTAATTATTATATTTAAATATTTTTTAAAAAATAAATAAACATAACCTCCATCCAACCGGTGTTGTTACCCAATCTTACCAAGTTAGATTTGGGACCGAACCACAAGTCAAATTTGGGCCTTCCTTGGATCAAAAAATGCAGTTTTTATTTTTGCCCTTGTAACATCTCTATTTACTTGTGTCGACAGTTGCTAATGGCAGCTTTGTGTTTTATCAACATTCTACTTGGATTAGAAATCTCAGAGACTATTTGTCAAAAGGTTTTTAACTTGACGGTACTTCAAAAAAATTATTTACAGATGAAATTTAAACTCAAATTAACCTGATGGAACTTCAAACTCATTACCTGCCAAAAATTATATGCTGAATTTAGAATAAAATTGAGGTTTTCATGCTTTTGATAATCTCCTGGGGAAGAAACACTGATAGAGGAGGACCAATCAACACAACTGGTGATAAATAAAGTTATTTGGACTGGCTAGAAGTGAAATATTAGAGATAAATAAACCAAAACAAGATGTACCTGCATTGGATATAACCTATTGATGCAATTCTTTGGGAGTCTGCTCACAACCCCCTCGAAATAAATCACTCGATATCCCACCATAAATTTGATGGACATACCAACATATGTATGAAAGGATATAATAAGGATGCATCAGTTTCCGAGAAATCTTTTTTTCTTGGACAGTGACACTAATGTGTACACGGTAAGGGAGACGTGATTCAGGATCATGAGATTGTCAAATTTTTTTCGATCGTGGGCGACCAGAACCTTTCGTCGGGTGGCGTCTTCTGTCTAGGAGCCCTAGTTTTTTGCCGTGCGGCAGTTTCCTGTGTTGCCAAAGCACTAGAACCTTTCGTGTTGTGCAGCGCCTTTGGTCTAGGAGTCCTTATTCCTTTTCTGGGTGGGCTTTCCAGGTTGGGTGGTGCTGGTGTTTTCTCCTTTTCCAGTGAAACATCTCTCTTCAGGGGTAGACCTTGTTTTCTTTCCCCATCCTTTGATCCGGTGTTTTGTATTCGGTGTGTCTTCCCTTAGCCCTCTTTTCTTCTCGTTTCCTTTGTTTGTTACTTAGTTGTGTTTTACTCTTTTTTCAAATACTTGATTTCCAGTGGTGTCCTATTGTATAGCTCCCAGTGTGTTCCGTCTATATTAGGTTTTGTCTCCTTTACTTGGTATTTCGTTTCAAGTTAAATCAAGTTTCAGTTTCTCCTATCTCTATTGTCTATATTGTTGATTTTGATTTGGCACCGAGGTTATTCGTTTGGTTTTTTTGTATCCTTTTTTACTCCATCTGCAGCGTATATCGCTTAGTTGTTAGGTGGGGGGTTTTGGGAGTGGTTCTAAGAAGTTTTTGGATCTTTAGGTCATTTATTCTCTGCTTGTCTTAAGGGTGTTGTCTGAGTTTTTCTAGAAGTACCCTTATCTGAGGAGACATCTAAAGGCTTTTAGTCTGAGGGTTACCCTAAAAATTTTTCTCGGTTGTCTGTACCACTGAGGGTGTTGGGTGATATCTACATTCTCTCGATGTCGTCTGGTTATTCTGAGGAAGAAGAAAATGTTGTTTCCCAGTTTTAGAAGCTTCTACGATCTTCGTCTTCGAAACCATCTCCGCTACAGCTACAGGTGCAAGGGAAGCAGGATGATCATTTATGTAAAAGAAGTTTAGTTATCAAGGTGTGCACTTCTAATAAGGTAAGGCCGGCGGGGATTAAGGACTGGATTTGGCGGATGTGGAACCCGCTCCTTCCATGGGCTTTGCTTGACTTCCCCAATGAAGTGTTTATTGTTCATTTTCAGTCTGAGGCTGGAGTCGATAAGGTTTGTCGAAGGGACCCTTGGTTTTTCAATACCGATTTGGTTCTTTTGGAAAAAGCACGACCATTTACATCTCCCTCTGAGTATCAATTGATACATGGTGATCTTTGGGTACGGATATATGATCTCCCTCAAGAATTGCTTTGCAAAGCTATTGTTATGCAGCTTGGAGAGCAAGTGGGCGTACCCTGGGATCCTCCTCCCAAAATAGTTGCTGCTTTGAGTCTATTTACTCCTATCAAGGTCAGAGTGGACGCAGGCAACCTTTAGCTACTGAGGTTTCGATTATTCTGCCTGGTGGTTCAACCAAATCTTTTAAAGTAGCTTATGAATGTTTAAATCATTTCTGTTATTTTTGTGGTCAGTTGGGCCATGAGTTCTAAGGATTGTTCTCAATTAGGCCAGCTTAAAGCACTTATATCCCCAGGGTTATCTCAAGATTTATGGACCTATTTAAACAATCAGCTCTCTTTTAGGTTTGGCACCTGGTTATCTACTTCAAGAAGGGAGGCGCAAGGTGGTCAACCTACGAGTACTTCTTTTGGCATGGGTGGTCCGGGGGAAGAGGTTGTTAAGCCGCCGGAAGTTCGTTTGTCCCAGGAGTTAGTGCCAACATCTACGGCTTCGTTATCTCTTCTGTCAAATGAGTTATAGTTACCTAAAGATAAGTCGTTATATAATGTGCCCATTATGACTGATTTATCTACTTTTCCTATGATTAGTTATTTGTCTGCTGATATGTGTCATCAAAGTAATTTAGTTTTAGCACCTTTGCATATGGATTCTCAATCTTCTAAGAGGATGGCTGTGCATTCTACGGAAATGGTAAGTACTAATTTTGTGGATGGGCACTCATCGTGGGTTAAATCTTGCATGTCTCCAGCCAAGACTCTTATGAAGAAATCGGGGCTGCGTGATAAACAAATGAAAGATTTTTACTCAAGTTTTGAATCAGAAATTCATTCATCCGGAAGTATAGGGGGTCCTTTTCAAAGCTGAGTTTTCATCTACTTCACCACAGAACCAACGGGTTGAGGCAACTGGCCCTTCACAGTTGCCACGGGAGCCATGAGGTTAGTAGCTTGGAATTGTCAGGGTTGTAAGGGGCCCCCGACAATTCATCATATTGCTAAGTTAGCACATTCTGTTAAACCCAATGTGTTCTTCTTATCTGAGACTAAATGTTCATTAGAGGCTAGTGAGCGATTTTTTACATCTAGAGACATCTCTCATTATTTTATAATGCCAGCAGTTCATAGAAGGGGCAGTCTTTGGTTGTGGCGGGGCGATGCTTGTCAACTTCAAGTTGTTTTTTCGGATGCATCCTGGATAGGGTGTATTGTGTTTGTTCTCTTTATGGCCAGGCATTGGAACAGGAATCTGTGGAGCATCTCTTCATTACTTGCCCACGTAGCCATGTTGTGTAGATGTTATCTCCTTTTGGGAACAATAGTGAATGGGGTCAGTTATCTATTTTCGACCTTATTTATACTTGGTTGTCTTGGTTAGCTTCTAGAAATACTGAATTAGTACAACTAGGGGTTATCGCTTGTTCTATACTTTGGCATTTATGGAAAGCAAGGTGTAGGTTTCAGTTTAATCATAAGAATGATATGCCTAATACTATTTTTTTCCTTAGCAATGGGCACAACGGAACTCTGTTTGGAACATGCTCCAGCTTCGGTTCATGGTTCCCCATCTGGTTGGTCTCCCCACCTCTCAATTATTTTAAGATTAATGTTGATTGTGCTCCTTCAGAGGTTGCAGGGGCCGTCTCTTTCCTAGTTAGGGATGAGGCTGGTGGTCTTATTTATTTGAAAACTAAACTTGTGACTTCTAAAAGACCTGAAATTCTGGAGGCTCTTGCCATATATGAGACTTGTATTTGGGCTTTTGAGCATTCCGTAGGCATTATAGTGGAAAGTGATGCGCAAGGCATAGTTCATGCTATCAACTGGATAGGACCTATGCTGTGGAGAGCTCAACATCTAGTCGTTAAATGTTCCTCCTTGCTGTGTACTTATCACAATATTACTCTTTCCTATGTTAATAAATCTTCTAATGCTATGGCTCATAAGCTAGTTAGATGGGCAGTGAGCAATAACGACGGGATGTATATCCTTCTCCCTTGCTTTACTCTATTTCTTATACTCTGTGTAAAGAAATGTCTGTTTAATATATATTAGGATGTTTTACTTTGTTCAAAAAATAAAAAAAGACGTGATTCGAGACCACGATCTGTTACCCTCGACACGGCAGTGGTGTCTATTGTGCTGCGAGCGCGAGACAATTAAATCATTTTCTCCTTTTCTTAAAACAAATATTTAAAATATAAAAATATTATTATATATTATCATCATGAAATCACCATGACAAATTATGGTCAATCACGTACTGCGACTCTTAAATATATTTTATCAAATGATAGTAAACAATTAGTATTATACCTTCTTTACCTACATCATTGTATAACCACACAATTTAATGCATATGTTCATAGCAAAATGTATTTAATATTTTAAAAATAGATGTGGAGAATTACCGCGTATTTACATGGCCAGGTTGCTTATGGGTGTTTGGTTGCATGATAATTTTTTATACACTTTCATAATAAAAAATTGTATTAAAATAAAAAATAAACTAACTCATGACATAAAATTATCATGTTTGGAGGGATGTGATAACAAAAAAGAGTAACTACCTTGTATGACCAAACAAGGTGAGAGACCACAAGAAAAAAGAAAGAGGTGAGACCCCTTTTTTGTTTAAGAAGAAAATCACTTTCAAGACATAAAATTATCATGATTGCCAAACACCTCTTTTAACAAGTTTTCTTACAATTTTTAAAAATTAAAATAAAATCCTTCCTTATCATGCATCCAAACACCCCCTTAGTTGATAACGACAAATTGAACTTAAGTACTTTTTTTTTTGGTCACGAGTGGCCCAGTGGCCCAGAGTCCCGCCGCGCCGCGGGTGGCGAAGGATCGAGCGGCTGCTCGATCCTCACAGGTCACCCCCCCCTCGGTGGTGCCCGGCTTCACGCCGCCGGGAGGCTTCGAACCCCCGCCATGCACCCCCAGGCGCAGGGACGGTGCTAGTCGAGCCATGCTCGACCAGCAAACTTAAGTACTTACAAAATACATACATATATGCAATAAAATCTCATACGTAAATATGATATTCAACATCAGTTTACAAGCCAATTTAAAATATATAGATATTTTAAATACTGCACACGTGCGAAGCACGTTCCTATTAACTAATCCTGTATTAGGTGGTGAATCAGTAGAACTAGAAGTAGCAGCAGTACCTAGAGAGGACTGAAATGAGGGTTACACAAGCTGCGGTGAGGTGGGATCATCATCCTGGTAGGGTGGAGAAGTTGCAGAACTGGACCCACAATTAACATCTTGAACAGGTTCCATATGTGTAGTAGATAATGGAGCTGCAGACATGGGTGGACTGTTGACTTCAGCAAGCTGAAAACTAGATGGATCAGCCAGTGGGCTTGGAAGAACTAAAGCTGGCACATTGTTGGTGGTAGACTCTGTCTGTGCAGTAAGATGTTTATAAGGAAATGTACTTTCATCAAAAATAACATTGCTGGCTATGTATGTTTTTCCTGTTTGAGGTGAAAAGCACTTATACCCCTTGTGTGTAGTAACATATCCTAGAAAAATGCAGCAGTCAAACCTAAAAGTGAACTTCCTCTGATTGTATGGCCTTAGGTACGGATAGCATACACATCCAAAGGTTTTAATGAGAGAATAATCAGGTTTTCGTTGAAACAGTTTTTCATAAGGTAAAATCTGATGAAGAACAGGTGTTGGCAGTCTATTAATAAGATGCACTCCATAAGACACAGCATCGTCCCAAAAAGAATAGGGTAAGTCTGCATGACTTAGAAGAGCAAGACATGTTTCAATTATATGACGATGCTTCCTTTCTGAAATACCATTTTGATTGTGGGTGTACGGACAAGCAATGCGATGAACTATGCCACATTCATCAAAAAAATTAGAGAGTTTTCTAAACTCTCCACCCCAGTCACTTTGAAATTATTTAATCTTCATAGAAAACAAATTTTCAACTTGACGTTTGAAATGAAGAAAAACATCAAACACTTGACTCTTGAAGGCTATAGGATATATCCAACAATATCTACTAAAGTGATCAATGAAACTAACATAGAATTTGCATCCATTGTTACTCAAAAAAGGGGAAGGACCCCATACATCCAAAGCAATAAGTTCTAGTGGCTGCTTAGAGACATAATTGGATAAGGGAAAATGTTGTCTATGATTTTTAGCAACTGCACAGTGAGAGCAAAAAAAAGTTCTGTTTGAACTAAAATATGTTCCAAGAGATTGTAAAATCTGCAAAACTGTTTTAATTGACGGATGCCCAAGTCGGTGATGCCAACTTTGAATAGTTTCTGCTGTAAGGGCTGCAGAAGACCTTCCACTGTCTGGTGCTAGGTGGTACAGTCCTATATCATTGACTCCGGTTGCTACAACCTTCTTGGTCTTGATGTCCTTAACCAAGCAATAAGTTGGATAAAATTCAAAATATGTGTCATGATCTCTAGTAAACTGGGAGATAGATAGAAGGTTCTTAACTATACGAGGTATATGCAAAACATTTCTAAGATCAAATGAGTGAAAATCAGACTGACCAATATTTGTAATTTGCAGACCATCACCATTTCCCACTTGAACCTTGTCAAACCCATTGTAAGGAGTAGGTGTTTGTAGCAGACCGAGTTCTGGTGTCATATGGTTTGTAGCTCCAGAGTCCGGATACCAATTTCGATCAAAGGAATTGGTATCCGAAGTAGTCGAGGCCATGTTGGCATTGAAGGTATGAGAGTTGTTACCTTGTTGTGAATTGTTCCTCTGTCCAGAATTCCGAAAATTAACATTGAATCTTTTCCAGCAATTAAGAACAGTGTGACCACGCTTTTCACATAATTGACATACAACTATGTTGGACTGATTGTTGGATTGATAACCATTATTTCCACTGTCATACCCCATGTTTGAGGACTAATACTGCTGTTGATTACTGCCCTGGTTTCTATCAGAAAAAGTGCCATTCTCATTGTTGTCCCTTGCACCATTTTTGCCCTTGTAATTTCTGTTCTTGTTATAATAACCTTTGTTGAAGTTACCTTGTTGCTGTAACAAAAGATTCATACTCTGGTCCAAGACCTCTCAATGCATGATACAATAAATATGTTGATGAAACAGGTTCAGATGCCATAGCAAGAGAATTTGCTATTAACTTCATCTTATAAAGATACTCAGTTAACTTCATCGACCCTTTCTTCAATTGTTGAAGTTGAGACTTCAATTGAAGCACCCTAGCTTTTGACGGTGAAGCGTAATTATTGGCAATTGCCTTCCATATTGTTGCTGACGATTCAAGACCAATTACTAGAGGCATCACAGCCTCAGAAATTGATGAAATCATAATTGTCATTACTAGACTGTCAAATTTCTTCCATATTTTGTAATCAGGATTTATCATCTCCCTTGATAAATCCAGAGGACTCACTATAAACGGTGACGGATAGGGAATACTCCCATCAACAAGTCCGATCAGATCATAAGTGTTCAAAACAGTATGAACTATACTCTCCACAATAGATAATTCTCTCCGGTTAACTTGACAGACATGCAACTTGAAATATTTAGAACCGATGTAAGAACTAAAGAAGCGAAGGGTAAACTACTAACAGCAAGAGCAGAAACTGGCATCGATGTACTAATCGGAGCAAAAATTCCAATTGGATTAGTAACTCCAAACGATGCAGAAATTCCATACGGAACTGAAACTCCAATCGAACTGGACATTCTAATCGGAGCAAAAAATTCAATCGGAGAAGAAATAGCAGCGGAGATTTGCGTAGGAGAAATAGGAGATGGAGCATATACCACAGACGAACTGGATGTTCCCTCCATCCGATCCATAGCTCTGATACCAAGTTGAACTGGAGGCAATCGCAGATCTGGTCCTGACAGATGCACAGAAATAGAGAACGCAGTGCAAGCAGAACCAAAGAACAAGACAGAGTGAAGAGCGGGAGAATGGCTCCGATGGCGGCATTCCTCCCCTCAATTCTCATTATATAACCAATGCTCATACATACTTTACATGTCAGCATCTACATGGCAAATAGTGCCAAATCATTAATACAGGTGGCACTCACTGGATTGACACGTCACCCATGTTTGTCTTTACTTCTTACTCTAACAACATGGCTCCGCATCAGTTTCGGTACCGAGCGTATCTCTCCAGTGTCATCCCAACCCGGAAATATCGATACCACTTGTGCGTATGGATGGTTTCTCGTGTGCGTCCATGGCGGCTGCGGAAAGCACTATGTACATATAAATGGGCAGCATCATCCTCCCTTTTAACACCCATCCCCGGCTGCCTGCACCAACTAGCAGCGAAGCTTTTCTAATTCTCCCTTCTCCTTTCCGCGGTCCCTACTCTCCGCCGTAGCGCAGGAACTAATGGAGATGCACCGGCAGCTCAGCCCCTCCACCTTCCGCCTCCTCCTAGCCCTCCTGATCTTCTCCTCCTTCCCGCCGCTGCTGTTAGCAGACCAGCGCCGACAGACCTACATCGTCCACGTCCACCACCAATGTCCCGAGCACGTCACTTGCCGGGAGGACCGCGAGAGGTGGCATACGTCGTTCCTTCCGAGCTCCGCCAGCAGTCATCCATGCCTGCTCCACTCCTACGAGCATGTCATCAGTGGGTTCGCCGCCAGGTTAACCCCGGCGGAGCTCGAGAGTTGAGAAGTGGATCGCGACCTGCTGGAGCACCAACGAGAACGACGCTGTGTAAAGGGAGAACAAGCAAGGAGTGGAGGCAAATGCCGATCCGGCATGAGTGCCCAATGCGGCACTCTGTTTATTATTTTTAGGACTCACACACACGTTGTTTACATAGTCCTGGCCCGTAGGGCGTGATTCTCTCTACAGTATCAGTGGCGACGCAAAAGCTGCACGCAGCTCAGGTGCCAGGAAAAACAAGGGAGAAGAGGCCGAATCAAATATTCTGTACATCTTCTAGAAAGGAATTAGCTTAACTAATGTGATTAAGCTTATAACGCACAGATTTGCATAATGTAATATCTCAACAGTCCCTCTTAAGTTGGTGAATCTAATTTTTTCCCAAACTTGGAATTCAAGTATTTGTATTGATCTTTGTGAAGTGTCTTAGTAAACAAATCTGCAATATGTTCCTTGGTGTTTATGTGCCTTGTTTCGATCAGTTTTGAATGGATCCTTTCTTTGATGAAATGACAATCAATCTCGATGTGTTTGGTTCGTTCATGATAGACCGTATTTGAAGCAATGTGGATGGCGGCCTTGCTATCGCAAAACAAAACTGCAGTTTCTGTCTTGATGTTCAAATCTTCAAACAGGTGTGATAACCATTGTATTTCAGCTGCAGCAGTTGCCATGGCTCTATACTCGTCTTCCGCAGAGGATCTGGAGACAGTGTGTTGCTTCTTTGTTTTCCGAGATATCGGGTTGTCACCCATGTACACAATGTATCCAGTGGTGGATCTTCGGGTGACTGGGTATGACCCCCAATCAGCATCAGCATCAGCATAAACGGACAGTTTTAAAGAAGATTGAGAACTATAAAAAAGACATGTGTCAGGGCTAGATTTGATGTATCTAACCACATTTAATGCAGCTGTCATATGAATTCCTTTGGGATCTGTCATGAATTGGGTCAACAAATTCACAGCAAAGAGGATATCCGGTCTAGTAACTGTCAAGTAAAGGAGCCTTCCAACCAGTCTTCTAAATTTTCCAGCTTCCATCATGTTTCTACTTTCAGTGAAAAGATTGTGTTTCTGTTCAATTGGAATTGGGAGAGGTTTTGCATTCTCAAGACTGCAGTCCTGAATGATATCAATGGCATATTTCTTTTGGCTCAGGAATATCCCTGACTTAGATCTGGCTATCTCTATCCCTAAGAAATATTTTGGTTTTCCCAAATCTTTGATGTGAAATGTCCTTTTCAACTCTTCAATTAAGATGACTGTGAGTGATTGATTGTCTCCAGTTATCAGAATATCGTCCACATAGACGTGAACTACTAATGTTTGACATCCTTGTTTGTGTAGGTATAATGAGTAATCTGATTTGCTTTGAGTGAAGCCTTGCTTGCACAGGGTTTGGGTGAGCTTAGAAAACCAATTCCTCGATGCTTGTTTTAACCCATATAAGGACTTCTCCAATTTGCATACACAGTTGCTGACAGTTGGTGTATAACCCAGTGGCAGGTTCATGTATATTTCTTCAGAGAGTTCCCCATGTAAGAAAGCATTTTGGACATCCAATTGATGCATCTCCCATTTCATGGCAGCCGCCATAGAGAAGATGGTCCTTACAGTGGTTAACTTGGCTACCGGGGCATAGGTATCATGATAATCTAGCCCTTCCAACTTAGTATATCCCTTGGCAACCAATGTAGCTTTGTATCTAGATATGGTACCATCACTATTATACTTGATCTTGTACACCCATTTTCAATCAATAGCCCTTTTATGTGTAGGTAACTGTACAAGTTTCCAGGTCATATTTTCTTCTAAGGCTTTCAATTCAACTTTCATGGCATCAACCTAATATGAAATCATTTTTGCCTCATGATAAGTTGTAGGCTCTGTTTCTCTTGATAAGTTGCTCAAGAATGCCTTATGCAGAGGAGAGTAATTGGGTGAAGCAATGAATTTGTCAAAAGGATACCCCCCTTTTTTGCAATCTATTTTGGTGGTGAAGTTAGTGACATATTCCTCCAAGTATTTTGGTGGTTTTCTGGTTCTTTGTGGTCTTTGTTCAGCAATTTCTGTTTCAGTCACAATTTCTTCTTCTTCATTGTCCTGGTTGTGTTCTAAGAATCCTTCTTCTATATTCCTTTCTTCAAGTATGTTCTCTTTTTGCACATCTACAGCCAGAACTGGGGTTGGTACATTGGCAATTGGCATGGGAAGTGTGGCAGTTACCTTTTTGTGTGAAGAGGGAAATGGTTTTCATGAAAGATCACATCCCGACTGATGAAGACACTTTTAGTTTCCATATCCATAACTTTGTAACTTTTCTGGTTCAGTGGGTAACCCATGAACACGCATGTCTTCGCTCTGGGCTCCATTTTGTCAGAGTTCAAATGTGATGTTGAGGCAAAGCAAAGGCATCCAAATGCCTTAAGGAGACTATAATTTGGCCTTTTTTGGAACAGCATCTCATAGGGTGTTTTATTTTGAATTTTCTTGGATGGGTGTCGATTGATGAGATAAGCAGCGGTAAGAACACATTCATTCCAGAAATTGACGGGTATATTGGATTGGATCTTAAGAGCCCGAGCCACTTGTAGGAGGTGTCTATGCTTTCTCTCTGCTATGTTGTTCTACTGTGAGGTGTATAGACACGTTTTTATTTCATGAATTATCCCATTCTCAACAAAGTATTCTTCAATTTCATTATTACAAAACTCAAACCCGTTGTCACACCTTAATTTTGGTATGTTCTTAGCAAAGGTTCTAGAGACATAATTGAAGAAATGTTTAATGTATCCAAACACATCTGATTTGAATTTGAGCATGTATATCCAAGTAAAACATGTCTATTGTACACATGTATTCCATTCGTAATTTCATGTATAGGTAAGCAACTCATGTTATAGTATAAAAGGTAAGCTGAAGAGACGCAATCCTCAATTGAGGAAGAAATTTCCCACTTAGTTCATCGACACAGAGCTCTCTATTTTTTTGTTTATTCTTTTTGTTGTCTAGCTTTGTATTGTAGGTCTTCTGTAGAGTAGAACTACACAGTTCTTCTCTGATATGCAGTAGCTTGAATTACATCACACTTTTTAGATTCAAGTTCTTCACTTGGTATTAGAGCAGCCTGCATTTTTTTCTGATCCACAAAGCATGGAGGAGACTTCGGATACTTCATCACCGATCTCTAAGGTGTTTAAATGGCCTTTTGTATTAGCTTCTTCTTTTCTATTCAATTCTAAACCTAGCATCTTGCATTGTGTCTCTATTAAACTTACTGGAAACAATTACATGATCTGGCAAGCTTAGGTTTTACCGTTTCTTAACACTTATGACCTAATGAAATTGCTTGATGGTTCTATTCCTTGTTCACCGATTATGATTCATGTTGCTACTGATTCCATGAAATTGGTTCTAATTCTTGATTATAAAGTTTGGAAGAAGTTCGACAGTTTAGTGACCACATTTTTATTTTCTTATGTCAGTGATTTCATTCTTCCCTTAGTTGTTGGACAAGATACTGCTTCTGGTATTTAGAATACTATAGTTTGAACCTATTCTTCTACTTCACATTCAAGAGTGTTATAGTTAAAGTCTCAACTGCAACAGTTATGGAAAAGTTCTATGAAAGTGGTTGATTATTTGCACTGTTCATCCGTGAGGAAATAGCTCTCCTTAAATCAGACATATCTCCTTATCAAGGGGTCCCAAAAATTCAAAATAAATATGCATTGCAATCCTTTTCAAATGTGGATTTCAAAATTGTTAGCTTTATCTGTATAAAAAATAGAAATAGAACAAAAAATGAGGAAGTAGAGGAAGGTGGTCAACCAGATTCTGTAGTAGAAATCACCAACTTGCAATGAGGACAACTCCTTATCTCAAAAGACAAAAATTATCCAAAAATACAATATGAAATCCTCATCAAATGAAATTTTAAAATATTTATATATTTTTTTTTGTATAAAAAATTTATATTGATGTAAAATCTAAAAAATCAGGACGGTGTTGCCAAACCCAACAAAATGCTAGATCGTCGAAAAAATATCAAATTCTCTTCCTCCACCACCATTCTATGTAGAATATCTTGGGGAAGTGTTAAATAATAACATTACCCATATTCTAAAGTATTTTCATGCTTCAATTTTTTTATGGATGGAGAATTCACAAAATCTCCAAATCTGGGTGATAGTTCGAGCATGACAGAAACACCAAATTTTGGGGCTTCTCCAGGACGCTACAAAGCTCCAAAATTTAATTGGTTTGAGGTGTTGGAAAGCCCTATATCACAATATTATAAAGGTGCCAAGTAATTTTTTATATTTATTTCATACAGATTATGGTGGACTCAATAAAATAGACATTTGCACAAATTTAGGAACACCTAAAATAAATGAAATAACATTGATTTGATGTTAGTTTTGATCGAGACTTGAACCTGGCTCTGATACCACTATAATAAATTGTCTTAAGAAATTTGGTGCATTAGAATAAATGATTTCTATGGGTTCATTTAAAACTTGTATCAATTGGAACCGACGACGAAAATCAAAAATCGATCAAAATGGGTTCAAATATACTTAATAGGAATTCATATAATCCCTTGGATAAGAAGAATATGAGATTATAAATCACTAAAAAGTGTTCAAGTGTATGGTATCCAACGTATTCAAATGAACTTCATTCACAGTAGGTTCTCCCTTTGCCCCGGTCTCAAGAACTCTTCCCGAACAGAGCTCCATCACCCATGGACACCTTCTAGAAAGATAAGAAGATAGGGAAGAAACTGAGGATGTGTTTTCACCTTTGGCATGATAGGGTTTGGCTGAAACCATTAGTATTTATAGAGAATTTTGAACTTTTCATAAAAACCCAAAATCTCTACAAATTATGCCCTTGCCCGTGTATTTAGGGATAAGTCCTTATGAATGTTACCCACTAGGCCCAATAGCCTATTTGATTGGGGTATAATTAAAATAGAACAATTATATTCAATTAAATTAAATATATTATTTAATAACATATTAATCGACTTACCGATCATGAAGGGTACAAGTCACAACCCATGATCTCAAATGGATATAAGGATAATATTATCCCCATTAAGTCATTCTATCATCAGTTCCCACATGGATATAAACCCTCATCCATTCAATGTCTTAGTTAGAAAAGAGTATGGCATCGACTGTCAACTCCTTAGTATACTGACTCTATAAGATCTTGTACTCGAAATTGAATCAATTGGAAAACTCCTTTTCCAATCATCCTATCTACCATAGCTAGGGATTTAAAGTACTATCCCATATGACATTCATTCTTACTTATCGAGAGTGGACAATTCCTTATTGTTCGCTCAATCATCTCCATCAAGTTTTCCTTGTACTCAATCCATTACTATACTAGATTATTTAAACAGTGATCTATAAGTCAATAGTTAAAGCATAAGTTCTACCCAACAAAGCATCTTTGATGACTCAGGTCAAAGGTCTAACCATATAACTGTGATGATAGAAAACCCTGATTGATAGTTTGGTAAGGTACCATTTAAGGTTTCTAATTCAGTCAGTTCAATGAACTCATTCTACTAATGAGCACTTGTGTGTGTATCTCAGTGTCTTCACAATAATGACCAATGAGATTAGTCATCCTCATCACATGAGAAGACATCACATACACTAGTCTATTCGGATCCTTGATGTCCCATCTCAAGGATCTTATGACTAAAATATTTAGATCAAATACCTCTAGATGATAAATCTTATTATCATGATCTCATCATGATTCAATCATCATTGCATTTAATCAAGGACTTCATTACAATATTTGCATCTAATAAGTGATAGTAATGAAAATTTGCCTTGTTAATTAAATGAGATCTTTTTAAAAATGTTGCATCACATCATATATGATTGACTTGTATGGTATACATTTCTATCAGGTGCTACCCTATTGCTTTTCAAAGTGATCTAAAGCTAACACACTCACAACATTGGAAAATGGGTGAATTGGGATTTGGGATAAAAGGTACAACTAGCCTGATCAGTGAAGAGAGAATCTTTCTGGTCTGGGGACTTATAGAGACTTGAAGAAAGCAAACTTAGTCAACTAGAAGGGAATCCCCGGAAGAGAGATTAGCAATCTCCAAGAAATAGTGTTTTGGATGGGTAAGGCTTTGGGGAAGGATTGAGTTCCCCTTCTTGGATGGCCTGTCAGCTGAGAGAAACCAATACTCAATGCAATCTAATGCAGGTAGGATGAGCAAGGATGAAGATGCAAAAAAGTAGTATGTTGAAAGAACAGGAACTAATAAGAAAATGATGATGATGCTATCAATTAGAACAATGAACACATAGCAATGCAAGTTCAAGATAGTAAAAGAAGTAAACAAAAATCAAAAGATAGCTACTTTGGTAGCTTTTGTGAAATGGCGTGTCTATTCCAAATGACATGTTATAGAGGATTAGTTTGATGAACATGTTTTCAACAAAGCAGAGAAAGAGAAGAAGAAAGAGGTGAATGTACGTGTGGGGCAAGGAAGTGAGATCTGCTAAGGAGAATAAAAAGAAAAGAGTCCACTTAGGGATTGGGGATATGGTCCACTGAGCGACAAAGACGTGGTATGCCAGGGACAAGCAAGATGGTCCACTGTGGGATGAATAACACATCTGGTAGGGCAAGCATGTTATAGAATACGCATTTAAGGAATGGACGAGTCTGGAGCTATAAAAAGAAAGTGTCCAAGTGGGATAGAGTATGTAGTCCTCTTAAGATGAAATCAAGGGTGTCCACTAGAGATGAAGAGTGAAAGGGTCCGTTGGGGACAAGGTGTGTCAAGCCCGCTTGGGATAATAAAAAAGAAATGGTTCACTCGGAGATAGTTGACACATATGATCGAGCAGATGTTGATAGAAATGTATGCTCTACAAGTCAAGCATATATGATATGATTCGACATTTCTAGAAATATATCATTCAATTAATTTGGCAAATCTTCATTACTAACTCTTATCAAAAGCATATATCATAATGAAGTTATTGATCACATGCAATGATGATTGCATAATGATGAGATCATAATAATGAGATCAATCATCTGTAGGTATGTGATCTAAACGTTCTAGTCATATGATCGTGGAGATGGGACATCAATGATCTAGATAGACTAGTGTGTGTGATGTTTTATCATGTAACAAGGATGACAAATGTCATTTCTCATTAGTGTGGGGACACTAGGATCCACACATATGTGCTCATTAGTGGAATGAGTTCACTAAACTAACTAATTAAGAAAATTTTGATCAGTATCTTATTGAACTGTCTATCAAGTTCTTCTTACTTCTCAATAGCATAATTAGATCTTTGACCTGAGTCACCAAAGATATCTTATTGGATATATCTTGTACTTTGATTATTGACTTATGAATCACCATCCTGAGGGTCTAGTATAGTTGATGTATTAGGTGCAAGAGAAACCCGGTGAAGACAATTAAGTATACAACAAGAAATTGTTCACTCTTGGTAGGATAGAAAAAATGTTTTATGGGATAGTACTCCAAATCCTTGGCCAAGGTACTTAGGATAATTGTAAAAGAAGTTTTTTGATTGATCCGAACCTGAGTACAGGATCCCATATAGTTGAAATTTTTAGGAGTTAATAGTCGGTGCCGAACCCCTGACTGACCGGGATATTGTATGAACGAGGATTTAAATCCGTGTAATAATTGATAATGTAAAGGCTCAATGGATGTTATTTAACTCAATAAAGTCATTTGAGATCATAGGATGTGACTTGTACCCATTATGATCAGAAAGTCGTAAAAACTATTATCAAATAATAGTTTTGATTTAATTTAAAAAAATTTATTCTTTTAAATTAATTAAAACTTCAACCAAATTGACAATTGGGCCTAGTGGGTCATACACATTAGATCTGGTCAATAAGATGAGGGCATAGGCATAATTTTATAGAAGTTTTGGATTTTTATGAAAAATTTCATCTTTTATAAATAAATGACATATGAAGCCAAACCTTATCAAGTCATAGGGCTGGAGCACGTCCTAAGCAGCCTCTCTTTCTCCTCTCTCCTCAAGAAGGTGATCTCCTATGGTCAAGCTTGAATTTGGAAGGTTTCTAGAAGCTCGAAGGAAGGGAGAACTTGTCTATTGAAGCAGATAGTGTGGATACTGCTAGAGACCGTCCACTTGAACGATTTTTAGTAAGGAGAAATGTCCTCTCTTCATTCATGGTGAGGGATTTTGTAAATACCATAAGGCACTCTCGTTCTACTTCATATTCAGTTCCTAGTTTTACTAGTTTGGCATCAATCAAGGCAAAGACCATGGTTTTAAGAGTCAAAAATGTTTTTATTGTCATAGAATGATTCCTTATAGATGTGTTATAGGCAACGTGTCTAAGAAGCAGGCATGACTAAAAATGGGAATTATAATTGAAGAAAAGAAGCTTTGAGAAAAATAATTCCAAGTCCCACTGTAGACTCCAAAAAATTATTGACTTGAAGATCAGGCCAGCACTACGGAGAGAAATGAAATGGATGTGATAGAGAAGGATGCGGTAGTGGTCACCAGGTATCAATGGATTGGATCCGAATAAGTGATGGGGCAGAGAGAGTGAGAGTGAGAGCATATATGGAGTAAATAGAATGAATTAAAAGAAAGTTTGACCTGTGTGTTGAAGTAGAAGAGAGATTGTAGATGAGTTCATAGGATTCTTCCTTGTTGACCGGCCGAAGAAGAAGAGTTCCTCTCTAAGCTTCTTCTTTCTTGATGCATTTGGGGCTCGGACGCATTATGTTGCAGTTCCCGAAAAGTCAAAAGAAAAGAACACAATGTGAACTAACGGTGGGTGTAATATCCATAAAAGAGATGTTCATAAATCGAAAGGAACGTGATGAACCAGATTAGGGCTAGTTTTCTAGCCCCTTTTTGTTGGTATTTTGGTGTATATATCATGAAAATGTTATGCTAAATGTAAAGAATAGATGAAAAATGCTGAAATGAAACTAAGAGAAACTCCTGGCAGGTATTGCCTGTATAAGGGAAACTCCTCCTCCTCCTAATTGAGAAAGAAGAATCTAAACTACTATGCACCAACTTTTAATATACAAAAATATGAATATGAACTTTAGCATATCTTTTTTTAGAATTTTTAGTAAGAATAAAGTCTATATGGCTAACAATAAAGGCCCATGCTTTTACCATTCTACAAACCAACTTTTTCTACTCTTTTATTTTCTATCTCACATCTATTCTCTTTCTACACCTTCTCTCTCTCGTCAGTCTATCTCTTGCTGTACTCTAAGCCTATTCCTATTTTGAAAGGTTGTTTGGATGCTTTCCAAAACACATTCAACCTGACCTCTTTGCCTTCCATCTTCCATCCCAGCATCATAGAGGTAATTATTTGCCAAACCCTCTCCCACCTTTATTAGTTTGGCGTGTGAGTCCCCTTTGCCTTCTTCAGTCACACCATCTTTCTTCATTTCCTACACATCCTCTTTCCGGTACTTCTTCTGTAACCCATTATGCAAAACTTCTTGGGTAGACTTCCAATTTCATTCTATGATCTCTTCCATAGTTTTCTTTGCCTACATTCTCTTCTTTGTATGATTGCAAAAAATCTCTTTCTTCCTCACTTGTGGAGTTTATTCCTCTTCAATGCAAAGTTTTGATAGACAATCCAATTTCACATCCAAATAACCTATTATGACTCATTAATCCGGTACCTTATGTGGGCTCCTTAAGTGGGTCATGAGGCAAGGTTTGTTAAAGAAAATTCTGAAAACGGTTTCCTAGTCATACACTGGTCACAATGTGTGAAGCTCATCTAACATTGTTTACCCGTATGTAGGGGTGCAAACGAACCAATACACTTGACAAGTAGCATGAAACTCGATTCGATAAAAACTCAACTCGGCTCATTTAATATGTTAAATGAACAAACTTGAAACAAAAAATAAAGCTCGACTCATCAAACGATCCGAGCTTGAACAAACTCCTACTCAGCTCGTTAAGCTCGCAAGTAGCTCGACTAAATATTATATTGTATATTTATTTTTAAAAATTAAGTTATGAGTATTAATAATTATATAATGTCACTTATATATATTATGGGGTGTTTGGTTGCATGATAATGTAGAATTTTATTTTAATTTTTAAAAATTGTAAGAAAACTTGTTAAAAGAGGTGTTTGGCAACCTTGACAATTTTATGTTTTGAAAGTGGTTTTCTTCTTAAACAAAAAAAGAGGGTCCCACCTCTTTCTTTTTTTCTTGTGGTCTCCCACTTTGTTTGGTCACGAATGATAGTTACATTATTTTGTTATCACATCCCTCCAAACATGATAATTTTATGTCATGAGTTGGTTCACTTTTATTTTAATATTATTTTTATCATGAAAGTGTACAAAAAATTATCATGCAACCAAACACCCTATTAAATACTTTAAATTTTGAATTTAAACTTAGATTGAGTTTCATAAATGAGCTAAATCTAGAGTTTCACAAATGACTTTTCATTGATTTTGAGTTTTATAAATGAGTTTGTATGTAGCTTAAATTTGAATATAAATTGAATTTTAGTTTATCTACTACTCGAGTTCAAGCTCAACTGTGCTCAATTAATAAATGAACCATGTTTGAACAAAAGTTCAACATACTCGTTAAAACTCGACCTCGAACTCAAACTAGTGTAAAATAAACGAGCCGAGCTTGAACACTATACTACTCGACTCGGCTCAGCTCGTTGGCACCCCTACCCATAGGTGATAATGATATTCACCAGCTAGGGACTTCCTGTACATGCATCTAATAGATTGTCATCGGCTCTAAGGAATGCTTGAGCATTTTGAGATGGTAATTAGATTGAAGATTAATCATGTGATCTTGTAGGCCAAAGCATGAACTACATATTTTTCTATATTTCTTCAGTTATGTGTGGATTACATTTGGTAAAGAGGCTACATATTTTATACTGTTAGGACAAATGATTTCTACATTAAATTATCTAACATAGAGGTTGATTCCCAAGTTTAAAATTTGTAAATATGTTTAAAAAAACTAAGATTTTCGAATGGTACTCTAACATTGTTATTTAATAAAGAATAGAAGATAACGTAAATTTACAATCAATCCCACCATGATTTCCTTATTGAATGTTGGGTCCTTAGATTTATATAGTTTTTTTTTTGAAGGACCAGCACAGTGATTGAGCGCCCTGTGCGATTTCACGTTGCAACAGATGGTCTCAGGTTCAAACCCGAGAAGAGCCTCCCCATGGGGGAGGTTTTGTCCACTCAACCACAGGTGAGGGACTCTTAGATTTATATAGTTGATCAATGCATTGATCTAAATTCATTGTAACAGCATAAGCCAACACATTGATATTTTTTGTTTCTACATATTGTTTGTGTTTTGCTTTTCCTGATACCATGTAGTAAACATTATTTCTATTTATTCATTACCTAGGTTTTTAAAGTTTTGACTTCTTTTTATTGAGTTATATAAAAAATGATCTTTTTCTCTACTTTGTAATGGCCAAACCATGGTTGCCCGTCACCCACGGACCAAACCTGGTCGAAATCTAGGCCGACCGTTGCAACCCAGTTGACCCGACCCGAAGGAGGCCTAGACTAGGTCGCATGACCCAACTTCATGTTGCACAACCCCGTGACCGGTCGGCCACTTGGCCGACCAAGTCGCTGCCAATGGTCATTGGCAGCTGCTATGGGGGCTCCTCCCCCCCCAAGGGGAAGCATTCTCTTCAACCCCTCTCAACTCTTACATCTCTCACTCTCTCTCCCTCTCCAATTTTTTAATGTTATTTTCTCTCTACTTTTTTGTTTAAGTTTATGTTAATCATCTTTCAAGTTCCATTGCTAATCTTTTTTTTTGAAGTGTTCTTCTTACTTTATTAAATTTCATCATTCGAATTTCGATGTCTTTTTTAAATCATGATGCTTATCATTCACTTGGAATGATCTAATTTGGCTCCATTGTATGGTGGTGTCAATGAAGTAAAGAAAAGTTAAGTGTAAGTAATGCGATTGGCCGACCAAGTCATCCTAGGTCGTTTGGTCTCATAACTTACATTTAGGGGGGGAGCTTTGCCTCTGGTTACCTCTCACAAAAAGGTGCTGCCCCCTTGACCCCTCATGACCTTACCATAGAGGTTGATCCATGATTTCTAAGTATTCCATTTATCGATAATATAATAATATTTTATTATCACGTATACTATTATATACTGTTACATATGGTTAAAATCTGTGATTATAAATATATAAAGCATACTTAAAACTTATAAAATTATTTATTAACTGTGTTTACCCTCTCACTGTGTTTACCCTCTCACTTGAGATTAACTTTTTTCCAACATATACTAATACAACATAATCACAAAAAATTATATTTACTTGTATACACAGATAAATACTCATATTAAATTATAACATAAAAATATAATTTTATTTATATTTATTTATGTATACATAAATATATATAGTAAAAATATTTTTTTTATTTTTTATGTAATTATTATATTTTTAAATATTTTTTAAAAAATAAATAAACATAACCTCCATCCAACAAGAGTCGTTACCCGATCCGACCAAGTTAAATTTGGGACCAAACCACAAGTCAGATTTGGGCCTTCCTTGGATCAAAAAATACAATTTTTATTTTTGCCCTTGTAACATCTCTATTTACTTGTGTCGACAGTTGCTAATGGCAGCTTTGCGTTTTATCAACATTCTACTTGGATTAGAAATCTCAGAGACTGTTTGTCAAAAGGTTTTTAACTTGAAGGTACTTCGAAAAAATTATTTACAGATGAAATTTAAACTCAAATTAACTTGATGGAACTTCAAACTCATTACCTGCCAAAAATTATATGCCGAATTTAGAATAAAATTGAGGTTTTCATGCTTTTAATAATCTCTTGGGGAAGAAACACTGATAGAGGAGGACCAATCAATACAACTGGTGATAAATAAAGTTATTTGGACCGGCTAGAAGTGAAATATAGAGATAAATAAACCAAAACAAGTACCTACATTGGATATAACCTATTGATGCAATTCTTTGAGAGTCTGCTCGCAACTCTCTCGAAATAAATCACTCAGTATCCCATCATAAATTTGAGGGGCATACCAACATGCGTACGAAAAGATATGATAAGGATGCATCGGTTTCCGAGAAATTTTTTTTGTTGGACAGTGAGACATTGATGCGTACACGGTAAGGGAGTTGCCCAAGACGAGGCAGACGTGATTTGAGACCACGATCGGTTACCCTCGACAAGTCAGTGGTGTCTATTGTGCTGCCAGCGCGAGACAATTAAACTTTTTTTTTTGAACAAAGACCGTAACACACTGCATTACGATAAAGGAAAAGATTATCGTATACGTATGACTCTTGATAGAAGAACATATCTATTGAATATACAGACAAATTTTCAACAGAGAAGAAAACATAATATAGAGATTAATTACAAAGAACAGAGAGATAAATAAAACTTTAGAGCAATTTCAAGTCTTCATCTTCAACGTCGTTGAACATTATCACGAAATAAACTGAATCTGCATATTAATATGCTTTGATAGTCCAAAAGCAAAGACTCTCTTCATAGAGTCAGATATTTGTATGAAAGTTGGAAGATCACATGGTGGAGACGTGAATATTGTCCAAACTAAGAACCTCATAGATAATCTCAAGACTATGTAACTAGCATCTACAGAAAAGAGTAGCATAGAGTAGTGTTAGAGAATATAGTCATGTAATTGATAATGGGTAGATAAATGACACTATTGTAATTCTTTGTATTTCATATGTGGCAATTGCCACATCAGCATTGTACATCTGTTCCCGTATGAGAGTTATATATATACATGAGAGGAGCTGAGAAGAGTGATACGATTTGAGATCACTCTCCCGCCCTTTTCTCCAGTCTCTGCTTCTCTCTGTTCTCTCATTTAGGTAATCTCAGATCTGATTCAAGTACAGCAAGATTCACTCTGATAGTTGCAGTAGATCAGCTACACTTCCAGCGCTGTTTTGGTATCAGAGCATTTTTCTTTGTGGCTTTCACTTAAATGGAGGGATCGTCTAGCCCTAATGTTACGAGATCTTCAGTTTCAACTCCTATGGATAATTTTGCTACAGGTTCTTCTATTTCTTCTCTTCCTCTAGCTACGTCATTGTTGAATTCTGTTCCAAGCATTTCACATTGTGTGACAGTGAAGTTAAGTGAAGACAATTTTATGATATGGAGTGCTCAAATTCTGCCATTCTTAGATACTTACAGTTTGATGGGAATGGTTGATGGATCAATTGTATGTCCATCAGTTATGATAGCTGATCCGAATGATTCTGCGTGTCAAATCTTGAATCCTGACTATAAAACCTGGAAGCAGGTTAATAGTTTAGTGCTTACGTTCCTGATTTCATCTGTTTCCGAGACTGTTTTTCCTCTTATAGTTGGTTATACCACTGCGGCAGAAGTATGGAATGTCATTAATAAAACGTATGCATCATCGTCTAGAGCACGTATACTTCAACTTAAATTGCAATTACAGCAAATGAAAAAGGGTTCTCAAAAAGTTACTGAGTATTTGCAGAAAGTTAAAACGATTGCTAATGCGTTAGCAATGGCTTTTGAACCTGTCTCACAAGGAGATTTGCTTTTATACATATTAGGCGGGCTTGGTCCCGAATATGAGTCGTTTGTAACGGCTATTACAACAAGGCTTGATGCCAGTCAATTAACTGTTGAAGATGTTCAAGGGATGTTGGTGAATCATGAGATGTTTTTAATTAAACATCATCAAGCTGTTACTGAACTCAATGCTAATTTAGCTAGAGCTCACATTAATAATAATACTCAATAGCACTCTAATACCTATCGTGGTAGAGGCAGAAATGGTAGAGGAAGGAACAATGGTAATCGGACCAACTCTGGTTTTGACAGAACTCAGAGTTTTCAAGGACAAAATTACAGTCCGAATTATGATAGGAATCAGTCTTCATATGGTAATTCTGGTAGTACTGCTGGTCAACAGAATTTTTATCAAAATCAATCACCTGTTTGTCAGCTCTGTGAAAAGAGGGGGCATATTGCCTTGCAGTGTTGGAAGAGGTATAATTTCAATTTTCGGAACTATAGTAATAGTGGTAATGCTCAGTATGGCAATAACACTTCTGGGAATAATCAGTATGGGTCTCATACTCAGCAGTCCTATAATGCAAATGTGGTTTCTACACAACTTCCTAATTCTCAGTTGGACATGGCTTGGTATCCGGATCCGGGTGCTAACAATCATATGACACCGAACTTGGGCATTTTACAAAATCCTGTTCCGTATGATGGTCATGACAAAGTGCATATCGGAAATGGTGAAGGTCTTCAAATTTCTCATGTGGGATCATCAGGTTATAAATTTTTTAGTCTTCCTCATACTCTACATGTTCCTCTACTTGTAAAGAGCTTGTTATCGGTTTCTCAGTTTACAAAGGACAATGGAGTATATTTTGAATTTTTTCCCACTCACTGTTTTGTCAAGGACATCAAGACTCTGAAGCTTCTAGCTCAAGGGCGCAATTTTAATGGATTGTACCGACTATAGTTGGATCATTTTTCTTCTCCGGTGGCACTTACAGCTCATACAAATAAGTTGTGGCATCAACGGTTGGGGCATGCTGCTTTTCAAACTGTTAATAGAGTGTTGAGTAGCTTTGATACTTCTTTTAGTGATAGTGATATGTTCTTTTGTTCTCATTGTGCTATGGCTAAGAGCCATAAACTTCATTTTCCAAGTTCCACTTATGTTTCACAGTTTCCTTTAGAGCTTATTGCTTCGGATGTGTGGGGTCCTTCACCCTATGTCAGTAAAGATGGTTATCGGTATTATGTTACTTTTGTGGATCATTTTAGTAGATTTTGCTGGCTTTATCCTCTTAGAAATAAGAGTGATGTGTTTTTAGTGTTTAAACACTTTCAAGCACAAGTAGAGAATATTTTTTCAAGGAAGATAAAGTTTTTTCAAAGTGATTGGGGTGGTGAGTATCGGTCTCTCACTTCTTATTTTTCCAAATGTGGCATAGTTCATAGAGTGGCCTGTCCTTACTCTCATCATCAAAATGGTCTAGTTGAAAGAAAGCATAGACATATTGTGGAAACATGTCTTACACTTTTGAGTCATGCTAAATTACCCTATGAATTTTGGGATCATGCGGTTGCTTGTGCTGTACACCTTATTAACAGGTTGCCAACTCCTATTTTGGCAAATATTTCTCCTTTTCAGAAATTATTTGGTCGTCTCCCAGATTATAGTCAATTAAGAGTGTTTGGTTGTGCTTGCTTTCCGTATCTTCGGCCTTATCATCAACATAAATTCACTCTTCGGTCAGAGTGTTGTATTTTTCTTGGATATAGTTCACAACATAAGGGTTATAAGTGTTTTTCACGGGCTACTGGGAAGGTTTTTGTGGCATGTCATGTTGTCTTTGATGAGACTACTTTCCCCTATGATGTTTTAGTAAAAGAGGTTCCTACTGGTGGTCCTTCTCATGTTCTTTCACTTCCGGTTCCTTTCTTGTCTACATCTGTTAATAGACCTAGTTTATCTACTGTTGGTCATCAGCAATGTGAGTCTTCACCAGAAATTCAGTGCGTGGTTCAATCAGAAAATCAGTGCTCTGTTCAACCAGAAAATCAGACTTCTGCACCTGCAGAAACTCATTGTTTGGATCAGTCCGGTGGTACTCCATCTCCTACATCTGTGGCTGTTTTACATGGTGATATCTCTTCTGCAGATTCATCTTCTCCTCCTTGTCGGAAGTATAGATCTATGCAGGATATCATGTCCTGTACTGATCCAGTATCACATCCGAGGTCTAGCAAGTATGCTTTACTTGTAGAAAAGCCAGAGGTCATTGAGCCCTCAAATTTTAAATCTGCTAATCAGCAATTGTGCTGGAGAGAGGCCATGTCACAAGAGTTTTCAGCTCTTCAAGCTAATGGCACTTGGTCTCTGGTTCCTCCTCCATCTAATGTGAATATAATTGGTTGTAAATGGGTATATAAATTGAAAAGAAATTCAGATGGCAGTGTTGCTCGTTATAAAGCTCGGTTGGTAGCCAAGGGGTATACACAAGAATATGGCTTAGATTATAATGAGATGTTTAGTCCTGTAGTTAAGCCCTCTACAATACGTCTCATTCTTTCTATGGCAGTTACTTATGGCTGGGATTTGAGACAATTGGATGTTAATAATGCCTTTCTCCATGGTTATTTGGAAGAGGACATCTACATGAAACAACCGCCTGGATATGTTGATGCTCATGTTCCACATTTTGTTTGCAAACTTCACAAGGCACTTTATGGTCTTAAACAGGCCCTTAGAGCATGGTTTTTTCGGTTATATTCTCATCTTTTGTCTATGGGGTTTGTGGGATCAGTTTGTGATCCTTCTATATTCCTATATTACAAGAAGAATATTCGGATATATATGTTGATCTATGTGGACGATATCATTGTTACTGGTAACAGTCCATCTACTATTAAAACTCTGGTTGTCTCTCTTGGGAAAGTTTTTGCTTTGAAAGATTTGGGCAGTTTGCGTTATTTTCTTGGTATTGAAGTCTCTCGGTCTACTCATGGCATACTTCTTAATCAGCAAAGATATGTTTTAGACATTTTGGATAAGGCATCCCTCACAGATTCTAAGCCATTCAATACTCCTGCTGCTGCTAATACCAACTTGTCTTCTACTGATGGTCAACCTTTGGAGGATCCTACTTTTTATAGGAGTTTGGTTGGTTCACTGCAATATATTACTATTACTAGGCCTGATGTAGCTCACTCGGTTAATAAGGCATGTCAATTTCTTGCTACACCTACTGTTTCTCATTTGAGTTTTGTTAAACGGATTCTTAGATATCTCAAGCTTACATATCACTATGGTCTTTTGCTGCAACCGAGTACATTTCATCTGAATATATTTTCTGATTCTGATTGGGCTGGATGCCCCGATGATCGCAAATCTACCAGTGGTTTTGGTATATTTTTGGGAGAAAACCTTATTAACTGGACTGCTAAAAAGCAAAGAGTTGTGGCTCGGTCTAGTACGGAGGCAGAGATGAGGGCTATGGCTGTCGCTATTACAGAATTTTTATGGCTTATTCAGTTGATTACAGAACTTCAACAACCTATTGATGGTGTTCCTACTTTGTGGTGTGATAATACTTCAGCTATATACCTTACTGCAAATCCAGCTTTTAAAGCTCGTACCAAACATATTGAGGTTGATTTTCATTTTATTCGTCAACTAGTTCAAGAGAAAAAGATTCCGATTCGGCACATTGCTAGTAAGGATCAAATTGGAGATATTTTCACCAAGTCTCTTCCGACCAAACAGTTTGAATTTTTACGTTCCAAACTGCACGTTGTACCTCCGTCCAGTTTGTGGGTGTTAGAGAATATAGTCATGTAATTGATAATGGGTAGATAAATGACACTATTGTAATTCTTTGTATTTCATATGTGGCAATTGCCACATCAGCATTGTACATCTGTTCCCGTATGAGAGTTATATATATACATGAGAGGAGCTGAGAAGAGTGATACGATTTGAGATCACTCTCCCGCCCTTTTCTCCAGTCTCTGCTTCTCTCTGTTCTCTCATTTAGGTAATCTCAGATCTGATTCAAGTACAGCAAGATTCACTCTGATAGTTGCAGTAGATCAGCTACACTTCCAGCGCTGTTTAGTAGAAAAAAGAAAAAACTAGATAATATAGCATTAATGTAGACCTAACTAAGACACTACAAATACACAATAGAATCCCAATAGATAATATGTAAAGGTTCCGAGGAGACCCTAACACGGTTCCAAAACTCTCAAAATGGAGTTCCGAGTAGAAAATATGAGATTTTACTACGAATACAAGAAAAAAACTTGACCGGAGAGATAGAAAACTAGAAATGCTAACAAAATCGTCTACCTCACCGTGCATTGAAACTCTATTTCTCCCTGACATGAGAAAAACAGCTGAGTAGAACAACTCTACCCAAACAAAATGGCCCGTGGGGGAGAAAGGGGCAGTCCCCCCCCAGCGAACACGGCGGTGAAGCCTCCTCCATGAAGTCTGCAAAACCTCGTCGCCGGAGCCGCAAAGTCGGCGAAGCCCTCCCGAACCTTCTCTCTCTCTGAGTCACGAGACAATTAAACCATCTGCTCCTTTTCTTAAAATAAATATTTAAAATATAAAAATATTATTATATATTATCATCATGAAATCACCATGACAAATTATGGTCAATCACGTACTGAGACTCTTAAATATATTTTATCAAATGATAGTAAACAATTAGTATTATACCTTCTTTACCTACATCATTGTATAACCACACAATTTAATGCATATGTTCATAACAAAATGTATTTAATATTTTAAAAATAGATGTGGAGAATTACCGCGTATTTACATGGCCAGGTTGCTTAGTTGATAACGACAAATTGAACTTAAGTACTTACAAAATACATACATATGCAATAAAATATCATACGTAAATATGATATTCAACATCAGTTTACAAGCCAATTTAAAAAATATAGATATTTTAAATACTGCACACGTTCGAAGCACGTTCCTATTGACTAATCCTGTAATTTAAGTTCAAATAACTCAGGTCTAATGAAAAGATCCAACGACCCGAAATACAGAGGGCCATAACCTGTTTAACGGTTTCTGGGCCAAGCAATCCATTTGACTGACGCTCTCGTGGTCAAAGCATATGGGGGTGTTTGATTGCATGATAATGAAAGTTTTTGTTTTAATTTTTAAAAATTGTAACAAAACTTGTTAAAAGAGGTGTTTGATAACTATGACAATTTTATGTTTTAAAAGTGATTTCCTTCTTAAACAAAAAAAGAGGGTCTCACCAGTTTCTTTTTTCTTGTGGTCCCCCACTTTGTTTGGTCATGTGTAGTAATTACTCTTTTTTGTAATCACATCCCTCCAAACATAATAATTTTATGTCATGAGTTGGTTCACTTTTTATTTTAATACAATTTTTTATCATGAAAGTGTACAAAAAATTATCATGCAACCAAACACCCCAATAGTACGTCTTCGGCCACGCACTATGTCATCTGATATTTTAATATTTTGATTCGATTTTGATAAAAATTAATAAATTTATTTCTTTTTATAAATTATTAAAATTAAAATTAAAATCAGTTAATTTTTTTTTCATCAATCTGATTTTAATAAAAAAATAAGTATATATATAATAAAATAAAATATAATTATAATATATAATATATAATATGATAAAAATAAAATTTTAAAGAGATTATATTAAATTTTAGTAATTATATATAAATTATTAACTTATTCTTAAATAAAAATTAATATTTAATATATATTTCAAAAATTATCGAATTTGATTTTAATTTTGATAACGAAATTAAAATTAGAACGAAATCGAAATATAATGATTCTGAAATTATCAGAATCAAAATTAAAATCTCTTAACTTTTTTCAAAATTGAAATTGAATTCTAATAATTCTGTCGTAGAATCTAACCGGTTTACTGTTCTACCGTCAATTCTGTGTATGTGGGCGAAGAAGGTAGCTGACAGCTGCGCACCGTCCGGGAGGAGATCTCAACGCCGCAGCCATCGCCCACGGCCGATGTCGGCCAGCAAGGACGTGTCGTATCTGAACGCCTTACTATAATTTTATAATTAAAAAAATAGTATTTTAATTTTGACATTTATATTTTTCAAACATTAAAAATCAGTATATGTTGATACTTGCCTTATCATTTTTATTTTTAATGATATATTTTTCAAATTTGATATTATAATTAATTATAATATATAAATGTATAATTTTAAAACATTAAAATTTGTTTTATAATTTTTATTATTATGATATAAAATTTAAAATTGATATTAAAATTAAAAGTAATAGAGATGCAATACACCAGGGGGCTAATGATCAGCCCACTGACTTGGCAGCACAGCAACACCTCCGCCGACCGGGCGCCACGATGTTGACCACAGGTCTCTCGTCAACGCCGCCGGCGGTCAAGAACCATTTATTTCCACCTACATGGCTTCGCGTCAGTTTCGGCACCGAGCGCATCTCTCCAGCGTCATCCCAACCCGGAAATATCGATACCACTTGCGCGTCCGGATGGCTTCTCGTGTGCATCCATGGCGGCTGCGGAAAGCGCTATGTACGTATAAATGGGCGGGTTTTTTTTTAAAGTAGCACGGTTTTTTTTTTTTTTAAAAGTAACACGGTTAAAGTTATAATTGCAAAAGTAGCACGGTTTGAACAAAGTCGAGTTTTCAAAACTCGACTTGTGAAGAAGGTCGATTTAAGTAAAGTCGACGCTCACTAATGATTTTGAGAGGTTCAAAGTCGAGTTACTGTTAATCGACTTTAACAAGTCGAGTTTTAAGAACTCGACTTGTACTGGGTTTTTTACCCCCCGCGAGATCCCTTTCCCCTTCTGTTTCGAGTTCGACCCTTGCCGTTTACTCTTACTGCCTTCGACTTACCCGGCGGCGAACTCGACGGCGGCGGCGGCGAACTCGACGGCGGCGGCGGCGTGAGCCCACGGCGGCGGCGGCGTGTGCGGCGGCGGCGTGAGTCCGCGGCGGCGGCGACGTGTGTGCGGCGGACGGCGGCGGCCGGCGGCGGTGGCTGCTTGCTAGGCGGTGGACCATGTAAACATCGTCCAGAATCACAAATTGAAGGAGGATCAATTGAAGGGTAATCTCTGTCCTGATCGATCCTAAATTTTGTCCCGAATTTAATCCTGATCGATCCTAAAAAGGATGGTAGAATTAATTATTATGTATGCAATTCCAAGTGAAGGAAGGTAAAATTATTATTTGTCCTAACGTTTATTTGAACTAACATTGATCATTAAAATTAAAATGTTTATTGCTTAATATATATTTAGTTTTTATTGCTTAATTACATTGGTGAAATCATGTATCCTTTATTTGGTTATAATATGATTTTAGTTGTTGTTTAAGTAGTGTTTGATTTTTGAAAAATTGTTTATTTAGAGTAATTGTTGTTTGATAAGAGATTTAGTTGTTGTATAAGTAGTGTTTGATTTTTGAAAAATTGTTTATTTAGAGTAATTTTTGAAGTCGAGGTAATAAATTTCGAGGTGTTGTTTAATAAGAGGTTTGTTTTAGAGTTCTTTTGTCGATTTCATATATATTGGACAAAATGAAATCTGACCTCATATGCCTTCCGTCATGGACTTATGTTATCCACATTTAAGTCTATTATATTAGACTTAGTGAAATGGCTCATGCGCCTCATCATTGTTAGTATTCCTATTATAAGACTATTCTTCCGCATATGCTTCAATCTGAATTTATAATACTCAAGATCATAGATTGAGTCTAGGACTCAACTCCAGGGGCCTTCATTCTATGATGCTGCCCAATTGGGTCGGAACCTGTCACATGGCTTAGCACAAGTTCCCCCCCCCATGGTCCGGTAGTACCCAGATCTAAGTCCTAATACCTTCTCTTTATTTGCTCCTTGATCGGCTAAAACCCGAGGATTGGAAAGAAGGGAGTCTCAAAACCCTTTTTGTGTTTTTGGCCACGAACATAAATATATGGCAAATTTCCGATGGTAGGTAGTTCTCCTATTCATTCTCTTTTTTTTAAGGGATGATATAGCGAGTTAGTAGGTTAAAGACTTTCAATCGCAAGTTATTAAGTTAACGGTTTGATATTTTCGGTTACTCGTAGAAAATTTAAAGACATGGCATCAAGGATAATTAAATAATCCGTATAATGTTTGATGGGACGGTTTCAATAAGCAACGATTATACTTATTATTATGGTGGATATGAACGCAATATTAAGATATTGCGAGGATGTACTTATGAAGACCTCAAGAGTTATATATTCGATGCAATTGGGTGTAACCCAGGATCATTGACTTTGAAGTTAGTTTATAATTATTTTGATGGAGTCAACGAGGTTGTCGATGATTCAACGACCGAAACTCTATTGACGAGATCCGTCGAGGTCGAAGATATCGTACTATATATTGTAAAAGAATACATCGACATCTCAACCCAAGTCGGGATGTAGTACTTGGAATCCACAAAAGTTATAATCAACCATCAATGAGTCAATTGTTAACTCAAGTTGAAAGTAATATTTGTCCATGGAATGTAGTGAGTGGTCAGAACAGTGAAATCGATTTGAATGAGCAGTACGTAGCACACGATGAACACGATGAAACCGAAGAATCCTCAAGTGATAACGAGGAAGTGCCGCGGGAGATGGTCAATAGCATATTGGCTGTCAATGAATTTCATGAGGCCGAAGATACAACATGGATAAATAATGCAATTGCAACAAATGTATATATAGACAATGATGAAGATGATGTTGAAATGGAAGATACAATTGTAGTAAGAGGGGAAGGAGAGAATCTTGACGAGCTTTCAGTCGGAGATGTTTTCAGATGCAAAGAAGATCTTATACAGGCCGTTTCTGCGTGGGCTTTGAAACGTAACGTGCAACACCGAACTGATAGATCAACAAAGACTAATCTTACATTGCTTTGTCCATCAAGAACCGAAGGATGTAAATGGAGATTACATGCACATGTTAGCACTAGGGTCGGAGGGTTGTGGAAAGTGATGAGTTTCGACAATAATCACACTTGTTCCACTCCCATTCATAACATTGCACATAGACAATTGACTTGCACAACAATTTGTCATCTAATCATGCCTATCGTTCGATCCCGTCTAGATATCCGACCAAGGGACATCATAGATATGGTGCAAGTCAAATATTCTTTAAAACCTTCTTATTACAAGGCTTGGAATGCTCGCGGAAAAGCCTTTGAAAAATTGTTTGGTGACTGGGAAAGTTCTTACACACATTTGTTGAGATACATGGAAGCGATAGAAAATGACCATGCCTCGGGACGGTGTATACTTTTGTTGTGAAAGTGATAGTGAACGGTTATTGTTTTTCTTTCGAGTTTCATGCCTTCTATTGAAGGATGGCGATCTTGTCGCCTGCTTATAAGTGTAGATGGTACATTCCTTCATGGTAAATACCGTGGTACACTTTTGGTTGCTTGCGGTGTCGATGCCGATCAGGGCTTATTTCCAATTGCATTTGCTGTTGTAAATAGTGAGAATGATCGATCATGGTCATGGTTTTTGCAACAACTTTTGCAATATGTTCCATCCGTACGTAAAGACGTCATGAGTTGTGCATAATATCTGATAGACATCTCAGTATTAAAAATGCAATTGAACGTTGGTTTCCTTTAGCAGCACATCGTTATTGTCTTCGACACTATCGTCAAAATTTTCAGTCTCATTTTAGTGGTAAAGAACTATACAGAAGGATGTACAATGCAGGCATGGCTACTAATGCTTTGGATTTTAACAAACGGATGGATGACATCAAGTTGCGTTGTCCGGAAATATATGATTGGTTGTTACAAGTAAACCCGGAGTATTGGGCTCTAGCCTATGATACCGATGGTAAAAGATGTGGGATAATGACAACCAATTATTTCGAATGCTTTAACAGTGTTTTGAAAATAGCACGAGGTTTGCCCATTCATGCTTTGGTTCACATGACATATCACCGGCTTAGACTTATGTTTTTTCAACGCCGTACATGTGGCATGAACATGGAGACGCATCTTACCACCAAGTTTGAGAAGAAAATGCTAGAGTTGAAAGAAAAAAGTCGAGAGATAATCATTCAGGCTCGAGTCAATGTTGGTGAGTGGGATGTGAATGATGCTTACGGCCGTGTATTCCGAGTTGACATTGACCGTGATTCAATTACATGCACATGTTGTGAGCCTATGTTAAGACATTTCTTATGTAAGCATGCTTTAACAGCTATCGGGTCAGTTAACTGGGATCCATATGCATATGCATCCAAGTGGTACAGTGCTGAATATTATCGAACAAACTATGAGCATGAATTTCATACTATTCTAGATAGTAATTATTGGCCGTCATTTGATCCAGATAGGAACATAATACCATTGTTACTACCTGCTAATGTGCGAAGGAGTGGTAGACCAAGAAATAAACGGTTACCAATGGTGATGGACCGTGACCCGAGCAGACAACAAAATAAATGTAGTATTTGTAAACAACGAGGACACAAACGTTCTACTTGCCGTTTGAATCCACGGTACGCATATCTAGCAATTGAAATTAGTATTCTACTACTGCTTGTTCAAATTTCATTATTGCATTACTAGTTGTCATCTTTTAAATGTAGTTCGGACACTAACTTTTCTTTCAACTTTATCTATAGGCATGGAGCGAGGTCCTCGTGATACTTCTTTGCTACGCGATCAGTCTCGCCATCGCTCGGCGAATCCCGAGGGTAAAGTTTAATTGTATACACCTAATGATGCATTACCTTATGATTTCCTTGTTCGCACGTACATTTAAATTGTAGGTGCACCTACTTCGATTAATTAACTTTTGATTAATTAAATTTTTTTTTTGCAGGATGGTACCACTCTACATTTAGTGTCTCACTTCCGTCGTATGTCATTCGGCATATAGAAAATCCAATAGTTTTGGAGTTATTAGAAATTAGTGGTTTTGTCCATTTACGTCACCTACGGTGGTTTACATTAGATAGACAAGTTGATTGCGGCTCTCGCGGAGCGATGGCGTCCCGAGACGTCTACCTTCCACTTTCCACGGGGAGAGATGACCGTCACCCTCCCGGGATGTATCTATCATCTTGGGTCTTAGGATAGATGGTCTCCCCGTCATTTGCCCACCTCGGGTACCATCCGGAGAATTCATGAACCGGGATGACGTTTGCCTCCGATTTTTGGGTGTCCAACCGGTAGAAGGGGATGAAATCCCGCCGCATGGGCAAAGTTCGTCTACATTACAATTGCAGTGGTTGTATACCACATTTGGGCAGAGGGCCGATGAGTTACCCACTGATGATAGTGAGGAGTCTCGTGCCATATGTTTATATCATACTAGGGCTCTTATACTTATGTACATCGGCACACTCCTTCTACCGGATACCTCGGGTACGGAAGTTCATGTATGCGTATTTATTTTTTATGGAGGATCTTGAGGAATGTGGTAGATTGGCATGGGGTGCTGCGGTACTAGCTTACTTGTACCGCCAATTATGTGCCGCCACGGCTATGAAACGCAATCGAATAGGTGGATGTTTACATTTGTTACAAGTAAGTATGATTTGCATTAAAAAATTAATATTATCGCTTTGTTTTTGCACAACCCGTAATACTAACTTCTTTTTTACATAGATATGGTCGTGGGAACACATCCATGTCGGTCGGTCTTCATGTGCCCGCCCGTCCATGTTGGTGAAAACAGGCGACCACTTGGATACCGGTAAGGAGCGAATATATCTATGTTGCATCTTTATGTTTGATTATTTGTGTTGATGTATTTTCGTTATATGCACTTTTTATACAGGTGGAATCCACATCCGAATCGATCTCAACATAGGTTTACACTCTTATTTTATAGAAATGAACTTGACACTGAGGAGGCTAGCCAGGTAGATTTAAATTGTGTTTTGAATTATTTATTATGTGGGAATATTTCTTACATTTTTTTGTGATACGATTACGTGGGAACCGTATACACCCCAAATATTAGAATGCAGCCTGTTGTGTCGGTGGAGAACACCCGACTTTGGCTAGCCTCGGGTACCCCTCTTATGTTGTTCGGTCATGGAGATCCATGCACCTCAACGTATGCTTCGGCAGTCTGGCCTCGTCCAAAGAACGCCGCGTAATAGAAAACACTATGAACGAAAAGATGGACGTGGTCGGTGGGGGTACCGATTGGACGCGAGGAATATGCGTATTGGATTAGCGGTGGAATCGTCGGGAGGAATTTGTTTATGAACCTCCTGAGGCGGAGATTGATATACATTTACAAACACAACAATACGACCAATGGTATACGGAAAGGACTATTCCGTATCTTGTTCAAGAAACCCCCGAACCTCCCGATCAATATTATCCAAGGGGTCCTATTGAGCGAGAATAGGTAAGAATATGCTATTTTGTCATAGCTTATTAACTTTTTTTTAACTTTTGTTGAGCTGATTGTCTCTATATAATTTTTTCTAGATACAAAGTCATCACGAAATTCAAAGGATGCTTCAGTCGAGCAGGCCGTATGAACTCGAGCAAACAAGGAATGACATTTTGGAGTTACAACGACATATGCACGAGAAGCTCCATATAACGATGCCATCATACGAGTCTAACTTTGATCCCTCGCGTTCATCATCCGGACAACGGCTACAAACTCCAGTTGGTTGGAGTGGACGGGAAGGTGCTGGACCTTCAAGTGCAGGACCATCTACAGGAGCGGGACCATCTACAAGAGCGGCACCTTCTACATATGTGCGGAGGAGACCGCGTGATCCGTTGATGATCACGCCGACCGACGCCGGCGTTGGGTATCAACACCGGGAATCTATTGATAATTCCACCCCATCGGCACCGATGAGGCCGAGTCGGCATGGGGAGAATGTTGTGGCCGATGTCCAGCCCAATAGATTAGAGTTATCACCTCCTGAAGAAGAGGAAGGTCGGCTTGTTCGTAGAAAACTTCGTACAAGGAAAGGAAGAGGAGCGTGAAGTCGAGTTCTTATGCATATGTATGTAATGCACTATTGGATGTGTTAGAAATATTTATGTTCCTGTGGATTGAGTTCAATCGGGATTAAGCTGAATGTCCACTCGGGTGTTGTTCATATGATTGAGTTCATGTGATTTCATTCAAATCTCCTTCAAATTATGTATGACGCAGGTTTTGTTCCGAATGTCTCTAGGTTGAGCAATTGCCTATGTTGAGCACCTGCCTATGTGTGAAGCAGGTTTTGTTCCGATTGATTGTTCCGAATGAATCTATGTTGAGCATGTGTATGATGGGCTAGACAAGAGATATGTGTGAAACAGGTTTTGTTCAATTCTATTTCATTGTTTAGGAAGCTGTCCATGTGTGGTTCAGATCGACATGGTTCAACATGAATTAGCTCTTTCAACCGGCCCATCTGCTCCCCACGGCCACCCGGTCGTGTCCTCGTTTCGCCTCCGGGACGAACCTTGTCCGGTCGCCACTTCGAGGCCATTCTCGGCCCGATTAAGCCCACCACCTATACAAGTACGGTTCTACCCCCATCTCCAGCCCCCGCCCACCCCCACCCATTATGTTAAAAAACCTCAATGTCCCCTCGCATAGCCCCCTTGGCAGACCCTCAAGCGGCCCATCCGTAGCCCCATCTATCTCGTGCGCGGTTTTTTTTTCCTCTGCTTGGTTGAAAGTCGAGTTTTCGTAACTCGACTTGTTCGAGAAGTTTCGGCATAGTTAAAGTCGAGTTACTAAAACTCGACTTTAACTTCCGTAGAACGCAAACAAGCCAGGGAAAAGTCGAGTTATAGAAACTCGACTTGTTCAGGTTTTGGCTTTGTCAAAGTCGAGTTATAGGAACTCGACTTTAAATCCGTTAGAATGCGCATAGTTCTGTTTCCAAGTCGAGTTATAGAAACTCGACTTTTACAGGTTTTCACATTGTCAAAGTCGAGTTATAGAAACTCGACTTTAAATTCGTTACAATGCGCATAGTTCTGTTTCCAAGTCGAGTTATAGCAACTCGACTTTTACAGGTTTTCACATTGTTAAAGTCGAGGTTTTTAAACTCGACTTTCACATGGATGGAAAGGGCATAATTCTGTTATTAAGTCGAGTTTTGATAGCTCGACTTGTGCAGGTTTTGCAAGAAACAAAACTCGAGTTCTTCGAAATCGACTTTCAACCTCTTAAAAGTCGAGTTTCTTTTACTCGACTTTTAAAAGTCGAGATAGTATAACTCGACTTTAACAAGTAATAAGGCTATCCCCGATTTTAGATAAGCTAAGTTTAGCCTTATAAACCCGAAATTCTTACAAAGTCGAGTTTTCAAAACTCGACTTTGTTCAAACCGTGCTAGATTCGCAATAAAAACTTTTAGTGTGTTACTTTTAAAATTTAAAAAAAAAAGTGTGTTATTTAAAAAAAAAACTCATAAATGGGCAGCATCATCCTCCCTTTTTAACACCCATCCCCGGCTGCCTGCAGCAACTAGCAGCGAAGCTTTTCTAATTCTCCCCTCTCCTTTCAGCCCTCCTCTCTCCGCCGGAGCGCAGGAATTAATGGAGATGCACCGGCAGCTCAGCCCCTCCGCCTTCCGCCTCCTCCTAGCCCTCGGCCTGATCCTCTCCTCCTTCCCGCCGCTGCTGTCAGCAGACCAGCGCCGACAGACCTACATCGTCCACGTCCACCACCCACGTCCCGAGCACGTCGCCTGCCGGGAGGACCGCGAGAAGTGGCATACGTCGTTCCTTCCGAGCTCCACCGGCGGTCATCCACGTACGCCTGCTCTACTCCTACGAGCATGTCATCAGTGGGTTCGCCGCCAGGTTAACCCCGGCGGAGCTCGAGCACGTACGCGGCGTACCCGGGTTCGTCGGCGCCTACCCGGCGAGGCTCGCCCGCCCCCAGACGACGTACACGCCTCAGTTCCTGGGCCTGCCCGGGAATGCTGGTTCATGGCGGCAATCTAACCACGGCGAGGGGGTCATCATCGGCCTTCTCGACACGGGGATAGCCCCCAGTCATCCCTCCTTCTCCGACGCCGGGATGCCGCCGCCGCCCAAGAAATGGCAGGGAACCTGTGACTTCAACGCTACCCAGTGCAACAACAAGATGGTGGGGGCGCGAGCCTTCGTCCGCGACGACGAGAGCGGGGACCCGACTACGCCGCAGGATGACAACGGTCACGGGACGCACACGGCGAGCATCGCCGCCGGCGTCTTCGTCAAGGACGCTGCCGTCCTCGGCAACTACAAGGGCACCGCCGCCGGAGTCGCGCCGCGTGCTCACATCGCCGTTTACAAGGTGTGCATCCTCATCTGCGACGACAGCGATGTGCTCGCCGGCATGGACCAGGCTATCAGCGATGGCGTCGACGTGATCTCCTACACCGTGAACTTTCCTACCCGGCCGTTCCACGAAGACAGCATTGCCATCGCATCGCTGAGAGCGGCGGAGAAAGGCGTGTTCGTCAGCTGCTCCGCCGGAAATTCCGGTCCCGACGCCGGCAGCGTGAGCAACGACTTCCCGTGGGTCGTAACGGTGGGCGCGAGCACCGTCGATAGGGTGGCCAGAGAGCAGTCGTGAAGCTGGGAAACGGCGTGGAGCTAGACGGCGAATCGCTCTACCAGCCGAAAGACTCCCGGTTGTCTAGTGTACCTCTGCAACTCATCTACCCCGGCGGCGTTAACAGCACCGACCAGGAGGCGGAATTTTGCCGGGATGGCTCTCTGGACAAGTACGACGTCAAAGGGAAGGTGGTGATATGCACCGGCGAGCTCGGTGTGGGGACGAGAACTGGCGAGATCGTCAAGAAGGCTGGAGGAGCCGCCATGGTATTTATGAACCCGGCCGACGGCGGATTCACCGTCATCGCCGAAGCCCACGTCCTTCCGGCGGTGAATTTGGCAGATGCCGATGCACAGAGGCTGAGGGCATACGTGAGAGAGAAAGGCGCCTCGGCGACGGCGACCATCTTCTACAGGGGCACCCAGTTCGGAGAGCCGCCGCCGTCGCCGTCTGTCGGCGCCTTCTCCTCCCGGGGACCGAGCGAGGCCAACAAGCGGAGCATTCTGAAGCCGGACGTCGTCGGGCCCGGAGTGAACATTCTCGGCGCGTACCCTTACAATGTCGGCCCCGTGAAGGACCCGGCGGCTTCGCAGCTCGCCAAGAAGGGCTTCGCCGTCTTCTCGGGCACCTCCATGTCGGCGCCTCACATCGCCGGAGTGGCGGCCCTGTTGAAAGCCGCCCATCCGGACTGGTCGCCGGCGGCAATCAGGTCGGCCATCATGACCACCGCCGATACGCTGAATCGCCACGGTGAGCCGATCAGCGCCGGAGAGACGGGTAAAAGGGCAAGCCTTTTCGCCGCGGGCGCCGGGCACGTCAACCCGTCAAGGGCCGCGGATCCGGGGCTCGTCTACGATGTCGGCGCTGCAGACTACCTCGGGTTCCTCTGCGGCGCGCTGGGCTACAACGACGACCAGCTCCGCGCCGTCGCCAGGCGACGGGTGAACTGCTCCAGCATACGGAGCGTGCCCGCCGAAGGAGACCGGATCACCTTATGAGACCTGAGGGGTCCGGTCAGGTCACACCCAATTTTTTGACGTGACAGGTGATACGATTGACATTAAATGTGATACGATGTCTGTCCCATCAAAAAATTGGGTGTGGTCTGACCGGACCATCTCAGGAAATCTCCCGAGGGGATCCGGTCTCCCGCCAAAGAGCTCAATTACCCGTCGATCGCCGTGACGCTGGGAGCATCGTCTTCGCCGGCGAAGAACATCACGCGCACGGTGACGAACGTCGGAGAGGCGGGGGCGACATACTCGGCCGTGGTGGAGCAGCCGCCGGGCGTCACCGTGACCGTGATTCCTGACCATCTGAGGTTCAGAGGAACGGGAAAGAAGCTGAGGTTCGTGATGGTTTTCCGACGGGAGGCGGCGGCGGCGGACGGGACCGTGGCGGAGGGCGCCCTGAAGTGGATATCGGCCGACGGGAATCGCGCGGTGAGGAGTCCGATCTCTGTTCTCTTCGAGCCATGATCAGCACAAACAGAGCGGAAGATGTCGCTTGCCGTCAAATAAATTTATTTATTATTTGCATTTACGTCCCAGTTGTCATGATTTTTAAAAGTGATTATAAGTTATTTTGTAAATTTTATAATTTCTATTTATCTTTATGGATTTTAGAGTAAATGTTGATATATTACTATTTACTAGGGATTGTAACTTCCGATGCAAGGAATAAAGATGAATTTGGTATAGGCGAATTTTTAAAATAATTCAGGAGACATCCACTTAAATACGTACACATATCTTTACTTATTCTTTGCAAGATGTCGTTTGTTATGACTTAGGTTATGCTTGTTTGTGCTGATGGTACATCTAACCACTGACTCGATCAGTGGTTAGATGTTAGATCATGTTTGGTGAAAGATCTTCTGATATCTACAAAATCTCTAAAAATTAAAGTTTACAGAAATAACTTTTTCATTCAGAGGTCTGTAGCGGGCCTAGCGACCCAACTATACGGCGTTAACCATTAAGAGTGATGTCCTTCCAAACAAATGGAACATCCAGATTAACCTCCTGAAATTAAAAAATTTTAAAGTATGTTTAGATTTAGATTGTAATTAATATATTAAAACCTTTTATCTTATAAACGATTATGGGGTGTTTGGTTGCATGATAATGAAAATTTTTATTTTAATTTTTATAAATTGTAAGAAAACTTGTTAAAAGAGGTGTTTGGCAACCTTGACAATTTTATGTTTTGAAAGTGGTTTTCTTATTAAACAAAGAAAGAGAGTCCCACCTCTTTCTTTTTTCTTGTGGTCTCCCACTTTGTTTGGTCATGAATGATAGTTACTCTTTTCTGTTATCACATCCCTCCAAACCTGATAATTTTATGTCATGAGTTGGTTCACTTTTATTTTAATACAATTTTTTATCATAAAAGTGTACAAAAAATTATCATGCAACCAAACACCCCATTAAATACTTTAAATCAAATATTTTGACATATTAAAAAAATTTAATTAAAATAGTTAAATTTTAATATTTTTTAATTTTAAAAGTATATATTATTAAAAATAATATAATATAATATATCATATATAAATAATTTTTTATACAGAAATTTTATAATTAAAAATTAAAACTTAAAGATATCATATCAAATTTTAGTAGTGATAAAAAATATTTCAAAATTTTATTGTATTTTTACAATTTAAAATCATAATACCATGAAATTAAAAAATAAATTTTATTTTGTATAAAAAATAAATTTAAAATTTTATCATATTATATGATACATTTTTGGTATCATGCCAAGATTTTAAACTTGTTTTGTTTTTTGTATTTGAGTATTTGTGCAAAAACTATTATATAAAATATTGCTTTTTAAATTATATCCTTACTTAAACTAATTTTAAATTTTATATATATATAAATTTATTTATTTATTGTTTTATTTTACATAAATATGTATATTAATTTTAATGCACTTGACGTAGGTCATACTTATTCTATTCTATGTTTGTGAATGTTAAATAAATTTTCTATTGTTGTGTATATGTGAACTTAACATTTGATGTGAAATTATTATAATCAAATGCTGATTTAAATGTTTTATCAAAAAAATTATCTTCTATATCTTAATCAAATTAAGCACGTTTACTACTATTCAAGATATTAGAGGTGAAATTAAGAGTTTAGATTTTCATATTAAGCCCAAACAAAACACCACCTTAGTATAAAAATTCAAACTCTTATAAGGTATTTAATTAAATGATAAAATGTGTCAGAATTTTATATTTTTGTAAAAAAATTAAAAAAGATGTTTGGTAACTATTATACATTTATGTTTTTAAAGTGATTTCTTTCTTAGACAAAACACTTTTTTTATCTTGTGCTCCCCCCACTTTGTTTGGTTATATATGGTACTACTCATTGTTATCACATCCCTCTAAACATGACTATTTTACCTCATTACTTACTTCACATTTTATTTTGATACAACTTTTTTATTACAAAAATGTATTAAAATTTATTGTACAACCAAACACCCTATTAAAGTTATCTTTAACCTTTTAATTTGTGATTAAAGGTGTTAAATTCACTTTAGATATAAGTGATTACCTTTGTTTGATAAAAAGTTACCAAACAAATTCTTATTTGGATAACTTAATGACCAAAAAGATATTCTACGTATAAGAGTTTAAATAAATGATTTGACTCACTCACTAACGTGTTGTACTTATTAACTTGGGTTATATTTAGTTACTAACATGGGCTATATATTACTGACCTACCTAACGTCTTGTTTGATAACACTATTAAGTACCTATATCACTATCAATTTTAAAATTGATATTGATAGAAACTATTAAGAGGTGTTTGGTTAATTATATCAATTTTAAAATTTGTAGTACAAACAAAGCATATTATATAATACAAGTGTCAACTTGTATTAATTTTGATATTGATACTCCAACATTTGAAAATATTAAAATCAATATTGATATAGTACCAAAAATGAAACTCTAACCAAGCAGGGCATAAGTTAGTAACTAAGTGCAATATGTTGGTAAGTATGTTTGGGTAGCTTAATAACATAAAGACCAAGTTAATAATATATAGATCAAGTTAGTAAGTAGACATTTGTTTAAGCTTAATTTGAAACTCATAACTCTTAATATCATATCCAATCTCTTAATGTATGGTACAAAAATGGCATAAGTATTTTATTTTGTTTGATAAAAATCTAAATTATTAGAAGTTACAAACTGTCCGTAATCATCAACAAACCACAAGCATCCTTGGCATCCTTGAAGAAGGCTTCTTGTCTACTCCACTCATGCAACTACTTAAGGCCCCAAAGCCCTCATCCTCCCTGACTCCAAGGATGTCTCTACCCTGTAGTACATTGGGCAATAAGCCACCATACACCTCTTGCCCCAATCAATGTGATCATTAATCATCAACAAACCACAAGCATCCTTGGCATCCTTGGAAAGAGAGCGGATCATCTCATTCCCCCGGTGGAGGGACTACCCTCAGTCCCCAATGAAAATCGGCCACGACTCCAGGCTACGTAAGTGGTGAACTGCTACCGAAAAGAGCTGAACCACTACCGATACCTTACTAACTCACTACGCATCGGTAGCGAGTTGTATTAGCTCAGTAGCAACTTTGTAAGACGTCGGTAGCAGTTCAATAACGGTTCACTGATTTAATAACCCGCTACCGACGGGAGTTGAACTGTTACTGACGCCTTACTAACTCATTACCCATCACTTAAGTGACTGGTATCGTGGCCATTTTTCATTGGGGACTGAGGGTAATCCCTCCACTGGGGGACTGAGGTGATCCCCTCTCCCTTGAAAAAGGCTTCTTGTCTACTCCACTCATGCAACTACTCAAGGCCCCAAAGCCCTCGTCCTCCCTGACTCCAAGGATGTCTCCACCTTCTAGTATGTTGGGCACTAAGCCACCATACACCTCTTGCCCCAATCAATGTGATCCTCCATCTTGAAGGCGAGAACTATGCTAACCATGCCTTCTCTACCCAATGCATAGTCCACTGTCACTTCACCCAATGCACGGTCGCCAAATCTAGCAATTGTGTGAATGATGTATACGACTTTTTGCCCAATAATCTCATAATCATACAACACCACCAGCTCCATGGTGGAGGATGTTGTCACCCTCCCATCCATTGATGGGTACAAGTTGAGAACCCTTGCTTCAATCCTTGAATTTGCTTTCGGCTATGCTAGTGTTCTCTCTTGAAAGGGCTAGTGAAGGGGGCACGAGGAATTGTAGGTCTCAGATGAAGTCAATTAGCAATACCCTCCCAACTCTCGACTACTTTTAACTCCTTTAGAAATTTACTCTTTGCTTTGCCTCCTAAAGGTGCTGATAGTTACTATTTTGTAAATCGCCACTTGTCAAAGATTTTCTTTAGAGACTTCTATCCATACATATGAAACTTCGCTATATGTCATATAATTTACTAAGTTGTTTCTTTAAAAAATTATAAATTTTCTCATCATGTTGATGTTGAAAAGTTATTTGATGTGTTAATATATCATATAAACAATTCTCATATTAGATTTAGTCTATATAGAAGTAAGATATATATAGTTAGACTAGACTTAGTGTGCATCTAGATAATGATACACTTAATATAAATTGTGGTACCTAGAATCAATAGATGATCTAGACTATTCTATTATATCTTAACTATGAGCTTGATTGAATAGTACAAAGCAATTCATATAGAAAACAAATATCTCATTACATTTTCATTAAATCATAGCTCGTGTTATATCATAATTCATGTGTCAGATATATACCACAACATAATCATATACATCAAGAGGACTTAAATGAGCTCTATGTCAAACATGTGGTAATCATGACAACCAAGAGATGCAAAAGGATCTAGACAAATAATTCTAATAATAGAAATAGCAAGAAGATATAAATACACAATCTTATACTTAAGATACTCTAATTAATGTATGCACCATGTCTTTTTTCACATGTATTAACCTTAAATACATCAAATAGCCAAAAATGGGGTTTCTTTCTCTTAATCAAACTATGTGCAAGTCATCTTATATATAACATGTTTAAGGTATAAATGAAATACAAAATAATTTTGAGTCATAATATCTAACATATATCTGTAGACACTACATTAAAATAATACATGGGATGACATAAATAAAAAGAAGTAGGAAGAGTCTATCATATTAGATGATTTGGTTCTCATATATGCGGATAGTTACATGATTAGAAGTTGAATGATCAGACAAGATGGTATAGCTACAAGTAGTTAAGAAGGTGCATCTGGGTGACATGTAGATAGAGCTATAATAGGTGGCCAGATGGGCTATGGTTGGGTACTTGGGCTGATTCGACATTGGAGAAAGATTGTTGTTTAGAAATAGGCACACAACTAAATCTAGAATGATCCATATAGATATTTAGGTGCTAGCAGTGCTAGATGTGGACACAACAATGACCAGCAATGTGGGGACATGCAAAAACTAATGTCCGAGACAGTAGTACTGGATGAAAGCAACAAAGGTGGAGGTGAGAGTCACATGTGGTAGGGTCAATGCATATAGCGAACTTGATGACAATATGAACTCCATTGCACTGCGGAAGATAAACACCGAAGAAGATCAACCAGATAAGAATTGTCCATCTCCTCCAGATGACTTGTTGGTTTCCTCTCTTTATTTAGCTCATATGATGTAATATTATGAGGAGTCACAACTCTGTATGTGCTTATATAGAGAGGAGGGACCAGTTCAAGTTTGACTATGATCAAGATCCTACCCATAGTCAGATCTTGGGTCAGAAAGAAGATTAGGCACAATAAACCATGATCCATCTTCTAGACCATATAGTGTGCTTGTCAAGCCCATATAATTAGTAGATCATATAAAAATATTATGATAAACTCAACATTCTCTTATTTGATCTATCTTGTTATGACTAAATCAAATCTTATTTTTGAACTATACATATAAGATATATATATATATATAATTTTGAAAATAACTCTAAAAGATTTGATATCACGGGCTTTGACATGAATGAGAAAGTCACTATGCGTGGGTGTGATAAATCATAAAACTAACACACTATCTCTAGTATATGGAACCTATTGTCCAAATTATAGCAGGTCAAATGACAAGGATTATGATGGTAAATACATTCAGTTATATATCACCTTCCATGTACTATGTGCTACAAACTTTCTCGTAGCTAAACATTGTATATGACTATCCAAATAAACAAAGACTTAATATTTATTTATTGGACACTACTTTTAGTGTGCATTCTACATATATAAAATCTATTATTGAAATGTATACAAATGGAACAAGCAGATTATAACAACAATCATTACAAGAAATATGTGCTTTACCAATGGGAAAAATATGTAGGTGTAGATCATTTTTCCGTAGGTAAACAACTTTATTTATGGAGCTACCTAAGGCTAGTATAAGTAGATAAAAGTTGTGGTTGTAGATTGATCCGTAAGTATAGTACATGTACTATACCTATGGATGAGCATACACATGTAGGTATAGTACTGACCTACACTTAGACCATTGCCCATAGGTAAAACCTTTACCGACTTGTCCTAGTCTTACAGACTGTTCCATGATGGAAATGCATGCCCTACAAGCCAATCATATGTGATATGGTTTTACATTTCTTGTAATATCTTATTCAATATTAATGGCATTGTCCTCATTACTTACACTATCTAGATGCGTTTATTATAATGAAGTCATAAATTGCATGCAATGATGATTGGATCATGATGAGATCATGATAATGAGATCAATCATCTAGAAGCATGTGATCTAAATTGTTCCTAGTCGTAGGATCCTTGAGATGGGACATCAAGGATCCGATAAGACTAGTATATATGATATCTTCTCATATGATGAGGATGATCGATCTCATTGGTCATCAGTGTGGGACACTGAGATACATGTACAGGTGCTCATTAGAGGAATGAGTTCACTGAACTGACCAGTATAGAATCCCTGAATGGTATCTTACCGAACTGTCGATCAGGGTATTCTATCATCACGGTTGCACGGTTGGATCTTTGACCTGAGTCGCCAAAGATGTCTTGCCAAGTGTACCATGTACTTTGACTATTGACTTATGGAATACTTAGTATTGTGATCCTATATAGTTAATGGATTGGGTATATGGGAAACCTGGTGGAGGCAATTGAGCGGACAATAAGGGATCGTTCACTCTCGGTAGGAGAGAGAGAATGTCCTATGGATAGTACTCTAAAATCCTTGGCCAAGGTAGATAGGATAGTTGGAAAATGAGTTTTCCAGTTGATCCATTCAAGAGTACAAGATTTCATAGAGTCGGATTATTAAAGGGGTTGACAGTCAATGCCGAACCCCTGACTGACCGGGACATTGCTTGGACGAGGGTTTATATCCGTGTGGTAACTGATGATGGAAAGGCTCAATGGATGTTATTTAACTCCCTAAAGTCATTTGGGATCATAGGATGTGGCTTGTACCCATTATGATCGGAAAGCCGTCAAATCTGTTATTAGATAATAGATTTGATTTAATTTAAAAGAATTGTTCCTTTTAAATTTGGCTTCAACCAAATTGACTATTGGGCCTAGTGGGTCACACACATTAGAACTAATTCTAAGGACAAGGGCAAGGATGTAAATATATAGAAGATTTGGGTTTTTGTGAAAAATTGCATCTTCTATATATAATATGCTTAAGAAGCTAAACCCTATCAAGCCAAAGGGTTGGAGAACGTCCTTGGCAGCCTCCCTCTCTCCTCTCTTCTCTAGAAGGAGTCCCCGCATGGTCCAACTCCGTTCTGGTAGAGTTTTCGAGCTTGGAGCGAAGGAGAACCGGTCCTTGGAAGAAGTTCGTGTGGATACCGCTAGAGGCCGTCCACTTGAACGGTTTGAAGCAGCAAGGAACATCCACTCTTCATCTCTGGTGAGCGATTTTTCAAATCCCAAGAAGGTATATTCGATCTCCTTCTTAATCGGTTCCTGATTTTATCGTTTTGGTTTCAATAAAGGCTAAGACCATGGATTCAATGAATCAAAAATATTTTAAATACTTAGAATGATTCCTTACATTCCATTGGTGGCTCTGTAGGCAAAGTTATTTACTTATAAAAAAATGGTTTACACTGAACTAACTGAATTAGAAAACCTAAATGATATATTACCTAAATGTCAATCAAGATTTTTTGTCATCACGATTGCATGGTTAAACCTTAGATTTAAGTTGCCAAAGATGTCTTACCAGGCATATTTTGTGCTTTGACTGTTGACTTATGAATCACCGAATTCCAGAATTCAATACATTTAATACATTTAATGAATCAGTTACAAGAAAAACACAGTAGAGACAATTGAGCGGACAATAAAGGATTGTCAACTCTCACTAAGTGAGAGAGAATGCATATGTGATAGTATTCTAAATCTCAAACCAAGGTAGAATGGATAATTAGAAAATGAATTTTTTAATTGATCCGATTCTGAGTATAAGATCTTAAAGTGTCAGTTTACTAAGAAATTAATAGTCAATGTCGTATTTCTATTCAACTGGGATATTAAATGGACGAAGATTTTTATATATGTCATACCTAATGATAGGAAGGCTCAATGGAGATGAGATTATCTCTAACATCATTTGGAATCATGAGATGTGACTTATACCATTCATGATCAAAAAATCGTTAAATTTATTATTAAATAACATAGTTAATTTAAAATAATTTGTTATTTTAATTAGACTTCAACTAAATGAACTATTAGACTTAGTGGGTCACATATATATGGACTAATTAATAAGTACAAATGTAGGGACATAGTTTATTAAAATTGAGGAGTTCTATAAAAAATTGAAAATTCCATAAATAGGAGTGAATTTAACCAAATCTCATCAAGTCAATAGTGTCAATTTTGTGGTCTCTCTCTCTCTCTCTCTCTCTCTCTCTCTCTCTCTCTCTCTCTCTCTCTCTCTCTCTCCCTATCATGGAGGTCACTAGTGACTAATGAAGCTCTATCATGGACAAGTCGGAAGGTGTGACATGAGAGAGAGCCTTGTTATTTAAGAGGTTTGCGGAAAGGAGTTATTCCTATTGTGGGAGTGCTGCTCTATTATATTAATGGGTGTTTGGTTGCATGATAATGAAGGTTTTTGTTTTAATTTTTAAAAATTTTAAGAAAACTTGTTAAAAGAGGTGTTGGGTAACCATGACATGATTTAAAAGTGATTTTCTTCTTAAACAAAAAAGAGGGTCTCACCTCTTCCTTTTTTCTTGTTGTCCCCCACTTTGTTTGGTCATGTGTGGTAGTTACTCTTTTTTGTAATCATATCCCTCCAAACATGATAATTTTATATCATGAGTTGGTTCACTTTTTATTTTAATACAATATTTTATCGTGAAAGTGTATAAAAATTTATCATGCAACCAAACACCCCATTAGTTTTCTAATTTAGGGAAAATTACAATCGTCATCATCCATGGATATAAGAAGGCACACATAGGTCTACCATGCAAAATTTTACATTAATTTTAAGTTATTTTTTTCATATATATTTAGATCATTCAAATTATATTAAAATACCTTTATCCAAGTTAACATAAGTTTATCATATCTTTTTTATTTTTTAAAATATTTCATTTTTCTAACCAGAGCCTCCTTCATTTCAACGACCCGACACTAATTTTAGAAATATATTTTTCTTTTATTGTTCAACATTTCACTACCATACAACATTGCAGGTTTTATAGTTGTATGATAAAATTTTTCTTTCAACTTCAATGGAATCATAAGATCATAAAAAGCATATGTAGCTTATCTCCACTTCATCCAAATTATTTTAATACAATGGTTAACATCTTCATCACATTCTCCATCTTTTTGAATAACTGATACAAGATACTTGAATTGAGTTCTTTTATATAATATTACCCTATCCAAACTAACTTCTTTATGTTCTTCTCTTTGATTTTCATTAAATTTACAATACATGTATTATTTGTTCAAACTCTTAGTCACGACAAATTTTTCCATAATTCTAACTTCTTTTTTACTTCTTAGGTCTCATCTATCAATACAATATCTACAAACATCATACACTAAGCTATATAATCTTGTATAAATTTTTTAATCATTTATAACTAATACAAAAAGATAAAGATTTATCACGGAGCCTAGATATAAGTAGATTAAAATTATAAAATCTTTTATTTCTCATTCAATTATGCAGACACTAGTGGTTGTTTCACCATACATATATTTTATCACCTATATATAACTAACGAGAACCATCTTTTGTTCCAATACCCACCACAAAATCTCACTCATGGAATTATATCATAAGTGTTTTCCAAATCAAAAGCACCATAAGTAAATCATTTTTCATATCTCAATATTTTTTATAAAACTTCTTAAAAAATAACTTCCATTGTGGATCTATCAAACATAAATCCAAATTGGTTAGTTAAAATATTTGCATAATTTTGTAATTGTTGCTCAATAACTCTTTTCTATAATTTCTTAGTATTACCCATGATCTTCATCCCTCTATAATTTAAAAAACCTTGTATATCTCTTTTTTTATAAAAAATTAGTGTAATGATGCTCTTTCTCCAATCATTTGACATTTTTTAGAGATTAACATATTTTTAAAATGTTGAGTTGATAAATCCACTTCTAAATCTTCAAACAGTTTCATACTTCAATATAGATGTAATATAGACCATATTTCTTACTTGTTTCAGAATCTTTAAAGTTCCATTAACTTTAAAAATGTAATTTTCTTAATATAACTCAAATTAAACTTTGTTACATTCTTTATGTCTCCTATATTTTTTCCAATCTTTAAAAAAGTATCAAAATATTTTTTTTACGTTTCTTTAATATCATAACATTTGATCAATATTTTTTCTTCTTTATCATTGATATATCTCACTAGGTTAAATCTTAATACTTTCTCCCTCTTATTATTACTAATCTCTCTTTCCCACTCCTTTAATTTTAAAATTCTCGTACATTTGTTTAGAAATCTCATTTATTCCATGGTTTGTTTACTTCTTCTTTGTTTTCTTGTATTATTCATATACTTCATTTTTGTTATCACATTTTGACAATTATTTAGATCAATCTCTCTTATTATTAATCACCTCTAGTACTTTTCTATTTCATCGCCGACTCTTCTTTTTACGGGTTTACGGGGGATCATGTCATCTATACTCTTTAAGTACTTTTTTTAGTCACATTCAATCACATGACATTAACATTTTACTTCTCACTTTCAATAATTTCTCTTAAAAATTTATTTGTAAATATTTGTTATTTTATACCTTTTAATTCCTTATAACAGATTTATTTTTTTAAATATATTTGTGAACCTTAAGATATATAGAACCACTCACATATGTTAACTTGTTAAAACTTCACTAAAATTAATTTTACAATATTTACAAAGAGCACGGTTAAATTTTTTGTGTAAATAAAGTCAATTTGTTTTTTACTTTATCTACGTTAAATGTTATTATCTTTGATAAAATAAATATTTGTTGATATAAGTCCATAGGTCATAAGAAGACCTAAAATAATTTTTTTCCTCTTGATTTAATTTTCTGTCCAAACCTATATAAATGACATTTCCAACATGTCATTTGAGATATCCAGTGAAACATTCTACGTTTGACATTACTCAACCTAAGATCGTTCTTAACATTTTCTATAATCTAACTACTTAATCTAATTTATAAAATATAAACACTGAATGTATTAATCATCTCTATTTTTATAACTATTTTTGCCAAAACAACCTTATATCATACTCTTTTTCATTTACACTATCTTTTAATATTTTATCAATAATAACATCAATGCCTATTTTTATTTTTTTCCTTCCTATATATCATAATTTGCATCCTACCCTTTCCACTTCTTTACATCTCCTGTATATTTGATTTCTTAGATACAAGTAACTCACTGCATTATAAACAAATTCCATAATCTTTCTCCTCACCATAGATACTAATATCTAAAAAATAAAATATTCAAAAATTAAAACTTATTTTTAAGAAGTTCATTAAAATTTAAAAGATATATTTAGACGTTAATTAAGACAAAAACAAACAATCAATGACAAACCTCCGACGGCAGAGACCGGCGTGTTAAGCCAAAGGAAGCACAACCTTAGAATGCTCCAGTAGCAAATACGATTGTCAGTATTTGCTTCACTAACAAAAACCAGGCGAAAGAAAGGTACACACATACAGAGCATAGCATATAAGAATCAGACAAGGCATCACACTGCACAAAACACCAGGCCAAACGGGCAGAGAGAACGAAAGAAAGAAATCTGATTCCAACGGGCAGATGCAAGATACCTAGGCTTCGGCTCTATCAGCCCCTTCTTCCTCTTCTTCTTCGCCATAGTCATACTCCTCTTCTACTGTGGCATCCTGGTACTGCTGGTACTCAGCGACCAGATCGTTCATGTTGCTCTCCGCCTCCGTGAACTCCATCTCGTCCATGCCCTCGCCGGTGTACCAGTGCAAGAAGGCCTTCCTCCTGAACATGGCCGTAAACTGCTCGCTGACGCGCCGGAACATCTCCTGGATCGAGGTCGAGTTACCCACAAAGGTGGCAGCCATCTTCAGACCCCTGGGTGGGATGTCGCAGACGCTGGACTTGACGTTGTTCGGTATCCACTCGACAAAGTAGGAGGAGTTCTTGTTCTGGACATTGATCATCTGCTCGTCGACCTCTTTAGTGCTCATCTTGCCACGGAACATGGCCGAAGCCGTGAGATAGCGACCGTGCCGAGGATCGGCAGCACACATCATGTTCTTGGCATCCCACATCTGCTGGGACAGCTCCGGCACTGTGAGGGCACGGTACTGCTGCGATCCCCTTGCCGTGAGCGGTGCAAATCCAACCATGAAGAAATGAAGACGAGGAAACGGAATAAGATTGACGGCGAGCTTTCGAAGGTCGGAGTTGAGTTGCCCAGGAAAGCGGAGACAGCAAGTAATCCCACTCATTGTGGCAGATATGAGGTGATTGAGATCGCCAACTGCCATCGCAAAAACAAGAGAAAAATAATTGTTCAAAAGATCCCGTGCAGCAAGAGAACTGTAACTATATTCACTTTTATAGAAGAAATTCCCGGACATCATTGGAAGCACATTTTCTTTAGAGCATGGTTCACAGAATTGGCTGATCAAGATCTGAACCAGCCAATTCCCAAATTGGATAACCCCCCCTTCCGATCTGATTTTTCCAGCCAGACTCCCAACAAAATTCCGACGAAATCAACCAAAATCGGCCTGAATTGGGACCAATTCGACTAGAATAGGCCAATAGCTGCCACGGCAGCTGTTTTTGGCTTATTTTGGGGCCGATTTCGGCCCCAAAGAGGTTAGATCTGATCAGAATCAATCTAACCTCTTATTGTCTTTTTTTTTGTTTTTAGTTTTGTTTTCCAAAGAATCTATCCATTCCCATTCTGGAACAAGTTTTTTGACTGAAAAATCAGTCAATTCGGCCAATATCTGATCCAGATCAGAATCGAGATCCTCCAATCTGGATCCTGATTCAGCTTCCATGATCCTTGCTTTTGAAGGAAAGAATCTTCTAATCTTCTTTTCAAAACCCGCCTGCCTGGCTGGGAAGGCCATGGAAGGGAAAACCAATGCAGTGAACAAACTGCCAACAAAACCCATTAACTAGAAAAATGCTGCCAAAGAACCCAAGAACGAGTGAGCTGATAACATGCGGGAAAGGCAGAAAGGTGGACCTCATAACTATTTATGTACAGATCCAACGTTCATGTTCTAAATTTATTGTCGGACTACAGGTATTCGGATGTTTTGAGCTAGCATAAATTGTTATTGATGCAAAATTGTCCTATTTGACCAAATAAAACAGTTGAACGTAGATAAATTCAGAAAATGAGCGTAATACCCAATACAAGAATAATTGTTGGCCTCTAAATTGAAACAAAATAAACTGAAACTAACAACTTACAGGTCGGTGTAGAAAGCTTTAGAGTGCGGAAGCAAATATCATACAAAGCCTCATTGTCCAGGACCATGCATTCATCAGCGTTCTCAACCAGCTGATGAACTGAAAGAGTAGCATTATATGGTTCCACAACTGTATCAGACACCTTTGGCGATGGGAAGACAGAAAACGTCAGCATCATACGGTCAGGATACTCCTCCCGAATCTTGGAAATGAGTAATGTACCCATGCCTGATCCAGTGCCTCCTCCCAACGAATGGCAAACTTGGAATCCTGGAAAGAGGAATAAAGATGGTGAAGGGAACAAGAAGATATTTCAAATCTTAAATTTAAAAGAACAGATGACAATCAACAAAATCCGTGCAACATCTCTGGGCACAACTGGAAGTAAGAATCTGATAGTAGGTTGACAAAACTAGGATAAAAAGTATACAAAATTAAACAAGGTTGACAAAATATATATCGTCTACAAAGTTTCAGGCACACTATATCTTACAGCTAAACATTTCTTACACAGTTAATATCTTGAACTAAACAACTTTCACATGGCAGCTTGAATAACTGTCAACAGCAGGACAAAACAGCAGATATCACCTAAAATCCTAGATTTCTCTCCTTCTCTCAACATCCCATAAACACCATGGAGACAAATCTTTATTTGTCAATATATCATGGTCTAATAGTGATGCCTGAGAGGCAGGCTCCTACATCCACCTCTTGTGATTAAACACAGTATCTCCACATGAAGTATCTATAAGGGTGTATCTTTCCTGACACATATAACATCTTGACCTGAAAACATAGCTGCAAGAAAGCACATGCATGAGTGAAAGCATGTTTCTTGGAACATGCATTTGTAAAAGAAGAAAAGCAATGTGCATGAGAACTTAAGCAAAACATTTGAGAACTACTAGAAGCCAATGAGTGAAAATCCTCTACAATAAATATGTTCGTTTGAATTCAAATATATAGTATAATATTTAACAAAATAATATTAAATTAAGATACTGTTTGGATGGAAGAAAACCATTTAAAAATATGTAATATTGTACTGATAATTTGTTTAAGCATGAATATATAACACTGTTCTTTTATCCCTAATTCTTACAGTCATTTCAAACTTCAAATTCAAGCCTTAATTAAATACGTCACAACCATGATCCAGAGCCAAGCCACTTGAGTGCGCTTGTAACCATAATTAGATGTAGTTCATCAACACATCCCACAAATTTAAACACCACAGGCAAGTTGTGAACATCTGACTACTTTTTCAGTGGTTATCCCTGTTAAAGGTTGGAAAAGAACATGGATCAATTCGAAATCTAATTCATATCTAATGTACATCAAGATCTAATCTGAATCAATAATTAGGACCACTAATGACCAATTACAGGAGGCTCATGTCCTCTAACAATTATCGACTTTATTGGACAATAAAAGCAAAATTTTGACGTTTTGGTCAGTGTCACAAGGGGCATTTCACTAGGGCTATTTCACTGCTGACATCTTTTGTGCGGGGAGAAGTTTTTGCCTTATGTGAACTCCCAACTATCCATATCATTGGAGCTTTCGAACATGGGAGTGGGAAGAGAGAGAGACATTCTTGCTAACAATGAGTTTGCAAGTAATATGGCATAAAAGCCAGTGAGATCATGTTCCTTTAACAAGGTTATCTCTTTTGTCACCATTACAATGATGCATGGGTAAGCACAATGAACTGTGCCCAAACTTCATTCGCCAACAAATTCAGGTTAGCATTATTTTGTCGTCATGACATCTCAAGTATTGAATTTACTAATAGTCATTTGATTATCCAGTGACAACAAACTAGTACAAAACCAACGTAAAAAAGTATATTATCTCCCAACAGTCACTTATCCATGACTTCTTATGCTATCTCTGACAAAAAAGGCTATTCAAGTAATTCCAAATTTCATGTACCAGGTACTCGTTGACATTTTCTTTGAATATGACCTCTGCAGCTCCTTATTAGCAAATATTGAATATACACAATTTTACCATTTAAAAACAACAAAATAGTTCATGAAAGTAACGGAAACGTCAAGAAGAAACAAAATGACAAATAATGGAAATAACATTGTTAGACAGTTTTCTAAACATAGAATTAGCATAGATTTACAGATCCGGCACGACAAAGTACACTAACAAACAAATCTTCGACGAACCCAACGGATCTGCCAAAACAAACATAGGAATGTAGATCTACCTTGGAGGCAATCGCAGTTCTCGGCCTCCTTGCGGACAACATCGAGGACGGCATCGATGAGCTCAGCGCCCTCCGTATAGTGCCCTTTAGCCCAGTTGTTTCCGGCACCAGACTGGCCGAAGACGAAGTTATCAGGGCGGAAGATCTGGCCGAAAGGACCCGACCGGACTGAGTCCATCGTGCCGGGCTCGAGGTCCATGAGCACCGCTCGAGGAACATAACGCCCACCGCTGGCCTCATTGTAGTAGACATTGATGCGCTCGAGCTGTAGGTCGGAGTCTCCAACATACCTGCCAGTACGGTCGACGCCGTGTTCATCGCAGATTACCTCCCAGAACTTGGCGCCGATCTGGTTGCCGCATTGGCCGCCTTGGATGTGCAGGATCTCCCTCATCTTCGCAGCCCTCGTCCCTCAGACGCCCGGGGGAATGTCACGTCTCCGGCGGCGTACGAGGCGGAGGAAGAACGAGGGAGGAATGGAGACGACTACGGGCGCTCCGTGAACAGAACAGAAAGATCAGGATGCGACGAAGCGAGGGTTTTTCCTCTTTTTTAATGAAGGGCGGCGATCCGGATTGCAGCAGCGGTATGCTTACCGCAACGCCTCAACTAGCAAAATGAACATTTTACGTTTTACATTAGCCTGTATAAGACATTTCTATTGTCACCCGGCCTGCTCATTTTGACTATGTTTGGTTCAGATTTTAAAATATCGATAAATATCTGACAACTTTAAATTTTAATTAAATATGTCGGATTTTTAACTAACGTCCAGTAATAAAAAATTCTAAAAAATAAAGAGAAATAGATACAGTATTTATAACAAAAAAAATTCTAAAAACTCATGGACACCAACAAATTTGATTTATGCCAATATCAGAACCAAAAGAATCTTTATGTGATATTTGTTTTGTGTGATACATTGAATTTTTGTTACAATGTTATATCTTGATAACAAAACTTGTTAAAAGAGATGATTCACAATCATTACAATTCTATTATCTTATTTGAAATTTTTTACATAAAAGACATTATTATTGAACTATGTTATCATCAATTTTTTAAGAGAATTATTGCACATCCAAGCCCATTCTTGATAATAATTTGAAGTCTTGACATGTTTTTCAGACTGTTGAGGGGTGGAACTAAAATAGTAATACTCAAGTCAAGGGAATTAGCATTGACAAAATGGGGCGAAAATTTATCCTTTTACAAAGTTATATACAGGCCCCTAGATAATTATATCATAATATATAAGTCAAATGGTTCGCATTAGCAACTGTTAAAATTTACAAGTACCAAGAAATAACATATATTAGACTGCAAGTTTTTTATATATTTCTGCAGACCAAAAACAGGAGAATTCTTTTTTTTTAAACTGTATTAAGTGCTCATAATAGTACATTTTAGTTGCTAACGGTTCTTTTTTTATCAAATCATTTCAACTGTTCGGTTACTTGTAACTTTGATTATTACAAAGTTCTTATAAAAGTAAGGAGCTCACTTTCTTAGGTCATGTTTGATAATATTATTAAATATATTTATCACTATTAATTTTAAAAATGATATTGATAATAACCAGTTAGAAATGTCTGACTAAATAGTATTAATTTTAAACTTTTTAATGTAAATAAATATATTATGTAATACAATGTCATCTTGTATCTATTTTGATATTGATACTCTAATTTTTAAAAATATCATTATTAATATAATATTAGTTTTGATATTTCAACCAAACAGAACATCAAGCAGTGCCTCTACAGCATTTTTGTTCAAAACCTTTCAAAGTTATATATCGTTTTATTTCCTGAAGAACTTTTTCGAAAGTATTTCTTTCACTTGTAGGAGGGTGATTCATGATAAAGGATGGTTTATGTGTGAATATGCATTTATGAATGGTCAATCTGTGTTTCTTTGCGGAATCATATAAAATAGCCAGTGAATCAACAATAAACTAGTTCTAAACAAAATTATGATGCAGTCCCTATACTTATAGACAATAACATTGTTTACGTTAGGATAATATTGTTAAGACAAAAAAAATAATATCTTCAAGATCAGAAAGGCGGTGAGAGGTTGCTCCCGCACACCGCTCCGGTAAACGGATGCTGGTTTCTTGATATTTTAAGGGTGGAACGGTAAATATGTGAAAGATCATCTGCCTGACAGCTTGCCAGCGACGGAGGTGCGGGCCGGCGGCCGCGGCTCGCCTGTCAGACTGTTTTTGAAAAGATTTTGTAGTTATTTATTATTTTCGATGGTATACATTCGATTTATTATTGAGGACATAGTTTTGATTATTATATCAAAATTTATACTAATATTAAATTTAATATTAAGTAACATCGGTTTTAATGTTGGCGTGGGTATCACTAAGTGCCAAAATCATGTTATATAACTTTTAATAGAAGGAATTACATGCTGTCATTAATGTGAAGATGTCACAGATGTAACTGATAGTTTAAGATTATAAGCATAGGCTTGTTAAGAGGTCCAATGGATATAATTATTTCTAACGCTAGATTTTTTTTGGGAGCTTTTGGCATAGTTGTGTGAGTTCCGAGCTAGGTGCTTGTTTGGTATGGATATTATTTAAGAATAATCTTGATTTATCCCTAATATTAAGAATAAAATTAAATTATCTCTAGATTATGCCCGTACCAAACTAACCTTTAGTTCTAATGCTTGTACTCATTCAAGCAAGATTTATGGGGTGTCGGTTGCATAATAAATTTTTTTACATTTTTGTTATAAATTTTTACACTGAAAATAAAATTTTAGATAGACAAAGGCATAAAATTAGTAAAATATGATTACAAAAACCGTAGGGACCAAATATAACTAAAAATAGTGAGAACTACATAGCAAAATAAAGTATCATCTCTTTTTGTTAAAAAAATATAAAATAAATTTTTATAATGAGTGTCTAATATCTTTTAACAAGTTTTGTTATAAAAATATATTTTTGTAAAAAAATTTAATCTATCTTGCAATGAGATATTTTACCAGCTATTTTGTGCAAGTAGAAGCTTGAACCTTAATGGGGTGTTTGGTTGTGTGATTAATTGGATTTTGTTACAATTAAAGTTTTTAACAAAACTTGTCAAAAGAGACGGTTGCTATTATAAATTTATGTTCTTAAAGGCATTTTCTTCTTGAACAAAAAAGTGAGCCCAACCCCTACTTTTATGTTGTGGTTTATTACCTTGTTTGGTCATGTATGGTACGTAGTCTTTACTTGTTATCACATCTCACTTTGATCATGCGTACGTAGTCACTAGCAGTAGCTACATCAATTGTCGAGACTAAAACACATTGGCCATGGCATCTCTCTCTCTCTCTCTCTCTCTCTCTCTCTCTCTCTCTCTCTCTCTCTCTCTCTCTCTCTCTCTCTCTCTCTCTCTCTCGTCGTTTGCCACCGTCGCTAGCATTGCCTTACTCACATTCGGATCTCCTCCTTTAGGTATATATGGACTCTACTTCCTTATTGTTTAATGTATACATAGTTTTTAAAATTTTAGTTGGTTTCTTACGTACATAGACATGTAATCAATACATGAAATGTGGTTTTATGGTTTATATTAATGTGGTATATAGTTTATATGAATGTGATTTTGTTGATTAAGTTTAGATTTGAGATTATTAACCATATAGATTATTTAAGTCTAGAATAAAATTAATAAAATTATGAGTGGTCGTCGAAACTAGAAATATCGGTTAAGTGAATTGAACTGAACAATCTGTTCGGTTCTACTTAGTTCAAAAATTTAAGCAACCAATTTAGTTTAAACCGAATCTACATTATCTCATTAACAATTTTTTTTGATTTCATTATTGTCTAAATGGAGTCAATTCGATAATGGGCTAATTGCTTTTGGCTTAGTTAATAGTGAGTTAATTTAACTTAAAATTATTATTGTCATTTAGTTTAGGGTTGAGATTTCTAAGGTCTTCCAAACTAAACCAAACTAATAAATGGAATAAACAAGTTTGGTTTGATTTATAAGGCACTTCAAACCATACCAAACTAGAAACTAAATAAACTAGTTTGATTTGATTTTCAAGGCTTTTCAAACCAAAGTAAATTGGTAAATGGAATATACCAATAAAATGGATTTATTTCTAAACCCTTTCAAACCAAACCAAACTAATTTATTTGATTTATCTATGTTAGTTTGAAAAACCCTCCAAACCAAATCAAACTGGTAAATAAAAGAAAGTAGTTTGATTTAATTTCTAAGGCCTTTTAAACAAAATCAAATTAGTAAACACTGAATAAACCAATTTGATTTATTTTTCAATGCCTTTCACTCCCTCCTTGAATTATTCTAGGATTTTCTCTCCAAGCTTCACACCCATAAGTTGAGTGTGTAGAACTACCAAAATTGTAACTATCCTGTGACATTTGATAAGGCTATTGATGATATATGAGAAATCAAGAATCTTGAGATGACTTTAGTCCGTAAAATTAGTAATGTTGATGACCACTACCTATTTTTGTATTTTCTTTGTCTTGCGTCCACACACCTTGATCACGATCTTATGTTGCATAAGTGTAATATTCTTCACCCATGAAGCACATTAGTAAAGACAAAGAGTGAGGATCTTCTAATGCCTTCCTTAATGTTGTTGATTATCTTTACTATTATTGGTTAGATAATTATTACTACTCTTCAATATTAAATTGTTTGACAGCTAGTTCGGAACGTTGATGTCTTCTCTTGCATCATCAATTGTATATTGATCTACATTATCCAACAGATCAACCATAATTTGTTAACTCTTACCTTTACATTTCTTACCTTGCTTTGATGATTATGTGGTTTTTTGCTTTTTTGGCAATCTTTACTCGAATAATGGTACATTGTACAACTATCCTTCTACTCAAGCTTGGTCTTCTACATTGAAATTTGGTTCTTCTTCCCAAGACCAGAGAGACCTGGTCTTGGGAGCAGTAAAACAAATGGAAGGGGGGCTGCTTCAGGGGTGGCTAGTTGCAGGGAGGGAGACGGAGGGCTTTGGGGGCAGCTATGGGGGTGGGGTGTGGTAGAACAAAGAGAGGGGTTATTGCAGGGGTGGGTAGAACAAAGAGGGGATGGGTAGAACAAGGAGAGGCTGTTGTGCAACAGAATGGGGGTAGGGGGGTTCGAAAGGGGTGAAGTTGGGGGTGCACAACAAGGGGGTGTGCTATAGAAGGGGTAGGGTGTGGGGTGGGAGTTGTGCAACACAAGGGATGGGTTTCCTTGTGGGGGGAGGCTGTGCGACATAATTGTGGGGGTGTGGGATGTGGAAGGGCGCCAGGTGGCAGGTGCTGCACTACAAAATGGGGGAATGTGGGCTAGGGGTGCATGGCAGAACATGGAGGTGTGGGCAAAATTAGAGTGAAAAAAATTTATAACTTCTCCTACAAAATGAATCAACAAAAATTAACAAATGGATGTCTTCTTATATTCTTGTCTTTTTTAGTTGCATGCATGTATATGTCGATAACATTAATATATATGTGTGTGCGCGTATGTGTAACGAGATAGATGAATGAAACACAAATAACTATCAGTTGTTGGTTTAATCAAGTTGTTGAAATTCTTCAACTTTTAGCACTAGACATTACTTATTTGTCTTCGTCAAAGACTCCGTAATATATAATAGGCAACACTTCAGATTTTTCAAGATAATATATGTGATATAATGTAATTACTTATTTTGTTATGATTATTTTTCATATTCTTTTCCAAGATTGTGTAAGAGCTATTAATGGAATGTATATAATGGTTGAAGTTTCAATAGATGACAGAATACGTTATCGCAATCGAAAGGGATATGTATTGCAAAATGTGATGGCCGCATGTTCATTTGATATGACTTTCTTTTACGTTGATGTTGGATATAAAGGATCAACTACCGATGCCACAGTTCTTGAAAGTGCATTGAATTGGGATTCTATGTACTTGAAGGTAATATATGTCTATCTCTTTTCATTTAATAAGTCATGACATAAACTTTGTTATTCAATAAAATATTATCTTATGGATGCCAAATATGCAAACACGTCAAATTTTCTTGTACCATATGGAGTAGTGAGATACCGTTTAAAAGAGTTTGGTTTGTGTCATTCAGCTCTTAAAGATTACAAAGAATTTTATAATTTACGACATACTTCTCTCAAGAATGTGATAGAGTTGATATTCAGCATTATTAAAGAACATTTTCGAATATTTTTAAATTCATTAGAGTATCCTATTGGCATTGAAATCAAGATGATTATAGTAACTTATGAACTTAACAATTTCGTACAAAATGTTCAATGTGGAAAAAATGAGACATGAGTTGAAATTGAAAGAGATAGTGACAGAAGAATGAAGACATTGATTATAGAAGAAGAGACCGCGTTCAACGTGAAGCACATTAGAACAAGCTGACTTGGCAAAGAATTACATAACAAAATAGCATTTGAAATGTGAAAAGATTATGTCAGTATGCAAAATTGACGTATAGTTGATTATTCAAACGTCTATGTTGATATTAGATACACATGGATGTGTTGAGATTCTTATTTCTGTTAACATTTATAACTTGTTTGAAAGAAGTTTTGATTTTAAAATCATTGCCAAGCACCGCTCAATAAATTTTGAAAATAATGACAGTTTTGCCAAACACACAAGACTTGTGCTTTTGTGATTTTAAAATTAAAATTGAGATAGTAGGTTATCTTTATTTCAAAAATAAGGTTGTATCAATATTAAAAATGAAACCAAACACCCTATAAATAATCAATTTAGAGTAATCACAGACAATGCATTCTTCTTTCACTTTCAGAATAGATACTGTAACTAGATAATTACCATATAGTAAAATATACATTGTAACTAACTAATACCATGTACATCTAAATAATAACGTACAGGTGATCAATCACGGTACTTAGAATCAATTGATGCACTAGGTTTAGAATATCTAAAATCCTGTTGCCCTCGGATGTTCATGTACAGTAACAAAATTCAGATTCAGATTTCACAGTCATATTCATATTTAGATGCAAATATATCACATATTCAAAATTAGATTTTGTAACAAATTTAAATTCTTCGTAGCAAACATATAATATTTGATATTTATATAACCACAATCTACTTCATATCATAATCAATTCCAAACAGTTATTTCATTATTATTTTAGTTTTAAGTAGTTAATAGTTATTTAGTCAAGTTAATTAGATATTTAAGTAGTTTACTCAATAGTCCATTACTTACTTAATATGCTTCTTTAGTTACTTAATTAGTATTAATTAATCACTCATTTTGTTATTTAAACATGTCTTATCCAAGACAAACAACCTAAACTACTGGCGCGAGTCAGAGTGATTCGGCTTGGTTACATTGCAACTTGATCTCCTTGGCAGAAAGAAAAGTGCAACATAATTATTGTGACAAAGTTATCTTCGGTGGTATTTACCATTTGAAATTTCATCTTACAAGCATGAGGAGCAATGTTCTTCCTTGCACACGGACTCCACCGGAGGTGAGAACTCAATTTCGTAGGCACCTACAAGTGATAGAGCAAGCGAAGGGAACTAGCAAACGACATAAGGAGACCGTTTGGGAAGAATTGTCACAACCGACGAGACATTCCGTGCACATTTACGGAACCAAACAAGAGAGATCGGATATTTTCCAAGATGAAGACTACGATGATAGTATGTTTGCATTACTCATAAAAGTAGTTCCCTTTTCTATTTTATTAATCATTAAGTAGTTAAATATTTCTTAAATAGATAATCTCTTACAGGGAATGGGAACAAGTCAAAGATCCTTCGTCGATGAAGAGTTATATAGACGCACTAGCCAAATGATGGGTCAAGGGTCATGAAGTGGGAGTGGTCTAGAAAGTGGAAGAGGATCCAATAACCAACCGCAAGATGAGATTCATGATCTCACCCAAGATGATGACCCGACAGTAGGTCCCATGGATCCCATTATCACCAAACCACGACAATGTCAAAGCACAATTACGATGGTAATGAAGAACCTCAAGTTGTGCAAGGAAAGAATTGACCGAGCAACATCAAGGTGGTTCTTTCTGTTGGGAGTCGGTCCAATCAAATTGGCGCAGCGGAATAATTCGATTCCATGTATATCATTGTCTTGGTCTCAATCGAAACCGAATGACGTCGATAAAGCTGGTATTCGAAACGATTTCGAACACGTACCTTTGCGGGATTCAAATAATCCCTAAAGACCGGCGAAGATCGAGCATTCTCATGCTCGTTCAGCCACTCAAGTGTGCAGCCTCTAGTCGTATCCACACGAGCCGCCTCCATAGTGGGGTTCTCCTTTGCGTCGGACCTTCTGACTCGCCTCGGATGAAGTCCCATCGACCCTCGATGGCCTCCAGCATAGGAAAACGTGAAGGAGAGAGGTAGGGACGAATTTTGCAGCCCTTGGCTTGTGGGGCTCATGCTCAATTTGCTATTATATAGAGAATTTGGAGTTTTTCATAAAAACCCCTGCTTTCTCTATATTTACACCCTTGCCTCCAAACTTATGGATTAGCCCTTATGTGTGTGACCTACTAGGCCCAATAGCCCATTTGGTTGAGGCCTAATTAAAAGAAAAACTTCTTTTAAATTAAATCTATTATCTCATAATAGATTTAACGGCCTACCGATCATAAAGGGTACAAGCCACATCCTATATATGATCCCAAACGGCTTCGGGGATAAACTCCTCTCCAAAGAGCCTTTCCATCATCGATTACCACACGGATATAAAACTTCGTCCATCCAATGTCCCGGTCGGATAGGAGTACGGCATTGACTGTCAACTCTTAAATATACCGACACTATGGAATCTTGTACTCGTAATTAGATCAATTGGAAAACTCTTTTCCAATTATCCTATCTACCTTGGCCAAGGATTTAGAGTACTATCCATAGAACATTCTCTCTCTCCTACCGAGAGTGGACGATCTCCTATTGTCCGCTCAATTGCCTCCATCGGGTTTCTCATATACCTAATCCATTAACTATACATGACCACAATACTAAGTGATCCATAAGTCAATAGTCACAGTACATGGTACGCCCAGCAAGACATCTTTGGCGACTCAGGTCAAAGATCCAACAGTGCAACCGTGATGATAGAATACCTTGATCGACAGTTCAGTAAGATACCATTCCGGGATTTTATACTGGTCAGTTCAGTGAACTCATTCCTCTAATGAGCACCTGTACATGTATCTCAGTGTCCCCACACTGATGACCAATGGGATCGGTCATTCTCATCATATGAGAAGATATCATATACATTAGTCTTACTGGATCCTTGATATCCTGTCTCGAGGATCCTACGACTAGGAACATTTAGAGTACATGCTTCTAAACGATTGATCTCATATCATGATCTCATCATGATTCAATCATCATTGCATGCAACCTAGGATTTCATTACGATAGACGCATCTAGATAGTGTAAATAATGAAGATTCTGCCATTTATACTGAATAAGATATTACAAGAAATGTAAAATCATATCACATATGATTGGTTTGTAGGGCATACATTTCTATCAATCTTCCACTTGCACTAAAGCCAATCACCCACATGTCTGATCTCCATCAGCCCAAGGTGACCCTCAAACACACTTTGAGTCAGGGCCTTAGTTCGTGGATCTGCAATATTTATAGTTTAAGATACTCTATCTTTAATCATATCTCCTCGAATTGCTGCCACTCTGACCATGTAGTATTGCCACAGAAGTGTTTAAACTTCTGATGAGATAAAGGCTCCACTACAAAAAAATAATGATCCATCATTTTCATAAAATAATGGTACATTATCAGATATATTAGGGACAACTCCCTAAATAAGATGAACTCATTCATCTAGACTACTTCGTAAGCAGTCAGCAACAATTATAATTTGTAAAATCTACAGTGTCTATAGCATGGAACTTTTCTAGCTCACTGCACCACCATCTAGGTAAAACATGTACCCTAGCTACCAGTCATTTTTAACTAGAAGTTTAAGTGTAACTCAAACTTCCAGTCCTATCCTTCATATTCAAAATGCATCCTTAGTACTTCTCAAGTACTTAAGGATATACTTCTCAATTATCCAGTGACTCTCACTTGGATTTGCCTGATGATTACTCATAACACTTAAAGTACTCATCACATTAGGCGATGTACATAGTATACATGATAGACCCTATGACTATGGCATAAGAGACTATATTCATGTATTATATCTCTCTTTAAAAGAGATAAACTCCATATCTTACAGGCAAGACACCTACATAGGAGTTTCTATGTCAAACCCTTTGACTATGGTATCTATGTACAACAAATGGGTCAAGCCAAGCATTCCTTTTATATCTATCTCCATAGACCTAAATCCCTAGGAAGCTTCTCCCATAATAATTATGAAGGATTCATTTTTATAGTTAAGCTTCATGGATGATAACATACCTACATCATTCATAATGAGTAGTATGCCATCAATATAAAATGTCTAGAATACAATAGCACTCCCACTAGCAATTTTTATGCACACAAGGTTTTTCTTCATTCCAAATGAAGTCATAAGATTCAATCTTATCAAATCTTATATTCCAAGGTTGAGAATGTTGCTGTAGTCCATGAATGGACATTACCAACGTGTACACATTCTTTGAATGTTTTGGGGCTGACATCCCTCAAGTTGTATCATATACAACAGAGGTTGTATCATATACACCTCCCCTTAAATTTCACCATTGGAGAAATATTATCTTAACATCCTAATTGACATATCTCATAGTCATAATGTGTACCAATAAAATCTAAATGGATTGAATTATGGCAATGGTTAAAAGATATCATCATAGTCAACTCCTTAACTTAGATGATGTATTTTCAATCATCCATGCCGTGAAGGTCTCACCTTCAAATTCACTCCTATCCATCTTATCATTTTCCTTTACACATAATGGGTACTTTACCCTCAGGTGGATCTACCAAGTTCCAAACTTGGCTAAAATAGATGGATATTATTATAGATTTTAGTGTCTTCTTCTATTTTAGAATCAATATCTCATATTGTCTTTCATAGGCCTTTGGATCAGTATCCTCACTTTATTGTGCTTATATTCTTCCAACAAAGATATGTCTCACATATCTACAAGACTGAATCAGCACAACTAAAGACCTATGATGCGTGCTATTATTAATCAGTACCTTAATAGAAGTGTCTTTGGGTTGTAAGTCTGGAACACCTTCCAGAAATTCCTTGCTTCCACTATTTTTCCTCAAAGAGGAACTCTTCCTCTAAGAATACAGTAAATTGTGAAACACATACCCTTTATCTCATAAAGAGGTATATTTAAATATCCTTAAGTTTCTTTAGGATATTCCACAAGTCTACACTTCCTATCTTATATTCTAATTATTATGGGTTACACATCTTCATCTTGGCCGGACATTCCGTAATCTTAACTAACTTAAGATCTAGAGATAACCCCTTTATCCATATCATATATGAAATAATCAGAATAAATTAGAAGGTACCAACACAAAGTGGTTATATTGAGTGCTTAGCCCTAAATAGACAAGTAAGATATTGCAAAGGTTGTCATTACTTATGTCATGTCACACATGACACAATCACCCTTGTTTCTACTACTCAAGTAAGCTAAGGGTTATAGGGAGATGTCCGTTAAGATAAAGTTGTATTATCCTTCAAATGATGCGTGAATCTAATACTTGAGTATTTCACTCATTGATCTAATCAAAAGCTTTAATACTCTTTCCATTTATTCTTTACTTCATTTATAACCTTAGACAATTTCTCAAAGCCTTATATTTGCACTTCACAAGCACACATATCAATGCCCAGAGAAATTATCTATTAAGGATAAAGTAAGAATGTCCATCTTTAGCCTTAATCGACACAGATCAATACACATCCAAATGTATGAGTTCTATTAACTCTTTGGTCCACCATCCATTTCTAGTAAATGGAGAGATAGTCATTTTTTAATGAGATAAGACTCACATTTGGTTAATGATTCAAAATCATTTGTCTTCATGTTTCCATCTATATGGAACTTCTTAAGTGTTTTCTCATTGATATGACCATGTCTATATTAAGCTAAAGAAATAGATTGATCTATATCAACTCATTTCCTCCTAAGAGGAGCATTAACACATACCATGAGAGCTTCCATATCTCATATGAGTAAATTATTTACTAAGCTCCCACTAGCAAACATTTTGCCATTCATAATCTTAGAACAATTATCATTTCCATAACTCAAAATAAATCAATATTTATTCAAGTAGGAAATATCGATATTGTTCATTTAGTTGGATAAAACCAACAATCTTCAATATAAGGACACCCCAAAAGGCTATTAAAGATTTGTACCTCCCACTATCAATGATACAACTCTTGCACCATTCGTATATGTAGGTTAATCTTTATACGTCAAGCCTTCATTTACTTGTCATTATCTGCAACCTTTGTAGATATAAGATGCATATTTAGTATCTCATACCAATAAATGCATATATAAGATCTTATAGAAGATATGTATATCTAATATCTCATACAAGATACACACATCTGGTATCTTATACCATAAGACATATGTTTAGTATCTTATACTATAATATACACAAATAGTATCTTATACTTGATGTGTATATGTGTATGACAAGTAAGTCAATGACTGAGATGTCAGAAGCTTCTCAAGCTCCTTCTTTGCAATATATATATTCAATATACTTTCCACCAATCATCATCATGATAGCAGAAGAGCAATCCTATGTCTTATTTGAGCTTAATATCCTTGACCAACTTCTTGACTTTTAACTATGTCTTCATTTTCTCATCTAATGATCTACTTCTTTTCATTGGTCTTGCCAACAAGAAGTATCGAACATGTATTGTTATTTTAATCTTGCCTTAAATTTGCTCATCATTATGAGCCATGATAGATCTCATATCCATCTATCTATGTTGCCTCTAAACTTCATATAGAGACTAACATTTAGTGTAAGGCAAACAATACATCTTTCTAATGAGATGAAGATCTCATCTTCTCTTACTACATTAGATGATTAGTAGGCACCCACTTCCCAAGTAGGTTAGTTACATAGTCAATCATGAGAACACTTCTCATGATTCTAAACCAGTCAAGGAAGTTAATATAAATGAGCCTAATGACTTCTATGTAAGGCAAACAATACATCTTTCTAATGAGATGAAGATCTCATCTTCTCTTACTACATTAGATGATTAGTAGGCACCCACTTCCCAAGTAGGTTAGTTACATAGTCAATCATGAGAACACATCTCATGATTCCTAAGCAAGATAACTGGTGGTTAAGAATCTAATTCTATAACATAGATATAATTTTATTTAGAAAATATTGCAGACATTCAATGTAAATTAAGATATGGTCTTTTTATCCTAATTTATTCTCCCACTAATTTCGACAAATTTGCATAACTCTCATTATGCAAAGACAGGATAACACGATGATATCCTAGTGGGGACTAAGACCCTATTAACCTTATGGTGACGACCTTGTGGAAAACACAACAAGTCATCCCATACTTAATAGTAGGCAACTTTTGCCAGTTGCAACTCTTGCAACTATTAGTCATTTAGCTTCTAGAGTCATGACCTCGTGGGAAACACAACAAGTCATATACTCTAGTTAGGTCAAATCCGCTTGTTACGTTATGGGTATGGATTTTCAACACAGCCCTTGTGGGAAACACAACAAGGCCATGCCAATGGTCCACCCCAAGGTTCGGCTTTAAGCCTTGGCCACGATCACCAATCCCTTGCTGAGTGAGCCTTATGGAAAACACAACAAACTCACCCAATCTAAGATTGGCTCATTGAGACAATAACAACGGAAGGCTACGTGAGTCATTCTTAATGTCTCACGCATATCAACCTAATTTAAACGAGGAGGGGTTTTTATTTTAGTCTCATCATAGTATGTGCTACATATATATGTATACCTTTGAATACCATATATCTAAGGTATCTAGCACACACACATACATATCTAATATGCAAAATTTAAATAGATGATCATGGACTTTCATCACATTAATGCATGACCGGAACCAGATCGGTATGCATTAAAGGATTCATCATCGTATGCCGGTGTTGACAAGCCATTATCATGCTTTGAAGAACTCTTCTCCTTGCATTCCTCTCTCTTCTCCACCTCTATCGGTCTTCTTGTCATTACAAGAGCATTAAGGGTACGCAGACCCATAAATGTACATTAATCAAATAAGAAACCTTGATCTTAATCAAGGGGAGTACATTTTAGAGGGAGGTAGAATATACAATCAGAATTGATAAGAGAGAAGATTAGGCATGCAGGCCCTTAATTACATGCCAACTTTAAACAAGCATCATCTTAGTCCATAATCATCCAAACATTCACACATACATGTCATCACATGAACATAGTGTGAATACGTGGTAACAATATGATATAACTATTATATCATAAAAATATACATCATAATTTTGAAATTCTCAATTTCATTCTTGACGAATTATTCATGAAGTAAATAACATGAAATAATATATAAACAATTTATATGACATAAACAAGCATCTCCAAACAATTTGGACAATATGTATTCTCAAAACTATATAAGTGCCAAATCAATGTTTTAATCATCATTCTGAAAAACCATATTTTACAGAATTAATTTAGACATTAATTTCTCAAGTTAAGTCATTAAAACAATTTTAAAAACTTAACAATGAATGAATCTATGACAATGGAGCTCAAAATCATATAAAAGATCATCAAACACTTTGATAATATATTATATGATATTCCAGATTTTTTCACAAATTTTCCATTTTTCGGATTTTATTTGGATTTAAAACAATTTTAAATCATTTAAAACTGGCTTCGGCGCATTGCGCCGCCCTTCCTCCATGGCGGGTGTGCCACCCGTGCGCCGCTGGTGCCGGCGCACGGCGCCGTCCCGCGCGCCATGGGCGCGTGTGCCCGCGAGCCGCCGCGCGCGCACATTCAAACTTTTTATTATTATTGAACGCGCGCGATGCGCGCGGCCCGCCAACCACGTGCGGCAACGGCCGCGGTCAAACCGCGTTCAAAATGCGTTGACCATCGCCGGATCCTCTTATCGGGTCCCGATGGGTCTCGTATCCTCCACCCGATAGGGGTGAATAGTAACCGCGGAAGAGGAGTTTTAGGACCTTCCAAAATCCGGATATTCCGATCTCGAAAAAATAGTCAAAAATAGTGGTTCGATTCCAAATCGAACAAGGAATCCAAAAATGCCATTTTATATCCGTTAAAAAATCCCAATCAACAGGAAAATAGGAAAGAAACGCCGCCGGCCCTAAAGTTTCTCCCCGTCGGAAAAACTATGAATCGACCTCCGACGGCGCCGTTCGAAGCCAAAGAACGATGAGAACTCTTGGTAATCGTATTACCTATCTTCTAAGCCATCTATAAGACATCAAATGTCTCCATGGAAGAAGATCTCAAGAAATCCCCAAATCGAACCGGTGAATTTCGTAAAACAAAATCACCATCTTTCAGACCCTGTACCGGACACTCCGGTGGTCCAAAATTCGAACGGTTTGCGGGGTTGCAAAGCCCTTTGTCACGAGATTCATTCAGAGGCAACCAATCTCCAAAACGTATCCCATACGATTTATGGTTACTCCGTCAAGATGGACATTTGTACAGATTCGGGAAAACATAAAATATATTAAACGACGTCGAAACGACGTCGGAATCGAACGAGACTTCAACCTGGCTCTGATACCACTGTTGGGAATCGGTCCAATCAGATTGGTGCAGCAGAATAATTTGATTCTAGGTATATCATTGTCTTGGTCTCGATCGAAACCGAATGACGTCGATAAAGCTGGTATTCGAAACGATTTCAAACACGTACCTTTGCGGGATTCAAATAATCCCTAAAGACCGGCGAAGATCGAGCATTCTCATGCTCGTTCAGCCACTCAAGTGTGCAGCCTCTAGTCGTATCCACACGAGCCGCCTCCATAGTGGGGTTCTCCTTCGCGTCTGACCTTCTGACTCGCCTCGGATGAAGTCCCATCGACCCTCGATGGCCTCCAGCATAGGAAAACGTGAAGGAGAGAGGTAGGGACGAATTTTGCAGCCCTTGGCTTGTGGGGCTCATGCTCAATTCGCTATTATATAGAGAATTTGGAGTTTTTCATAAAAACCCCTGCTTTCTCTATATTTACACCCTTGCCTCCAAACTTATGGATTAGCCCTTATGTGTGTGACCTACTAGGCCCAATAGCCCATTTGGTTGAGGCCTAATTAAAAGAAAAACTTCTTTTAAATTAAATCTATTATCTCATAATAGATTTAACGGCCTACCGATCATAAAGGGTACAAGCCACATCCTATGATCCCAAATGGCTTCGGGAATAAACTCCTCTCCAAAGAGCCTTTCCATCATCGGTTACCACATGGATATAAAACTTCGTCCATCCAATGTCTCGGTCGGATAGGAGTACGGCATTGACTGTCAACTCCTAAATATACCGACACTATGAAATCTTGTACTCGTAATTAGATCAATTGGAAAACTCTTTTTCAATTATCCTATCTACCTTGGCCAAGGATTTAGAATACTATCCATAGAACATTCTCTCTCTCTTACCGAGAGTGGACGATCCCCTATTGTCCGTTCAATTGCCTCCACCGAGTTTCTCATATACCCAATCCATTAACTATACAGGACCACAATACTAAGTGATCCATAAGTCAATAGTCAAAGTACATGGTACGCCCGGCAAGACATCTTTGACGACTCAGGTCAAAGATCAAACCGTGCAACCGTGATGATAGAATACCCTGATCGACAGTTCGGTAAGATACCATTCAGGGATTCTATACTGGTCAGTTCAGTGAACTCATTCATCTAATGAGCACCTGTACATGTATCTCAGTGTCCCCGCATTGATGACCAATGAGATCGGTAATTCTCATTATATGAGAAGATATCATATACACTAGTCTTACTGGATCCTTGATATCCCGTCTCGAGGATCCTACGACTAGGAACATTTAGAGTACATGCTTCTAGACGATTGATCTCATTATCGTGATCTCATCATGATTCAATCATCATTGCATGCAACCTAGGATTTCATTACGATAGACGCATCTAGATAGTGCAAGTAATGAAGATTCTGCCATTTATACTGAATAAGATATTACAAGAAATGTAAAATCATATCACATATGATTGGCTTGTAAGGCATACATTTCTATCACTTTCATCACAGCATACCAGCAAATGCTGCAAGAGGGCCGCACTAAGAGAACATGATCGACACGATCACAGACGTTGGGAGAGGAGTGTCTGGGCCATACCCAAAGGAGATATACAATGTATATCTTCCCATGGAGGTGCAAGATATGAAGAAGTATGTGGCTTTATTTGAACGCATTTAGGAAGAAAGAAGTTGCACATTAATGACCGACGGATGGATTGGTAAGTAAATTTGTTTATAATCATTTCTATTACATGTATAAATATTCTTTTTAATATAACTTAGTTAATATCTTATACTTAAAAGGTATAACTAAGATGACGATGATCAATTTCCTAATACACAGTCAAGTTGGCACGGTCTTTTGAAAGTCGATTGATGCATCGGGACAGGTAAAAAATGTGGAGTATTTTTACCAATTGATACATAGAGTAATATAATAAATAGGAGAGAACCGAGTAGTTTAAGTAGTCATAGACAATACAGCTGCATATAAATCAACTGGATAGATGCTGATGGTTAAAAGACCAAAGTTGTATTGGTCACCTTGTTCCACTCACTTTTAAGACTTGATGTTGGAGGATATATACAAAGATTCTCAAATAGTCAGGGTAGTTAAGTTAGCTCAGTTTATTTCTTTTTTATTTACAACCATGACTTTGTCTTTGCACTTATAAGGGAACATACTAAAAGACCGAGAGTTGCTACGGCCCGATACAACCTCGTAGGAAGAGATCAACTTTGGTGACATTTGTTTTTGCTTAATTTTAAAAAAATCTGAACTTTTAATTTTATATCTAGTTTCATTGTGTTAAAAATAAGTATGTTAAGAGTATTACAATTAATCAATTTAGGGTATATTTAAGTTACATCATATATGCTACTTTTCTCGTTGAGAGATTATTTGCTGTTAATATACTCTATTATGCAAACATGCCATTGGAAATTAATTGCTGGTGCAACGTTTGCACGGTCACGTCTCAATTTTTTTAGCACACGTAACGAAATAAATTTGACGACGAGATCGAAAAATTAACCCCTTAATTGCGTCAATTTGAAAAAAATCTGAAACGTGACATGCACTGTCCGAAAAGCTGCTGCCGGATGGCTTCTACCTAAAACACTTACGTTTTGGCTGCCTAGGAGTAGGACTCTTCTGAAGTTTTTGATGGTCCCTCTCGTGGACCAGTAAACAATAATTGAAAAATGCATGGTGGACATATAGGATAATCATTTTTTGAGAAATCTAAATCAAATTTAATGTCAAAAAACGGGGAAACTAATCGTCAAGCATTCAGCTTATTCTAAGTGACATGTAGAGAAAATTAAAAATAAACATAGTTATCTCTTATAAATAAAGTATTAATCATATTAACTTTAATTAAATATTATAATTTGATTTTAAATTGACAAACCGAATTGAATCATTTAGTTTGGTTCATAGTCAATTCAGGGTGTGGTTGAACCGATTCGGTTCAGTTTTGTTCATATTCCACTTCGGTTTAAGTTTCAAAAAAAGAACGCGAAATCGAACCGATTCAAATCGAACCATATACAACGACCTTACCCACACAACAATCTCTTCACAATGACCGGTGTGGGCAGTGTTATGGCTAGGGGAACTTGGTCACTACTTATAAAAAGAGTGTTGACACTGTCGTCGGTGTTGGGGGTTGGCCATCGAAGCTTCAGGTGCCCTAACCAAGCGAAGAGGTTGGATTCTGCAACAACCATACCTGTACCTAGCCCTTCAGCAACCTGCTGTGCTAGAAATTCCATTACCAATTTCTCTGGAGACAGCCGCCTGGTGTGAATAGTTGAAGGCTGTGCTTGTGTTGTTGTGAAGTTGCCATCTGGTATGGTGCTAGATTTGGTAGCGTTGGAAGTCAAACTCAAGTGTCTGGTTGCTCAAGTGGCCTGTTGGTGTAGTCGTGGTGGGTGAAGCCATCTTTTATTTTTGCGGCCTTCTTTGTGCAATGCCATGGTCACTTTTGCTACTTGGAGTTTTGTCACCAACAAGTCCTTTTCCGATGCTTCCAGGGTGGAGTTTGCTTTCAAAGCTTGGTCTCTTGAATTGGAGGTGAAGCTTGTTCAGCCTGAGCATCCTTAAGAGGCAGTGTCTAGTCTTCCAACATTCTTATGGTTGGAGCAGATAAGTGGGGCTATCGTTAATCTAGTAAGAGTGCTGTTATGTGCACCAAGATGATTTGGTATGGGCACTTAGATAAAAATATGTCTTACAAGTTAATCATATTTAATATAATTAAATATTTTTTAAAATATCTTATTCAATATAAATAACACTTTTTCTTTATTAACTCTTATTAACAAGATGAAGGTTTTAATCACATATATGTTAATTAAATCATTATAAGATCAATCATTTAAAAGTATGTTATATAAATATATAGAATCTTTGAGATAGGATATTAAGGATTCAAATTGACTATTGGATGTGATATCTTCTCACATGATGAGGAGACCGATCTCATTAATCATTAATGTAGAGACATTGAGATATACATATAAGTGTTCATTAAAGAAATAAGTTTACTAAACTGACCAATTTAAAAATCATATATGATATCTTACTAGTCTATCAAGGTTTTTTTATAATCACGGTTGCACTGTTGGACCATTGACCTGAGTTGCAAAAGATGTCTTGTTGGGCACATCTTGTGACTATTGACTAATGGATCACCGAGATGATGGTTTATTATATTGAATAGATTGGGTACAAGAAAAATTTAATGTATACAATTGAGTGGACAATAAGAAATTGTTCACTCATTATAAGGGAGAGAGAATGTATATAGGACTCTAAATTTATAGTTATGGTAGAGAGGATATTTAGAAAAAAAAATCTAATTGATCTGATTTTGATTACAAAATCCCAGAGTGTCGGTTTACTAAAGAATTGACAGTTAATGTCGCATCCCCATCTGGTTAGGATATTAGATGAACGAGAGTTTATATCTGTGTAGTAACTAAGGAAGACTTAATAGAGATAAGATCATCCACAAAGTTATTTAAGATCATAGAATATGACTTGTACTGTTCATGATAAAAAAACTGTTAAATTTGTTATTAGATAAGGATTTAATTTAAAATAAATTATTTTTTTAATCAAACTTCAACTAAATAGATTATTAAGTTTAGTGAATCACACACATAAGAACTCATATGTAAGTACGGGGGTATGTGTATAATTTATAAAAATTTAAAAATTTTTGTAAAAAATTCTAATATCTATAAATATAAATGAATTTAATCGAACTCTATTAAGTCAAGAAAACTAATTTTTATAAATATTTTAAATAATTTAATTTTTGATCCCATGGGGGTCTTATTTTTAAAATATGAAGAAAGATGTAACAACAGTGGCATAGAAAGTGAGGGAGTGGAATAGAAATTATAATTTTTAGTCCGACAATCTGGACGTTATACCGATGTGGTGAACAAATTAATTATTAAGTTGGTTTTATAAAAGATCAAAAATTAAATTCCTTAAAATAGTATCGTATCATTAGCAATCTAGTGAGTTTTCGGCAGTCCAAAGAACATCACATAAATATAAATAGAATTTATATTATTTTTATTTTTATTAAGTTTATAATATATATCTATTTTATGAGATGTTTGGTGGCACAATAAATTTTTTTTTTAATAAATTTGTATGTTAAAATAAATTTAAAATAGCTCCAAAAAAATTATAATATTTGGTGAGATTCGATGATAAAAGATAGTGACCATGCATAGGGGTGCAAACAAACCAATACACTCGACAAGTAGCCCGAAGTTCAGTTCGATAAAAACTCGACTCGACTCGTTTATTATGTTGAATGAATAAGTTTGATCACAAAATAAAACTCGACTCATTAAACGAGTCGAACTTGAATAGACTCTTGCTCGGCTTGATAAACTCGCGAACAACTCGATTAAATATTATATTATATATTTATTTTTAAAAATTAAATTATGAATTTTAATAATTATATATTGTCACTTAAATATATTAAACAATTAAAAAATAAGTTTAAACTTAGATTGAGTTTCATAAATGAGCTAAATCTAGAGTTTCGCCGATGATTTTTCATTGATTTTGAGTTTTATAAATGAGTTTATATATAGTTTAAGTTTGAATGTGAATTAAATTTTAGTCTAACTACTACTCGAGTTCGAGCTCGACTCGGCTCTATTAATAAACGAATCAAACTTGAACAAGGGTTTCACATACTCGCTAAAACTTGAGTTCAAACTCGAATTCATGTAAAATAAATAAGCTAAGTTTGAACATCATATTACTCAACTCAGCTCGGCTCATTTGCACCCCTAACCATACATCACCATGAACAGCGAGGGACCACAAAAAAAATCATTTTTATCCTAAAAGTAACTCTCTACCAAAAAGGCTCATCTTTGTTTTTCTCCAAAAAGTAATTCTCTACAAAAAATACACTTTTATAATGATTGGCAAACACTCTTTTTAACAAATTTTATTATAAATATATATATTTATAATAAAAATCAATTTATTATGCGGACACTGCATTAGTTATAATTCTTTTTAAAATCTTGAGACTCCTGCAGATTATAATTTTTAATAAAATCTTTCTTTGTCTCGTAAATCAATATTATATAATATGATATGTTATCTTGTATATTCTTTATTAACTAATTTATAATTAATACAAAAACATAAATATTATGCAAATACTAAATAATATGATATTTATTCTTTATAAGCAATAAATATCATATGTAAATATTTATCAATATCTAAATATTTCTCCATTAGTCTTTTAATAACAGGTAACTTCTACTGTATACATCATGCAAACGTGAATTCGTGATTAGCTGAAATAATTTATAATATCCCATTAGTATTTCTCCCAGAGTTTTTATAATACGGCATGAGCATGATTCCTATATGACGTAAGCAATCTTATGCATCCCTTTTCTTAAAAACTTAGAATATGGTGCCATCTCTTCATTTATTTGGCATTTTCTTTGATCAAGATTTTATTAAAAGTTTGAGTTAACCATTACACAAATAAAATTTTCAAACATTTCCATACTTCAATAAAGATTCATGTCTTGCTTATTTTTATCCTATTCAAGTATTTTAACTTCTAAAAAATTAATCTTCCTAATACAATTCATATTAAGTTTTATTATATTATCCTCTGCCTTCTATGGTTCTAACGAAAAATGTCATTAAAATAATAAAAAAAATATTTTTTTCTTTATAATATTAATTTTTTTGATCATAATCTTTTGTTCCTAATATTTTTTATATCTAATTTAACCAAAATCTTCTCTCTCAATCTTTTTTCATCTTATTTAATTTTAAATTTCTCATATATCTATTTGAATATTTTATTTTTTGTTCATCAAATAATATTTCTATTTAATTAGCTTCTATTAATAAAAAAATTTCATTGTTACCATACTATCAATGTCTCTTCTTTATCTTCTTTTGCACTTCATTCCATCACCCTGCCTTAAACTTTTCAAATAACTATGTTCATCCATGCAACACTGACTTCTACTTCTGACTAGTCAAATCACGTGCTTCGCACGTATTCGAGGAATATGTTATATACCAATTAGATATAAATTTACAGAATAGTTGAGATAAATTTTTATGATAGATAAGTACAATATAAAAAAATAGTTAAATTATAAATATTATAGTTTACTTCTCAAATATACACATAAATTAGTAACCAAATCAATATTGATTTGAGCAACATTTATATGAATTTAACAACTTTAATTTATAAGAATTATTTACAATATTATAAACAACATTCCTTTTATATTATTATCATCATCATCATCATCATCATCATCATCATCATCATCATCATCATCATCATCATACATATTTATCTGCAACCAATGTAAAAAATGATTGATTCTAGTTAATTATGATATATTTCTATATTTCTAGACTTATACATTTCAAATGAAAATGAAAGTAATTTTAAAAGTAAAATAAGATGCGGAGAATGAAGGCATCCACCACAACCTAGTAAATAAATAAATATTATAACATCAATTACCATTGATCAATCCAAAATAGGTAGGATGAAAATATCATGTCAATTGAATATGGAGTAACAAAAAAGCCACTCATGCTTTTGATACAAAACTTTTACTTAAGTTGTCAAATAATCCAAAAAATTGAGAATTTTCTAAAGTCACAAATATCTAAAAAGTGATGTTAGTTAGAAAATCTAAAACAAAAAAAAAACTCAAAGAAGTTCAAAAAACTTTGAAGAAAATGTAGAAATTTTATAATTGTTAACATTGAAGGAAATATCACAATTGGAAATATGAGAATTCAAAAAAAGGTAAAAAAGATCAAAGTGAGTTAAACTTAGAAAACCTCGACAAAAAAGTTAAGTTGGTTTAGACCAACTATCAATTTAATTTGATTCTAATTGCTTGAAATCAGGTTAAACTAATAAACTTAATACATTTAATTAGTATATTACTGATATTTATATTTGTTATACAAAAAATATTTAACATAAAATGATTTGTTTGGTTATTTAATATGGTTTAATTCGACGGGTGAATTTGGCCAATTTTTATTCGAAAGAAAAATATAACTCGCAATAAATCAAACCAAACAATGAACTCCATCTTTCCCTTCACAAAATATGTCTAAAACTTGCCATGAATTTAACAACCGATTGGTCCCTGCCTACTTTTATCAAATTAGCCTAGTCCTCCCATCACATTTTTCATAATGCCTTATTCCATTTAGAACGTAAAAAAATGATATCATATTAATTTTGATATTGTTATTTTAAAAATATAAGACTACAAAATTTAAATTTATATTAATAATCAAACAACCTATAATGATATCTAACATCTAGTAATGATTTATATATCAAGATTAATTTAAAAATTGATAGTGGTAGAGATATTTATTAACGTCACTGAACATGTCCTAACGAATGATGATAGAACAAATGATTAAGGAATATTGACATCCATATGAATAAGAACTTTTCATCCTAGCACATCTGGTTTTCTGTTGATTATGCTCCTCAGCTGTTGATGATCATCAACTTCGAGAACGACAACAAAGATGATCTAAAGTTTCCGTGGAAACTTAGAGAAGTTGGGGCATCGGCGATCTAGGTATGAGTTTTGTATTCAGCCTCTTCTCCTGTGCCATAGAACACCAATGTGACATTGCTATCAAGCTCCTGCTTAGAAGAGAAGAGAGGGTATCACGGCAAGATGATACAAAATTAATGTAACATAGTTAAATCAATCCAAAAGTTAATGCAATTCAAAGATTGAAATCATATTCTCACTTAAAGTTGAAATTCATATTCAAAATTCCTAAATCTAAAAATTCAGATCCAAATCAAAAATTCAAATCCGAAACTGAAATTAAAAAAAAATTCTTAGATCCGAAGTCTAAATGTAAAATCCCAAAGCATCAAACCAAATTCACAAAATTTAAACTCCCATAACAAAATGAACCAAAAGACAACAAGAAAAATGAACCAAAATTAAACTTATCCAAGATGGAAACCAAATGTTAATCTTAAAAATCTAAAATGAAAACTTAAACTTCAAACTTAAACATTTTATGTCTGTAACCAAACTTAAAACAAATCCCAAAATAAAATACATCATCTTAATCAAAACAAACCAAATTTCAAACAAAACCTAAAACAATGCAAACGAAATGCAAAGCACTAACTTTGCATTCCATTCGGACTATGGGATTATTCTCGGTATGTTTATTTTATGGATATACGAATTGCTATTGTAGAAAAAGGGTATTTGAGTAGTCGATATAATTAACACTGAAATATTAGAAATTTAGTGGAGAGAGGTTAAATTTTCAAAATAACTCAAAGTTAATACTGATTAGTTAATAATGGACGCTCCTAAATACACATACCACACAAAATTAACACAAAAATAATGGATGTTCCTAGATACACATACCACACAAATTTAGCTAATACTTTTATGAAATAGCATCCATCTTCATAGTTGTCATGACTAAATCAATAGTGATGCTTTGTGCGTTTGTTGTTATTTGTCACCGGATCTAGAAATTTTGAAAAATAAATTGAATTATGAGAATTTGGTAGATATGAGAATCATGCAAGTCATATAATGCCAAAAATGTGAAGTAAATATGAAAGCTCAAAGTCTCGGAAGATCAGTTCAGAAATCCAATAATTATTGAAATCGGAAGACAAACAAAAATCAGAAATCAGAGAAAAATAAAAAAACTCAGAATGAAACACACTTCAGAAAACTTGGCTTATTTCGAATACCTAATGCCCTGTTTGGTTAGAGTTTCATTTTTGATACTATATCAATTTTCAAATATTGGAGTATCAATATTAAAGGTAATACAAGTGGACACTTTACATAATATGTTTTGTTTGCACTATAAATTTTAAAATTGATACAATGAACCAAACACCTCCTAATGATTTCTATCAATATCAATTTTAAAATTGATAGTGATAGATGCATCTAATAGTATTACCAAACGGGGTGTAAAAAATAATAACACATTTAAAAAAATGAAAGATCAGAATGAATGAATTTCCATACAATTCCAACTTGGGGGAAAAATGAACCAGACAAATGCAAAAACTAAAAAACTTGTGCAATTAATGCAGAGGAAATGGTAATATCTAGAATGAATGCCTCCCATTTTGATTTCCTAATTATTAAAACTGCCTTTCATTAATGGGCGTGCTTTCAAAAAAAATAAAAATTATATTTGTATTGAACACGTTGAATAATCAACTAAACAAATCATAAGGATGAAATTAGAATGTCAAATGAAGCAAAACATAAAAAAAAGTAATGGAGATTATGGCACTGTATGCAAGCACATGTGGGCTACGGATGTAACATAATCTTCCAATCGCGAGTGGCTTGGATCTGCAACTTGTCACTAACATGAAAAGAGCTTTTAATCAAGGCGTTCTAAGACTACACGTCGTAATCCATGGAGAGATGCTTGCCATGGTTGAATCGCAGCAGCAGAGAGGAGACTTCGCCTTTACGGTTGTGTAGGAAGGAGAGCGGAAGACACTTGTATTCCGATGTTACGCAAAAGACGAAAGCCCAGGGAACTAAACTTCCGCTTTGAGGGTGGCTCCGATGAGGTAGGTAAGCGGCTCACGAGGGACCTAGAGCAGGCTGCACTGGAAAATCTAAAATGCATGCAGCACAGAGCAAACGGGAACTACAGGAATAACCAGATCTGCATCATGGAGGGTGAGGAGTAACGTGAAGGATATGTGTTTGCCGTTTCCGGCGGCGGTAAAACATGAGAGATAACATCCGCAAACAAAACGATATAAATAGACGCGAATACGGTTAGATGCTTGTCGACGAAATGGCATGTCGCACTTCTAATAGATAGTGTAGATTTCAAATTGTTTAACTTTAAAGAAAAATCATTCTTAAGTATCTCTTAGCTTCACTCGTTTCAATTTTTACAGTCGTATTGTAGGTGAAAATTTTCTTTAGATATATTTTCGTCTGGTGATCTGAACATTCAAAATCATTGGCCAATATTAAATTGTTAAAACTTCACTATGAATAGTTTTATAATATTTACAAAGGACCTAATTAATCTTTTTTGTAACAATAAACTCCATTCCTAATGCCATACTTACATTTTTAACAGAATATAATTTAATTCAATCTTTATTTCTAAAACATTTAAAATCAATAATACGTATAATCTTTCTAAACTAATGTAAATTTTAAATTATTTTTTTTCAAATATATAAATCAGCTAAGTCATTAAATTATCTTTTTATTTTTATCAGCTTCATAGTGTTCACTCTTCTAACTCAAACATTTTTTATTCTGTTAAATATGTTTAATCATCCCAAATATGGCTTCTTTCAATTTATCAATGACTGCCACCATTCCCATCTTTTTTTCTAATATATTTGAGTATACCGTCTGCACATTCATTGTAACATTCTTATTTCGACGAATACTTGTTTTATAAAAATAAATTTTCTTAGTCACTATCAAATAAATGTCATGCAATTTTGAACGACCAAGGTACACAGTTTCTAGCATAATGGAAAGTCGGCAACAATATATTTTTGCCTAATAGATAAAGCAATTTACATACTGTATGCTTAACCCCATCTTATCTATTATGAACAGAGCGAAAACCATTTATATGGCCATCAACATTTGGAAAAGCTCTGTACACAACATTCACCAGACTAATCTTCGAAGAACCATTACAAATAACAGTTGTGACCTCACTTGTCAAGGGAAGAGAGAGCAGTGCACCTGGCTTGAGCATGAAATTGCAGAAATTCGTACAGATACCATCATCTTCATGACATCCATAGGGATTCATCATATATTACCAGGATGATTTGCTAGCCACCTTCAGCCTTTCGCTAATAAAAATCCTTGATGTTCCTACAAATGAGTCAAAAGTGATCTTCATATCAATTAAGTCCAAGCATGCTCTCCTAGGACTTACCCAACATGCTTGCAACACTTCAACTTTGACAAGTAAATAATACACCTTACTAGTTAGTAAAGACTGTAAAGCTCTGAGAACAAACTACAGTGCAACACTAAGGGCTTGCATGGTGATTTGATGTGAAGTCCCTACGATCCAATGGGCACCTGCCAATCCTGCAGCAGGATCAGCCCATCCTGCAAATTATGAGGGGCATAAATAAACATGCTGTGTAAATAATGTGCTGTCCGCATTTATAGAAAATCCAAGTTTACAAATGCATCCTTATTTAGTGGATTTCTGCAGGTATTGTGTTATCATCTACTCGTCCATTTAAGCATACCAATTAGTAAATAAACACTAACAAAGTTTAATTATTTAGCATTTCAGCAGCTTAATTTTGTCCATCGCAAACAAACTGAAGCCTGTGAATACAAGCATCAGCACATTTAATTTGGGCCGATCCAAGGGAAGAAAAGCTGATATGTGATCGCCCGAATGATTAATCCAAAAATTAGAAAAAGAAAAACATACAAAAGAAATTACACAGGATGGACCGGTTGCTGATCCGGTACATTGGGTGGAAGATCCAACTAGGATTGCCTCTCCCTCAAGATTGAGTTAGCCACTTGGCCTATGCTAATCCACGATCATGCAAACCATGGTGGATGACACTATTATGCACTGAGACCCCATCTAACAAGCATATATATAAATTTTATGATGCTATAAGCCTGGTTTTGTGGGAGCACATAAAAGAAAAGAAAAACTGAGAATGTCATTCAGCATGAAAGAAAAAAAAGTTGAATGCTAGTAATTTGAAGAAGCAACCATTAATTGCAAATGTTAATGCATACACAACAGCAAATGTTAAAACTTCAAAGGACTCACTCATTTTCCACTTCCTTCAAACTGAAAACGCAGCTGCTCATACTTCCTCAATTCAGCAACGGATAGAGATGGACTAAGGTCACCTAACGCCTGCAGAAGTAGGAAAAAATTAATTGGTTTAACCATTTAATATCCATGCAACAAATAATCATCTATAGATGATGTTATAATGTGGATGAAAACTTGGTAGCAATCCTAATGATGGAAAGTGTAATTATGTGGCATATCCATGTTTGTGCAGAAATTCAAAAGCAATCAAAACAACATGCTTTCAAAAAAGCTTCTGAAAGACTGAAACAGTTTAAGTTACAGGATGTAGATAAGGTAAAAGCATTAAAGAACGAATCTTGCTTTTTTCTAATGTTAATGAAACTGACAACTCAACTCACGTCTTAATAAAAAAAGGCTTAGCCATATTACATATAGATTCTCTTTCATAACTTAACTGCATCTATTTTGAATTATTTCTTCATAGATATTAAACTCATTTAAATCATATTGAATTACCCTAAGTTAACTTAGGTATGTCACATCTTTTTTTAATTATTTTGATATTTTCTAGCTTTCTAATTGAAGCCTCCTCAAGTCTATGTTTAATATGTTTAAATCAGCTCAATCTTCATTCTTTCAATTTATTTACAATTGCTGCCACTTTTGTATTTTCTCTAATATATTCATTACATAATTTATATAATCTAGTATATTCACACATCTATCTTAACATTCTTATTTCATTAACACTTATTTTGAAAGTATACTTTTCTTTTATTGTGCAACATTTAGTACCATACAACATTACAAGTCTTATAATTATATGATAAAATTTTCTTTACGGATTTAGTGAAATATTACAATCACATATAATTCTTGTAACTAATCTCTACTTTATCTATCTTGTTTTAATCCTATGATTAACATCGTCGTCACATTCTCTATATTTTTGAATAATTGAACCAAAATATTTAAACCAAATACTTTGAGATATTATTACACCATCAAAATTAACTCACCTATCTTCTACCCTTTGATTTTTTATCAAATGTATAGTATATATATATATATTGTCCTAGCTCTATTTATCTAAAACCTTTGAACTCTAAAGTAGTTCTACAAAGTTAGAGCTATCTATTAACTCTAAAGTAGTTCTACAAAGTTATAAATATCTATTAACTCTAAAGTAGTTCTACAAAGTTATAGCTATCTATTAACTCCTTTTGTCCTATCTATCAATATAATGTCAATCAAATTGCAGAACTGGTTGCAGCTAATTTGGAAATAAAAAAATGGAACATTGAAAAAAAATAGGTATATGGACTTAAAGTACTTAACCTTTATGAAATCATCAAGTTCAACGATGACATTGTCAGGCTCAGCTTTCGTATCACCAGAGATATCAGTGCAGTTGGAAGATGCCTAAAGTATAAAGCGAATAACAAGAGCTCAGATGCAAGAAATCATACCCATGTAACATTGGAAAGTGGGATTTCTCTTAAGTTCCGCAATATCATATCATAAAATTAGTCAATAAATAGAAGTAGCAATAAAATGCATTGTCTACCACAAAAGCTTCGGAACTAACAAGATTGGATACTTGTTTCATAACCAAAGTTTTTCAAGCATCCAAAGATGGATAGTGACTTTCATAAAATTATGAACCATGGTGGGAATACAAGTTCATTGAGTTATGCTGCTAGGATTCTGACGAAATCAGTGAAAACAGCTGCTATGCTCAGGATAATCTCTGATTAGTTTAAATCTTAGAATGGGAGAAAGAGAAACTAAAACATCACTGGTTTTGACTCTCTTCAAATAACAGGAATACGTACGTCAAGAAGACATAAAAAATTGTTTAATACTTCAATTGATCTTGAGTCCAACATTTCCTTTGATAATTGTTATCTCCTTGCTGCTTCACTTTCAATAGAGAAAGGAGGCAGCTCCCTGTGCTGATGATGAACTTAAGGGGCCCACGCTGACAGAACAAAAGGGCAAAGAAGGAAGTTGAACTACTAGGAGAGAGGCGCCAGATTAAAAAAAGGAAGAAAGGCTGCTGTGTTTAAGTCCCAAGCAGACCTTCCAAGAAGAAGATGGGATTTAAAGGTAACAAAGAAAAAAGAAAAGAAAGGGGACGCCCTGCACCTGTGAAACCACTAGGGTGGGTGCAGCCCTCCATTGTCAAGGCTGGCCAAACTAAAAGAAGATAGATAAAAACAGAAAAAAAATAATAATGTAAAAAGAACAAAAGAAGGTGAAACAGCCAGGGTGATGCATCTCCCCCGATGGAAACGGTTGAGCATCCGTACAGCAACCCATCTACATGTGTTAAATGCATGTCAAATTAGGTGAAAAGAAAAAAAAAGTTCACCACCTATTTAAGCCCCAATAAATCAACCCAATAAACCTTATGGAAATACTATTCCTTTCTAAAATTAAAGAATCAGTGAGTGATTTTTATGGATCAAAATACCTTTCGAAAATAAGAAATTGATGGGCCATTTTTATGGACCAAAAAAGCCCTCTATATCCACATAAATACAGCCTAAGACTAACATTTGAGAAAAAGAGGAAGCCAATGCAAGGTTTCTTCCAAGGAAATCCAAGAAGCCCCCAAGGGCAAGGAAGACTACCAAGGGCTACCAAGGAGCCCAGTAAAATGAAAGCTTCCAAAAGCACAAAAAAGGTTACAAGACATACATCATACAACGTTTTTATACATCATAGCATAATATACATGATATATCACATACAAACTTGGGATACTTAACCCTAATTGTCTAATGCATATTTTCTATATATGAAGTGAGCAAACTTACAGGTCGTATGACCCTATGAATATATCTCACATAAATATCATACATTAAATGAGATTTAACTTAAGAAATACATGGTTCTAAGTACATATTATAAATGACATACATAGAATGAGTTGTAAATTATGAAATGCATGTCTTAAGTTTATATATTTAATTCAATCAACTAAACATATATATGAGAACTAAACTTAAAAGATATATGATGCTAAGTTCATATTTCAAGAATCAATCAAACACAATGAATTTTAAAGTGAGGTGCATGACCCTAGGCCTAGGTGCATATCCTTCCAAAAAAAAATAAAGACTTGAGTTTAAGGGCATACAACCCCTTAACTCCCCAACATTTCCATGATGAATCCTTAAGCTCTGAAATGACTTCATGCATCTAAGAGATCCCAAACCACGGTGGATCAACAGCAGGCTAAGTCACCAGGTGACACTAGCACAGTCAACCAAGCCAACTTCCGCAACCAAACATGAGCTACAGTAGAAATATGACTCATTTCATGTTCCCCCTAAACTTATTTTATTATATTTATTTGTGGCATTTTCAATTGTAAAAAAAATATACATCATGAGCCTTGTGAATTTGAGAAAAATAAACAAAATGCCTCACATGCCTTTCATGATATGCAAGTACAATAATTATAAAAAAAATACCATGGTCCTCAAAAAGATCAATCATAAACAAGAGTGCCAGAAAATAAAACCTGAACCAAATAGGTAAAATATTCAGATAATAACTTAATGGTTAATACAAATTCAAAAAAATAATAAACATGTAAAATAATCACCAATGCTAATAAAATCTGTATCACTAAAAATAAACTTTAATAAAAGACCATTTAAAGGTCAAACACTAACTTGCTATGTGTCAATTAACAAATAAATAATCAGATAAATAGGAAATTTACATAGATGATAAATAAATAAAAACTAGAAATGAAATAAAAATATGAAAATAAATCAAATAAATTGATCAAATGACAAAATTTGTATAAATAATTTCTATATAAATTTCAAAAAAATTTATCAAATCATAAAAAATAAATTAAAAATTAAACAGTGAAAATCTGAAGTTCAATAAAAAGTTGAGAAAACAGAATAAATCAATAAAGAGTCAATAAATTAAGTGCATAATCTGAAAACCAAACAAAAAAATCATGAAAATAATTAATAAATTAAAAATGTCAGATCAATAATAAGCAACAATAAAATAATAATGATAAATAATAAAAGACAGAAATTTTATAAAAAATCTAAATGCTCGAAAATACGCAAAAAGCCTTCAAATCAAAAGAATCATGGGAACCCAAAATTTCATCTTTCATGTTGTCATGAATGTCAAGTATGATCTTAGTTAACTAACACCGAATTAATCAGAATATGGTGGGGACAGATCCAACCATAATTTTGTGAACTCGCATGATACCTCACATGTTTTCTCAAAACACAGAAAAAAATTCTAAAGAAAAAGCTCAATCCATCATTGATCGGTATTGATTCTTTCTTCAAAGGGAAATTGATAAATTACATGGTTTCCACGTGGGCATATAACCCGTTAACACCTGGTGTCTCAGTCTCAGTCAATCCTTCATATTCAGATCATTGTCTTCTGCATGTCAGCTGCTGACTTAAACACCCGGACTGCTTAGGTTGGTGCCCAGTTGACCAAGAACTTTGATGTCCAATAGGCTTTTGGCATGGTGCTCAACCGGCTTCTACCTTGAGTGTCCAATTAGCTCCTGGCTTCATGAAGTCATCTTCTAGCTTGATATGAACAGCCCTTCTCTCAGCTTGGGTGTCCAGTCAGATCCCAGTTTGGTGCCCAATTGGTTCTTGACTTGGTTGGTAGGTCAGTACTTGCCTTGGGTAGCCAGTTGGTTTCCCAATATGAGTGGCCAGTCAGCTTCCTACTTCAGTGGTCGGTCGGCTTCGGGCTTGAATGACCAGCCGATTTCCCGACTTGAGCGGCCAGCTGATTCCCTACTAGTGTGGCAGACAGATTTCCAACTTGAATTGTCAATAAGCTCCCCAACATGGATCATGATCACATATAGTATAACTTAATAATTCAAGGCCATGTTGTCCCATGTCATGTTGATTTATGATATTTGAATTATGTATTTAGGGACGTTAAGATGGGGCTCTGACCGGATGACGTGTATGAAAGATGGATTCAGTAAGACCTTGTGCCATCAATAAAAAAATTTGTAATATTTTAATAGTATTAAGATATTAACTATTTAAAAGTCTAAATGAGCAGTGTCAAAGTCAAATTAGGAGTTTAAAAATATATATTAAATTCAAAATAGGTTATAAGTTTAAGGTATATGTGTATTTAGGTCAGACTTTGGGGTTTCTTCGTAATTTTGTATGATGGAGCTCTATAAAACAAACCCCACCCTGTACGGGGAGGCAGTGAAGAAATGAAAAGTTAAGTCCACTCTCCCTCTCTCGATCTTCTCTTCTCCTCTGGTCTTCTTCTTCCTCTCATTACCTCTTCTCATCTGGGCTTCCTCCTCCTCCTCCCTCTGCCCAACAGTCTTTCTCCCCTGCATTGGTCTTCCTCTTCACAGCCCCCTCCTGTTCTTTCTTTCTCAGTCCTCTACTTCTCCTTCTGACCCCCTCTTCTTCCTCTCCCTCTCTGTTTCGTCCTCCTTCAACTCGTCACCAGTGCACTCGATGCCATCCTCCCTTGCACCGGCCCTCCACCACTCCACAGCTCCCTGCCACATTTTTGCCGGGCCTCACCAGCACCCTGATGCTGGACGCGGCTCCCACGGACCCCGCAACAACCCTCAGCTCCTCCGACATCCCTTGAGCACCCTCGGGCCCTTGGCCCTTAGCCCCTTCTTCATCTTGATGGCCCCACACCCCTCCCCGCTCCCTCGCTCTATCCGGACACCCCTGTGCAGGCCTCTCCACACTTCTGTCCCACAGCACCCTGGCTCACCCCCCCTCTTCCAAACATGTCTAGTACCCCCGCAAAAAGCACCCGGAGCACCCGTGGCTCCACACCATTCCACAAGCCCATGGTGGCATCCCCTCCCTCTCTTTTCCTCGTTGGTTTGCCTCCACCTCCACAGAGACCCCGACGGCTCCTTCCCTACCTATCCAGACACCCCACGCCTCCGCAGAGCACCCACCTCTGCTTTCTCCACCCGAGCTCCCATGCTCTGCCCGATCTGCTTCCCCACAATATGCCGCATCAAGGAAGAAGAAGAAGACAAGGGAGGCTAATTGTTCCAATGGCCAGCAGTGGGGTCCCTCGCTGCAATGTTAAGGGCATGTCACTTGCATTGGGCCAGCAATAGAGTGGCAATTCTTGAGACAGTAACGTCAGCATGCGAAAGCTATTTAACATCTTGATATATTTAATCAAAATTTGCTTGTTAAACATTATAGAAAAAATTTGAGGTTAGGATATCCCTACTGGTTGTATACCTCCTATTTGTGTTTCTATCCCGATGATAGAAACATATATTTAGTCATATCTTCTATTTTTTGGAATACTTTCAAAACACTCCCTTGCTTGCTTCTCATTAGCCTATATGGTATGACATGCTATGCAGTCAAAGATGCGAGATGACCGAGGTGAGGGAGGCCTCGCCTTGCCTAAGGCGCTTGAGATAAATTTATTTGTTTATTATTATTATTATATATTTTTATGATTTATATAATATTTGAAAGTGAAAAAAATAGGACATAACTCTAAAAAGACTAAAAATACATGTAAAAAAGTGTGAAATACTTCTAAGGAAATAAAAAATATTTATAAAATAAAAGAGGTACATTTAAAAAAACAGCAAATATATCTAAAAATACAAGAAATATATCTAAGAAAACAAGAAACATATCAAAAACTGTAGAAAATATATCAAAAATGTAAGAAAGACTTACCTTTTTCTATGTTACTGAAATTCGAAACAACAATTAAAATACATTAATACGTCAAGTGACAACAATTGAATAATAATTCTAAAATATGCATGGAAGTACATTAATAATTCTAAAATAACATAGAAGTAACGATAATTCTCATGTCTTTGCCTTTTTTGATCTTAAGTTTTTTTTCTTTTTGAATGTGACACAATACCACTATTTTATTGAATTTAAAAGAAATAAAATACAATATATAAGATATAATCTTAAGTTGAACTAAGCAACATACCAAAAAATAAATTTAAAAATAGGAAAAAATAGAAAAGTACATACGTTTGAGGTGGTCAAGGTGGCCGAGGCAGAAAAAACAACCGCCTAAGGCTGCCGCGGCTAGGCGAGGTGTTGAGGCCTCACCTCGCCTCACCTCAACACTCAAGGCGGCCGCCTCTGATAACATAGATGACATGAAATATTTTTGCCAAGTGATTGGTATCAGACTTCATAGTATAACACAAGGCTTTTAATAGACAAACCGCTAGGAAAAAGAAAATAACAAAATTTTGTCACCGTTATATTCATAGTCACACACACACGTGCATATATATATATATATATATATTATGAAACATGAAAAGTGTGCACACGGACCATCATGTTCAAGTAAGCATCTTGTTGAATTGCAAGTAAAAGACCATAAAATGGTCCAACATCAGAAGTTATGTATTCTCAATGACACGTCATTTCTTTATGAAAGTAAATTATTTGCACATAACCATTTGCTTGATCTGGTGGAGCCTTATGCTAAACTACCAATTTCTTGACATGGTGGAGGACAGTACCTGCCAAAAGATCCCTCCTTAATTGGTGTTATTCTATATAAAAGCTTCTAAATGCCTAAAGAACAAAGCTTACTCTTTCCAGCATTTCCAAAAGCATGAGTTTCCTTATATTCTGATCACATGTAAAAGAATTAAGTTAAAACAATCACCTTGCGTTTGGCAGCATAAAACCAAGCATCCGTACATAATGCATACATATCTGCGCCAGTAAAATTTGGTGGGCATTTCTTAGCAATCGTTGATAGAGTGACATTTTCATGCAGTAAAAATTTTCTGGTGAGGGACGCAAGCACCCTGCAAGAGTTTTAAGAAGCCATAAGGCATGCAAACCAAAAAATAATTGATGAAAATAGTCCATGAAGTTACCTCTCTTTGTTAGCTGCATCTGAATTTACTCCAACATACAATAACTTATCAAACCTGCCAGGACGCAGGAGTGCTGGATCAATAAGATCTGGCCTGTTGCTTGCCCCTATGATGAAGAGATCCTGTAGAGCTTGAACATGAACAATGCTAGCATTTTGTTGATTAGCTTTTATACAGGTATCCCCCTAATTTCTTCAACTGAATAAAATATGATGATTTCTACTGAGGTCTATTTAAACTGAACGAACATTTCAATCTCGGAGCTGAACTGATGGAAACAGAAACCACTGTTGAAAACCTCTTTAATGTGTTGAATGTTTCTTCCATCAGTTGTCGGAATACTCATTATAAAATTGACACCATGTTAAAATTGAATCAGAACATATAGTTTATCAAACTTTCTTTCCTTGTTTTTAAGTCAAGGAATTATTTCAGATGATACCCATTTGAGAGCATCTTTGACACAAGTAAAGAGACCAAAATTTTAGAAGCTAAAGAACACTTCCACCATAGAGCTGAACATAGCTCCTTTAAATATAAAATAAATCACCCAAAACAAGCGATGACATTGGTAAAATTTCATGACACTATCTAAAGAAAGAGAACAATTCATTTTTGTTCATGCACAAGTTTTTTCTTAGCCATTTCATACATTGAGGTAATTAGCCTGCTTCACCCTTTAATAATAGTTGCTTAGACATCTTTCTCATAGACAATAGCATATTGGTGTAACCTCAAAAATATCAAGGTTCGTGTTTTTCCTTTTTGGAAAAGAATTTTATTTTAGTTTTTGATGTCTTTTATCTTTGAGATCATTTTTGAACTTAATTTGAGTTGATTAAAGTTCACTTGGTGACTAGGTTTGACTTGGGTTGGCTGCCTATCTTATTAAGACTAGATGTCTTTTGATTTGAATTGGGTTTGAGTTCAATTATGATTTTGTTGAGATGCATTTTATTTGGATTTGTCATTTTGGTTAAGACTTAATGCCTTTTAACTTTGAGATTTGTTTTAAGTTTGGTTTCTTCATATTTTGGCCTAATGCCTTTGTCACTTGAGGTGTTTCGATTTTCAATCTTATTCACATTATTGTCCTTCATATTTGATGTGTTTTATAGGTTTTCCATTTTGAGTTAATTTTCAAATTCAGAAACTTCTAGTTTGGAATTTCAGATTTGCATGATTTTGAGATTTGTTAAAGCCTGGATTGCAATGATTCCCACGTTTGGGGAGATAAATCTTAGTTTCAAATCTTTTCCATTTCTGATTTGATTTAAGATTCCGGGTTTCAGATTTCAAATTTTGCATTTTGAGATTTTAATGGGCTACGAATTTTAGATTTGGCATTTGGAATTCAAATTTTTTTTGAATTTTGATTTCCTTCTCGGATGGATTTAGTCTTGGTTCATTTTGATTTGCTGCCTTATGGATTGAATATTTATTGCTTTGGGATATGGATTTTAAGAGAAACTTGTGATTTTGGGACTCCATTAAGATTTGATGCTGCAGGTTTTGTTTTAGTTTGAAAGACATTCGACGCGAGATTCCTTTTTTTATCATCTTGTGTGCTTGTCTTTTGTGTTTGAAGTCCAGATCTGTAGATTCAGGTTGGTGGCATTTTAGCTCTTTTTTTTAGATTTCTGTATTCCCCCCCTTTTTTTCATACATCTTTTTGACTTGCAAACTCACCAGCCTTTCTAAGATTTTAGACTTCTGGGATTTAGAATACCACATTTCCTGAAACTTGAAAGCATTTCTTTTTTATTCTCTGATTATTGTAGATCTTCTGTTTATATTATTTTTTGTTTTGTTTAACTTGTTTTAAGTTAAGAAGATGGGTAAATTTTATCTTTTAAGATGCTTTTTAGTTTATTTTATATTTTTATTTTGTTTATTTTTTGTCTTTTTCAGTTAATCTTGATCTAATTTCGGTTTTTATTGTTTTAATTTTCTGGTTTATCAGGTTTATTTAGGCTATTTATCCATTAATTGGGTTTTTTGGCTTAAAATATTCATTTTTTGGTGCTTTAATTATCTGAAATTATTCTGTGTCAGAAATTTGTTTGACCGGCATGACCAGATTGTTGATATTTTAGATTTTATTTAATTATTATATTTTCTCTTTCTTTTTTTTTGCATTCAATTTAAGTCCATGAGACTGTTGATCCTCCATTCCAGATAATAAGTGACACACAATATGGCATTTCCATTGCTTAGATCAATTGCATGTAGATAGAGGAAGGCATGCAAGCAATAATTCCTCTTGATAACTTTGACCCTTGATGGGTATGGGATACCCTTCCCTGGTATCATCCTCACTTAATTAAAGGGTCGGTTTTAGCATGACAAAATGCATGACCTCCCCTCAAATTAGTGGGACTTGCCTCAGTAGAGAGAGTTGGGGGGGGGGGGGAGGATTGATGTAGCATGGGGATGTGCCCATCTAGGATCAGTACACTCAAGGGTTGGTATGTCTGTGTGCCCATCTGAAATTATAAGGGAGCCTAACTTAATAGGCCTAGCCTCTTAATGTTTTTGATTTCAAAGTTCTTATTTGAATTAGATTTTTTTGTTGTCCATTGGCTTCACAGGCTTGATTTGCATGGTGTTCCAGGGCCGAATGGCCTGCTGCAGTCATGTTGCTGCCCTGAGGGCCTGCTGTTCGTGTTGGCTCTGTCTTATTCAAACCCCTGCTGCCGGTCATATCAGATTCTGGTATTATCTGTCCTCTTCCCTTTTGCCGATCTTCAGATTGCTGTACCACCAGTTAATCATGGCCTGCATGTTGCTGCCCTGAGGGCCTGCTGTTCGTGTTGGCTCTGTCTTATTCAAACCCCTGCTGCCGGTCATATCAGATTCTGGTATTATCTGTCCTCTTCCCTTTTGCCGATCTTCAGATTGCTGTACCACCAGTTAATCATGGCCGGAGACTGATCTGCTTTTAGGCAGTTTCTTCAGGTCTGGATCAAATGTATGGAAGGCCCATCTTTGCAATCTGAATAGGCCTAAATAATGGGGATACTCAGGAAAATAAGGTGAGTGTTTTGATGGCTTGCATGTCGGGTTCACACAAAGGTATGTTAGGCTCTGAAGGTGTGTGCACAGGTCCGGTCTACAAGATGACCATACGGGGTCTCCTGTACCCGGGGGGTTGAGATGCTCAAGGAGGGGATAAGAGAAACTGAAGGTCAGGCATGGAGCATGTGGAGAGGTTGACCTAGCTGGACCACCTAGCTGGACCTCCAGTTTTATCGAACCAAGTATAGGTGGTTTTAAAGGGTGCACAGAGGCATATACCAGGTGGTTGCTGTCATGGACATGGTGGGGTTTGGATGACCCGGGAAGGAAGATGTTTGTTTGGGCAATCATGTTTTAAATGATGATCACCACATCACCATCCCATCGGATCTGTCTATTGGCAGATTTTATGAGGCATGTTGAGATGGTTTCCAGTTACAAACCTAGGGGTATCTGAGGGCTCTATGAGGTGCTGTTGGGATCTGTTAGACTCAGAACATCTAGATCTGATGTTCGTATGCCGAGGCTATCTCTGGAGCATGGACTGGAGGATATCTCAATGGGTTTTAGAATAAATACAAGGATGTTTAGATGAAGGTCTGTGGGGTGGGGCATAGCATTGTGGCGTGCTCACCTTTTCTTCTTCTTCAATTTCTCCTGGCCGCTGCAATGGGGGATGCCCTGGATCTTTCTTTTCCTCTTCTTTTTCTTCTTTTCCCTTCATTATTCATATATGTGCGCTGCAACCAAAGGGCAAGGTGGGCTGTTCGTCATCTGCTGGTCACTGTTGTCCTGCAAAAACCGCCTCTTTGGAGCTTTTCTTTACACCGGTGGTGGCTAGGGCATATGTTGAGGATCCCAACCCCTTCTATGATGGTTGCGATGCTTGGTTTATAGAAAAAGAGTTCAAACCTTGGCTGGCTCTCCTTTTGCAGTTGGAAGAAGGGGATCCGATGGCAGTCTCTGTTGGAGAAGGCATGCTAGAGAAAGATCTGGTGGATCTTCCTGCTCTTTGGTGATCACCAGAGATTTTCCTGATTTTCAGCACATGCAGCAGGCACACCTTAATGCTTATCTTGCTATCGGAAGCTCCAGAGGTTGATTGGTAACCTTGCAATGGCCTGTCGGTCTCCTGATTTTTCAGATGACAAATCTGGCAGGTAGGGATGGCAGCGAGGATCCCTTTGTGGTCTTCAGGCTCTTCCAGATATCCCTGTGCCAGGTGGCAAGCACAGCTGGCTCCTCGGGTGATCCTCCTACCTCTGATGGCTCCTGATTTTAAAAAGATATGGTTGGTACATCCCCGTACCTGCAGGATATTGCAGTGGTGCATCTGTTGTGGGATAGGGTTAAAGAATAAAGATGTCATCTCAGGATACCGCTGGATGCAGCCTTATGATATTTTCATGGGATGAGGATGAAAAAGGAATGACCAGGGATGTCAAGCAATTAAGGCACCTTCCTCCGATGGACTGTGTGGTGGGTTGGGGAAAATTTAGGATGATTTTTCCTATTAATCAGAAATTTTCAGCAGGATATTTTGATTTTGATAAGATCCTATTGGCTTCCTTACCCTCCAGAGGTGCTGGATCTTAAGGAGACAGGCTGCCAGGTGCGCTGGAGATGCCAGTTGGGCAGGCTAGCCTTAAGATTAGGAGGATGTGGTACCAGGCAGGGCTGCACCATGCGCAAATAGGTTGACATGTGGGCCTTAATTGGTGTTGAAATAGGCCCATTTGGGAGTTGAAATACAGCCCATAAACAAAAAAGAAGTGGGTTGCATAATTAGCTTAAAAAAGGCTATTTCTCATAGATTACAATTGAAATGGGCTTCAATTGATGGGTCTAATCTGAGGTTTAAATAAAATGGGCCAATTGGGGATTGGATTTTATTTAATCCTAATTCAATTAAGATAAAATGGATGTGTGAAGGGGAATTGATTCAAAGAAGCGGAAATTGAGCCTACTTGACATATACTTTCGTTTAAAAAAAAATTCAGGTATCAGCACATATCTAACTCATCAAACTAAATAAATGCTCCACAACTGGAAACTAGAAGTTTTTATCCACCAATGCCTAAATTACTTTTCTCACTGCTTAATTTCCAAATAAAAAATCACAAAATTCAATCTTGTTAAACACATTTTAGCATTTAATTTAATACAAATTGCCTGACATTCCTTCAACTCTCAGTATTCAAAACGCTTCAGGCAAGAGAAAAGTAAAACAGATGACTGAGAAGAACCTGCTTTGAATCACTGAGGCCGTCAATCTCTGCAAGCATCTACGTGGAAAGACCATCAAGCAATGAATTAGCAAATGAGTATAAAAAGGGTACATAAAGTAGTAGTACAGACTCGGTCAAGTAGAACTCATTTATGTGCAAACACTCACCTGAGAAACCACCCTGTCCATAACACCACCAGAATCCCCTGATGCACCTCGAGCTGGAGCAAGGGAGTCAAGTTCATCAAAGAAAATGACACATGGTCGGGCTGACCTGGCCTTCAAATTTTAATATAACAAGACTCAATATCACATATGATAATTGATTAAAATCACCATTCAGAAGATAACAGTGCTACCTTCTCAAATATGTCTCGAACATTCTTTTCTGATTCTCCTATATACATATTGATCAGTTCAGGTCCTTTAACACTCAGAAAATTTAAAGAACATTCTGTTGCCACAGCTTTTGCCAGTAATGTCTGAGAACAGACAAGTATGTATAGATCACATCATATGCAACCAGTTATTGTACCAATTATACTTAACAATCAAATGGAGGAATAAATAACAGGACATCTGATCCAGTCATATAACAGTAAATAAGTATATTGTAATTATCATATTATGTACTTGCCTTTCCAGTCCCAGGCGGACCATACAGAAGAACACCAGAGCGTTTACGCAGCCCAGATGAAAACAGATCTTTGTGCAGGAGAGGCAACTGCAGGAAACAATTAATTGCAACAACAAAATTGTCCAGGTATTTTAGTACCACTTGTAGGAATATGTTAATCAAAATACCAGATATTTCTAATGAAAATAAGGCTGTTATGAGGCTGGAGGATCAGCAAACTTCTATTCATTTTACTTCACCAAGAGCGTAACAAATCCCCGCTAAGCACACAGAAAAGAAAGAAAAAAAAAGTCACGCTGTAGTCATTTGATTTTCTGATTTTCAAGATGTAATTCCTTTGAAGGGAAATTAGTAGATTGAGGTCATCACATTTACTTAGTGAAAAGTTTGTAAAATCCTTACTATATAGAGCACAAATCCTACAAGGGAAGAGGTGAGCAGGAAAACAAACTAAACCAGACAAAATGGTGATACAACGAATATAACAAAACAATGACGACATTTGATCAAGTATGTAGTCAGAAAAACAACAAATAAATAAATACATTTTATACAATCACAGAGAAAAAGAGAAAAATTTGTAAGTTTATTTCAGCATCATGGGTGTAGGAATAGAGCTGAAGGCACTGATTGCAAAATCGGCCGATCCAGATTGGGATAAGCCGATTCCCGGATTGGAACAGCCCTTGGTGATCTGATTTTCGCTTGGAGGGCCGATCAAACCTAATCACCCACCAAAGTCAACCGAAATCAGCTGATTTTGACTCAGCAGGAAATGCCACTAACACGGCACTGTGCCATCACAGCAGTCTTATAGGGACCCAGTAGCCCCATTTCCCCACCCGATAGGGTAGGGAAGATGGCTGCAGTGGTAAAGTGCATAGTATGCAGAATTGATCGAATTGGATCAAAATTGGCCAATTTCGGAATCGGATCAGTCGAAAAGCTGGAAAGACCAATTCCAGCTGGAATTCAGGAGGAACATCTGAATCAGTCTGAATCGATCTGATTCGACCGATTTTGACATCCAATTGATCGATTTGAGCGATTCGACCAGGACAATTTAAGTTCCAATCTACATCGATATCGGCCCGATTCTTGCAAGCACCCTCCTAGGGCTTGCACCTTGGCAATTTTGGTGTTCCCCTTGACGATTTTGGCATTCCCCTTTGTGTCTCCTGCGATCTTCAGTCGATTTCGACATGATCCAACAATTGCAGTTGTGATTCAGGCAATTCTACGGTGATTCGAGTGATTCCATCAACAATTCAAGTAATATAGTGGCGATTCGAGCAATCCAGTGGCCATTCCTCTTAGGGCTCCAACGATTTCTCCTTTCAATCTTCCGTTTTTCCCCCGTTGATGAGACTCCCTCATCCTAAACCTACTTTCAACAATTTACGGATAAGATCGAACCCTATCGATCCAATTTGCACCCAAACTATTGATCCGGTCTGGACTTCTGGCCGGATCAGTCAAAATCGCTGAATTCTCAACCAATCCGACTGGATCGATCCGGTAATCGGTTGATCCCAACCGATTTCCCAGAACTAAAAAATGTCTTGAATATGATCGATTATGGACCCGATTCCAGACCGTTTTCCGGTTTGATCCCCCCAATAAAGAAAAAATATGACCGATTCCCCCTTTCCACCCCCCATTCTCACCTCCCCCTCCCCTTCAACATCTAGGGCTCCCCCCCGGGCTATCCACAGCAAGGAGCGGCGATCCAATGCAAGGAGGCACCGATTCCCCCCCTTAATAGGTAAATTTGGGGAAGGACCTCCGATCCCTGCTTCCCCCTCCTCCTTCCCCCCTTCTGACTCCCCTACAACGGCAGACACCTCTTTGGGGGTGCCTCTGATCGGCCAAACAGCCGGTGAGCACCCCCTCTCAAGGGTGATAATTTGTCACCTCCAAAGGGCATGGATTGCAGAATCGGCCGATCCGGATCGGGATCGGCCGATTCTTGGATCGGATCGGTACCCACCGATCCGATTCCAGCCGGAATTAGCGATCCAGCCGGAATCGGTCGGATCGGTCGATCCCGGACCGATCCACCCGGATCGATCCCGGACCGATCCACCCGGATCGATCCCGAAATTGGTCGATCCGGACCGATTCTCCGGAAAACCGGAAGACCCGGAATTGAACCGATTCCGGGATCAATCCGGACCTGTTTTAAGGCCCGATCACCCCCAATTTGGGGTCGATCCGGACCGATTCTCCCCCAGCGGCCCTCCTTCTGCTTCCTCTCCTTCCCCCCAAGCCTCCTTGGAGATCTAGGGCATACTTCACCGGCGATCCAGCTGTTGGAGGGCCGATCCAGCCTTCCCAAGGGCCGATCCACCCTACACAAGGTTTGTAAGGGGGGGGACCTTCGATCCCCTCTTCCCCCCCCCAGGCCTTGGCTGGCTGCAGGTTTGGGATCCCCCATTGGGGGATTATTTCACCCCTAATGGGGGTGGAATTGCACCCCCGAAGGGGTGATTAGCACCCCTTCGGGGGTGTTGAACAGTCACCCCTTGACTGTTTTGACAGTCCCCCCGCCTAGGGGGGGGGCTGGTATGAAATCCCCTCAATGGGGGTGGAATTCCCCCCCCGAAGGGGTGCTAATCCCCCCTTGGGGGGTGTTGAACAGCCACCCCCGAAGGGGTGATTGTTTTGCCCCCCCCCCCCCCCCAGGTGGGGGGGGGGCTGGTATGAAATCCCCCCATTGGGGGGGGATTCCCCCCCAATGGGAGTGGAATTGCACCCCCGAAGGGGTGCTAATCACCCCTTCGGGGGTGTTGAACGATCACCCCGAAGGGGTGACCGACAGATCCGCCCCCAGGTGGGGGGGGGGCTGGTATGAAATCCCCGTTGGAGGGGATTATTTCACCCCCCAACGGGGTGGAATTGCACCCCCGAAGGAGTCTTAATCACCCCTTCGGGGTGTTGAACGATCACCCCCGAAGGGGTGACTGTTTCGACAGTCCCACCCCCCTAGGGGGGGGGGGGGGGCTGGTATGAAATCCCCCCATTGGGGGGGGATTATTTCACCCCCCAATGGGGGTGGATTTAATTGGCCTAATATTGTGTATGGTTTTATGTGTTGTTGTAGATAAGATGTCGGACGAGGAGCATGGCACCGGTCCCGCAGAATTTCGTGACATTGGATGACAACATGGCTATCTCCTTGATTCATAGAAGAAGAGAGTTAGATGCAAGTGGTGCCAAAAAATATGAATGGAGGTGTGTATCGGCTAAAGCAACATATAGCCGGGACGGGTGGCAATGTAAAGAAGTGTGATAAAGTACCGGCTGAGCTGAGGGAGGAGATGAGGGGTTATTTAATTGGAAGGGCATCACAGAGGGAGGTGAGAATTGGTCAGAGACAAGACCTAAATGACGAGTTGCTAGGTCGGAGAGACGCCGATCTTATGGCCGGAAAGAGCAAGAAAGGGAAAGGGCCAGCATATGAAAGGGTCCAAGTTGATTTTTCATCTTCATCAGATGAGGAAGAGGCTCAGGTCAGGAGAGCCGTACATGAGAGTAGGGCTCAGGCCCGTGAGGATGAGGAACGAAGATGAGGAGCAGGAGGTTCGGCTGCCAGATGATCTGATGTGGGGGCGGGCACACGCCCTGTTCGAGAGCCTGAAATCCGGAGGACACATTCTGTTCGACCGATGCCGACGGTGGACACTGCCATGTATAGGGAGAGTGGCAGAGGTTAGAGAGGTATAAAACAAGCATTTAAAGGGGTGAAGGCCTCGACTGGGGCAGGAAAGAAAGCCCTAAAGCATATGGTCAAGTTCTTTCTACATGCAGGTAAAGATTTGTTGTAGTTGTGGTTAACATTTGCTTGTTGATATGAATTTCTTGTTAGGTTAGTTATTATTAACAATCTCTTCTCCCTTATCTTGTTTTTGAATTTGTAGGTGTCCCGGCACATGCAGCCACGAGTCCATATTTCCAGACTATGGTTGATGCGATTGGTGAGGCTGGGCCGGGGTTGAAAGCTCCCACATCAAAGTATATATATGAAACAGGCTTGGATGAGGAGGTCGATGATTTGACCTCATGGATAGATGGATTCAAAACCATCTGGAAGGAGAGGGGGTGCACTGTAATGTGCGATGGGTGGACTGGAATCACAAGGAGGTCACTTATAAACTTCCTTGTGTATTGTTCTGAGGGTACCGTATTCCTAAAGTCGGTTGATGCATCAGGTCAGGTGAAAAATGCAGATTACCTATTTGGCTTGATGAACACTGTGGTGGATGAGATAGGGGAGGCCAACATTGTGCAGTTTGTCACAGACAATGAGGCCTCATATAAGGCTGCAGGAAATAAGCTCATGGAGGCTTCTCCAGAGAGACATCCAGCTCCCCCCCGGCCGCTACAGCTCCAGCTCGGATTCCAGTTGCGGGTCCATCTACCACAACCACCACCAAGAAGAATGGTGGATTATTCAGGGCTTTAAAGAAGGTCTGTTTACCTTCACAACAAAGTAGTCAAGGAGATCCTACATTGAAGAGGAAGAAGATAAGTATCAAACGGCGACATCATCTCCTTGACACCGAGACCACTCAGCCACCTTCATCAGATGAGGATGAAGAAGAATTTGTCCCACCCACACAACAACAGCGTACAGGGGGTGGAGGTGGAGGTGGGGGTGGCGGCAGCATAGGTGGAGGCGGCGCCTCAGGTGCAGGTGAGGGTGGCTCTACTAGTAGTGCACGCACGAGTGGAGCAGGTCCAGATGATTTGAGTGATAAAAAACACTCGTATTCGAGTTGCAGGGGCAGCGGACGCTGGACGAGGATGAATGTTTTTGACGAGTTTGCATCTTCCTATCCAGAGCCTGCCTCAGACAGTGAGCCTGGCTATCCACCATCTTTTCTAGCTCCACCTCCGACTGATCAGGGAGTTTATGAGTTTACCGACATGGCCAGTCTTTATTTTCTTATGGATACAGGCCAATTATGACTGACCCTAATCAATGGAGATTTCAAGACAATCAGAATGATCATGACAGAGATCCAGATCCATCCTACTCCGGACATTACCATAGTTGGTGGTGATGGCATATGTATAATGTATTTGTTTATTTATTTCACGCAATGTAATATGAGTGGTAAGAAGAATATGTGTTGTACTATTGTGTGATTGGATATTGTTGGCGTCATTTTTTCTCAAAATAAAATCAGCAAAGAAAAATGGGCTGGTTCAGCCCTCAATTGGGCAAATCAGGCCCTCCATGGGCCCATCGGCCCAAATTCTAGCTAACCAACCTTTGTTTTCATTTAAATAATTATTTTCTGGCCCTCCTTGAAATCCACCTACGTACAGCCCATGGGAAGAGAGAAGTGGGCTGTGGTCAAGGCCAATTGGCCCAGTCAACAGGCCCAGCTGACCTGTCCAGCTCAGCCGCCACCTCAGCAGGTCCCACCGCCCTGTCCACATCAGCATCCACCTCATCTTTGACCAATAAATGACATGGGGAAACCCAAAAGGCAGGTCAACATGGGAGAACTCAAGGATTAATGCGTGGTCATTAAGTCTTCTATGGGAGAACTCAAAGGTCTGGTCAAGGCCAATTAAAGCAGTCTTGGAGAAGCCAATGGCCACCTTACGTGAATGACCAGTCCCTCCATCTCCCCCTCATCTCTCTATAAAAGGAGGGGCACACCAGCCAGAGGGGGGCTGCTTCAGACGCCGATAGGCTGCCAGTTTGTCCACTGCCACTGCTGCCAGCTGTGCCCCCTGCTGCCAGTTGCACCTGCCAGCGGCCAAGGCCAAGAAGAAGAAGAAGAAGAAGAGGAGGAGGCAAGGTAGGAGGGATCGATACATACTAGATATGTAGCCCTTTAAGGGCATTTCTCTACTGGTTCTAGCTGCCTTCAATTGGCCTCATGCTCATCTTCAGATGTCCCCCTTCTCGACTCATCTGAAGCACCCTTAAAGTTTGCTGCACCGGCCCCCTTTCCAAGCCCAGAAATCTGGCCTCTCATGTAGCCCATTTTTGGCCACCTGCAAGCCCACTTGGCCCAGCCGAACACTCCCCCCCACAGCAGGAGAAAACTCCCTATTGCAGGCCCATAACCTGACCTCTGTTCAGGTCCATAACCGGCCCATTCCCTGGTCTCTACCCAGACCCACAACCAGCCCATAATCAGGCCCCCTTGCAGCCCACTCAAAAACTCCCCGAACTGCACCTGTTTTAGCCCATTGAGCACCCCCCGAGGTCATTTCCTAGCTCTCTGCGCACCCCAATCCAGGCCCATGTTCCGGCCCCCAATCCAGGCCCAAAACAGGTCCCCTTGTGACCCGGTTCCGGTCCCCAAACAGGTCCATTCTCAGCCTCAAACTGACCCCAATCCAGGCCCATTGCTAGTCCAAATCCGGCCCCCAATCCAGGCCCAAAACAGGTCCCCAATCGGCCTTCTTTCAGCCTGCTGTCCTGGCCCTCCTTGCGGCCCATTAAACAGACCCCTCACAGCCCCCTGATCGGTCTCCAGAAATCAGACCCAGGTCTGGCCACATTGCCCTTTGTGCAGGCCTGTTTAGCCCACCAATCAGGTCCCAAATCAGAGCCTGAAATGCCCTTTGTGCAGGCCCATTTCGGCCCACCCAAAACCAAACCAAAACAGCCCCTTTGTGGCCTACTGAGAGGACAGCAGTCCAGGGAGTTCCAAACAGGAGGACAGCAGCCAGAAGGTGGGCCGACTTGAAGGTGACGGCCCGGCACCCCTTGGAAACCGTCCGACGGGCCAAGGGCACAGCCGGGTGGCCTTCCAAGTCGGTCCAGCCAAGCAATTCCAGCAGTGCAGCAGCTTCCCAACAGGCCCTTCCGGCCCAAAACAGTTCAAGACAGGCCCGGCGGGCCTATGAAAATTGAAGGCCGGCTCGGAATGCCGATGAAATTGAACCGGCCTCCATGGCCTTGTTCCAAAAAATGAACAAATAAAAAATTCAGAATGCGAAAGCAATATTAAATTAAGGAGATCCACCCTTCGCAGGGACTCCAACCTTGGACGACTCCCCCCGGGTCCGCCCCGGAATGTCGATCCGGGCGGTGGCGCGGGCATGCTCCCGTAGCCAACGGTCCTTCCCCCAATATGGCTAAGGCTGGCTATTTTGGATGGGTAAATTTTCACTAAGTTGGAAAAATAGCCGGCATGCCGTCGTAATGCCAAAATTTTTCCAAAGTAGTGGAGATAAACCTATATTGGGGGAAGGACCAATCACATTGTACACCGATGTACTTCACCCCATCTTTCAATCATGGTTTTCCATCTCGTCGAGATCTTGCGAGATCTCGCGAGAATCTCGGTCTCTCCAAGAGGCCGAGATACGAGATCGCCAAGATCTCACCCCATGTAGATTGGTCCATAAAGAATTTTTCTCGGTCGATCCGTGACTACTCTACGTCCCGTTTATGATAGTGTAAACACATTTGATATATTTCACTATCACTTATACTATTACATAAAAATGTGTTACAAGTTTAATACTATATTAATATTTAAATAAGATTGCATATAAGTTTAAATCTTTTAGAGGCACAAAGATCATCCTTTTGGTATTGAAAGTGCTTTGTAATTGTTCATTCACACAGTTGATATACAAAATGTGTTATATATTTTCATGTAAATTCATTGATGTACTCCTATTTTTATAAGATATTATGTTATATTTCATACATATATACATTTTAATCCGAGATCTGATCTCCCGAGATTTTTCCGAGATCTCTCCGAGATCTCTTCTCTTTCAGCCCCCCGAGATGAAGTCGAGATCCGAGATGGCAATCCTTGCTTTCAATGAAATGAAGTTCGATGTCAATTTGGAATGCATGGAACCGGGCATCCGATGGCAGCCCGATGGGTCGGAGGCGATGCAAACCGCCAAACAAAAAAATAAAACCATTTCAAAATAAATCTGGAAATTCAAACAGAGAATTAAAAAACAGAAAATCAAATCTGAAAGTCAAAAAAATCAGAACTAAACAAAATATGAAATTCAACTTATTCCGGTTCAACAAACAAACCGATCTTCAACAAGATTGAACCGGTTTTGAAACAAATCAAACCGAAATCAGATTTCAAACAAAAATCCGCCAAACCAGAAAATCAGGTTTCAATAAAAATCTGTCAACCACAAAAAACCAGGTTCCAATTAAATCTGCAACCAAAAAAATCCAGATTTGAATAATCTATCAAAACAGATTCTAACCGGTTTCAAAAATCTGATTTTCGGCAATCTGAAAATTCACTTAAAACCCACTAAACTTCTCCCAAAAGAAATCAAATAAACAACATTCCAAACACTCAAAACGTGGAGCAAAACCAACTCAAAACCAAAAAATCCAGAATCTGAAAATTCAACAAACCGATCAAACAACAAATGCCAAAATTGCTTTAAACACTTTAAGCACATCAAAAATCAAAATCAAAACAGGTTCAAAACAACCCAAACTGGTCAAACCAAATCAAATAAAAGAAAACAAATAAAAAACCAAAACAACTTAATCAACCAAACTCAATCTAAAATAAACCAAAAATCAATCAAACAAATTGATTCAAACTCCAAAACTCAAAAACCGACTTTCAAGTCGATCTAAAAGTCAACCAACAAACAAATGAAATCAACCCGAACAAATCAGTTTGCATCTCATCGGACCCAAAAGGCCGCTGCCCTTTTGAGTTCTTTATTTTGTGGATGTGCACGTCTCCAAAAACAGGTTGCCGCGACGGTTAATCAAAGGCGTTCGAGCCGTTGCTCGATGTAAGTTAACGCCGGATGCTCGCACCATCCGGCGGAGAAGGGTCAAAAATCAAATTTTTCAAAGAACCCGAACCTCGGTTCTATTACTTTTAAACTATCACCGGACTACTAATATTTTTAGGATATCACCTATTTTCCTAGAAAAGTCCGGAGATGTCTTTCTTTCTAAAGAACAGACGCAAAAAAAGAGAGGTTCACACAGATATGATTGTTTGTTTGATAAAAATATGTATCTTATTTGATGTATGATGTGTTCTATTGTGTGATTGGATATGATATGTGTTCTATATGATTGATTGTTAATTTGTTATATGAATGAGTGTTCCCTATATTTTTTTTACATTTTTTCTGAGTTCTATGTATTTTTATTGATTTTTTGGCGATTTTTACAGATTTTTTCACAGAGCAAAAAAAAAAAACCGATCCAGACCGATTCTGGATTGGTTTGGCTCCAAGAGAATCGCCCTGGATCGGACCGATCCGATCCGGATCGGATCGGACCCCACCGATCCAGGATCCGATCCCGATCCCGCGATCCTTGCCAAAGGGGTGATAGCACAGACCCCCTAAGGGGTGCTAAATGCTCATGCCTTGGCGCACCCCTTCGGGGGTGATAATCTATCATCCTCGAAAGGGTGACTACAGGGTCACCTTTTTAGGTGACCCTCAACCCCCCCAAGGGGTGCTCATGCCTTAGCACCCCTTCGAGGGTGAATTAACACCCCTAAAGGGGGTCTGATCACCCCTGAAGGGGTAGTTGTGATGAAACACTCCTTTAGGGGTGATTGTCTAATGTTCTAACCTTAAAGGTGGTGATGATGTTTGAAATTTTTAATGTGTTTATGTGGATGTAGATAACATGTCAAACAAGAAGCAAGGTGCCGCTGCATATCGTGACATTGGATGACAACATGATAATTTACTACATGTTGAGAAAAAGAAAGTGAGATGCAAATGGTGTTAGAAAGATATGAATAGAGGTGCATATCACCTCAAGCAACATATAGCTGGTATGGGTGATAATGTCAAGAACTGTGATAAGGCCCCGACTGAGCTTAGGGAAAAGATGAAAGTGTACTTAACTGGAAGAGCATCACAGAGAGGTGAGAATTGGGCAGAGACAAGAACTCCATGTTGAGTTGCTAGGTCGGAGAGACATCGATCATATGTCGGGAAAGGGTAGGAAGGGAAAAGGACAAGCACATGTCCAAGTTGATTCATCATCTTCAGAAGATGAAGAGGAGGCTCATGTAAGGAGAGCCATGAATGCTAGTAGGGCTTAGGCTCGTGAAGATGAAGAAAGAATAAGAGGGGCAGGAGGTTCGGATGTCTTTACTAGATGTTCTGATGTGGGGGAGAGCACGACGCCCTGTTCGAGTACTCGAATTCTATCGGTCACACTCAGTTCGGTTGACGGTGGATACTACCATGTATAGAGAGAGTGGTAGAGGCCAAAGAGAGATAAAATAAACATTCAAGAGAGTGAAGGCCACGATTAGGGCTATAAAGAAAGCCTTGAAGCAAATGGTTAAACTCTTTCTACACACAGCTATATAAATTATGAAGATGTTAACTTTTATTATTCATATGTGCTGAATGTTTTTAAGATTTGTGTTAACAAGTACATCTTCTTTTTGTTTTGGTTGCTGCAGGTGTCCCGACACATACAACAATTAGTCCTTATTTCCAGACAATGGTAAATACCATTGGTGAGGTTGGGCCAGAGCTAAAAACTCCCATGTCCAAGTACATTTACGAGACTAGTTTGGATGAGGAGGTCGATGAGTTGACGTTTTGGATAGATGGATTCAAATCTATCTGGAAGGAGAGGAGGTGCACTGTAATGTACGATGGGCAGACGAAAATCACAAGGAAGTTACTTATCAACTTCCTTGTGTATTGTTCTGAAGGTATCGTATTCCTGAAGTCTGTTGACACATCAGATCAGGTCAAGAATACGGATTACCTGTTTGGTTTGATGAACAATGTGGTGGATGAGATAGGTGAAGACAATATAGTGCAGTTTGTGACTCACAACCAGGCATTATATAAGGCTGTAAGAAAGAAGCTCATGGAGGCTAGACTACACTTGTTTTAAGTGTCTTGTGTGACACATTCTATTGATTTGATGTTAGAGGACATTGGAAAGGATTCAAGTGTCAAAGTCCTTGATTAGTCAAGGACAACTTATCAAGTTATTCATTTATGGACATCCCAAACTATTACATATCAGGAGGCAGCACATTGATGGTCACGATCTTATCAGACCAAGTCCTACCAGATTTGCCATGCATTTCATTGTGTTGGAGAGCATTTATAGGTATAAGGCTGATTTGAAGAGGTTCATACTATCCACTGCATATCATGAGTACATTGATACTTACAAAAGCTCAATGGATCAGTATGATATATTGTTGAAGATGGAGCAATTGATTGAGGAGAACAAGTAGTGGGAAAATGTGTAGTACTACATGTCTGTCATCAAACCCCAAGGATAGATGTTTAGGTTGGTGGACTCTAGTGATAAAAATCAAATGGGGTACCTATACGATGTTATGGACAAAGCCAAAATGAAGATTAAAGACAAGCATCCGAAAGGTAATAAAAAGTAGTGGAAGGTGATAGACAATAGGTGGGACAAGACACTTCACCATAATATTCATACTGCAGGTATAATTTAATTCGTTGTGTTTTGTTTTATTGTCATTCTAATATCTTATGCCCTGTTTGGTTAGAGTTTCATTTTTGGTACTATATCAATATTGATATTAATATTTTTAAATGTTGGAGTATCAATATCAAAAGTAATACAAGTGGACACTTGTATTATATAATATGCTTTGTTTACACTACAAATTTTAAAATTGATACAATTAACCAAACATCTCTTGATGGTTCCTATTAATATCAATTTTAAAATTGATAGTGATAGAGGTACTTGATAGTGTTACCAAATAGGGCGTTAATGCCTTAAACATTGGATTGTGTTACAATTTTACAAGATATTTTTTGAACCCAATGATACCATATGGTGAGCAAGTGTGAAATGATGGTGAGGTACAATCAAGCACACTATCAGCCATCAAGAGTCTCTATAGGTCTCCAGAAGATAAAACATCCGCTGAGGTTGAAGTGAGCACTCCTTACTTAGTAAGTATTAAACTTTAACGTAAGCAATGGACTTAACCGTCTTTCTTTTAGTCTTTCAGATAACTTCATACAAGCATAGGATTGGAGTCTATGGAGATTCAGATTTGCAATACTCACATTACAAAATTTTTCCTAGTAAGTTACCTCAACTCAACATTTAAAACATAGTAAACATTGTTCTAAGAATATTACACACTAGTTAATTCGTACGTTACTTGGTTTTTTTTACCTGAGTGGTGGATTCAAATAACAAACAAGACTGGATGAAATCCACTAGCATCTATTGCAACTCGGATGATAAGTTAGATCATCAGTTCATCCCAATATGAGAGGAATTTGAACACCTTCAACCTCATACACACGAAGAGAAGAAATAGGTTGAAGAGTGTAAAAATGGAGAAGCTAGTCTACTGTCATTATAATACGAGGCTGAAGATAAAAAATATCAAAGATAGGTAGAAGACATCACATGAAAGATTTGCATAATTTGCAAGTGGATTATACCAAGAGAGAGCCCAAGCTCAAGCCACTCGGGGTTTGTCACAAAGGGATGTGGACTTTGAGTATTTATTCCAAGAAGAACACCTACTTGCAACATAAATGAAAAACAAAGAGGCTGAGGGAGGGCCAAAGTTTGACCCAAATGACAGATCATAAGCCGAAGGTGAGCTTGACAGCGTCTTTAGTGAAGATAAACAAATGCAGAAAGGAGAAGAAAGTCAAGTTCCATATACAACTGCAATTCTTGGTCCACTACGGACTACAGCTTCTCCAGAGTGACTTCTAACTCCAGTCACAACTCCAACTTGAGTTCTAGCTCCCGCCACAATTCCAACTCGAGTTCTAACTCCTGCCACAGTTCCAAGTGGAGTTGCAGGTGCAAGACCATCTACCACCACTAAGAAGGATCATGGCTTACTCAAGACTTTAAAGATAGTTTGCATGCCAACACAACAAAGTAGTGAAGGACAAGAAAGTTTGAAGAGGAAGAATATCAAATGTCGACATCATCTCCTTGATACTGACACCACTCAGCCACATTCATCAGTTGAGGATGAAGAAGAATTTGTTCTACCCACACAACAACGTACGAGAGGTGGAGGTGGAGGTGGAGATGAAGGCTCAGGTGAGTATGGCTCTACTACAGTATATGTACGAGTGAAGTAGGTCCAAATGATTTGAGTGAAAGAAGACATTCATGTTCAAGTGGAAGGAGCAGTGGACATTGGACGAAAATGAATATGTTTGATGAGTTCACATCTTCCTATCCAGATCTTGTTGAATATGATTTTAGCCAGATGGTCCAGTCGTTATTTTCCTATAGGTACAGGCCAATCATAACTGATCAGAGTTAGTAGAGAATCTAACAAAATGAGGATGAACATGACAAATCCGAGACAATTTCATAGTTGATAGTGATTACATCATTCATCATTGTAAGACATCTTTGTATGACTTGTACTTTTTCTTTTATTTAGTAGAATCTGGAAAAAATATTAATATTACTTTGTATTGCATGATTGTATCCACTTGTGTTAAAATGTTTTGTAAACTTAAAGTTGTGTAAAAATGTAGAAGATTTGATAAATTTATTGTGTTCTTATTTTTAACAAAATTTCCTCAATTTTAATTTTTTTACAATTTTCACAATTTTTTCTTTAAAAAAAATGATCCAAACCGATTCTAAATCGGTCTCCCTTATCCCTTCCAGAGAATTGGTTGGGATCGAACCGATCCAATCCAAATCGGATTACATCAGACCCCTCCAATACCAATCCCAATCTTGCGATCCTTGCGACAGTCACCCAATGGGTGGCTATCATGGTTAAAGAGTCCCTTCATGCCCCCACCTTGGTTACTCTTTCGGTTAATATATTACTTCATTTACAAATTTTAACTTATTAACATTAAAAAATAAGGAAGTTGAATGGTGGACTAAGGAGTCTCTGATGCACCAACTTTCTGTGACATTGAGCGGGAGCACGATCACATGGTAGATATAGAGAAGAAAAGAGTGCAGTACAAGTGGTGTAAAAAGTAAATGAATGGAGAAGTGTTTCGATTCAAATAACACAGTTGCACTAAGTAGCAATGTGAAAAAATGTAACAAGGTGCCTAAGGAGAGCAGTGAGGTTATAAGAGCTTACTTAACAGGAAGAACCTTGCAAAGGGAGATTCAAATTGAACAAAGAGATGACTTGTGTGACAAACTCATGAGGAAAAGAGATTATCACCGGACCTAGAAAGAGAAGGGGAAAGGGAAATTCATGGCTATACCTGAGGACAAGGAGGATGAATCTTCCACAAACTCTGAGCTAAGAAAGACGAGGCATACAAACAAATATGCATAGAGAGAGGATGAAGAGAGGAGGAGGGGAGTAAGAGGATGTGGAGCTACGGATGTTCCATTCTGTTGTTAACAATCTAGTCGACCCCCACCTAGTGACGGTGTGAGAGTTAGAGAGGGGACATTTGGGACGTATTGTTGTTCACATTCCTCACGTCCAACCACCATACCACCAATGGATGACCCTTATTGTTTTAGAAAGTAGAGTGCTTCCCAAAGAACATTTAATCAAGCATTTAAAGGTATCATAGCAACTGACATAGCTACCAAGAGAGCAATAAGACATATTGTCAAGTTTTTCTTACATTCAGATAAAAGTTTACGATGTTAATTTATTTTATTCAACTTTCTTCTTCAAATTTCTTTAACATTTCTATATGTATGTTTATGCAAGTATCCCTGCGTATGTATCCACCACTCCCTACTTTCAGACCATGAAGGATACTATAGTTATGCCGGACTGGGACTAAAAGTCCCCAACAGCTGATAAACATATGGAGCCGGCCTAAAAGAGGAGATAGAAAAGCTAAAGTCATGGATAGATAGCTTCAAATTGATCTGGAAGGAGAAGAGGTGCATAGTGATGTGCGATAGATGGACTGACATAACAAAAAGATCCATAATTAATCTTTTGATTTACTATTCAGAGGGTACCACATTTTTTAAGTCAGTAGATGTTTCTGGTCAAATTAAAAATATTGACTATATATTTTCTTTAATGGATGTCGTTGTGGAGGACATTGGGAAGAAAAATGTTGTCCAGATTGTGACTGATAATGAGCTCTTCTACAAAGCAACAGGTAAGAAATTCATGGAGAAGAGACAACATTTGTTCTAGATTTCTTGGGTAACACACTCTACAGATCTTATGTTGAAGCATATTGATAAAAAGCCCTTAGTGTCCACTTTTGTTAGCCAGACTTAGGTCATCACGTCATTGATTTATTCACATCCTCAATTATTACATATAATGAAACAACATACAGTGTGACATGATCTCATTAGGCCTATGCCTACATGGTTTGCCACAAATTTTATTGCCCTAGAGAATTAACATATGCACAAACATACACTGGCGCGGTTCATTGCATCCTAAGAATATATAATGCACATAATTAATTTACATAATAAAATGAACTAGTTAGAGATCCAGGCATAGATGGAGAGGTTCATCATAGACAAACGTTTCTAGGAGAGGATTCAACATTATTTGTCTATCATTGAGTCACTAGTAATTATGTTGAGGTTAGTGAATTCATACAATATGAATCAAATGAGAAATTTATACGATGCCATAGACAAGTCAAAGTTGAAGACAATGAAGAAGAATCCTAGAGACTACAAGAAGTGGTGAAAAATTGTGGATAGCAAATGAGATTTGCACCGTGATGTGCATGCAGCAAGTAGTTCTTACAAACTTTAATTTCAAAATTCTCCTTTTATTGTTATATGTATGCTTTATCTTACATCATATGTTGAATGTATAACACTTAAACCCTAACATCCAATATGGAGAGAATGTGTGAAATGACAATGAAGTAGTGAGGGGTACATTAGCTATGATTAGAAGACTTTTAAGAACTCAACAAGATAAGACAAAGACTGAGTTAGAAGTGACAAATGAATATCAAACTTATTTTTAAAAAGAAGATACTAACTCTATAACATTTATCTTTTTTCAAATGCAATCATACAAGATGAGGATCAGAGTGTACTCAAATCCAAATTTAGGATACTTTTGTGACAAGGTTTCTTCAGGTATGTAAATCCAAGTTATAATAATTTATTGGTAAAAATATTCTTATTTGACAACACTAACAGTCTGTTCTTTTTTTTTTCGCAGTTGAATGATAGATGCAAGTGAGTACAAGTGGATGGAATCCACTCACTTCTATTGTCATGCGCATATTGAGCCAAAGCACCAATTTTTCTCACTACGAGAGAAACTGAAACACATTTAACCTTCTTCATACAAAGAGAAAGAATATGCTAAGATCTAAAGGGTAGACAAGCTCGTTAACTGTGTCACTACAACATGCACTTGGGGATCAAGAACATCAAGACCCACCAAACATTGACAGAAGAGAGATTTGCAATATTTGTAGGAGGGCCTTATGAAGAGAGAGTTGCTTCAAAGTCATAGGTGCCTAAAGAGATGAATATGGACAATATTTTCTAGAAGGAACACCCACTTTCCACATGGTTAGAGGAGAGGGAAGGGAGGGAACCACCAGAGTTTGACCCAGATGACCGTGATGGGTTGAAGGGAAGTTTGATGGTGTTGAGGGTTAGCCTATGAAAGAGGTTATTCCTGATACTCAGTATATACCACCTCCAACCTCAACCACAATAGTATCCCAAGACTCATCCCCACCCCTAGCCCTAGCCCTAACCCCAACTACTCAACTTAGTCCCACAAAAACAAAACAAATGGCACATAGGACGCATAAGCCTTTTGTAGCATTGAATAAGGTATATTAACATAGCTTGGGCCTTCACACTTCATCCTAATTAGAAGAAGAAAAACCTAAAAAGAGAAAGTTAGACATCAAGCGATGTCATGTGATTGGAAGCAACAATACCACCTCAAAGGATGATGAGAAAGAGTGCATACCACCCACCCAACCTTCATCGCCTTTGCATAGAGGAGGTAGTTGTGGAGGAGGAGGATCTGGAGGAGTAGGTGATTATTCTTCTAGTGCATGCACTAGTTGTGTAGGTGCATCAGATTTGAGCTCTAAGTAGCCAATTATCCTTTCAGCCATACTATTCATCCACAAATCGACTCTAAGAGACAACTTATGATTTTAACTAGATAGTTGAATCATTATTTTCATATGGCCCGCGCCGATCATGATGGGTAACAATGAATAGGATATTCATGAGTATAGCGAAAAAGAGTAGCATCCAATATCACCAATCTTGGTAAAAGATATATCATTTATATCATTATCATTTGTCAAGTATATTGTAAATTTGTAATAATCATGTGTTATCATTGTTTGACATGTTAGACACTAGATTTATATTTTTAACAATTTTTAAAGTATTTCAAAAATTTTTAAATTTTTTCTTGAATTTTATGAATATTTTTGAAGCAAAATATAAAAGAATATTTCAGACTAATTTCAAGTCAGTTTGTCTTCTTGAGAATCAATCGAATAAGACTTATTCAAAATTAGATAGAATCCCTACTGATTCCGATTCAGATTCCAAAATCCTTGGTAGAGTAACACAACGATCGGCCAATTTTTGGGCCAAAATTGGTCCCAAAAGGGCCTAGATAGGATCCATATTCTGTATTTTTCAGTTATTATGACTTTTCGAAGTACTAATCTGGACTGATTTTGGATCAATTTTTCTCCATGAAAATTAGCCCGATCGACTGAAATGGGTCCCAATTTTGATCCCACGATCACAAGCTAAAGGAGAAAAAAGTTGCTAGTGAAAATCAAGGTGCAAGCAAAAGGCCAATGTTTCTAGGCAACAATAGCACCAGTGGATGTGTCACAACAAGCCCCTCTCTAGTCAATGAAAACTAATGCTCCATTTGCATAGAGTATAAAAAATGTACTATATCAAATTTGATATTGATGTTTGCAAAGGATAGAGTATCAATCAACATTTATACAAGGGGACACTAATATTGCATGTCAAACTTTGTTTACACTGAGTTTCAATATTGATATTGATAAACAATCATCTATTTATGATTTTCATCACTATCAATTTCAAAATTGACAATGAAAGAGATGCTCAATACAAGCATCGAATAGGGCCAAAGGTGGCTAGAGCTGAGTAGGGGTGCAAACAAGCCGAGTAGTATGTTGTTTAATATTTTAAGCGAGTTCGACTTCAAGCTCGAGTTTTAATGAGTATGTTGAACCCTTGTTTAAATTTGTTCATTAATTAATTGAGTAGAGCTTGAGAATGAGCTCAAGTAGCAGCTTGACTCAAGTTCAATCCACATTCAAGCTGAAACTTGATACAAACTTATCTATAAAACTCAAAATCAATATAAAGTCATCAACAAAACTTTAAATTTAACTCATTTATAAAACTTGGTCTAAGTTTAAACTCAAAATTTTGACTTATTTTATACATTTAAGTCACAATATATAACTATTAATACTCATAATTTAATTTTTTAATAAATATTCAATCGACTATTTAACCGCACTACTTGCAAGTTTATCGAGTCAAGTAGGAGTATGTTCAAGCTTAGCTCATTTAATGAGTCGAGCTTTATGTTTTGTTCAAACTTGTTCATTTAACATAATAAACGAGTCGAGTCAAATTTTTATCAAGTCGAGTTTCGAACTACTTGTCAAGTATATTGGTTTGTTTGCACCCCTAGAGCTGAGGATGACGGCGATGCAACTTCAAACACTGTTGGACATATTGGGCTCTTCCAACGAAGGAGCTCGAGTCCATGGAAGGAATTGGATGCCAATGTCTAGTAATCCTGCCATCGTCACCTCCGTATCAACCAGCCATCCTACCCATGCTTCCCTCTACGTGTGCCACCTGGCCCACATCCTATCCGTTTCAACTTTTGAGGCCTCAACCGGCAATTTGTCAAGATCAGAGGTAAGACTAATAAGACAATTTTGAGACCCACCTCACATTTACTGACTCTAATTCATTCACTGGACACCACTAGCCCAATTCAATACATCCGGATGAAACCACCTGAACCCTCAATTGGGTCTTTCTCTGGCCCAACTTGTCAACCTTAGCTCCCCGACCCATTATAACTTTGAGCCATGGCTCGCCGAGTCACGACCCGGGTCGCGACCTGGGCCCAACCCGGTTGGGTTTGGTCCCGATCGGCCCAGTCGCGACTCGGCAACGGTCATGTGACCATTGCCAACGGATGGGGGGGCCTCCAACCCCCCCATTCAGCCCCTTGGGGGCTATTTAAAGCCCCTAAGGGGTTCCCCTTACCCTCACCTCTCACTCTCACCCTCAAAGCTCTCATTGCTCTCAAATTTTGCTCTCATTACTCTCATTTTCTTCTTCATTTAATTAATTATTTTATTAAGTACTTCATTAGTTCATTTAGTATATTTATTTAATACTTGTTTAATTGATTAGTTAGTTAAGTAATTTCTTCTTTTTCATACTTACTTACTTAGAGAGCTAGTTAGTTAGAAGATTAGTTAAATATTTAGTTTAGTAGTTACTAAAGTAGATAATTAGTTAGAAGGTATAGTTAATTACTTACTTAGTTACATAATTAATTAGTCATTTATTTTACATAATTAAAAGTTTACTTAGATAAGTGGTCACTTATTAACGTCATTAACTTTTTTAAATAGTTAATTACTTACTTAAGTAATTATTTAGTAAAGAAATGGCTTCTCCTGCTAAGTTAGCTAACATAGTAGATGGGGCTGTTATACCGGCATGACCCGGAGTGATCCTCCCATATCTCCTACAACGTTGCTACGTTTTACCGGCGAGAAGCGATACACCCATGCGACCCAAGACACTGATCATGGTACAAGGCCGCAAGGTGGAGGAGGTCACCGTAGCCATGGAGCTGAAGCAGAATACCACGATGCCTCCAACTATGCATATAATTCATCCCAAGACTCTTGGTTCCCTACATACGATTAAGAGTATTATGGAATAAATTATGTGGAGTCATCATATACTTCGATCCAATCGACATATAGCTATGGTGACTCATTTGAATCAAGTCTTATGATAGTTTCCCGAGGGACTGACGAATATGATCGTCATGTGTACATGTATCAAGCTTTGTACTCAACCCAAATGATATATAGATAGTACATAAACTACCTACAAAATGTAAAACACGTCACATTAAAATAAAATTGATGTGTTATTTATTTAAATCATGTCATTTATTTTTCTCAAATTTTTAGGTATTTTTTTAGATTTTTTTCATATTTTCTTGCTTTTTTTGAATTTTTCAAAAAAATAAAAAAAAAATTGGAGTCGCGACTCGGTCTGACCGGGTCGGCTTGGGGGTCTCGTGACCCGGTCGCGACCCACGACCCAGCCTTCCTTGCTTTGAGCCTGGGCTTAGTTCCTCTAACTGCATCTTAGGAGCCCCTTCACCCCACTTACTACCAAGTTTCCTATCCCATTCCTGATCCCATCCCAGGCCATGACCCCTTTAGCCATTGAACCTCCTCTCTAGCACCCATTAGTAGGAAGACGATGTCATAAAAATCTTAGGCTTCTTACTTGGCCTATTCTTCAAAGGAAAGAGTAAGACATGCAGACTCTGCAAATCCTTCAGGGATCACTTAATTAAATAAAGTGGCAAATAGAGAAAGAAGTAAAATTCCTCCTAACCAATGATATCATAGACGATGGTCTAAGACGTGGGAAGAAAATTGAGGTAAAACACAATTTAATATGAACATATTAACATGGAATATAAGAGGAATTAGGGGCAGAAGAAAGTTTCAGAACTCAAAAGAATGACAAAGGAAGAAAACATAGAGGTAGCGTGGTTGTTGGCACTGAAAATTTTCAAAAAAATTGTTATTAGAGTAAGATTAAATCCAATCCAATCCCCATGAAGCCACAATATTCAATTCTCAAATATAACTCTTCAATTTGAGCCCATTTTCAATGTCAATCTGAAAAATACCTCACTTTGAATGCCCCATTGTGTAGCCCATGTATCATGTTATTAATAGGCTAAGTTTAAGTTTTCAATTCAAAATATGCCCACTCTTGGTCCTAATCCAATGAGAAATAGGCACATGCCTTATGTTATTTTCGCAACCAATTTCTACCCTATTTAATGTGATATCTTTTAATTCTCATACAGACCCATTTACATGTCACAAGATGGCACACTTGCCACCTATTTGCACAAGTAAATTACTTAGCCTAAATGCTAGCTCTTCTACCACATCAGCAAGTAATTCCGATAGATATTCTTCTTGTTTTGAGGCTTACAGCTGCAACAGCTATCCCCGGATGTGCCAGCAATGATATCCCTACAAACCAAGGCCCTGAGTGGTAGGAAAGCCCATTGCGAGGATGGTAACTCCCTCTCCTACAATGCAGGATGTCATCAGAGGAAGAAAATCAAAAAAAAATATCTACTGGAGGTTACTAAATATTAGGAAGATACTGGGCTTGTAACCGTCCATCAGAAGCCCCTGGATATCAGGATATGCCACCGGACCTACAACAGACCTCCAATGGCTTTCGAAAATGTAGGAGATGCCATCAGAGCCAACTCAGCCCACCGGATCTTCTAGGACTCTTCTCCAATGGCACCTTCCTACAAATCATGCTCTTGAAGAGGTAATAAAGGACTGTGGGAGGCCCTACAAGAACTACAACAACATCCCAATTTAAGTCAGAGATGCCACTGCAGCTCCCAACAAGTCAGGTAAATACCGCCAGACCACAGCACTGATGGCTCCTAAATAATAGAAGGATGCCACCGGATCCTAAACTTCCCATTGTGGGTTCCTAAAAGCAAGGAAGGTGCCCCACGGTACTCACATCTCATCAGATTTGCAACCACCCCATCGTAAGCTCTTCTCCGAGAGGTACTACAAAGTAGGACAGGCAACCACACTCCCTTCCCCAACCGGACTTGTCATCCAAGCAGTCCAGTGAGAGAAGGGCTCTCATCAGATGACCCCAACGCCATCTCTATATATAAGCACATGTCGTGCAACATGTTGAGGGTTTGGGAACCCTGGGCAAGTCATCTAGCCACCACTGCCCAATCCTTCCTGCTTGATCTGATCCTATGCACATGGAGGAAGAAGAAGAAGCTAAGACATGGGATGCTCCTGATGCAACTGCTTCATGCCTTTGATCCTCCTTCTGCCAGTGCACATAAGAGAAGAAGAAGAAGTTGGAGGAAGATGGCCCTCCAACTGCTGCCAATACACACGAGAGGAAAAAGATGAAGCTGATGCATACTCTTAATGCTATTGAAGCTCTTATGCTCATGAGAGAAGAAGAAGATGAAGCCAAAGCCGTCATTTCACTATTCCTGCTCCTGCACACATGGAAGAGGATGGCAGAGAGGCCAATGTCTCATCCTTCTATTGCAGCCAATACCTCACATGCTGCAGTGTACATAGAAAAAAAAGAAAAGGAAGCCACCCTACTGCTATTGCCGATGCCTGCCTCTGATAGTGCTCTCGATGCCTCATCCCCCTGCTGTGATGATGTTGCCAATGTTACATGGTGTTGTTGCAGCAAAAGGAGGAGAAGATTGGATGTTGCTACCAATGCCATTGGTGTTGTTGCAACCAAAGGAGAAGAAGAGAGAAATGGGGCACACCCCTCTAAACCCCAATCTACTCTATGCCCCCTTCTTCACATATTCATTAGGCCCTGATATGTCAACATCCTTCACACACTCCCTATGGCCCCGATATGTTTATGATTCTTCATATACTCCCATGGCTTTCAACATGCCTAGATCCTCCTTATCTTCATGGTCTTCGACGTGCCCATACCCAATTCCCCTTAATGGCCCTTGACATGCCTACATTCAACCTTAGATGGCCTTGGACATATTTTCAGATCCCATATACAGCGCCAAAACCTCTCCAAACCTGTATTAAACAGGTCAGGTTACCCAAGAAACCTGTTACGTAGTCACATATGGAAGCCTACATACAAGCCTGAAAGCCTATGGTATGGTAGGCAGGTCAACAACCTGTCGTTCCTGAGATGCATGTGCCTTGGGGACAAAATGAAGACCAGGAAATACACCAACAGCAACCTGCAAGTGCAAAGGATAATCTGGTGCAGGCAGAATACAAAACAAGAGAAGACGTGCGGTTCAAGATGCAACTAAGGCAGCAGATCCAAACATTCTGACCAAGGGACGAGCAAAGATGGCAAGGCCCATTGGGTCTAACGATGACTGGGGCAGCCCCACTAGGCTTTAAAGATGACAAAAAAAGGAATACCACTACCAAAGCGGTTTCTTGGGATCAAAACAGGGAATCCAAAATATACAATCAAAGGTGCCATATGCATTGGACCCACATAGAAAGAACGAAACAAGAGGATAGAAACTGGTGACACCATGAATACTACATCAAGAAATATGGAAGCATAAGTATGGCCATTCTCACCCGTGAAAATGAACAACAAAAAGAAGCACAGATGAAGAAAGCCAAGTAACACCATTGGTAGAATGATTCTGTTCAGTGCAAAAGAAGCAGACACCAATCTGCATAAAAAATGAAGCCTACCTGAACAGTGTCCAAAATAGATTTCTTTACTTCTTCAAGTCCACCAACGTCTTCCCACTTCACATTTGGAACCTGCCCAGGATTTAAAACACGGTGACCCAAAGGAAAGATATAACAATGAATGCACCAGGTAAATGGTGATTCTGATGTATCAGGTGTCACAATAGCAATGAGCGAATCAAGGTTAGAAAGTCACTCATAATGCAGCTCACTTCTGATTAGTAGTATATGTAGTTAAAAATTGTTTAGTCAAGTAATTGATGAGGTTACTGTAAGATACTATGGTTTCTTTCTATAGGTCTACCTTTTGGAGTTCAATTGTCTTTTACAAAAACATGGTAGTAGGAACTGTAGTTAAGCTTCTTACTTTGGGAGTGCCCAACGCGGTTGCACTACGTTTCTTTGATCGCTCCAGAGCCTGAGTGAAGTCCTCCCTGTGAAATGTATATGCAGCATGTCTACCAGAATTATCTTGGTCAACAATATGCTGTGTAAAGCTATTGCCAGAACGGTCACCAGTTTCAGCTTTATGGGCGGCACCAGAAAGTCGAGAGACAAAATTAGCACCAGCATCAGCAATTAAAGAACGTACATCTCTCGGCATAAAACCTGATGTCTGTCCAACAATGTCCTTTATGAGTCCCTCATTGCAAATCTACATGAAAATAACACATTAGTAGAGGCAGCCAGAATTTTGCACATCCAGTATAAATGACTATAACATTAAAAAAAATGACCCACATACATACATGATTATGACCATTAGGAATTCCTTCAAGTAATTGAGACAGCATATCCATTCTCTGGTTCTCTGTTAACCTGTTCATGCTTAACTCATGGCTAAAGCAGCGCCTAATGGATGGTTGAAGGACTTCAGTGTTGTCAACAGCCGCAACTAGAAGTAGACGATGTCTATTTGTCTTCATAACAAAACAGAAAAACATTCACAAGAATAAGAATATGACAATATAAAGAATTGCAACTCCTGAAATATGAATGTTCCAGAAATTTACAACTATTACACAGCCATCTTCAGATGTGTTGGTCTGGAGCTGCTCATTTTCAGGAAGTGGTTCAGTATACTCTCTAATGACGGATGCAATTTCTGAAGTGATCCCAGCATGGTCAGAGGATAATCCATCATTAGAAGAAAAATTTCCAAACACATCGAAGTGCCGCAAGAGAAGGATAGCAGGGGCATATCTGTTGCAAGAACAGGATTTGGTAAGTACTCATGATTGAAATCATTGGTTATCAAACCACAAAATTATTTACAGGAAGCAACAAGAATAATAAACATGTAGTATGAACTGCAAAATGATGCTAACAACAAAAGATATGTCCAAAATGTATGGTTTTGATCGAAACGTCAGAACTGGAGAAAGAAACCAGGGTGAAGAATAGATCTAACTGGCTAATGTTTAATAGAATATATGAAACCCAACTACGACACAACAATTTGACAAACAATAAGTGTGAAGAAAGAATATTAATAAGCCTCTGTTTGTCAATGAAACACATTAGTCATGTTGACTCGGATGAACAAGAAAAATTGTTATGAGATCCAAAGGGACCATAAGGTACTTGGGATTCCTCCCTAATGTAGAATAGACAAATTGATACAGTCAGAAGAGACAATGATATAGCTAGTCAGGACCCAGGAGTTAAGTATTGGCCAAAGATGGGAGAAAAATAACATCCGAGTCCTGACCAATTAGCATTGGACTTCAAATATATAGTGGACTTTAGGATATTTGTCTACCTATTTCTTTATTTCTCCAAGATCATTAAATTATTAACTCCACCGGAGCACAAGTTTACTTGTGCTTTGCCAGTTTCAAGTTTGGATAAAAGAGAAGGTTTACTGTAGATGACAACTAATGTATCGTCGTATCTCATAATATAGATTCAAATGATATAGGTATTAGAACACTCTACTTATGACACTGTGCACTAGAGCTCGGGTGCAGTGAAAACATACAGCAAAAGTGAAGTTCCCCATATGCGATGAGCCACAGTGCTAAACAAATAAGGGTTTCCACATAAAAGACAGGTGTAGGTAAAACAATTAGCTCATAGAGCAAAAAATAAGTTTTGAAATAAACTTAAAAACAAATAGACATTATCATAAAAAAAGTGTGAGAATAGGTTATTAAAATATTAAATTCCTTACAAGAAAACTTATAGAACTTGTTAATTATATGAACAAAAGAAAGATTAACATTACTTGCATTCAAAAAACTAAATAAATATGAGAGGCATAAAAGTAGAAAAAATATGTAAACTATTGTATAATGGAAATGAGAGATAATAATGAGATTCATTAATAAAACATTGAAAGATATAGTAGTGTTAGTGTAGAGTGGGATATAAGATTATTGTGGTAAAAATGATTATAAAAAAAGATAATTGATATAGTTAGTGCATATATTTCATAGATTAGATTAAAAAGTGAGATTAAAGAAAACATTTAACAAAATATGAATGACCACACGTAGAATATATCAAATGAAGAGAATATAATTTATTGGAGATGAATGCCATGGATATGAAAAAATTACACAGATTTTGGATATGAAAATTTAAATGAAGGAAAAAAATATCTTTGATTTTGTTGAGGCCTATAATCTTATACTAACAAATACACATTTTATTAAATGAGATTATCATGTGATAACATTTAAAAGTGAACAATATCAAAGTTAAATTGACTTCTTTCAATCTTTCAAGAAAGACTACTCGTGCTTTTTGCAAAGATTGTGAAGTCATTCCAAGTGAAGTTTTAACAAGACAACATGATCTCGCAGTTTAGATGTTAAGATAAAAAAACAAATTAAAAAATATTTTTTTCTAAAATAAAATGTTGAAAATTAAAAGGGGTAAATCAACAAACAATTAAGAACAAATTTTCTCAAAATAAATGATTGAAAGTTAGATATAGAAGCTGATGCTACGTGAAAAAATATAGTAGCAAAGATTAGAGATATGGCTAAAAAATTACTTAAACAATCTAAAGGACATGATCTACCTAAAATAGAGACATGGTGGTGGAATGAATAATTAAAAAAGACGATAGAAAATAAGATTGATATAAAAAATTAACTAAGTGCAATAATAACTAAACTTATGAATATCACAAGATAACAAATGGGGAGCAAAAAGACTATTTGTTGTGAAAAATCCCAATGTTTTTAGATGTTGTGAAGAAACTGATTGTGAATCTAGGCGACAGAGATTTTGGATCTCACTATCTTTCTCTGATATTGGGGGATTGCCTAATTGCGATGGTTTGTTGGTGTTGAACCATTTTCAAATTCTTTGGCAAGTATACTATTTTTTAGGGGCAACAATTATATAGGACTAACAGGGGTGGTTTTTTTAGGAAGAGGTGCTGCTTTGGGGCCTTGAGGCGAATCATGAGGCACTAAGTTGTCTTTACGTCTAACATGGCTGCTAGTTCCAGTGGGTCAGATGAACAGTCGTCAAATTCAGGGGAGACCCTAATTCTTAATGATATAATAAACTTACCATGTAAACGATACAGAATTGACTTAAGCGCAATAAAGGTGGTGATTCCTTGTATATCATTGTCGTTCTCTCGATCAAAATTGAATGACAAAAATTGAAAACTAGATTCGATCTAATCAAATATATCTTTGCGGGATTCAACCAATCTCTCAAAACTAGAAAATAACGAACATATGACACTCCATACTCTCCAATCCACCCAAATACACGACCTCTAGTGGTATTTCCTCCGTAGACGGATCTCCTTGCACGCCGGACCTTCCAACTAGTCCTAAATGGAGCTCTATCAACTCTCGATGGCCTCCAATGTGGGAATAAATGCTAAAAATGGCTGAGAACAAAATAGGCACCATTAGCTTGATAGAGTTTTTGCCAACTTCACTAGTATTTATAAAACTTAGAGTTTTCAGATAAATCTCTCAATTTCTATAAATTTCTTTCATGTGTCCATACTACCAGATTAGTTTTTATGTGTGTGACTCACTAAGGTCAATAATATATTTTGTTGAGGTCTAATTAAAATAACTTTTTTTAAATTAAATCCGTTATTCGATTGTAAATTTAATGGCCTTATGATTATGAGAAATACAAGTCACATCTCATGAACTCAAATGACTTTCAAAATGATCTTATGTCTATTGAGCATGTCCCTCATTAGTTACTACATGAACACGAACCCTCATTCATCTAATATCTTGGTCAAATAAGGGTACGACATCAACTGTCAACCCCGTAATATACTGATACTTCAGGATCCTACACTTAGAATCAAATCAATTGAAAAACTCATTTTCTAATTATCTTCTCTACTCTGACCAAAGATTTAGAGTACTATCACATAATGCATTCTCTCTTACTTACCAAAAGTGAACGATCCTCAGTTGACCGCTTTGCTCAATTGTCTCCACTAAGTTTTTCTTGTACTCTATCAATTAACTATATTGGACCATCAAACTGGGTGATCTATAAGTTAATAATCAAAGCACAAGGTACAACAAGTTAGATAATTTTGGTGACCCAGATCAAAAGTTCAATCGTTCAACAACGATGATAGAAAATCATGATTGACAATTAGGTAAGATATTATTCAGGATTTCTAATTCGATCAATTCAGTGAACTCATTTCTCTACTAAGCACATGTATGTATACCTCAGTATCTCCACACTAATGACTAATGAGATCGGTTATCCTTATATTATGAGAAGATATCACATACACTAATCTATCCGGATTCTTAATATTGTGTCTCAAGAATCTTATGACTAAGAACATTTAAATTACATATCTTTAAATGATTGATTTTGTTATCATGATCTCATCAAAATTCAATCATTATTATATACGATTAAGGATTTCATTACAATATACGTATATAATAAGAGTTAGTAACGAAGATATGTCAATTTAATTGAATGACATATTTCAAGAAATGTCAAATCATATCAAATATGATTAGTTTATAGAGCATACATTTATATCATAAATCAGGTTACTTGATGGCAGTTCTCTCATATTCAGCCGGTAAAGGTGAACAAGAGTCATGTCCCTTGTGGGTCTTGAACCCAAGCAGTTCGCACGCATTGCTCAAGCCGATCGAGTTGGGAGCCTTGAGAGTTGAGATAGAATGATTTGTCATCTTCAACCTATCAATGCGCGATCGTTTGCACTAGTTCATAGGAATTGCCTACGAATCTGGCCTTAGAGCTTAATAAGCTCGAGCAAGGTTTTGGTCTTCTAGAAGTTGGAGATTGGCTAGGATGGGGCTTTGCTTTTGCCCAAGATTACTGCCGGTGATGACTCTATTGCTCAAGGAAGGCTGCTAGATAGTCTGCTGCCTGTTCAGAGTGTTATCGAAGTCTAGAATGCAGTAAGTTATCTCTGCCCCCCTCCTCAAGGCTTGCGGTTCACCTCTGCAAGGGGTAGAGGTGTTCACAAGTCGGTTTGGTTTGAAGCAAAAAAATTCAACCCAACCCAAAACAAAGAATCTTATCAACCCAAACCAAAACAAACCAACCTAATTCAAATTGATTCGGGTTGAACCAAATAAAACCATTAATTAATATTTTTATATTAATATTAACATATTTAAAGTTATTATCTCAAAATCACAAACATTGATATTGATTTATTATCAAAAATGCACTGGACAAACATTGGTTGTGCCATGAAGAACACAATGCATTAGCTTCTTCCGCTAGGTAAGCAAAAAGGCAAACATCTGATGTGGGATTAAAGAAGATCTAGGAGTACAGTTGCTACTGGGAGAAATGGAGTTGTCTTTTACTCCCACACAACTAGTCTAAAACTATTTCGCATCTTCTATAGTCTTCATTGCATAGCCATGTAAACTCATTTAAGTGACAGCCTCATGTAGTGATGTTTGGGTTTGCAGTTCATGTCGAGTTAGTTCGGGTAGAAATTTGTTTAACTTGATTAACCCAAGCCTATTTGTCAACCCGACCCAACCTGACATTTTCAGGTTGGGCCAATTTAGTTTCTTGGTTTGACCTAACAAGTGAACACCCCTAGCAAGGGGTCATTAGAAAGATAGAGTTCAATGTTTCGGATGATATTATTGGTATGGGGGACAATGACGGTGGCCAGGAGAAAAAGTGAGGGACCTTATCAATGGGTTGCACAAAGAGATACAATCTATTATTTTAAAAGCAGGGATCTACAAATAGGCTCAATCCAGAGTTGGGGCTAGGGAACTGAATTTTCTTAAGCAATGATTGTTTAACTGCTGTGAAGAAGAAAAGATGGGACGGGAAGAACATTATTATTTACACATAATGAGAATCTCAAGCCAGAATGAAAATCAAGGAGTTAAGGAATTTGGTATTTTCCCATAAACTAGATATTCTGGCACTCCAAGAAACTAAAACATGACTTCACAACTTTACAAGATGAATAGGATATTGAAGTTGGGTGCTTAAAAGGCATGTCCTTCTCATCGTCTACCAGTAGAAGTGGTAGAATTGCAATGTTGTGGAATGCAGTGATGTCGTTTGTAGTAGGCATATTCAAGCAATTAAATTTTGCTCCAAGGATAACATGAAGCAATTTTTTCTGAAGTGTTTATGGTCCCTTGGGTGACGATGACAAAATATCTTTTATCAGTGACTTAAGACAATTAATCTTGGCCCAGAACGATCATGCATGGTGCATTTGTGGTGATTTCACTGCAATTAGAAAGCCGGGTGAGAGGCATAATCGGAGGGACTAGCCTGTGAAAATAGATTTGCTCAATAACTAAGGTGCTGTTTGGTACAGGGATCACTTGGGGATAAACCTGGGTTATCCCCAAAATTTAGGGGATACCCCAGGTTTATCCCCAAAACTTTATGATACCAAACAGGCCCTAAGCGAACATTCACGGCCTCATTGAGATTTCTGAAAATCACCTACAGTTTACTTGGTCTAATCTCTAGCAAAGTCCAAGCTTGACAGATTTTCTGTGCCCGCACTTTGGGTGGATGATTTCAGGGTCCCAAAGATCTTCCACCTTCCCAAAGTGGTTTCTGACCACTTTTTCGTTGGTATCCATCATAGTAGCATGCTAAGATGAGTAGAGGAAATTCTATTTGACATGATGTAGGTAACCCGCTTTCTTGGACCTTTTTCAAGACGGGTGAAATGAAATTTCTTTATCGACTTTTGCTACTATAATATTTGTCACTAAGATAAAAGCATGTTAGAAAACCTTTGCAAAGTTGAGCTAATTCCACTTTTGATCAATCTGCCATGAAGAGGAAAGTCTTAATGGAAAGATTGAAAGAATTTGAACTTTCAAATGACAAAGAAAGCTTATCAAAATTTGCTTGGCTAGTTACAAAGATTGAATGAAATGAGTGGTATTGGAGAAGAAATCAAATAGAAATAGAGGCTGAAAGAACTGTGGTAAAGGAGGACGACAGGAATTCCAAGTTCTTTCACACACAAAAAAGAACACAATGAATAGTATGAGTGTAGAAGGTAGCTTCAAGAAAGGTACAGATCAAATAGGCTAGAAGGTGGCCGATTTTTAATGGTAGCTAGAAATCGTTGAACTTGTTTGTGCAAAGAAAATTATCTAAAGAATAAGCTAGTTCCCATACTGGTACATTCTCAGAAGAGGAAAGCTATTCAGTCTATTGACCCATTTAAGACTCCTGGCTCTGATGACTTTCCTGCAGGTTTTTATCATAAATGTTGGCCATTCATTAAAGCTAACTACATGACAATGGTCAAAGAGTTTGAGGCTTTTCCAGGTTGCATTAAATAACTGAACTCATGTTCCCTAGTTTTGCTCTCTAATAAATAGTGTCAATGATATTAGAGACCTCGGGTCCATCAATCTCCATAAGTGCAGTTACAAAATCGTTACAAAGGTCTTAGCAAATACATTATGTACATTGAAAAGTAGGTAAAGCCCAACACAGTTAGCTTTCATTCATGGTAGGTATATTGTAAATAACTTTATGGTTGTTTACAAGTGTATTCGTGACCAAAAGTCCATAAAGAAGAAGTGTTTGTTGCTTAAGTTGGATTACGTGGAAGTATATGGAAAAGTATCTTTGAATTGCCTTTTTCTAAGTGTTGTAATTAATCAATGAGATTCGACCACAGATGGATCAAGTGAGTAAAATGTTCCATTACTACGGTGAAGTTCTCAGTGGGCATCACTGGAAGGTCTTTCAGCTTCTTTGGAAGTTCTAGAGGTCTTAGGCAGGGTGATCGTATTTGACCTCTCCTCTGTCCTCGTAGGACAAGTTCTCAGTTTTATGTGAGAGAAAGCCAAGCAAGAAGGGTTAATTGAAGGAGTTGAGGTTGGGATCAAAAGAGAGTACATAGTGCATCTTCTGCTCGCTGATGAGTGATGATGCATTATTGTTTCCTCCTTAAACTTGAAAAAGTGCATCAACTTGAGAATCTTGTTGTATATAATAGAATCTGTGACAAGTTTGAAGATAAATGGAGAGAAATGTTATTTGATCGGGATCAGTGTCAACAAATATCAAAGGGAATGTTTGCAGTAGATTTTTTAATGTCATGGAGTTTCTTTCCAATTAAATATTTATGCCTACCACTGTCTGAAAAGGTTTCCGAACCAAGTAATTGACAACCTTTGACTGAGAAGGTGGAAAGGAAACTAGAGTTACAAAGGGAAATTGCTCTCAGCTGCTAATAAGTGGCTATTATCCAGGAGTGTTCTTGAAACTTGAGTCTTTAAAGCATTTCCCGTTATTATTTCTCCATTCTTAGGATTCATAGGGACACCTGCAACAAATGCAAAAAACTTAGAGCAAATTTCTTCAAACAAGGTAAAGAGGTGGGTAAAACATTTATCTAGTGAAATGGGATCTACCAAATTAAAAAGGGTGTGTGGGTTTGCTTCCACTTGATTCCATTAACAAAAACGTCATTTCCAAATGGCTTTGGAAAATGGAAACTACATCAAAAAAATATATAGTTAAAGTGCAGTATTGTTTGTTCTAAATATGGGATGGTACTCAATGTTGACTAGTCTCCAGAATTAGGACTTCTCCGTTACTTGTATGACTATTTCGGTTGGGAATGGTAGGAGAACATTGTTTTGGAAGGATCGTTACATTGGTCATTTGCAGAGTGCCAATCAGTATCCCTTGTTTTTATTTTCGAATAGGAAAGCAAAGATGTGTTCTTTTTGGGACAGCAATACCTTGGATAAGAAATGGTCCTTTTTTAGAAGATTTTGAAAGAAGATGACTTTGAAGAGCTTCTGAATCTGACTAACATTTTTAAAGAATTTTCTTGTACTCATACACTAGACGACAAGGTGCACTGGCTTTCGAATGGCAGCAATTCTTTTTCAGTCAAATCTACTTCTAGAAGTTGTTAAGGAGATGTGGAAGTTCCCTGGAGTAAAGCAATGTGGTCACCGTTGCTTCTCTCCAGAATCGAAGTGTTCCTATAGAAGATTTGCAAGGAAAAGCTACCTACTAATGTTTATCCTTTACACATTTTTAAAGATTACTTTGAAAAATTTGCACGGGAAAGCTTTTATCAAGGATTGGTCCTTCGCTTATTTGGGTTAGTCACTAGATTCCTCCTCTTTCAATATCAAGGTTTGAAAGTGTGTGTATGTAGTTGTATTTCAAAGTTCCTATTATGGTATTTCGATAAAATGGGTAAACATTGAGCACAAATACGATAAACATGCTCTGGGAATATCAAGTGAATCTTCTATCCTAATAAAATATGTAAGAATAGTAAGACTTGTTGTTTGTTGACATCTTTTCATGTGCAAAAAAAAATACCATTTAGGTAGTTACTACAATATTGAAGACGATATCGTATTGATAGATAAACATAAAAAGTGAATAAGAAGTAAGAACTATAGAGAAACATGTCAGAGTTAAGAATTTCAAGATAAATAATACTAAGATCAAATATGTGCATGTAAATTCAATAAAATCCAAAATGAAAAGATGGGTGACGTGGGGCAATGAGCTGGAACATATAGTGGCATGCATATTAACAGAAAAAACTAGTCGGCCAAACGTTTTGGATTAACCAAATTGGTCAGAATTGGACTACACCAGGCCTGGATCCAGATCGATTGGTCAGAATTGGACTACACCAGAACCGGATCGAGATCAGAATCAGACGATTCCATATCAAGATTGACATATGCCAACCTAATTCAAAAGGGAATCCAATACAAGATAGATTTTCCATTGAATTTGCCAGGTCAGGCCCAAATCAGCTACCTAGACAGGATATGACCGTATTAGGTCTAAACAGACTCAATACAATTTTCTTTGCCACATTTGGGTGAGGAAGACACTACCACTGCCATGGATTGCAAAATCGGCCGATCCAGATAGGGATCGGCCGATTCTTGGATCGGATTGGCCATGACCGATCCGATTCTCGACGGAATCACAGATCCGGAGAAAACATCCATCAGAATCGATGTTTTTGGACAGAATTGGGGCCAAAATCGTTCAAATCGGTAGATTCCAGTGATTCCGTGCCAGAATCAGCTGGAAATGGCACCGCTGCAGCCTGCCGCCGCTGCGGCCGTCTTCCCCGGCCTATCGGGCAGAAAAGATGGGGCTACCCCGCCCTAGTGGTTGGACCGGTCCGGTCCGGGGACTAACCGGGTCCGATAGGATGGGGAAGTGCGGCTGCCACGGCGCCATTTGGGGGGGGGGGTTCAAGCCGATTTCGCCCCCAAAATGCCCTAGATCGGATCAGAACCTGATCTAGAGCTTTATTTTCATATTTTTTAAGTTTTAGCATTTTTAAAGGACTAATCCGGAGTAATTCCGGCTCATTATTTCTTCAGGTGGATCGCTCGGAATCGGACCAATCTGATCCGATCCGAATCGGATAGGTACCCACCGATCTAGTGGCTGATTACGATCCTGCAAACCTTGACCACTGCAGCCAATTCAGTGTTGAACTGGCATACCTAGGTCAGATCAGAGAAAAATTGATCGACCTTTTGTCCCTTGAGAAATTTTTTTTTCATGTTTTTGGAAGGGTGGATCCAAAAGAATCCCAGGTTGGATTTTCTTAACTTGGATCAACCTAAATCGGCCAATCCAATCCTAATAGAATTTGGCACTAGCCGATCTAACCTTTCTTGACCAAGCATGAACTGCAATGAACCAACCTAAAATCGTCCTGGACTAAGATGAACCGGCTTGAGCCAAGCTGGAGGCTGCTGAACCAATCTTAAATCCGAGTGAATCAGCCTAACCGATCTGAGCAAGAGTGAATTAGGCAGGCCAGCATTTTAACTGCAACTAAACAAATTTGAGCAGGTCAAAACTGATGCAAATGAGAAGGGAAGATGTGGTGGAAACCCTAAGTTGAAGCAGGTGTTTGGATGGCATTGGGTGTTGTCGGTGTCATAGAGGCTGACGACCAACAGTTTGTGCAGGGTGGAATTATACCTTGGGCAGTCGTGGATACCAACAAAGGTTGGCATGATGCTAGGAAGTTAGTCACGGATTGTAGAATCGGCTTGGCATGATGCTAGGAAGTTAGTCACGGATTATAGAATCGGCTTGGCATGATGCTAGGAAGTTAGTCATGGATTGTAGAATCGGCCAATCTAGATTGGGATCGGCCGATTCTTGGATCAAACTGGCCATGGCCAATCTGATTCTCGACAGAATCATCAATCCGGAGAAAACATCCATTGGAAACGGTGTTTTTGGACAGAATCGGAGCCAGAATTGTTCGAATTGGTCGATTTCGGAACGATTCTGGTGATTCCATGCTGGAATCGGCCGAAAATGGTGCCGCAGAGGCCTGAGGCTGCGGTGACATTTGGGGGGGGGGGGGTTTCAAGCCAATTTCACCCCCGAAATGCCCTAGATCAGATCGGAATCCAATCTAGAGCTTTCTTTTCATATTTGTTTTAGGTTTTAACACTTTTTGAAGGAATGATCCAGAGCAATTTTACATCGTTATTTCTTCCGGTAGATCGCTCGGAATCAGACTGATCCAATCAAATCCGGATTGGATTAGTACCCACCGATCCGGTGGCCGATTCCGATCCTACAAACCTTGAAGCTAGTGTTGTAGGCGATGTCAGGTGGTCCACAACCAGAGGAGCAAGAGAAAGAGAAAGGGAGAGAAGGCCTCCTCAGCTCCAAGGTTCGCAGGATAGAAATAGAGGGCCAGATTGGCCGGTGTCAATCTAATCTAGATTAGGTTGGATTAAATCAGACCAATTCAGACCAATTCTTTGAATGAAATCCCAATTCAAAATTGGTCTGGATCAATTTTAATTTTTTTCTTTTCATAAAAAATTAAAAAAATCATGATAAATGCTAATATAAATAGGAGAGCTCCAACATCTAACCCACTTTCATGCAACTATCACTCTCCGTAAGACATATCAAGACAAGTGGATATAAAATAGCATGACATCTTCATTCCAATAAATAAATAAAATAGTACAATTCATATACAATAAAAATGATACATTTTCATCACCACCATCCGCAGAATTAACATTCATAGTTTTCATTATCTTGATTCTCTTGAATGTTTAATAGAAATTGATCAGTTATGAATGACCCATATCAATATTAAAATAATGATTCAGCCCTCTAACTAAAATCATACATATTATCTGATGTTGGCACTAGAAAAGTGGATGGATAAACTGACTTGAAATTTTAACCGGGTTCTAGATGATTTTCTGCCACATACTCATTAAAAAAAATCTACCTGATTTAGCAGAGACTTCTTCCACTTGAATGTTGTCTCTAACTCAAATCATTAGGACATGTTCCACTTATATGTGCACTGCTCAAAGAACCATCTTCTCCTCCTTCATCTCCACCTCTACCTTCACCACTGTGTGAACCTCTTTTTTCTGCGTCTGTTCTTTAGAAAGAAAGACATCTCCGGACTTTTCTAGGAAAATAGGTGATATCCTAAAAATACTAGGTAGTCCGGTGATAGTTTAAAAATATTAGAACCGAGGTTCGGGTTCTTTGAAAATTTCATTTTTGACCCTTCTCCGCCGGATGGTGCGAGTATCCGGCGTTAACTTACATCGAGCAACGGCTCGAACGCCTTTGATTAACCATCGTGGCAACCTGTTTTTGGAGACATGCACATCCACAAAATAAAGCAAAGAACTCAAAAGGGCAACGGCCTTTTGGGTCTGATCAGATGCAAACCGTTTTGTTCGGGTTTGATTTTATTTGTTGGTTGACTTGAAGTCAGTTTTGTTGTTTTTGGGTTTTGACTCAATTTGTTTGATTGATTCGGTTTTGTTGTTTTTTTTGTTTGATTTTGATTTTGGTTGATTCAAGTTGTTTTGGTTTGTATCTGTTTGATCTTTGGACTTAATTGGTTCAAGTTTTTGTTTTGATTTCAGTTTTGATGTGCTTAAAGTTTTAAGCAATTTGGTATTTGTTGTTTGGTTGGTTTTATGAATTTTCAGATTTCTGATTTTTTCTGAATTTTCTGGTTTTGAGTTGATTTTGATCCATTTTGGGTGTTTGGAATGTTGTTTATTTGATTCCTTTTGGGAGAAGTTAAGTGAATTTTCAGATTGCCAAAAATCAGATTTTTGAAGCTGGCCAGAATTCGTTTTGAGGGATTGCTTAAATCTGATTTTTGTTGGTTGCAGATTTAATTTGAAACCTGATTTTTGATGGTTGACAGATTTAATTTGAATCTGAATTTTGTTTTGGCAGATTTTGTGTTTGAAATCTGATTTCGGTTTGATTTGCTTCAAAAACCGGTTCAATCTTGTTGAAGATCGGTTGTTTGTTGAACCGGGACAAGTTGAATTTCAGATTCTGTTCATTTCTGATTTTTTGACTTTCAGATTTGATTTTCTGTTTTTTTTTTATTTTTCTGTTTGAATTCCCAGATTGGGTTTGAAATGATTTTATTTTTGGTTTGGCGGTTTGCATCGCCTCCGACCCATCAGGTCACCTTGGATGCCCGATTTCATGCAATTCAAATTGACATCGAACTTCATTTCATTGAAAGATGGGGGGAAGTACATCGGTGTACAAAGTGATTGGTCCTTCTCCCAATATAGGTTTATCTCCACTACTTTGGAAAAATTTTGGCATTACGACGGCATGCCGGCTATTTTTCCAACTTAGTGAAAATTTACCCATCCAAAATAGCCAGCCTTAGCTTAGCCATATTGGGGGAAGGAACCGCTGGCTACGGGAGCATGCCCGCGCCACCGTCCGGATCGACATCCCGGGGCGGACCCGGGGGGAGTCGTCCAAGGTTGGAGTCCCCGCGAAGGGTGGAGTCCTTAATTTAATATTGCTTTCGCATTCTGGATTTTTTATTTGTTCATTTTTTGAACAAGGCCATGGAGGCCGGTTCAATTTTATCGGCGTTCCGAGCCGGCCTTCAATCTTCATAGGCCCGCCGGGCCTGTCTTGTACTGTTTGGGCCGGAAGGGGCTGTTGGAGAGCTGCTGCACTTCTGGAGCTGCCTGACCGGACCGACTTGGAAGGCCACCCGGCTAAGCCCATGGCCCGTCGTACGGTTTCCAAGGGGGGCCGGGCTGTCACCTTCAAGTCAGCCCACCTTCTGGCTGCTGTCCACCGCTTCATTGGGCCTCTGCAGAACCTGTTTTGGGAGTTTTCTCCCCTGCTGCAGCGGCCTGGAGTGTGGGCAGTAGAGGCTGAGACATGACCTGTGTAGGGGTCTGGTTTGGAGACGGACAAGGCCTGTGTAGGGGTCTGGTTTGGAGACCGAACAGGACCTGGTTGAGGTCTGATTTAGGGACCGGACAGGGCCTGTGTAGGGGTCTGATTTGGAGACCGCTTGGGACCTGTTTGGGGTCTGGTTTGGTTTTGGGTGGGCCGAAATGGGCCTGCACAAAGGGCATTTCAGGCTCTGATTTGGGACCTGATTGGTGGGCTAAACAGGCCTGCACAAAGGGCAATGTGGCCAGACCTGGGTCTGATTTCTGGAGACTGATCAGGGGGCTGTGAGGGGTCTGTTTAATGGGCGGCAAGGAGGGTGAGGACAGCAGGCTGAAAGAAGGCCGATTGGGGGCCTGTTTTTGGGCCTGGATTGGGGGCCGGATTTGGACTAGCAATGGGCCTGGATTGGGGTCAGTTTGGGGCTGAGAATGGACCTGTTTGGGGACCAGAACCGGGTCACAAGGGGACTGTTTTGGGGTCTGAACATGGACCTGCAGGCGGGCCGAAACATGGGCCTGGGGATGGGCCGAACATGGGCTGTATATGGACCTGGATTGGGGTCGAGTATGGGCTGGGAATGCACCTGTTTGGGGACCTAAAATGGCCTGTTCAGGGGTCAGTGTAGTCCACTCTAAGGGGGTTTAGTTGGGCCGAGATGAGGCATTTTCTGCAGATGAAGAAAAGGCAGAAAAGGGCTGCTAGAACAGGTTGAAAAGAGTGCCCTTAGAGGGCTACATAGCTAGTACGTACTGCTCCTTCCTACCTTGTCTTCTTCTTCTCTTCTTTCTCTTCTTCCTCTTGGCAGCAGGCAGCAGGTGCAGTGGGCAGCAGGTGCACAGTGGGCAGCAGGCGCAGTGGGGGCAGCAGGTGCACAGTGGGCAGCAGGTGCAGTGGACAAACTGGCAGCCTATCGGCGTCTGAAGCAACCCCCCCTCTGGCTGGTGCGCCTCCCTCTTTTTATAGAGGCTGGAGGGGGAGATGAAGAGCCAGCAGGTGGCTTGTACGTAGGCCTCTTGGCCTCCCCCCTGCAGTTACTCAATTTATTCCAATTTATTGACCTGCTGTCCCTTGACCTTCCCCCTTCACAAAACTGTTGGGGGGCTGTGCTGGCAGATGGGTGCGTACATTTTAATGCTGAGGTGGCAAGTGTGGTGCGCAGGATGATGCTGGACAGGTCAACTGGGCCTGTTGACTGGGCCAATTGGCCTTGACCACAGCCCACTTCTCCCTTCCCATGGGCTGTACGTAGGTGGATTTCAAGGAGGGCCAGAAAATAATTATTTAAATGCAAACAAAGGCTGGTCAGCTAGAATTTGGGCCGATGGGCCCATGGAGGGCCTGATTTGCCCAATTGAGGGCTGAACCAGCCCATTTTTCTTTGCTGATTTTTCTTTTGAGAAAAATTGACGCCAACAAATGCCCCCCACGGGTGGTTCCTTGGAGGCGAGTGTCGACATGGGAGACGGGAGACGACAAGGGATCGCCCGTGTAAGTTGGCACTTGGCCCGTCCTGTTTGAAGCTTCTCCGGATCAGGAAGGGCTTGGGCCCTCAGAGATGAACGTTCCTCGTCATATTGAACTCTGCTGCTGCTCTCCCTTGATTTGTGGGGCTTTGCTTGAAGCTTTCCGCCATGGTTGATGCAGACTTGTTGTCACATACATACCTTCCACTCAACCCTTTTTTTTGAAATTTTCCTTTTTTTTTTGTTTTTTGTTTTTACTGACCCGGCTACCTACTTTTAGGTTTTCACCCGGATCAGCCCCCTTGATGTTTTGCCTACATGCCTCCGAAGAGGTTTTCATGTAGCGGGGTTGCCTGATTTTGCCTAGAGCGCCTTTTCAGGTTTTCACTCTAGCAAGGCTCCCCCTTTTTTTTGACACTTTTGCTCTTGGTCGGTCGCTATTTGGGTGATCGGCCAAGCCCGTCGGGCACCTTTCCTTTTTCAGCCCTTTTTTGTTTGTTTTTTTTTTGTGGGGAATTAGGGCTTCCCTCAAGCCGCATGCACCATTGGATTTGGCTACGTATGAATTTCAACGTAGTCAGCATGAAATGTGGGGCTTTCTGTGGATATGGATTTCAACCCGATGTCAGGAGACTCTCATTGTGGCGTTTGACCAAGTATGGATTTCAACTTGGTCAGTGACACGGAGACTTTGCATCTTAAGGACCTTGCGAGTGGGGCTATGAGTCCACTCGATCCACCAGATGGACTTGTGAGTTCAACTTGTCAAAGAGACCCGACTTATAGAAAAATAGGGCTTGTTCGGTCCGACCAATGGCGCGGAGGCTTTGTGAACCGCGGCGGGCCGGAGTGGCCGTCACGATATAGTTTGACAACGGTAAAGACCAAAAGGTTGGAACGGTGGGAACTTCGATCGCCATCGAGAGCAAAGATTTTCTTTCGAGGAATCGTCGGGGATTGGAGGAATCAAGACGACATGAAGTTTTGGTGGCACCACCAAGATCGAGATCATCAAGATAGTGCAAAATTTGTGAGCCACCTTTACCGGAATGGTTAAGACGGTATGCAGTTGTGTTTGCTTCTTCTTTTTCTTTTTTATTTTTTCTTTTTTTTCAATTTTTTTTTTCATCCATTTTTTTTTCTTTTCTTTTTTTTCTTTTTTTTCTTTTTTGCAGGGAATTAAGGCTTCCCTCAAACCGTATGCGAAGATTTTGGATGGATTAAGTCAGGAATGAGTTCTTGACTTGACTTTGGATGTTTGGAAGTCCTATGGAGCATTGAGGTCCACCGGATTGGTGCATGGATTTCTGAGGAACCTATGAGTGGGGTTATGTGTCCACTCGGTCCTCGGGAATTTCGATTTGATCCTACAGGAACACGTCGAGCGGGGGCTATGTGTCCGCTAGGTCCTTTGGAGAAAATTTGGGGTGCAGTATGGATTTCAACTCCGACCTATGCATTGTGGGGATCCCTTGCCGAGTTTGGATTTCACCTCGTGGAACAAGAGTTTGAAAGATCCTAGGGAACATGTGAGTGGGGGATATGTGCCCACTCGGTCCTTCGGAGAATTTTTGATGTCAAGGAACATGTGAGTAGGGTTATGTGTCTACTCGGTCCTTTTGCAGAGGTTTGGATCTTTCGGAACATGTGAGCGGGGCTATGTGTCCGCTCGGTCCTTCGAAAAAAATTTTGGATCCTTCGGAACATGTGAGCAGGGCTATGTGTCCGCTCGGTCCTTCGGAGAATTTTTGAATCCTATGGAACATGTGAGCAGGGCTATGTGTCCACTCGGTCCTTCGGAGAGGGTTTGGATCCTTCGGAACATGTGAGCAGGGCTATGTGTCTACTCGGTCCTTCAGAAAAAATTTTGGATCCTACAGAACATGTGAGCAGGGCTATGTGTCCGCTCGGTCCTTCGGAAAGATTTTGGGTCAAGTATGGATTTCAACCTGACCTCATGGTTGTCAGGGGATCTTGCCGAGTCTCGGATTCCACCTCGTGAAGCATAGAGTGAAAAGATCCATATGGGAGCGTGAGTGAGTGGGGATATGTACCCACTCGGTCCTTCGGAAAAATTTTTGATGATGGGATTCTTGGTGTACCATCGAGGCCGGCGTGGCCAGGATGGTGAAATTTTTTTGTTTGAAAGAGTCCTAAGGAACATGTGAGTGGATTTATGTGTCCACTCGGTCCTTCGGAAAATTTTGATGATGAGAATTTTGGTGGACCATCAAGATTGGAATAGCCAGGATGGTGGGTTTTTTGTTTGAAAGAGTCCTAAAGAACATGTGAGTGGATTTATATGTCCACTCGGTCCTTCGGAAAATTTTGACAAAGGGGATTTTTGTAGACCATCAAGACTGGAGCAGTCAGGACGGTGGGGATTTTTGTTTGAAAAAGTCCCAGGGAACATGTGAGTGGATTTATGTGTCCACTCGGTCCTTCAGAAAAAATTTTGATGAGAATTTTTGTGGACCATCGAGACTGGGATAGTCAGGATGGCGGGAAATATTTTTGAAATGACCCAGAACAAGGGTTCAGAGAGTCCTAAGGAGCATGTGGGTGGGTTTGTGTATCCACTCGGTCCTTCGGAGGAGTTTTGATTGATTTTTTTTGGTAGACCATCAAGACTGTAGTAGTCAGGATGGTGGGGATTTTTGTTTGAAAAAGGGTCCTGGGAACATGTGAGTGGATTTGTGTCCACTCGGTCCTTTCGGAGAAGTTTTGACAAAGGGAATTTTTTCAGACCATCAAGACCTGAGCGATCGGGATGGTGGGGATTTTTGTTTGAAAAGATCCTAAGGAACATGTTGGTGGGTTTGCGTCCACTCGGTCCTTCGGAAAATTTTTTTGATGATCGTTGAGACCTGAAGGGTCGGAGCGACATGGAATCTTTTAGTAGACCATCAAGACCGGAGTAGTCAAGATGGTGAGAATTTTGTAGACCATCGAGACTAGGGTGATCAAGATGGTGGGGACTTTTTAGTTTGAAGATCATCCAGAATGAGGGCTCCGGATGTTCCTAAGGAGCATGTGAGCAGGGCTATATGTCTGCTCGGTCCTTCGGAGAGGTTAATGATGAGGATTCTTGGTAGACCATCAAGACTTGGAATAGTCGAGATGATGTTTTTTTTTGTTTTTTTTTGTTTTTTTTTTGTTTTTTTTTTGTTTTTTTGAAAATAATTCAAAACAGGGGTTCAGAAGGTCCTAAGGAGCATATGAGTGAGTTTGTGTATCCACTCAGTCCTTCGGAGAAGTTTGATGATGAAAATTATGGTGGACCATCAATTTGGAATAGCCAGATGGTGAGAATTTTTGTTTGAAAAAAAAAGGTCTAAGGAACAAGTGAGTGGGTTTGTGTCCACTCGGTCCTCCGGAGAATGTTGATGTTGAGAATTCTTGCATTAGACCGTCAAGACTTGGAGTAGTCGAGAGATGGTGGGAATTTTTTGAAAAAGGCCACAGGAACGTGGGAGTGGGGTTTTGTGACCACTCGGTCCTTCTGGAGAAGTTGATAAGAAATTTTTTTGTGGACCATCGAGGCGGAATAGTCGGGATGGCGGATTTTTGAAATGACCCTGAACAGTGGTTCGGAGGGTCCCTAAGGGAGCGAGTGAGTTTGTGTATCCACTCGGTCCTTCGGAGGAGTTTTTTTGTTGGTAGGCCATCAAGACTGTAGTAGTCAGGATGGTAGGGATTTTTGTTTGAAAAGACCTGAAGAACATGTGGGTGGGTTTGTGTGTCCACCCGATCCTTTGGAGAAGTTTGATGACTGCCAAGTCCTGAAGGATTAAGACAGTGTGAAAATTTTGGTAAACCATCAAGACTGGAATAGTCAGGATGGTGAGAATTTTTGTGGACCATCGAGACTGGAATAGTCAGGATGGCGGATTTTTGAAATGACCCAGAACAAGGGTTCAGAGATTCATGAGCGTATGAGTGAGTTTGTGTCTCCACTCGGTCCTTCATAGAAGTTTGATTTTCTTTTTTTTTGATTTTTTTGATTTTTTTTATCGACCTAACTGCTCTTTTGTAGAGTTTTCACTCAGGTCGACCCCCTCAGACATTTTGCACGCGCGTCCCTTTCGCGGGATTTTCACACGGCGGGTTATCCGATTTTGCCGAGGCGCCTTTGCTCGTGGATTTCGCCTCTCGATTTCTTTTCTCTTTTTATCTTTTTTTGTTTTTGTTTTTTGTTTTTTTTGTTGTTGTTTTTGTTTTTTTTGTTTTTTTTGTTGTTGTTTTTTTTTGACACTTTTGTGGTCGGCGACAACGGCCCATGATACATTGGCCGGCCCCATATTGTGAGGACAAGATGGCTGGATGATGTAACCCATTGACCAGCATGTAGACATCGATGATGTGCCGTGTTCACGGTGTAGTTGCTTGGTTGTCCAGTTTTGGGTGAACCTGAGGAGGGTATACCAGTTGCTCCCCTATGTTGATGACCTTGTCGCGGATCATAGCTTCGGCCAAGTCTTTGAAACAAAAGCAGCCCTCGCTGTGCCCCAACATTACGCGGTAGGGACGGTTGGGCTCGTCGATCCTTCCGGCCTCTCGGGGGCGCTTGATTTCATGAGGTTGATTAGGTTGCTCTCCATGCAGGCATCGAACAACCTTCTTGTGTATTCTTGTCGGAATGAGTATGGCTTAGACCGACGCTCCTCCAACGAGATCCTTGTCCTCGTGTTGTCAGGAGTTTCCATCATAGAGGAAGATGTCGTGGCATTTTTCCTGCCCCCGTTGTTGTTCTTGTTTCTTGTGGAGGAGAAAACATCGACTGTATTGACATCTGTCAATTGCTTGTCCTTTGTTGACTTTGACCTGGCTGTTGCCGTTGGTGGGCTATTGAAGTAGAAGCGTTCAATTTCGGCCACCGTGATATTTAGGTCGTCGAAGGTCCGGACTCGGTTCCCAAGACCTTCTTTTGGATTTCGGGCCGTAGGCCCTTTTAGTGCCACACGCTCTTCATTTAACGGCGGATTTCACGCAAGATCCCTCCGGCGGCGTATGTAATCGACCGCCGTTTCGTCTCTGAAACATGGTGGTTAGTTCGACCAAAGTGTACGGCCGTTCGAGAAATTCGATCTCTCGGTAAATTTTCGTTGCATGTACGCCGTCGACTATCGAGCTTGGCCGAGCTTTGAATACCACTCAAACGCTTATTTGTGCCGGTGAGAGTGGTGGCGGTTATTTGAGTAGATATGACTCGTTGTATGCCGGCTCTCCCGTATGAGTGAAATAGAGAGCCGGATATTCCGCAGGGGACCCGAGCCCGTCGAAATTTGGAACATTTTGGGAACTTTAGAAATTCCTCGAGCGACCTCGCGTATTGGTGATGCAATGGATAGGGAGCTTGATATCGCCCACGATGTGGCCTTCGTTATGTTGTGCGGTCTATTGGCAATGAGTTGCTCAATCATATCCCGTTGAGCGGGCTCCCGAGCGAAATTGCGGAGGCGGCGGCCGGTAATGGTGCATTACTGTACGTCATCATCCCCAAAGATCCTCGGCGGTTCGGCGGCTGGCGAACCCGAGGTTGTGGCGAAGAGGTTGGCGGCTCGACCTCGGGGCGACGCAGGTCGTCCGCAATTTCGTCTCGCCCCCGAATGCTTCGAACCGGTTGAAGTCGAAGTAGACCCAAGACCGGCACAAGAGCCTTCAATTGCGATTTTCTCTCGCCAAAATCCTCTGTGAGGGCGGAGGGTGCGTCCTCATTGTTATCATCGTGTGCCGAGAAGACTCGACAATTGCGATCGGTCGCCGTGCCGAATGGCCGCGCGTTGCGGGCCCCTGGTCGGGCGTGGTCTTGGAGACCTCGGGGGCGTCGTCGTGACGGTCGCTCGTCTTTAGTAAGCATGGCGCAGACAAACATCCGTATCTTGTCTTCGCCCCCCGTGGTCGAGATGTGGCGGAGTTGGCCGGGTGAGTTCGGGATTTTGACCCGCAACGTGGCCCCGTATCGAGCATCGCGGATGACCGGCTGGAGGGGATGGTCTGCGGGGAACATCGGCTTTTGCCATACTTGTTTCGAGCGCTTCGGGGCAGGGTTTGGGACCTTGCCCGGTTGGCACGAGCATTGTTTGATATATTATGGCCACCGCGGAGCTGGCTTGTCGGGGGAAACTTGCCCCCGCTAAGTGTGACATCTGCCGAGTTGTTGACCCGGTGTAGAGTCTTGTTGAGGAATTTCCTATCATTTCGGTATGTGGTGCCGATAAGATCGTCGGCGGACCGACCGCTTGATAGGGGGACGGATGACAGGTGGTGCCCTCGCCAATTTTCTCGATTTGGACCGCCTGGTCGGCCCGTTTGTAGAATAGGGACCAAGGGCTGGTCCTCGCCCGACGGCGTTTTCCTTTCGAGTTGATGGCCGGCTTAAGCTTTGGTTGTTTATATGAAAGGATGTCCCCTTTCCTTTGCTTGTGCCGGCCGCCGGGTTGGCCGGTCTTTCGGGGGCGAACAGAGGGGCTTGCCCTTCCCCGGGTGTTTAGTGCGGCGAGCTGCGGGTATTACGATGCCCCCGTCGATCCCTTTCAAACGATCTAGATGGAGAATCGGTTGTGCAGCGGTAAGGTGCCGAGCCGTGCGGTTGGCGGCGTCATTCCTTCACGAGCACAATGGATGTTTCATTTAGGGTCGAGGACGCGCCTCACCCCCGGCAGGTATTGGATGTCCACGACTTTCGAGGTTTGGCGAGAATTGTGCTCGATCGAGCTTCGATGGTCCATTGTTGTGGTGCGGGCGCGGGCCCGAGTTGTCGATGGCTTGGTCCACCGGAAGTGACTCTCGCGGGGAGTCGCTGAATGCCCCCGGTTGTGATGTCTTTGTAGGCAGGCAGGGTGCCCTGAAGGTTGCCCGAAGCAGCCGGAAGGGATATATCTTCTCTTCGTTGGCGATCGGAGTTTCCAGCATTGCCCCCAGTCGGTTGGGGAGCAAAACAACTCTCGGGAAGTTGCCTGCACCGATGTCACGTCGTTCGACGTATGCCTCAGAATGGGCGACACCGCTGTTGACGTCCATAAGTCCTGTAGACAACAAGACCGCTCGATCAAATGCGAGATTTTTTTTCATTGAATTGAAGATAGTGGATGTGCATCTCCCAGGTTGCCACGACGGAAAGATGAAAGGAAAGAAGGGTCCCACCGGGCGTGCCATTTGTGAACCTCTTTTCGTACTGTTCTTTAGAAAGAAAGACATCTCCGGACTTTTCTAGGAAAATAGGTGATATCCTAAAAATACTAGGTAGTCCGGTGATAGTTTAAAAATATTAGAACCGAGGTTCGGGTTCTTTGAAAATTTCATTTTTGACCCTTCTCCGCCGGATGGTGCGAGTATCCGGCGTTAACTTACATCGAGCAACGGCTCGAACGCCTTTGATTAACCATCGTGGCAACCTGTTTTTGGAGACATGCACATCCACAAAATAAAGCAAAGAACTCAAAAGGGCAGCGGCCTTTTGGGTCTGATCAGATGCAAACCGTTTTGTTCGGGTTTGATTTTATTTGTTGGTTGACTTGAAAGTCAGTTTTGTTGATTTTGGGTTTTGAATCAATTTGTTTGATTGATTCGGTTTTGTTGTTTTATTTGTTTGATTTTGATTTTGGTTGATTCAAGTTGTTTTGGTTTGTATCTGTTTGATCTTTGGACTTAATTGGTTCAAGTTTTTGTTTTGATTTCAGTTTTGATGTGCTTAAAGTTTTAAACGCAATTTGGTATTTGTTGTTTGGTTGGTTTTATGAATTTTCAGATTTCTGATTTTTTCTGAATTTTCTGGTTTTGAGTTGATTTTGATCCATTTTGGGTGTTTGGAATGTTGTTTATTTGATTCCTTTTGGGAGAAGTTAAGTGAATTTTCAGATTGCCAAAAATCAGATTTTTGAAGCTGTCCAGAATTCGTTTTGAGGAATTGCTTAAATCTGATTTTTGTTGGTTGCAGATTTAATTTGAAACCTGATTTTTGATGGTTGACAGATTTAATTTGAATCTGAATTTTGTTTTGGCAGATTTTGTGTTTGAAATCTGATTTCGGTTTGATTTGCTTCAAAAACCGGTTCAATCTTGTTGAAGATCGGTTGTTTGTTGAACCGGGACAAGTTGAATTTCAGATTCTGTTCATTTCTGATTTTTTGACTTTCAGATTTGATTTTCTGTTTTTTTTTATTTTTCTGTTTGAATTCCCAGATTGGGTTTGAAATGATTTTATTTTTGGTTTGGCGGTTTGCATCGCCTCCGACCCATCAGGTCACCTTGGATGCCCGATTTCATGCAATCCAAATTGACATCGAACTTCATTTCATTGAAAGATGGGAGGAAGTACATCGGTGTACAAAGTGATTGGTCCTTCCCCCAATATAGGTTTATCTCCACTACTTTGGAAAAATTTTGGCATTACGACGGCATGCCGGCTATTTTTCCAACTTAGTGAAAATTTACCCATCCAAAATAGCCAGCCTTAGCTTAGCCATATTGGGGGAAGGAACCGCTGGCTACGGGAGCATGCCCGCGCCACCGCCCGGATCGACATCCCGGGGCGTACCCGGGGGGAGTCGTCCAAGGTTGGAGTCCCCGCGAAGGGTGGAGTCCTTAATTTAATATTGCTTTCGCATTCTGGATTTTTTATTTGTTCATTTTTGGAACATGGCCATGGAGAGCCGGTTCAATTTCATCGGCGTTCCGAGCCGGCCTTCAATCTTCATAGGCCCGCCGGGCCTGTCTTGTACTGTTTGGGCCGGAAGGGCCTGTTGGAGAGCTGCTGCACTTCTGGAGCTGCCTGACCGGACCGACTTGGAAGGCCACCCGGCTAAGCCCATGGCCCGTCGTACGGTTTCCAAGGGGGGCCGGGCTGTCACCTTCAAGTCAGCCCACCTTCTGGCTGCTGTCCCCCGCGTCAGTGGGCCTCTGCAGAACCTGTTTTTGGGAGTTTTCTCCCCTGCTGCATCGGCCTGGGTGTGGGCAGTAGAGGCTGAGACATGACCTGTGTAGGGGTCTGGTTTGGAGACGGACAAGGCCTGTGTAGGGGTCTGGTTTGGAGACCGAACAGGACCTGGTTGAGGTCTGATTTAGGGACCGGACAGGGCCTGTGTAGGGGTCTGATTTGGAGACCGCTTGGGACCTGTTTGGGGTCTGGTTTGGTTTTGGGTGGGACGAAATGGGCCTGCACAAAGGGCATTTCAGGCTCTGATTTGGGACCTGATTGGTGGGCTAAACAGGCCTGCACAAAGGGCAATGTGGCCAGACCTGGGTCTGATTTCTGGAGACCGATCAGGGGTCTGTTTAATGGGCCGCAAGGAGGGCGAGGACAGCAGGCTGAAAGAAGGCCGATTGGGGGCCTGTTTTTGGGCCTGGATTGGGGGCCGGATTTGGACTAGCAATGGGCCTGGATTGGGGTCAGTTTGGGGCTGAGAATGGACCTGTTTGGGGACCAGAACCGGGTCACAAGGGGACTGTTTTGGGGTCTGAACATGGACCTGCAGGCGGGCCGAAACATGGGCCTGGGGATGGGCCGAACATGGGCTGTATATGGACCTGGATTGGGGTCGAGTATGGGCTGGGAATGGACCTGTTTGGGGACCTAAAATGGCCTGTTCAGGGGTCAGTGTAGTCCACTCTAAGGGGGTTTAGTTGGGCCGAGATGAGGCATTTTCTGCAGATGAAGAAAAGGCAGAAAAGGGCTGCTAGAACAGGTTGAAAAGAGTGCCCTTAGAGGGCTACATAGCTAGTACGTACTGCTCCTTCCTACCTTGTCTTCTTCTTCTCTTCTTTCTCTTCTTCCTCTTGGCGGCAGGCAGCAGGTGCAGTGGGCAGCAGGTGCACAGTGGGCAGCAGGCGCAGTGGGCAGCAGGTGCACAGTGGGCAGCAGGTGCAGTGGACAAACTGGCAGCCTATCGGCGTCTGAAGCAGCCCCCCCTCTGGCTGGTGCGCCTCCCTCTTTTTATAGAGGCTGGAGGGGGAGATGAAGAGCCAGCAGGTGGCTTGTACGTAGGCCTCTTGGCCTCCCCCCTGCAGTTACTCAATTTATTCCAATTTATTGACCTGCTGTCCCTTGACCTTCCCCCTTCACAAAACTGTTGGGGGGCTGTGCTGGCAGATGGGTGCGTACATTTTAATGCTGAGGTGGCAGGTGTGGTGCGCAGGATGATGCTGGACAGGTCAACTGGGCCTGTTGACTGGGCCAATTGGCCTTGACCACAGCCCACTTCTCTCTTCCCATGGGCTGTACGTAGGTGGATTTCAAGGAGGGCCAGAAAATAATTATTTAAATGCAAACAAAGGCTGGTCAGCTAGAATTTGGGCCGATGGGCCCATGGAGGGCCTGATTTGCCCAATTGAGGGCTGAACCAGCCCATTTTTCTTTGCTGATTTTTTCTTTTGAGAAAAATTGATGCCAACAATCACCTTGATTTTGTTATTGTGTAGGTGAAATGAACTCTTCCACATCATCATCTGATGATGGTGCCTGAGTACTATCTATAGGATTCACAAGTCTTCACCTAACAACTAGTTTCCTCCTCTTCCCTACTTCCTCTTCTTGCGTACCCTACCTAATACCTCATTGGCCATTCTTCAACGATTTGAATCCACTAAATTTTTTTCTTTTGTGTACTCTTCTAAATAGTAAAAGGACTTGCATCTGAAGTGGCACAAGAAACTGGACCTGTAGTTGTGGCTAGAGCTGGCTCATAGTTGTAATAATAAGTGGATCCTACTAGACTGGAGTTGTATAAGAAGCATGAGTATATTCTTATTCATGCATTTATTAATCTTCATCTTCATCAACTACCATGTCAACCTCTCTTTCGGCCCATGCACGATCAATGAGATCAAATTCTGGAGCTGATTCGACATCCTTGTCCTTCATCCATGATGAAAGTAAATGTTCTTCTTGAAAGAGGTATTCAAAATCAACACCCACTTATGATAATCCCTGGCCACCTGTATCGTATCTTTACTCATAATGAGCATTTGCAAATCTTACAAGCATTTCTTCAAAAAAAAATTTGGTTGTCCTTAATGTTCTTGATTGTTAACCACATATTATAATGACAAAATACTAGTTTATCCAATCTTTCACTCTTCAACATACTCTTTTTTTGTGTGTATTAGACTAAAAGTGCTACAGTTCCTCTTACACTATGATAAATTAATGCTATGACTCAATATTCGTAGTGCAATAACAGCAAGTGAATTCTATCCACTTTGTTATTCACTTGAATCCACCACTCAATTGCAAAAAAACCAGTATAGTAAGTGTGTAATCTTCTTACAAAATAATTTAACATATACCAAATGTTATCAAACATACTAAGAGAAACTTTGTTATATGAATATCATAATCTAGATCTTCGTAGACTCCAATTTGATGATTATGTAATATCATGTGAAATACGATATGCAATATATATTAATTTATTGGTCTTAAAAACTCAATTACCAAGTAAACAACAACTCCCTTCAATTTTCACTTCTAATTTATCTCGTGGAGCCCTACATAAACATTATGTCACTGACAATGTGCCTCTGGATTCAAAACTGGTGTTAAAGATTACAAATTGATGTATTATACTCTAGATTATGAGACAAAAAGATATTGTTATATGAATCATTAGCTATTTGTACACCATATTGTGTCTTTGGGTTCAAAAAATATCTTGCCAAAAGTGAAAGACAGACATTAATAGCAGTAACATATTCCTATAAGACTTAAATGAATAATAAGATATAGACCATTACCAATGACATGAATACCGTAGCGAAGTGTCTTATCCCATTTGTATCTATTATCTTCCTCCATTTCTTTTAACTCTTTTGGATGTTTTTCTTTGATTTTCATCTTTACTTTATCGATTGTGTCATACAAATATCCCATTTGACTTTTGTCATTGGAATCCATCAATCTCAACATATCAGGGGTTCTATAACGTACAAGTAATATTACACTCTTTCTCAACGCCTATTGTCCTCAATAATATGCTCTATCTTTGTTAGAATATTAAACTTGTAATTTCTATTATGTAAGTCAACCATGTCATTGTATATGCTAATAAAAATATGAATCACTTCAAAGCATGTCGATGTCTCAACAGATTTTCTAATGCAATGAAATACTTGACAAATCTCTAGGGACTAAGTCACACTAGATCACGACCATCGATATGTTCACATGATGTGCAAAAGTCTAAAATGCACATATATAAATGATGTAACCAATTATCATTGACTCACTAAGAACATGACAGATGGATCTTTTCAATGTTATCCAACATCAACTCTATAAAGTGTGTAGTGCAAGGTATCCAAAACAAGTGTGGTCTAGTCTCCATCAAATTCTTCTATGAAGTCTTGGATGAAACGTCATTGTCAATGATAAATTACACAATGTTGTCTTCATATATTTTCTCAACAACATCATTTATGAGACAAAATAAATACTCAGCAATTTTTATTTGTCCTTATGCATCTATACTATTTAAGAATGTGGTGCCCTCAGAAAAGCAAATGAGAAAATTTATCATTGATTTCCTTGTAATTCTTGTTCATATGTCGCACATGATAGTGTAACCCCTTTCCTTCTATATTGCCTTAAATCTATCTATCCACGAGATCAATTCATCGACCTCTAAATCTAACCCACCCTTATAAATGTATTTCAAACTTGGGACTCTTAATCCCAGTTCAACCTCTCTAATAGCATCACTCATTGTCTAGAAATATGGGCTAATGGTTGCATGGGCTAGGACACCTACATCAAGTCAAGATAAGTTGATGTTGTTAATATTTACTTCAAATTTCAATAACATAAAGGGACACATTTAAAATAAGTCAAGTATTATATAAACCTGCATGTAGAAACAATTTATAAATATGCTTCACTACCTTCTTTGCAGCCCCTATTGTAATATTAACTCCTTTCAAGATCTACCCACCTATCACTCTGCCTATACATGACCGTGTTCGTTGGCCGAACCGAGTGCAACCGACAAAACTCACTCTCTCAGCCTAATTGAGGTGTAGGGTGAATGTCTTCCACATCCGACTATCTGGTAGTAGATCTTCCTGCCCCTTTCTCCTCTCATCTTTGCAGGCCTAAGCTCTACTTACATTTCTCTTTTTATTTATGCCTCCTCTTCATCCTCAAAACTTCATAAAGACATCTCAAGGTGGGCATAAGATTTTGATGAAAATCTGATGCTTAGCTTAAGTATCATAAAATCTGATTTTGAAAGGGCAATTTCATATCTAATTAACCTTAAGATGCCTAATGGATGCAAGGAAGGCTGGGTCGCAGGTCGCAAGACCCCCAGGCCGACCCGGTCGGACCGGGTCACAACCCCAATTTTTTATTATTTTTTTAAAAAATTCAAAAAAATCAATAAAAATGCAAAAAAAATCCAAAAAATATAGAAAAAACTGAGAAAAATACATGACATGATTTAAACAAATAATATATCAACTTTATTCCGATGTGACGTGTTCTATATTTTTTAGGTAGTTTATATACTCTCCCTATGTCATTTGGGTTAAGTACTCGCCAATAGTTTGGGTTGTTTGACTTGGAAAAGAGATTTTTTTACTAAATAATTACTTAAGTAAGTAATTAACTATTTAAAAAGCTAATGACGTTAATAAGTGACCACTTATCGAAGTAAATTTTTAATTATGTAAAATAAATGACTAACTAATTATGTAACTAAGTAAGTAATTAACTATACCTTCTAACTAATTATCTACTTAAGTAACTACTAAACTAAATATCTAACTAATCTTCTAGCTAACTAGCTATCTAAATAAGTAAATATTAAAAAGAAGAAACTACTTAACTAACTAATCAATGAAACAAGTATTAAATAAATATACTAAATAAACTAGTGAAGTACTTAATGAAATAATTAAGTAAATGAAGAAAAAAATGAGAGCAATGAGAACAAAATTTGAGAGCAATGAGAACTTTGAGGATGAGAGTGAGAGATGAGGGTAAGAGGAGCCCCTTGGGGGCTGAATGCGGGGGCTGGAGGCCCCCCATCCGTTGGCAACGATCATGTGACCATTGCCAACGGTCATGTGGCCGGGTTGCGCGACCCAGCAGGACCCGACTGGCTGGGTCGGCCCGACCGGGTCGCGACTAGGCCGGTCAGGACCAAACCCGACCGGGTCGCAACCCGACAGACCATGAATGGATGTGACATGAATATGGATAATTTAAAATCAACCAAGTTCCCATGCCTAAATCTGGATGTTTGAATGGCTAAATGATCCATATGCTCACCTAAGCATTAAAAATTGAGATTAAGATGAAGAGATGGCCGAGATGGAGACTTCAAAATTGCTCTAAATAAAACAAATGCAAATCTGAATTCCAAATCGAAGTGCCATAAGAACGGATCCTAAAATGATTTCAGATCCATTAAACTTGTAAGTCTAAAATACTTAAATGCTAAGACTTTGAATGAAGACATGATGGATTCCATAAATTCCCAAGTCTAAAATGCCAAGACTTTGATTGGAAATATAATGAGTTTGATAAACCCTAAATCCAAGAAGTATAATATTATGACCTGGAGTAAAACAACATGATAGAAAAGGAGCCAAAATATGTCTATATTAGACCTCGGATCCCATCAATGAACTCTAGAATTCAAAAAAATGACGGTTAAAACCTTGAATGAAGAGAGTAAAATCCACATGCCAAATATGCCTAAATCTCAATTCATGACTTTGATGGAACCAAATGGTTGATGCTGATCTTAAGGATCCCTAAGTCTAAAATGTTAAGAATCCACTAAGTAACATCCTTAAAATGGAAATATTAAAATAAAATCCAAATAATATGCACCTCTATAAAACACAAATTAAACTCAAATAAAACATAACATACTAAGTTTGCATTCCATTGAGTTTATGGGTTTATAGCTCCCATGTGTTACTTTTGTGGATATATGTTTCCAATGATTAAGTTGCATGTGATAGTTAATCAAGGGTGTTCGAATATTCTTGATGTAATTAACATCAGTACTTCGCAAATCTGATGGTTAGAGGTCCAAAGACATATTTTAATAAACTCAAAACATCAATATACAAATTTTTATGCATACCATGTACAAGCTAATACTCCTTTAAGATATCACTTATTTTCATAGTAGTTAATGCTAGTCCAACATAATCAAATTTATTTTCCAAAATAAAAATGAAATAAATTTTTTTATTAAACTTTTTTGAGATTTCACAGCACTATTACCTTTTAAATTCCTGATAGATTTTCTGAATAAAATACATGCAAAAAAAACTTCCATTAACTAGATTCAAATCTCAAGGGGAAAGCACAAAAAGACCAAACTTTTAGAACATTCAGGTAATCATGCCGGGTTAGAAAGCCATGTATTTTCTGTTAGTGCGAATCTTAACTTTCACATGAAGTAGCATGAGGGAAATTTCCCAGCCTGACATATTAAGATGAAACAATTCATGTCTAAAATTAGTCTGGATTTTGCTCTGTTTGCACATGGACAAGCAGTTGGTTAAAATGCCTTATTCTCTCCTATTTTCTTCTATTTTTGTTCTTGCGTGATTGTAATTGCTCTTTTATCCTTTTCTTCCTTCATTTTTTTCATATCGACTATCAGGAAGAGTGTTGTAACCGAAAATTTTCAAAAAAAAAAAAGGGAGAGAAAAAAAGAGAAAACAGGCCAGCAGTTGAAAGAAGACCGGTTGGGCCAGGGGATGAAGCCTAAAACAGCCCAATCGGGCTAACGGTCCATGGAGCTAGCGATCAACGGCCCATAGAGGCCATCTCTTCTATAGCCAGTCCACGTCAGAAAATAAATAAATGAATAAATTGAGAAGACCAGTCGGATTAGAGAAGGAGATCGACTCCCCATCGGACTCTCCCCTGGATTCACCCCCGGATTCAGTGGCCAGCGACAGCAGGAAACTGTCGTACGAAGGCAATAGGCAGATAAGAGGAAAGGGGGGTCGAGCCCACAAAATCCGGGATTGCTCCGAGTCCTTCTCGGAGCCGCAACTCCCATCTCGGGAGGATTCCTACCAGGGGAAGGAGACGGCTCATGCCTATATAAGCTCCCCCCGAGTGTGCGTGCGGAGGCCCGAAGGAGAGACGGGACGGAGAGAAGAGCCCTGCGTGAAACCCCCCGGGAGAGAGCTGTCGAGGGCCGGAGAGAAGTCCAGAAATAGAAGGGCAGAAAAGAGGATCCCCCGAGAGCAATCGACGAACAAGAGAGGAGAGGGTACTTTGCTTCTCCTTCCCACAAGCGTAGGCGGGCCGATCGTCTTCTCCGAGCGAAGCCGCCATCCTCTCCGGAAGCCGCCGTTGCCGAAGCCATCCCCTCCAGAGGCTGCCGCTGCCGTCGCCGGAACCTTCTCCCCCTCCGAAGGCTGTCGTCGCCGAGGCTCCCTCTCCGGAAGCCGCCGTCGCCGCTGAGCTCTCCCCCTTCGTCCGCTGCCGTCGTCTGGTCGGGAGGAGAGAAGGGGCGCCGGGGGAGTATTTTCTCCCACTTTGGTCCACGTCGGACACATAGAGGAGAAGAGGGGCCCACCAGAGAAAAAAGAGGCAAAAAAAAGGAAAAAAGAAAAACGCCGCGGCCGCGCGCGAGAAGCAGCGGCCAGAAGCCGCGCTCGCGGGGAGGAGGGTTGACCTGCGGGTCAACCTATAGTGGGGCCCACCATTGAAGGGTGTTTAAAAAAAAAAAAAAAAAAGAGAAAGGAAGGGGAAGAAGAAGATGGGCTACGGTCCAAGTGACCAGTGGCAAGGAAAAAAGAAAAAAGGATTTTAAAAGGAACAATCAAGTTCAAACTTAAATAAAAATACATCTAATTAATTAAACAAACCGAGGCGAGCATCCGGCCGGCTAAAAACCCGCCTCATGGTCTCGGCAGAACTTAAAAGAATCAAAATAAATGGGCAAGCAATAGGCCGGCTTTAAGCACGTCTATTGACCCATAATTCAAAAAATAAAATAAAACAAACAATAAACGTAAATTAAATAAAAATTCATTAATTAATTCAACAAACCGAGACGAGCATACGGCCGATTAAAAAACCCGCGCCTCATGGTCTTGGCTTAATTTAAAAGAATTCAAAACAACAGGAAAGCAATGGGCCGGCTTTAAAGCACGCCCGACCCTTTAAGGTGGACATACAAAGGTCTATTTGAAAAGACCCCAATGTCTTACCATGCCCCGAAGGGAGGTACTTACCCATTATGCCGTAGGGAAGGTCGTGCGTGATCAACATGCCGACATGCCAAACTACGAGCTAACGAGGTTCAATCGGTGAGATTTAGTCCCCACAAGCTTATCAAAAGCCGGGTGTGCTCAATCTCAAATCGCAAGTCGATTGCCTATAAGCTTGTCAAAAGCCGGGTGTAGTCAATCTCAAACAGCCAGTGGGGGATGCCCATAAGTCTATCAAAGACCGGGTACATGCCGCCCATGAAATGACAAGTTCATCAACTCAGAAGATCGAGATGAGCTAATTTCCCACAAGTCTATCAAAGACCGGGACATGCTCAATCTCAAATCAAAGAGAGGAATGCCCACAAGTCTATCAAAGACCGGGTGTTTTTCCATCTCAAACTGATCAAGCAAGTTCCATGTTCATCAAAGACTCAAAGGGACCGGATTGCTATTCAAGTTGTAAATCATGTCTCATTTTTTGAACAAGTGAAATCCATGTTCGGTAAACAGATTGATGTCTCAAGGAGGAGAGACAATCACATGGAATTTCTGGAATGCAAGACAACAAAAAAAATTAACAAATGATTCAAACAACCTTAAAAAATTCTGAACCTGTAAAAGACTTTAAAATTTTAAAACCTGTAAATCTGAAATCTAAATCTTTATACAACCAAATCCCAAATCAAAACACTCAAACAAATCACGAACTCAATTAAATCCATAAATAGAATCTGAATTCTAAAAATCAAAATTCTGGACCTGTAGCTTGCAGAATCTGCAAAATCAGAAGGCTTAAGACTTGAAACTGGAGTTTAAGACAGGGTCTGAAAAATCTGGATCCACGTGCAGAATTTGCAGGAAGCCTGAAATTTGAAATAAGTCCAAGCTAAATAAAATTCTGCAATCTAGAATTTGGAGATTCAACATCTGAATTCCAGAAGATTCAAAACAAGAAGAAAATCTGGGTTGCTGCAGAATCTGGAGGCTGAGAATTTGGAAAGAGATCCGAAATCTGAAATTTGGAGTAGATTAGAAATCTGAAGACTTAGATCCAGATCTGGAATAAAAAAAAAACAGAAATAAGAGACACGGCGCCAGAGGCCAGAATTCATTTCAAAAATCTGAAATTTGAGCTTAGCAGTGCGGATGTTAAATCCGAAAGTTTGAAGTTCATATCCCTGCAATCTGAAATACAGAAATTCGAAGCTTGAATTGGTGCAGAAGCCTACAAATCTGAAATGCAGAAATCTGAAAATGCAGAAATCTGGAATCTGGGGTCTGATATTTGAAGAGGTCAAATCTGAACTTTGCATTTAAAAACAAGGAATTGGGGGGCTGTAGATGTGCAGATCCGAAATCTGAAATCTGAAATCAGCAATCTGAGGTTTGTGAATGAAAAAATCTGAAAGTTTAAGGCCTACGGCCGAAAATCAGAAGATGAGTCTGCAGGAGATTGGAACTGAAATTCTGAGATCTGAGGTTTCAAATATGAATTTCAAAGATTGAAACTAGTACAAGTCAGAAGCTGATCCGTAAATAGGTGATTCCAAACCATTCAAACCCATAAGAAAATTCAAATTCAAAGCCATCCCAAATCATTTCATAAAATCTGAAAATTGCATAAGAGAGAACCCTGAAACTGTCAAAATCTGCAGGTTTAACTGGAATCTAAATCAAACAAAATTAAACTCAAATCAAACTCAACTCTAATTCAATCAAATCAAACTTCTCTAAGTTATCCAAACTCAAGCAAATCTGAAACTGTGAAATTCGAGATTCGGAAACATTCAATCGAATTTCTCTCAAACTTAAGCTAACTCCAATCAAACTAAAAATCAAACAATAAACAAATTAAATCAAACCCAGATCAAGTTTAAAATGAATTCCCCAAATCAAACAAAATTCAACTGAATTCTAACAAATTTAATGAAACAAACTCAACTTAAACCAAATTCAACATAACCCAAAATTTCTCAAATTAAACCCATAAACAAACTGTCTTTAACCCAAATCAAACTTAAAATCAATCAACAAATTCAAATTGAACCAAAACTTAAATCAATAAACAACTGTCTCAAATTCAAACCAAATTTAAGTCAACAAACAAATCCAGACTGGATCAAACTTAAAATAAATTCAATTAAAATGAACAAATTCAAACTCAAACCCAAATCTCTCTTTTTTTCTGAAATTTGCATAAAACCACAGAACGTCAAATTCACCCAAAACAAATTTTAACCAAAATCAAACTAAAAATCAAAATAATTCAATTTCAACAGAATCCATTTCAAACTTAAATAAATCAAATTTCAACCCCAAACCAAAAGCAATTAACAAATCAAATTCAACTCAAAACTAAATTCAATTTAATCAAATTCAAATCAACTAATTTAACTCAAAACCAATTAAAATTCAACTCAAACTAAATTCAACTCAATCAAAATCAAACCAACAAATTTAATTCAACTCAAATCAATTTAATCAAACTCAAAACAAATTAAGTGCTTGCATTCCACTGATTTCATGAGGCTGTTTTCTCCTATGTGTGAATGTTTATTGTGGATGCATGTTTTCTATTTCAATGGATTGCTATGACGCTTAATCAAGGGTATTCGAGTTATCTCGATGTAATTAACGTCGGATCTTCGCACCATCCGACGGGGAGAGGTCAAAATCAATTTTCAAAGAACCTAACAACCTCAACATATAATTTTGACCCTAGCTAGTACTTTTATGAAATATCATCTATTTTCTTACAAAGTCAATGCTAAGGTCTAATCAAATCAAATTCAAATTCAAAAGGAAAATGAATTTCCAAAACAAAAGAAAGAAATCTTTTTTTGAGATTTTGAGGTTACATCAAAGAGGTATTCCTCCTGATCTTTCATCTCTATAACTAAGAAAGTCTAATGGGAAATTTTGTCAGTTGTACTTGAGAGCTGTCTTGAAAGTGTGCGCAAGTGCACTAGATGCCTTCTTCTCGGAGGATGACAACAAATCATGACAGTTGTACTCCACCACATGGAGGCCTAGGTGACGAGCAACAAACTTTATAACAGTCCGTTTACCGCAACCTGCAACAAGAATTAGTTGAGAATTTTCAATGACATGGTTACAGAAAGAATCGTGTCCAAAAAAGCAAGAATGCAGAAAATCAGAAAAATTATGCACTCAATAAACCCTTAAAAGTACTGTAATATCCTCACCAATAGGACCAAATAATAGCACAGAGACCCTGAACTTTGACAGAAGGGGAGATTGACACAATGTAGGCATAATGATAGAGGCCAGATTATTCACTACATCCCTGTGCAGAGGCACATATTCCGTTGTCTTGCCAACCAGTGAATCAGGAGGAACAGGTGATGCTGCAGCTCCCCCTAAGACAAGTGCTGTATGATTGCAATTTACTCGAAGAAATGGTTCTTCCAGTGGTTCCATAGACATAACCTGAGAATAGAGACAAATGGCCGTAAACAGTTCTGTTAGCTATTCAGGATTCCATTTATTTTTGTCGCTCCATCAGGACAAACCAAGTTCAACGGTGATAGAAATAGATATTAGATGTCTTTAACCTCCCCAAAACCAAGAACTTTTACATTGTGCCGGACATGACTGCTATAAGTATAATCAATCAAAAAAAACATCTAATTCACCAAAGCAAGTAATATATTTATATTAAACTCAACGTATGACAAGAATTTGACGGAGGAAGTTATCTTGCTGTTCACTTATTATCCAGAAGTGGTTTCCAGACTTCCAGTGGATGGATGGATGGATCACGGATGGATGACATTACAAATGAATACCTTGAAGTAGATAATATCATCTAAAGATTTTTCCCTGTTTTTTCGGCTGCAAGATACACATATCTCTGAATTGCAGTTCCAGTTTATGTACACACACAGCATATCACCTCTAGCAAGGAACCTGTCAATTCTGAAGAAATTGTTTAATGCAGTGTCAATCAACTCTTGTCGGTTTTCAGCTTCGGTAGGTGAGTTTCCACATAATGACTGCAGTACACGACACTCGGGTGCCTTCACAAAAGATATCCTCAAATGTGATGCATATCTTTGCATTTCAGACCATGGAGCAAGTTCAATATATACAGGTGCTTTCAATTCCTTTTCCTTCATCTCATTCACTTTGACGTCAAATATAGATCTCACACATTCCTCTCCCCCATGAACAAGGATGTTAAAGCACGAAACATGCAAGCTAATATTAAATGCCAAAAGTGGACTAACATACGCAACATCCCAATCAAATTCAGAGGTACTGCAAGATGATATATAAGATGGAAGAATTCCCATGCAATGTGAACAAGGAAATAAGCCAGTAAGGCTTTTCGATGCTTGATCAGCGGGAGTAACAGGTTTGTCCAATGCAAGAACAGTAGCAACCCTTCCTACATTCATAATAAGATTCTTGACAAGAACCTACAGAACAGTTTAAAATGTTAGTTGCGAACTAAAAAATAAATTAATTATTCCAACTAAAAACCGGGTAAAGATGAGATAAAAAAACATGTACCATGTCAAGTAACAAGCCTATCCTACAGAAAGAGTTTAATATAGAACCAATGTTCCTTCTGAAACAAACTTCAGTTCATTCTTCATAGAATCATAATAGAAGAAAAACAAGAATAATGGTGGCCCAAAACAGATATTTACAAGGTGGCTAACACAGTGAAGGCAATTGAACACTGCCTTGCCGGTTAAAGGTAAGGCAACAGGCAATGCTTGTTTATACACAAAATAGATATTTTTGTCAAAGATTGCATTGGCTTACACCAGCATAAGCTTTAAATAATTTAGTAAAATAAATGCAATCAGTATGTTATACGACAACAAAATATAAGCCCAACACCACATTATTACAAACCAGTAAACAGAGAAAAGAATGCGAACTTGAGAATGGAGATTTTTTGTTTGAAGGCAGCTCAGTGTGGTTTGCAGGATCAACCAATCATCAATCGGGATCAGCTGTGCCAACCTGATCCTTGGGGGGGACCCAATCCCAGGGTTGATTTCCACTGGGATTGAGCCCGACTCAGTCAGATAACCGACTCCGGAACAATCCAAAGCCAGTTCAGAGGGGATCACCCCTTAAGGCAGCAATGGGCAGCAACAGCCACCCCCTGCATCTTCCACACCATGGTTTGTGGAATCGGCTGATCCGAAATGGAATTGGCAAGGGCCAACCCAATCTAGAAGGGAGTCCTATTTCTCCCCTGAATCCCAGCCAAATCTGTCGAAATTGACCAGTTCATCCCCAAATCAGCCGTTGGGTTATTAAGATGGAAAAAAAGACCCAAATAGGACAGAAAAGTTCGTTTGATTCAGGATAAATGAAAATCGGACCAGGACTTAAGTCCCGACCTTTCCTTCTCCTGCGCCCGATGGAGCAGATACCACTTGATGCAACACCCCCTGCACCACTGCCAAAATCCAACGATACCACCGCCGGAACAGATGCTGCCACCCAGCCACCACTGAAATAGACACTGCTGCTGTCTTCTTTTGGCAATTTTTGAAACGCTGCCACTGCCTTATAAGGGCCACTGGCAGCAGCAACATGTTTTGAAGCATGATCAGACTAGAACTAATAATTCGCACCCAGGTCTGTTAAATATGGCCTGGATCTGCTAGATCTGATATGGATCAACTAGATCCACACCAAACTTGCTAGATCTGCTGACAGATCGAGCATATAGTAAATGTTCGTTGCTCACATTTTACAGGTTTAGTTTCAAGTAAATTTGACATTAAAATTTTTTTTGAAGGTGATCATCGGTATGCTCTCTCATTATGTGCTGGAGCCTAGAATACTTATATATTAAAGATATAACCAATTATCCTTGACTCATCAACAACCTGACAAATGGCTTCTTTTGAATATTCTTGGACATCAAATCTACGGAGTGTGAAACGCATGTCACCCAAAACCAATGTAGTCTAACCTCCATCAAATTCTTCCATGTAGCCTTATAAGATATTTCATTATTAGCGACAAATTACACAATGTTGTTTTCACCTATTTCCTCGCTAACAATGCTCATGAAACTAAATAAATAGCCAACAATTTTATTTGGCCTGATGCATCTATACTCTTCAATAATGTGGTTCCTTCGTAAGAGCAGACAAAAAAGTTGACCACTGATCTCTATGGGATTCTTGTTCATCCATCACACATTATACTACAACCCATTTCTTTTCATATTGCCTTGAATCTATCTATCCACGAGGTCAACTCATCGACATCTACATCCAACCCACTCTCATAAATGAATGTCGAAATTAGGACATTTAATCCTAGCTCAACCTCACTAATAGCATCAATCATCGTTAGAAAGTATAGACCGGTATCTACATGGGCTAGGACACCTACATCAACGAGAAAGAAGATACACTTACGTATGTTTGTTTCAAAAAGATGCAAGGCACATTTAAATGAAACTAATTATTAACTTACTTGCAAATGTGTTTGACTACCTTTTTTGCAACCACCTTTGTAGCCTTCATTCCTTTCAAAAACTGCTTGATCGTACTTTGACTTATGCTACTCTACCTATATATGGAGGGAGGTGTCCATCGGCCAAACTAACTACAACTAATAGAACTCAATTTCTCGGCCTAATTGAGATGTAGGGCAAATACCTTTCACATCCAATCGTCTAGCTCTTGCCCCTTTCTCCTCTCATCATCTTTGTGTGCCTGAGCCCTATTTGCATGTATTGCTATTCTTACTTAGTCCTTCTCTTGATCGTCTAAACTTAATAAAGACACCTCAACGTAGGCATGTGATTTTCCTTGCTTTTTTTGACTTTCAGATGTCAATTTTATGTCTCGATGTCCAAAAAACTTTTCGTACAAGTCAGCTCTATGCTCAATTCGTATCTCCCTCTAATATGTTTTCTCAGTTAAATATGCTCTCATCTCTTCTCTCAACTCCTACCGATATCTTGTCATACTCCTTGATATTCTGACTCACCCAACAATGTATTATTTAAAGTAGTAAACACCACCATTTATTTCTTTCTCATACCACTTATATTTCACCCTCTTCTTGCCAACATCTAATATATCCGCGTTGCCATCCAATGTCATGATGTGCGGGGGAACCGCACTCCCCGTTCCACATTTTTCACACAGACAAAAAAATATATAGTTAATATTAAATAAATATAACTAACAATGGGGAAACAATCAAATGGTCAGGACAAGGATCTAGTTTTAGCTCCCAATGGTCGACTATAGGGAGAAAGAAATCGAACAAGTCACCCTTTGAGGTGACTATGATGTAATCACCCCGAGCCACCCCTTGAGTGCTTGTGCAATCACCCTAATCATCTTGAGGGGTGGTGACAATCACCCCCTCGAGGTGACTAATCTGATGCGGGACAAGGATCTAGACCTAGGGTTTTACTTAAGAAACCGTTGCACAATTAGAGAATTATATCAGTTTCACTTCAGAAAAAATCAGAATTAGCAAACAGGAAATTCTAATCAGTTATAACTAGAAATTGGACCAGCAAACAGTCACTAATTAAAGTAATTCAGGAATTTGGCAGTAAGCATATGTAATCAAAAAAATAATCCACACTAATCAGAAATGATTCCAAACAACTAATAACGGCAGTGTAACAAACAGAGTGGCTACTCTATTCCAACAATGTATGCCAACAACACATGTAAAGTGCTAGAGATTCCTACCACTCAAGAGCATGCCAGTAACTTGATATGGCATAATAGACAAACAAAATCACTTATGCAAGAGAAAAGACAGATTCAAGAAATACCTTGTCACTTTAGGAATAGTAATTCTCTTCCCTTTAAAATATCCGAGATATACGACATTACACCACCTCGTCAAAATCAAGAGAAGATACCACAATTCCGTAAAATCCAAAGACAAGAACCAGATCGACAAGGGGAAACCGATTAGGCCTAATAGGCCTCGAATCGAACCTTTTTCCCTTTCTCTTCAAGTAAGGTCAGTTGAATGACCAATCAATAGAGAATATAGATTGAAACAGGTTCCGGCATTTTGTATGGGGTATACAGAACGCCAGGGTAACCTAGGGAAACTTAGTCATCATTTTCAGAAAATGTAACCAACCGAAATCCCACAAATTCCAAAGAACATCCATGGATTTTAAACAATCCAAATCCAACAGCACTAATCAGTAATATGTAAACAGAACCAACTTCAACAGACTAATCGATGGTATGAAAATAAAGGACCAATATCACAGACCAACCGATGATACGAAAATAGGACCAATATCAGCAGACCAATTGATGGTACGAAAACAGAACCAATAAAACTTGATGAGCTGAGCTCATTTTCCAAACCGGATGACCGGCAAGACTGGAGACTGCACCAGCCGTAATATCAAACATACTCATCGTCACTTAAACTGTCAAGACAAGAGACGTAGACTCTCATCCATTCAAATAATCAGTTCAATAACTGGAGACGGACCAGTTCTGTCATATATCATCAATCGACTAATGCAATGGGATGACATAAACTGTAAGCTCCTTCAAGATTATTCAAAAAATATGATATCCGTGGAAGAGAAACTCAGAGGCTACCAAACGGAACGAAAATCCGGGCAACACTCTTAGGAGCTATCAATCTTTAACCGAGAGTTGATGGAAACTCACAAACAGTAACCAAATAGCTCGGATCAGATCTTAGATCCTCAGATCAGTTGTTTCAAAAACCGGACTCAGCATCGTAGAGATAGGGTTTACCGGCTCGTTAGCTGCGAAACACCAAAACAAATGAATAACACCTCATACGAGCAGATCGGGACTCCTAATAGACGAAGCAAAGACCGAATCAACTCGGGATGAGGTTCTGTCAGCTCACCCATCGGGAGGACGCATTGGGGACAATAACTCCAGATGTAGGGATTTCCATCGAGCAAACCAGCCTCAGCTAGAGAAGAGCTGAAGAGGACGTAGATCCAAATGAGGACGAAGAAACAGCGAGCTACGGGAACTCGAACCCCGTCATTCTTGCCGAACAAGATTAGAGAGGGGAAACGTAGATCGTGAGGAGGGGAACACTTTTCTCCAAAGAAGCTAACGGTTTCGAGCACCGGAGAGAGAGATCGAGCTGTGGAAAGAGGAGCTAGGGTTTCGCCATCGCCGGGAGAGGGAGGAGAGCTCGTCGTCGAAACAAGATCGTCACCCGAGAGAGAGAGGGTGTCGCGGTTAAGTGAACCGAGGGGCAAAACGGGAAACAGGAAGCTTCGCGAAGCCAACAAGAGCCAACCGCAGGGGCAAATGTGGAATCAATCGGGATTTCAAATTCATTGCATCATGTCCACTATTTACAAGGTGTGCTCCTATTTATAGGAGTAAAATCAACAAATGGGTGAGAAAATACCCACTAAATGGAAAAAACATCATAAAATGACGTAAAATGCCAAAAAATACAGGACTTGCATCAGAAAATTAAAGGAAAATTTCCAGACATCGTAATTAAAAAAACCATTACTAAAGCCTCTAAAATTCCAGGAAATTCCTAAAATGCCTCTCGAAAATTATTCTCGCTCATCATATAATCTCGGAAAATTATTCTCCTGCCCAAATAGACTCCGCCGGCGTCTTCTACGCCGATAAGTCTTTTCAAATCGGTCTTTATTTCTCGTGTCCTCACCAATTCTCCCTGGCCGAGAGAATTCGACATTGTCGAATCAGTCCCGAACCAAAGATAATACTTTTCCAAGCAATCCGGGTCCGTCCTCAGCTCATCCTCGGGACAACCAAGTATCATCGTACGTGGTCTACCCCGCCAATAACTAGATATTTCGAATTATCCCATCCTTCGCTAATGCTGACTCGTTCATCCATTATGCACTCAACTCCGCTCACGCTCATAAAATTTTCGCCGTTTTCGTGGACTCTCGCATTTTCACTCCAAGGAGGGGCTCGCGGGCTAGTAAACTCACTAGGTAATGTTGTCGGTTCCGATATGCTACCAAATCCGAAATATTAAAAGTCGGACTCATTCCAAAATCGTGTGGCATTTCTAAAACATAAGCATTACTACCTATCCTTTTAATCACCTTAAAAGGACCAGCTCCCCGTTATGCACTTCTTAACGGTCTCTCGAGGAAACTGCTCGTGCGGACCCCCGATCATAACTCAGTCTCCTACTTGAAATTCTTTTTTTCTTTTACGAAGGTCCGCATAATTCTTATATCGTGCATTGCGCGACTCGATACGCCGCCTAATCCGACCATGCAAACTTTTGAGCATGTTCAACAAAAGATTCATACCGCGCCGAAACACGATGAATGCCTAAGTAGGAATTAAATCCATAGGCCGTCTGTGTCCGAATCCGGTGACAATTTCAAAGGGAGTATGACTCGTCGACCTATTTACCGAATCATTGTACGCAAATTCAGCCAATGGTAAGATAGAATCCCAAGTCCGATACATGGTCTCGACTGTGCACCCTAAGCAAATCCCTCGCTCCCGTTTACTACTTGTCCATCGGTTTGGGGATGATAGTGAGAGAACTTCGCTGGTCCCTAACAAGTGCCAAAGGGTTTTCCAAAAGTAGCTCACAAATCTAACATCCCGGCCGAAACTATGGTTTTTGAAGACCATGTAATCGGACCACTTCTTTCGTAAAAATACGTGCCATGACAAGCATCCGAAGTTTTGGCACACATGGTATGAAATGAGCCATCTTGGAGAACCTATCCACCACCACAAAGATAGAATCTCGATTTCCTAACGGTACGAGGTAATCCTAGGACAAAGTCCATGCCGATGTCTCCTCGCCAAGTATCTCGGACAGAAGTGGGGTATATAAACCAAGTTGTTTTCTTCATTTTCGGGTCGTAGCAAGTGCCTTGGCATCGGGCCACTATCTTTGCAACATCCCTCTTAATGCTTGGCCGTAAAATCTACGCTCCACTAGATCAATAGTCTTGCTTCTCGCCAAAATGTCCCGCTAAACCCCCGAAAGTGTAATTCCCGTACTGGGAAAGTCTCTAATCGAAGTCCCAGTATACACAATCTGTTTTCATAGAAAAGATACCCATCCCGGACTAAGAATTCGGAAAATTCCTAAGAGGTCCATCTTCAATCAAAGAATAGATTTCCGAGAAATCTCACAGATTGAGTATTCTTCCCGGATTCGTTCAAATCCGTTGACTTTCGCGCTGAAGAAGACAAGAGTATGATCCGCCGTCGAGGGCATCACTACCCTATTTTCAATGCCACCTTTGTGTTTCAACACAAAGGTAAAAGCCCGAATGTATTCTACCCATCGGCTATGCCTAGGGTTGAGTTTCTTTTGGCTTGGAGGAATCTAAGGGCTTCTACGATCCGAAAATAAGATGAATTCCTTAGATAGGAGATAGTGCCTCCGCACTTCAAGTTGGATGATGGCATAGAATTCCCTATCATAGGTTGAATATCTAAGCCTAGCATCTCGAAAGTTTTTCACTAAAGAAGGCAATTGGATGTCCTTCGGGAGAGAACCCCACCTATTCCAATTCCCGAAGCATCACATGCTACTTCGAAAACAAGCGAGAAATCCTAAGTCTCAAAACAAAAGTGTGGGTCATCAAAATTTTCGAGATTGTTGAAGGCCTTATCAAAGAACTTTAGTCCAAACAAAAGCTCCTTTCTTTAGACGTATGCCGTAATAACAAGGTGCTAAACCCTTTGATAAACCTCCTATAAAAGGTTGCCAACCCTACGGGAAACTCCTAACATCGTGGATGTTTTGGTATTGGCCAATCTAGGATGGCTTTGATCTTTTCCTGGTTCGAAACCCCCTTTTGAGACCCACTAAACCCAGGAAAGGTAACGGATGAAGTGAGAAAACCACACTTCTTCATGTTACCATAAAGTTGTTTCTTCCTTAAAGCAATGCAAACTTCACTAAGATGAACTAGATGTTCACCTTTCGGTCTTGCTATAACGAGAATGTCATCAAAATAGATAACCACAAATTGTCCAATGAAATCTGGTCTAAGGACTTGGTACGAGTCTCATAAAGGTACTAGGGGCATTTGATAAGCCAAAAGGCATTACCAACCATTCATACAACCCATCCTTAGTTTTAAAGGCGTCGTCTTCCACTCATCTCCGGTCTCATTCTCACTTCTCATGGTACCCACTTTTCAAATCAATTTCAAAAGATGACCGCCTCCAAGATATCAAACATATCATCCAATCGTGTACGGGAAAACCTATACTTGACAAAGGATTTTGTTGATAGCCCTACTATCCACACACACGCGCCAAGTCCCATCTTTTTTTGAGCAAGGAGAGCCGAATGTAAAGACAAGGACTTAGGCTTTCGATATAACCCCGTCATGAGTTCTTCCACTTGTCTCCTAAGTTCCTCACGGGATTTCGGGGTCCATCCTATAACGCGACGGAAGTGTAGATCCAGTACCAAATCAATGGCATGCCGGACATCCCTCATTGGTGGTAATCCGTGAGGTAACTCTTCCGAAAGACATCCGAAAAATCCCCGTGTAATTTTCTTTACTTCAGATCGTGTTCTTTATCGTTGTTCGTGCTCTACTTCCTTTTGCCACAACAAAGAAATGTGGGACCTTTCTTACTCTCGTCAAATTCACGTTTCCCGTATATATGCAAGAATCTAGGGGAACAACCAAGAGGTACAGCTGTTGTTTTTCGCTCATTCGACCGAAGTAGCAGGATTTTTAGAGGTCTCGAAACTTCTCAACCGTATTTTGCCGGAAGGAGTCAAGGGTTACCCTCTGTTTTGAGGAACCAAAGACTTCGGGGCTTGGTTGGAGGGGAAGGATTAAGCTTCGACTCCGTCGGCCACGGTGAACTCACATACGTTGGATTTCCGCTATGCAATGTGGCATCCACATCAAAGAGCCATGGCCTCCCAAGAATAATACTCCCACTTCCATGTGAAGTACATCACACCAAATACTTTCCTCATAAGGAGGAAGATGGATCTGGACAAGACACCGTCATGACCGGTATAGATAAGTGGAATCTACCCAAGAAACCTTGTAGGGATTGGGTGCACATCGTGTACTAGACCTAACTTTTGACGAATTAGTGGAAATTGCATTTATGCGTGCCTACCACCGTCTATAACGAGTTCGTACACCTTCCCTTTCGTCCTAAAAAAGTCCTGAAAATCGAGGTCCTTCTCCAATCATCACTGTGTACATGTGGGTGAATGTACATCTCACTACTCCCAACCTAGCTTCTACTTCAGTTCTTCCGGGGTAAGTCTACTTCTTCATCCTCAAACTCATTTAATAGAGTAGGATCAGCCTCATAGACCATCGATTCAAGGTTCGATTCTGTTTTCAATGTTGTCCTCATCTACGCAAAGGGTTCCTCTGCTGAGGACATTGGGATTTATAATGTCCGCCACACAACCAAAACATCGGGACCTTCGTGGTCGCTCTCGCCCATAGTCTGGTTGTTTACCCCTATCATCCCTCCTAGTTGGCAAATTGTCGACTAAGGGCTTGTCGTGAGGTAAGGGTAAAAATGGTTCCCTAGGGGTGTTCGAAATTTCCCTATTCCGAGGGAAAGAAGGTTTAAGCCTCATGAAGTTCTCGTTCGAGGCCGAGAAAACCTTTCGGGTAAGATTTCCATGTCACTTGAAGTATTTTCAAGATACTTCGGCTTAGATGTTCAAGGAGGTTCTCAAATTGTTCAAATCGGGACACAACCTCATAGGCACGGTCTGTAGAGGTAGACCTGACGCCCGTACAATTCCCTCTTATACTCTTGTCTAAGCCCTTTCCTAAACCTAGACAAAGTCATCAACTCATCTTCGAACCCCACACCTAAGAAGATAATCATCAAACTCAGCCTATGTAGGCCGTGATTAGCCCTACTTCCTCGGCCGAGGTCTCCGCCATTTGTCAACTAACATCCGCCTATAGGTGAGGAAGGTTGGTACTTCTCCCTAAGCTTGGCTTTCATTTCATCCCAATTTCGAATCGTCTTGGTGCCTTTGTCCTAGCAACCTTTCCACATTGTTCCAATGTATTTTAGCCTGTCCAAGAAGTTTCATCTTGGCAAATCTCACTTTCCTAGCCTCAGAAAGGTCGAACCATTCAAAGTAATGGTCCATTCCAGATTCCCAATCAATATAGTCCTTAGGATCCAAAGACCCTTCGAAACTAGAGCATCCACCTCCGATGTTCCTAAAACACCTCTCTTCAAATTTTCGGAACTCCCTACCCCGTCCGGGATTTCCTCCCGATAACCAAATTCTCGTCGAGGATGTGGAGGATAAGCCGGAGGGTAAGGACGGATCGGGTGGTCGAGGGAAAACAGTGGTCGATGTTGAGGATAGAAAGGTCTAGGATGATATTCACGCCGGTTTGGTTGCCTAGGATGGGCATTCCTAAGTCCCCGATTCATCCTAATAGGTTCGGTCGGAATCGGGGGGTGGTGGATTCCTTAACTCTTCCAAATCGAGGAGCTTGTCTACCCTCCACAATTGTCACCCCGTCTCGCCACATCATCGACAGATAGCTCCAATCGTGAACCTCTCGTTCAAATCCCTAACCATTCCCTCAAGGGATCCAAATCTATCCAATAGCCGAGAAAGTTGCAATTCAATCGACGGTTCACTTCGATGATCCAGACATATTAGCATTGGCATGCCGTACCCCTACGCGTGGTCATACACACCGAAGTGTCTAAGTGGATAAAAATCGAATGATTGACACAATGTAAACAAATTAAATTCCCTAAGTCGCCTATGCTCGATACCAAAAATGATGCGGGACAAGGATCTGTACCTAGGGTTTTACTTAAGAAACCGTTCAGACAATTAGAGAATTATATCGCTCATTTCGTAAAAATCGAATTAAGAAACAGAAATTCTAATCGCTTATAACTAGAAATTGGACCAAAGAACAATACTAATTAAAGTAATTCAGAATTTGGCAAGTAGCATATGTAATCAAAAATAATCCACACTAATCGAAATGATTCCAAACAACTAATAACTGCACTGTAACAAACAGAGTGGCTACTCTATTCCAACAATGTATGCCAACAACACATGTAAAGTGGTTATTCCTACCACTCAAGAGTACGGCGTAACTCTCATTTTACTGGCATAATAGACAAACAAAATCACTTATGCAAGAGAAAAGACAGATTCAAGAAATACCTTGTCACTTTAGGAATAGTAATTCTCTTCCCTTTAAAATATCCGAGATATACACAGATTACACCACCTGTCAAAATCAAGAGAAGATACCACAATTCCGTAAAAATCCAGCACAAGAATCCTAGATCGATACTGAAAACCGATTAGGCCTAATAGGCCCGGAATCGACCTTTTTCCTTTTCTTCAAGTAAGGTCGCTGAATGACCAATCAATAGAGAATATAGATTGAAACAGGTTCCGGCATTTTGTATGGGGTATACAGAACGCCAGGGTAACCTAGGGAAACTTAGTCATCATTTTCAGAAAATGTAACCAACCGAAATCCCACAAATTCCAGCAACATCCATGGATTTTAAACAATCCAGTCAGCAGACCAATTGGTAATATGTAAACAGAACCAACTTCAGCAGACCAATTGATGGTATGAAAATAGGACCAATATCAGCAGACCAATTGATGATACGAAAATAGGACCAATATCAGCAGACCAATTGATGGTACGAAAACAGAACCAATAAAACTTGATGAGCTGAGCTCATTTTCCAAACCGGATGACCGGTAAGACTGGAGACTGGACCAGTCGTAATATCAAACATACTCATCGTCACTTAAACTGTCAAGACAGTAGACAGGACTCTCATCCATTCAAATAATCAGTTCAATAACTGGAGACGGACCAGTTCTGTCATATATCATCAATCGACTAATGCAATGGGATGACATAAACTGTAAGTCTTCAAGATTATTCAAAAATATGATATCCGTGGAAGAGAAACTCGAGGCTACCAAACGGAACGAAAATCCGGGCAACACTCTTGGTGAGCTATCAATCTTTAACCGAGAGTCGATGGAAACTCACAAACAAGAACTAAATAGCTCGGATCGATCTTAGATCCTCGATCACGCTTGTTTCAAAACCCGGACTCAAAGATCGTAGATAGGGTTTACCGGCTCAGCTGCGAAACCTCAAAACAATAATAACCCCTCGTACGAGCAGATCGGGACTCCTAATAGACAGAAGCAGCACCGGAATCAATTTGGATGAGGTTCTGCTTCAGTTCACCCATCGGGGAGGACGCATTCAGGACAATAACTCCGTATGTAGGGATTTCCATCGACCAAACCAGCTCAAGCCTAGAGAAGAGCCAAGAGGACGTAGATCCAAATTTCGGAGGACGAAGAAACGACAAGCCTACGGGAACTCGGAACCCCGTCATTCTTGCCGAATGTAAGATTCGAGAGAGGGGAAACGTAGATCGGAGGAGGGGAACACTTTTCTCCAAAGAAGCTAACGGTTTCGAGCACCGAGAGAGAGATCGAAGCTAGTGGAAAGAGGAGCTAGGGTTTCGCCATCGCCGAGAGGGAGGAGAGCTCGTCGTCGAAACAAACATCGTCACCCGAGAGAGAGGGTGTCGCGGGTTAAGTGAACCGAGGGGCAAAACGGGAAATGAAGCTTCGCGAAGCCAACAAGAGCCAACCGCAGGGCAAATGTGGAATCAATCGGGATTTCAAATTCATTGCATCATGTCCACTATTTACAAGGTGTGCTCCTATTTATAGGAGTAAAATCAACAAATGGGTGAGAAAATACCCACTAAATGGAAAAAACATCATAAAATGACGTAAAATGCCAAAAAATACAGGACTTGCATCAGAAAATTAAAGGAAAATTTCCAGGACATCAGTAATTAAAAAAAAACCATTACTAAAGCCTCTAAAATTCCAGGAAATTCCTAAAATGCCTCTGAAAATTATTCTGCTCATCATATAATCTCAGAAAATTATTCTCCCAGCCAAATAGACTCCAGTCGGCGTCTTCTACGCCGATAAGTCTTTTCAAATCGGTCTTTATTTCTGGTGTCCTCACCAAGACTAATCCCCCCCCGAAGGGGGGTGCAACAGCATTCACCTAGGAGGAAACCCTAAATACAGGAGAAATAGCCCATTTAAAGTTTTACGGCCAATCAATTGGAGCAGAGGAATTTAAACCAGAGGGAGAAGGATAGGGGAGAGAGAAAAGGGGAGGGAAGAAAAGAGGGAAAATGTCACCTTGGATTGAGGTTTCCTTAAGCTCACTAGAGGGAAGACTAGAGGAGCCGCCAGAGGGAGGGTAAGCCCTAGATCAGGAGGGGAGGAGGGGGGAATCAAGGGAGGGAGGCCAAGATCGGCTGATTTCCCCCCTTATTGGGAGAAATCATATCAGAATCGAGTCTAGAATCGGGTCCGAAATGGGACCAGATTCCAATATTTCCAATTTCAATTTCCCAAAGAAACAGCCTAGATTAGCCAACTCTTGATCCAATCTAGGAGAATAAGCCAATCCAAAGCCAATTTGCTCGATCGAAACTGATTCCTCTGGGAATTGATCATGGATTGGTTGTCCACCTGGTGGATTAGATTGGCAAGCAGTCAATTGAATTTGCGAACTATGGTTCATAGGGTTATAACTCCTGCACGTGTTTATATTTTGTGGATATACATTTCCATTTCTCTAAGTTGTTACGATGGTTAATCAAAAGTGTTCGAGTGTCTCAATATAATTAACATCAAAAATTTGCAACTTCCACTAAAGAGATCCAAAGATAAACTCAATGAACACAAAACCTCGATATATATTTTCATGCATATCATGTGCATTGACGAATACTCCTAGAGATCACATGTTTTCTTATCTTATTTTGTCAGCCAAGTGAATGAAAATCAAATGAATTTTCAAATACACATATTTTCATTCAAATATATATTTTTCGATATGACAAAAAAATGAGGTTTCACGGTGTTCTAACTCATTCAGCTTTTAATATATATTTCTAAACCATGGTAGATGTTATTAGAGATGACGGATCAAACTTAAAATCAAAGTATATATATAATCAAATTTGATGAGGAGGTGTTTGAATTAAAATTTTAAATTGATAGATTTCGCGTAGTGTAACAAGAAAGGGGTGTGTAGTACTATGTGTGATGAATGAGCATAATACATGACTATGATAAATTTCCTTGTATATTAATATAAGAGAATAAATTTTTGAAATTTATTGATGTATCTAAAGAGATTAAAAATTCATATTACATATTTGGTTTAATGGATGATGTGAAAAAAAATTGGAAAGGAGAATGTAGTTCAAATTATCTATAAGGTAGCAAACACGAAGTTGATGGAAAAGAGAAGCATGTTTTTGTATCATATGTTGTCCATTCCATTAAGCTTATGTTAGAGAATATTGAGAAAGATCCAATTGTCATGACAGTACATATATGTTAGTTAAACTTGGTTAATCATGTCAATCATATATAATAACTCTCATTTGATTCACATTATGAATACGTACCCGAATAGTCATAATTTGATTAGACTTAGTCTTAGTTTGCAACAACTTCTATTGCCTGAAGAGTTTAAGCAAGTATAGATAGGCATTAGACTGTTGTATGCATGTAGCAAATTGTATTGATTATATGTGTGATTTTTTGGAACATGGCTGTTGACACCAAAATTTTCACAATAACTGAAGTCCGCCTCAATCTTCATTCAATTAGAATGGCCCTTATGCAGTCTGTGATGCAAATGCTTAATGGGCTAAGGCCTATTTCAAGATAAGCTCATTGCAATTCTCAAATAGGCCCATCTTATTGTTTAACTTGGTGTCCGCCCAAGGAGAGGCACCGACTGGAGCTTCTATAAATGGCTTTCAAAAAAAAAGAGAAAAGAAAAAAGGCAAGGATATATCGCAAGGTTGACGGATGAAATCCAGGTGGATTGGGACTCTACTACAAGAGGAAGTCCCGTGAGACTGCTCTCATATGGAGCTAGCAGATTTTTCGGGAAGGGAATGAGGCCGTGAGGAGCAGAAATGGCAAGTGTTGGTGTCGACATCAACTCTTAGTCAGATCCCGTATGAAATAGAAGTCCTCCGGTGATGGAAATCCTGCGTAGGAGGGGAGGATTCCTATGTTATCTGAGGCGCTCGCCTCAGGCGCCTAGGCGCTGAGGCGAGGCGAGGCGAGGCAAAAATGCCTCGCCTCGGCAGATCTCGCCTCGCCCGGGTGAGGACCTTGTGAAAGTCAAATTTGATAACCTAAATTCTTCTTCCCCACCCCAAAACCCCCAATGCCCAATCTTCTACCTTGAGACTCCAATATCTTGATGCATTATAGGTCCTAGAAGTGATTTTTTTGTATTTTTTATGTTCTTCAAAAGTTTCAATGTTATATGTATATTTTTTGAGAAGTTCTTCAATATAAAAGATGTCGCCTCGGGCACCTGAGGCGCCCGCCTCAAGCGCCTGAGGCGAGGCGAGCCCACCCTCGCCTCGGTCGCCTCTCGCCTCTGACTACATAGGAGGATTCTCTGAAGCGCATCAAATCCGAGTATCCCGGATCCGTCCAGTTACGTCTTGAAGCCGGACGTCTATTTCCTGAAGAAGACTCAACGGCGGAAAGGAGGGGGGCGGGTCCTATATAAGCTTGGCCAAGCGATCGTGAAAAAAAAAAGCAGAGAGAAAACCAGAGAGAAGGGAGAAATCGAGAGGAGGATCCCCGAGAGCGAGGGAAAGGGGAGAGCCGGAACCTTGCGGAAGCCGTCGGATTCTCCTGGAGTTGCTGAAGCCGCCGGACCCTCCTTTGGAAGCCGTCGAGCCTTCCTGGAGTTACCCCCGCTGCCGGAGGCACCTCCCGTAGGTGCCACGATCGCCGGAAGCCCCTCCCTGCAGGTGTCGCGAGCGTCGCAACCGTCGAAGCCGCAGCCAGCAGTTCGTTGAGTTCCCCTTTCTCTTCGGGCATCGCCGTCGCTGCCGTCTGGAGCAGCCGACAGCAGGAGCCTTGCCGGAGGCTGCAAGTGCCGCCAAGCCCCTTCTGGAAGCCGCGAGTCTCTGCCATCGCCATTCGCCTGGAGGAGCAGTCTCACGTTGCCGCCGGAAGCCGGAAGTGTGTCGGGAAGACACTGTAGCGGGGGGGGAGAGGGTACCCCCCCCCACTATGGTCCACGGTGGAAAAAGGGCGGGGCCCACTCAAAAAAAAAAGTGAAAAAAAGGAAGCCGCGGCTGCGCGCGGGTGGCCGCGTGAGGCCTGTTGACCCTCGGGTCAACAGGACGGTGGGGCCCACCTTCAAAAGATGATAAAAAAAAAGAAAGAAGAAGAAGAAGAAGAGAAGAGGCCGTACTGGGCCGCATGTGCCTGCGAGGCCCATTTGCCCCTGATGAACAGTGCCGGGGCATTGAAATTTAAATTTTCAAGTCAAATTAATTTAAACAAACCGAGGCAAGCATAAGGCCGGTTCTAAACCCATCTCATGGCTTCGGCTTAACTTAAAAGAATTCAAAACAATTGGGAAACCAGGAGGCCGGTTCTAAACCCACCTCCTGACCCATGATTAATTCAAAAATAAAATAAAACAAACAATCAATTTAAATTAAATAAAAATCCATTTAATTCAAACAAACCGAGACAAGCATAAGGCCGGTTCTAAACCCACCTCATGGCTTCGGCTCAACTTAAAAGAATTCAAAACAAAGGGAAACCAGGAGGCCGGTTCTAAACCCACCTCCTGACCCTCTTCTTAAGGTAGACATCCAAAGGTCTATAAAAAACAGACCCCAATGTCTTACCGGTGCATCAGCCGATTCGACGGACTCGTGAAGGAGCCATGAAGATCGACATGAGCTAATTTCCCGCAAGTCTATCAAAGACCGGGATATGCTCAGTTTCAAAACAGTGAGATGAGTCCCCACAAGCTTATCAAAAGCCGGGTGTATTCAATCTCAAAATAGTGGGGGATGCCCATAAGTCTATCAAGATTGGGTACATGCCGCCCATGAATTGACAAATCCATCAAGGATTCAAGGATCAGTTTCTGGTCATGACTGTAAATCATGTCTCATATTGGGAGAAATAATGAAGAGCTCATGTTCGGTGCACATGTTTATGTTACAAGGAGAGGACAATCACATGAAACTCCTGGAAGGCAAGACAAAAGAAAATGTGAATACTGTGAAATCTGAAACCGAACCTAAAAATCTCTGAAATTAAAACACAAAATCTGCAACATGCACAAAAATCCAGAAACTGTAAACTCTGAAAGTCCATAAATTGTCATCCATAAAACCTGCAACAAAATTTCGAAAACTTCCCATCTGAAAATCTTTGAAATGCAGAATCTGGGCTCCGGAGACTGAAATCTAACAATATGTACAAATCTGAAAATCTGGAACAAAAATCTGAAATCTGTAAAATCTGCATATCTGGAAGTGGTGCATAATCTGGACTCGAAAGCTGAAAACTTTGAAATATGGGAGCTGAGGTCCTAAATCTGAAAATCTAAACACCCAAATCTGAAATTGGAATTAGAAACAAACCTGAAAATCAGAAGGCAGAGCATAAAATCCAAAATCTGAAATTGAAACCTTTAAACAAAATCTGTAGATCAAATTTGTGAAGTTCATAAACTTGTGGAATCTAAAATCAGAAAATCCAAAACCTGTCGAGTCTGAAATTCAAAAAATCAGATCACATAAATCTGAAACCTGCAATCCCAATCAAAAATTCATGTTCCGAACAGAATCTGTGAGGTCTACAGAACTCTGGGCACTTCAAACTTGAATTAAAAATGAAGCAGGGGATGATAAATTCTGAAGATCAAATTACAAATCTCAAAACCAGAAGTTTGAATTGAACTCATGACAACCAAAAGTCACCTGAACAAAAAAAAAGTAAAAAAATGCACAGCAAAACAAGTCTCAACAATTCAGCCGCCCATCAAACTCAAGCCATAGTGGACCGCAAGCTATTAAAAACAAAAAATATATATAAATCAAGCTCTGCTGGAACAAAGGGTGTACTTAAGACAACAAATTCCTAGATAAAATCCAAATCAAAACAAATCATACTTCTCAAGTCAAATTCAAAATTAAATCTCTCAGACCCAATTGATTAACTTAACCAAATAAATTCAATAAAGCAAACCACAAATCCAAATAAATCACAAAAACAAAACATTAAACCAAACTTGATAACAGATCTGTCAAACAAAATTCCAAATTTAAACAATCTGTCAAGCACCAAATTCCATTCAATTTCAACTAAATAAATTCAAATAACTTCAAACAAATTCAATTCAAACAAAATCAAATTAAACCTGTAAACCAATCTGTTCAACACATGTAAATCAACTTTAACCAAATGATTAAAATGACAACCCATAAGCAAAACCCAACTTCTTAAAATAAACCAAATCAAATTTCCAAGCAAATTTTAATAAACAAACCAAATTCAAAGAAAAACTCTCGTCCTGTCAAGCAAATTTAAATCAAACTTTTTAAATTAAAAAGTCAATCCCAAACTCAATCAATCTGTCACTAAATCCAACTTTTTCAAGGTTCAAAATTCAAATCTCTCGAACAAATACAAATCAATAAAACAAACCAAATTCAACTTAAGTCAATCATAATCAAACAAATAACTCATTGAACATCCAAATCAAATCAAATTAAAACTCACACCAAATCCAAATTTCAACCAATTTAAACAAACTCAAATTCAAACTAAATTAAATCAACTCAAACACAAATCAAACTTTCCAAATCAAATCCAAGTCAAACTTAATCAATCAAATTCAAATTAAAATCAATTCAAATCAATTCAAACTGAAATTCAACTCAAACTAAATTCAAAACAATCAAACCAATTCAACTCAAATCAATTTTAATCAATTCAATTCAAATCAAATTCAAAACCAAATTAAGTGCTCGCCTTCCATCAAATTCATGGGATTATTTTCTCCTGTGTGAATGTTTATTTTTGTGGATGCATGTTTTCTGTTCCAATGGATTGCTATGACGATTAATCAAGGGTTTTCGAGTAATCTCGATGTAATTAACGTCGGATCTTTGCAACATCCGACAGGGAGAGGTCAAAATAAATTTTCAAAGAACCTAACAATCTCAACATATAATTTTGATCCTAGTTAGTACTTTTATGGAATACCATCTATTTTCCTAAGAAGTCAATGCTAAGGTCTAATTCAAATTCAAAAGGAAAATGAATTTCCAAAACAAAAGAAAATCTTCTTTCTTGATTTTTGAGGTTACATCAATGACAAAGAATGATCAAAAATTATATTACTAGAATAAAAAAAATTCTATTACTAGAATAAAAAAATAAGTTGCACAAGATGAAAAAAGGAAAATAACTAGCACGGTTATGGGAATGAAGATAACACTACAAGAAAAATCTTAGAGGTAAAAACATTCCTCAAAAAGATGGCACTCCAGGATGTGTAACGTTATGATATTAAAAATAGTATTAAATAATATTTATTATATTTATTATGAGATTTAATAATATTAAATTTGCTCTTCTCCTCAATCCTTCCCATTTTTCCCTTCCTCCGGATATCCTACCGGAACTGCCGCCTCCCTTTTCCTCTCTCTCCCTCACTCATCATTTATTTTTCTTCCATTGGATGCCCTAGCGAACCGCCCAACCTTTTTTTCCCTTCTAGTCGCCGTTTTCTTTTCCTCCCGCAAACTTTCCCTGGATCTCCCTTTTCTCTCCACGGTCGCCTATGTCATCCACCCCGTCTCTGGCGACCCTCGGTCAACCACCTCGCCATTCCCACGCCCGTCCGCATGTGGATGCCAGCCGCCTGCCGCGTGGCCGTCTATGGCCAGTCGTCGCCACCTCCCTCTTCCGCGTTGTCGCCATGCCTTCGCCCGTCACCGCGGCCTTGCCATGCTAGCACCGCCCGCCGCCCTCACCACGCGTCAATCACCACCTTGTCACTTGTGCAACCGCGCGCGTGCACGCTGACCCGTCCCTGGCCGCCCTCCTCAGCCGCCACAGCGGCCTTGCTCGACGTCAACCGGCCCCGCGCCTCCCACCGCCACCTTCTCAACCACCGGCCATGACTGCCCTTGCCGTTGACCTGTGTATTCGCGAGCGAGCTCAGCCACCACCGCACTGTTTCTTGTGCGCCTGTGTGCCAGTGTGCGAGCGCGTACCCGCACGTCGCCGCCGCCCCTTGTCGCCATTGACCACCCACCTGGACCCCCATTTGACCGCCGGTATATTCCTCTCCCTCCTATCTCTCTCTCTCTTCTCTATTCTCTTCTCTCTCATATCGCCTCTCTCTCTCTCTCTCCTATTCTCCTATTTCTTCTCTTTTATATTATTCTTCCTTCTTTCAGCAGCTGTGTTTAGGACAGTTTGGTTCGGTTTTACATCGCTGTTGTGACTACGGCATACTCGTCATTCAGTCAACTCCTTGAAATTCTTTGCACCGTTCATCGTCGCCGTTAAGATGGGCATCTCAGCTATTCTTAGCACTCATATATTTTATTAAACCATAAAAAGATGCTTAAATCACCATGATTAATAGAATGTAATTAGTGGGTTGTTCTTAGTGCAATAGCATATTTAAATAGGGTTAGATTAACTTGTTTAATCATGCATGTTTACATTGATTCAATTAATCATGTTTGTTAATCAGCATGTTAAGTTTTCGTATGATGGAATCTAGTTAGCTTAACATGTTTTCATTGCGGAGATCTTTAATATATATATTTTTGATTTATTAAAAAGCCGATGTAAGGATTAAAGCATAGTGTTATTAGAATTTGGTTTGGCTTCATATAAAGTAGTGTGTGAACCTCTTTTTTTACGCGTCTGTTCTTTAGAAAGAAAGATATTTGTCGCTACTCCAGACCTTTTTAGAAAAATAGGTGATATCTTAAAATTATTAGGTAGTCTAGTGATAGTTTAAAAAATATAAGAACCGAGGTTCGGGTTCTTTGTAATTTTCATTTTTTACCCATCTCCGACGGATGGTGCGAGTATCCGGCGTTAGCTTACATCGAGCAACGGCTCGAACGCCTTTGATTAACCGTCGCGGCAACCTGTTTTCGGAGACATGCACGTCCAAAAAAAGTAAAGAACTCAAAAGGGCGGCGGCCTTTTGGGTCCGATGAGATGCAAACCGATTTGTTCGGGTTTGTTTTATTTGTTTGTTGGTTGATTTTTGGATTGACTTGAAAGTTGGTTTTGAGGGTTTGAGTTTGAATCAATTGTTTTGATTGATTTGGTTTGTTATTTTGGTTTAGCCGATCCAGGATCCGATCCCGATCCCGCGATCCTTGGTTTAAAGGCCTGTCCTGTCGAGCCGCTAAGGGGCTGATTGACTTGGGTTTAGGTGGGCCAAAACAAGCCTGCAGGATTGCTTCGGGCCGGAGGAGCCTGCTGGACTTGTGCGCCTCCATCTTTCTTGATGGTAGGGTAAGAACCCGCCCCGGACAAACGATCGGCCCGTCGTACGGCTTCCGAAAGGGTCCGGGACATCGCCCCTACCCACCATTGCTGGAAATGGCAGATTCTGCACTTCTTATTGCATGCCGCAGCGCTGTCCATCCTTCAAGAGCTCCACGGATTGTTGTCCTCCCGGAAGACCACAAGGGGGCTGTTATGAGGACATTACACATTTTTTGGAGTACACAGAACCTGTTTGAAGGCCTGTCCTGTCGAGCCACTAAGGGGCTGATCGACTTGGGTTTAGGTGGACTGAAATGAGCCTGCTCTAGGGTAAGACAGAGCTCTGAAGTGGGACCTGGCGAGGTCTATACATGGGTGGGTCCGATTGGACCACAGTGAGGACTGAGCAGAGGGAGAGAGAGAGAGACCTAGGGGGTTCCCTTAGAGGGCTACATATTTGTAGAACGTTGACCCACCTGTTCTTCTCCTTCTCCTCCTCCTTCTCTTCTTCTAGCCGCGGACAGGGACAGCAAACAGCAGGCGGCAAAGGGGGGCAGCAGGAGCTTCAGCAGGCTGTTGGCGTCCTCTTCCTCTCCTTCTTCCTCCTGGCAGCAGGTGGCAGGCGCAGCAGCAGGCAGAGGGGCAGCGGCAGTTGCTTGGCAGCAGGATGCAGGCAGCAGTTTGGCAGCCTCCCGGCGTCTGAAGCCAACCCTCCAGATGCTAGAACGTCCCCTCCTCTTTATAGATGCTGGGGGGCAGATGAAGGGACAGCCAGGTGTGTACGTAGATGGCTGTTGGCTTCTTCAAGGTAATTACTCCATTTAATTTCAGATTAATGGACTGGCTAGCTCTTGGCCTTCCCTCTCCTTGACCTGACCGTTGGGCTGGGGCTGAGGTGGCAGCATGGTGCGGCTGGACATGCTGAGGTGGCAGGCTGTGTGGCCTGTTCACACCTGGCCGAAGTGGGCCTGCAGGTTTGGGCCTGCTGGTGGCTGCGGTCCAACTTCCTCTATGGGATGTGTGCAAGGCCTGTACATGGGCCAGATTTGTCCAATTACAGGCCACCCAACCAGGGCCCAATTGGGGTGTTTAATTGGGCTTAATTTAACTGGATCATGAGCCACTTTCCCCTGCTTCAGGTCTGGCCGTTGCTGGCTCATTTATCTCTTTTTAAAAAAAAAAAATATTGACGCCAACAAGTAGATAGTAATGGTTGTCAAGGCATGTATTTAGTATGTTTGGTTCGTAACTTGCACGGCATGTTAGGTTCGTATATTGCATGGTCTTAGGGTATATGCATTTACGTTATTAATGTGGTCATGTGTAGTTTAGCATGTATGTTATGAGGCATAACATTTACTTGAGTTATTGTGTAGGGTTGCATAATTTTAGAATAGTTGTGCCACTTTGTTAATTGTTACTAGATTAGTTAATCATGACTTGGTATGCATATAGCATGTTTATTTTGTTAGATTGCATTAAGTGCGTCATGTTAATGTCTAGTTCTAGTTTGTGCTAGATTGTAGTTCGGCATGCATATATGTAGTACATAAAGCCATGGTTGTTCTTCTATGCACTTCATATCTTGATTGTCATTTAGATGCATAATGTTGTTAATTGGTTCTAGTTGTATTAAATAGTGATGCGATATGTATGTATGTGGTGTATTGATCTATGATTGTCCATAGATGTAACCCATGGTTAGAGTATCATTTGGCATGTTAGTTAAATGGTTTGTTGTCTGAGTTATTTATATGCTTGCATCTTAAGAGATGCAGTATGCAGTGGGCTACATTGTAATGAAATTTTACTTCACCAGACTATAGTTCGTGACCTGTGAACAGCAGATGAATTAGAACAATCCGGAGCATCCGTCGATCCCGGAGACCACGGTTTATCCTAAGTACACCCTGCCTAGGTGTACTATGGGATTTAACTTATAATATGTTACTTATATATATGGTAGATCTGGTGTTAGTTTTGTGACATTAACTATAATGTCCAAGTGGAGCATATAACTTACTCAAACAAATGGTTTATTTATACATTTTTGACATGCATGATAGTGGTTTAGATGTGTCATTCTTATTATGATAGGTCTACGTGGTGTATGCATACCTAGTTTAGTAAATTTGTGCAGGTTATGTCAGTTTTAGTGCATATAGAATCATGTTAGCCTATAGGGTAGTAGAAAGACATTGTAATCACCTTAATTATAGTTTAAACTCTATGTATTATAATCTGAATTTTTAGACTTATTATCTTTAATATCAATAGAGTACCACTAGTATAGTGAGATAATTCGGGTGTAAGTCCTACTGAGTCAAGTATGACCCATCCCTTCCATTCTTTAATATTTTCAAGTTTGCAGGTTTAGTGCAGCAGAAGCATAGTGATGTTTTAGAATCCGATGAGCTAGTGATTACTTATTTAATGTTGGTATTTAATTTATTTAGATGAATGTTTGTTGTGCTAATAGGTTGTAATGATTGGAATTGTGAGTTTGGATTGTGACTTCGTCTTATTTGGTTTCAAACCAATATATTTTAGGACTTTTTCCCTAGTTATGTCGCCGAATTGTCTTCCATTGTGCATGTTAAAAATTCGAGTCGTGACAATATGGATGTCATAGTAAGCAAAGAACCAATCTTTTGACTAAACGTCATTATTTAGAGAATCATGCTAGGCTTGTCATAGTAAGCATCAAATAGTCGTTTATTCTTTGAGCACCAAAAAATCTCAAAGCCTAGTAGGCATCACAAGCTTCTATAAACTTAATGTTGTAGGCAAGGATCTATGCTATCAAAGGCGGTTAAAGCGACAAGGCGAGGCTTCGCCACCTCGATTCAGCCAAGGTCACCAAGGTGATATCCCATTTCGCCATTGGGCCTCTGTCTTGCCACAAGAGGATTGTATCTACCCAATTTCAGGTGGGACGACAAGTTTATCAGGCCCAAAGATGAAGATTCACGAGTTTAAATAGAACCACCGAGTGAAGTATTGAACCACTTGGTCGCACTGACAAGTTCAATGCTTCATGATAGTTTGTTTCAAGTTTTAGACCCACCATTTATAGAGTCTGACAAACCCGAAAGCTGCTTCTTCCCCACCTGAAAGACCTCTCACTGGACCATAGCAGGCGCTAGTTCTCCGACGTGAATTTCACCACCAGTAACCCTCCCCTGTCACCGGAATGCTTCCACATGCTCTCATATAGCCTTCTTAAGATGTTTATACCCCAAAAATGCCTTTTCCCCTTCTTTTCTTTGCTCGAACATGCACTACATGGCAGTGAGGGGCATTTATCGCCTCCATTGTCAAAGGTGACAAGGCAAGGCAGTTAAGGCGAGACCAGGGGTTCCTCGCCTCAACCACCACCTCACACCTTTCATTAACATAGCCAAAGATTAAAAGAATACCAAGTTTGCAATATATTTGTAGTATTACTAGGCTCTAACTAGTGAATATTTCAGCTCTTGTAAATGGTGCACCAAAAGGAGTTAATGATTCCACCATATAAAGAGGTGGTCATTATCTTCTTCTTTGACGTATTCGACTGGGGATATCTTTTAAAGATAACACCTAGTAGGAAGTCTCTGCCAACGGATCTTCCATAAGAATAACTTGATTTTGACGAAGAGTAGCAACTTCGAACAATTTTACTCCATATACCTCTTATCCTCCACAAAGCATTTTATCGTGGCTAACATGACAAAGAAGCTCTGATTTTTGCACTACAACCAAACTAGTTTGTCTTCTTGGACCTCAAGACATTTGTGACCCTCTAAAAGCTCAAACAAACTTGGTAAGTCATAAATTTGCTCCTCCTTCAAGTTCCTTCTAAGAGCAAAGCTCCAATTGGTTCTCTCGTGTCAGCAACACCTATCTTAGAGTTAGGGTTACAACAATACATCAACAAATGGGGGTACGCACGAACTAAGGATGCATACTCAATCCAATGATGAGTAAAACAAATCTCAATTATGAAGGATGTCCTTCTATATGCCTAAGATTCTACTTATATCCCTAAAATACTTGATCGGGCCCCATTTTCTCTAAATTCATATTTTAAGCACACAATTCTAACCCACAAAACACCTTTACTCTTATTAAGCTTCCATAGACATTTTGCCGTTAGAGCTTTCTTAGTGATTTCTACACTACATTTCTTCGTCTACAAACATGGTTCCATTTAATGAGTTAAAGACTTTTCCTATCACTGCAGCCTTGCCAAAAGAACCTTGCCCTAATGCTCTCTAACGTTTTGCATATTCCCATTGAAACATTGAATATTGAGGAGTGAAATACCTTTTAATACATACCGTGAGAGGACCCACCTACCACCGAAGGATTGCATTCTACTATTCCAACCATACAACTTGCCATCCATCTTTTGGACCACACATTTCCGGTCAAAAGTCCAAATACTTTATTGTTGGAATCAATTTTGCAAAAAAAAAAAAGGTAATTCAAAAACAAAGAAGGGACCGGACCAAAATCAGACTGGTCCAGCCCACACTGAGATCAAATCAGGCCCTTGACAGGCCCATTAGCACAAATCCTAATTGGATTAATCCTCATTTTAATTTAAACAAGTGACCCTCTAGCCTTCTTTGAAGTCCACCTACGTACAGCCCATCGAAGGAGAGAATTGGACTACGATCAAGGCCAATTGGCCCAGTCAATAGGCCCAACGGATCTGTCCAGCTCAGCCGCCACCTCAGCAGGTCCCACTGCCCTGTCCACCTCATCTTTGACCCATAAATGTCATAGGAAAAGCCAAAGGACAGGTCAACATGGGAGAACTCAAAGGGCAGGTCAAACATTAAAATTTTAGTAGAATTCAAGGAGTTTAATCAATTAAAACAGCATAGGGGAAGTCAAAAGTCATCCTACATTGACACCCCTGTTTGTCCCTTGATATCCCACCTACTCCTATAAAAGAAGGGAGGGGCGCCCAAGGCCAGACCATCAGCTAGAAGACGCCAACACACTGCCAGTCTACTGCTACCCCTCTGTGCACCAGTTTCCAGCCCGCTGCCTGCGGCCAAAAGGAGGAGGAGAAGAAGAAGAAGAAGAAGAAGAAGAAGAAGAAGAGGATGAGGAGAAGAAGGGGCCTCTTGGCGCCAATCTCCCTTGAAAAAGGGAGATTTTCAGCATCATTCTTCATCCTCCATCACATCTGAAACAAAAATACAAAGTAGGAGAATGTATTAATATCAGCTATGTAACCCTTTAAGGGCACTTCCCCTATCTCTACCAATATTCTCTTCTCAACTTCTCACATGGCCCGAACCGGCCTTCGTCATCATCGGCAACCCATGGCTCAGAACAGGTCCCTTTCAGCCCTTGCTCAGACCTCCCCAAAACAATCAAAAACATCCCTATCCGACTCCCTATCTGTCCCCTAAAATGGACTTCATCATGGTCTCCCTCCAGCCCCTGTTTGGTTCACTGAACCAACCCCAAAAAACAGGCTCCAGCTGGCCCTTAACAGGTCCTTTACAAATTGCCCCTAAACAGGTCATAACCCCCCCCCCCCTCTGGCCCCCTGTTCGGCCTACATAACAGCCCCTGTTCGGCCCCTTCCAAGCATCAAAAACAGGACCTGTTTTGATCCCTAAACAGGTCCTAAAAACAGACCATCTCCAGTCCCTGTTCGGCCCACCTGGAGATCCCCTAAATAGATCCCATTTTGACCCCCATGCAGGTCCCTAAACAGGTCATAAACCTGTCTGGCCACATGTTCACCCTCCAAGCAGGTCCCATTTTGACCCTATTTCGGTCCACCAAGAGATCCTTTTAACAGGTCCTATTTCAGCTCCATAAACAGCCCTTGTTCGGCCCTTATGGAGACCCCTAACCTGGTCATTTCCAGACCCCTAAAACATGCCAAAAAAACTATTGTTTAGCCCCTGTTCGGTCTACCAGAAGACCCCATATCAGGTCCCCTGCTAGCTCAATAAACAGCACTAAAGGAGATCACGACCAGTTCTTATTGCACATCCCATTTTGCCCTCCTGTTTGGCCTATTTTCAAACCTTCAAAAGGTCACCTGCAGTCCCATTTCAATTCACCAAGAGACCCAAGAATAGACCCCTTTGCGGTCCATCAAGATATCCCAAACAGGCCCCCCTTTTTGGCCCATCCGAATTCCGAACAGCCCCTCCAAAGGCCCTGTTCGGCCCTTCTAAACAGACTCTTCCTAGCCCCTTTGCGGCCAAAACCCTGTCCCCGAAAAAACTTATAATAGAGTTCCCAGAGAGGTTATTTGGTGGGTGTTAAGAATGAGGATGGTGCCTAATAGATTTATTAGCATCATTAGGGATATGTACAAGGGTGTCATCGCCCAGGTCTACTCCCCAGGAGGGGAGTCAGGAGCCTTCCCTTTATCAATTAGGCCACATCAAGGATCTACTCTAAGCCCGTATCTTTTTATCCTTGTCATGGAAGAAATAACTAAAAATATATAAAAGAGTTTACCCTGATGTATGTTATTCGCTGATGATACTATCCTAATTGATAAGACTCGAGAAGATATTAACAGAAAATTTGAACTATGGGGAATCATGTTAGAGGTTAAGGAATACAAAATTAGCAAGACGAATGAAAGTATATGCACTTTAGATTTAATGAAACTCCAATAGTTGAAGAGGTCAAAGTAAGATTAGACGGAAAGGTCCTCACACTATGTACCCAATTTAAATATTTGGGATCAATCTTACATTTAAGATCCGTTTGATTTCCCGTAAAAGTCTTTCTTGTATGAACTTTTCACGATATCCTTTTCAGAACCATTATTTGGTTGCTAGTAAAATCAACGGTCATTGTAAAACTTTATGTTAACTGGTTGAGACACCAATTTTGGCCTCCAAAATTTTCGTGTGCACACCATTTTCCGTATGCAATTGCAGAGGATATACATTATGGAGGACTTGCATTTTGCATTAGAGTTAATGCAAACAATAAATGTTATAAGTATATTATAAATTCATATTTATGTCTATTGATCAATATAATTTATTAAAATTTAAAATATATTCCTATAAAATTTAAAAATTAATAAATATTGTAGTTAAATATTTTTTAGTATGATTAAAATCTCTCCAATATTATCTCTCTCAGTTTTTTCTTACATTCATCTTTTCACTTTAAAAAAAGTGAGAATATTTTTTAAAAAATATTTAAAAAACTTTAATAATAGCACTTTGCATATTTTAAGTTAAAATATTTTTTTAAACTCAAATTATTTAATAATTTAAATTTTATGAAAACATATTTATAACTAAAAATCATACTGATTTTTTATTTATGGTTGTCATCATATTTATGGTTGTCATCAACGCTAGCAGACACAACATGATCGGACAAACTAGAGGTATTGTAACAACTGTCAGATATACTCTAAATGAACAATACTCGATTGAGCAAAATATTACATTGACGTACAAATATAGTTTAAAAAAAATGACTCAATCACTGGTGGGGACACCAGATTTCAGAACCGATTTGGCAAGGTCTACCGCCGTCTACGACGGAAGAATTATAGCTTATGGATAGAAGAATTTGGATTTTAATTCTTTCTTTTGGGGTATTGTCCACTGTTCATAATAGTTGGCCTACTTAAGAGGGCCCATCGGAGCTGGCCCATTACGGCAGCACATGTTACTTTTCCTTTTTTTTAATGATTCCATTATCCAGTATTTGCTGGCGCCCGACTTCTATATATAGGGGCTTCTGTACACCGATGAGGGCATGAAGGATTGAAATGAAATGCCCGTTAATACTTGCTTTTCCGGTTTTAACCCTTGTTTGCTACTTTAAGTTCCGCCCTAGCTTCCTCTCTCTTCGGTAGCGCGTTCCTCTGCCGCTGGCCTCCTCCGGCGAACCCTAGTTTCCTCTTTCAATGGCGATGGCGGTCCTCCTGCGAGCTCTTCACCGCGGCGTAGTTCAGAATAGTTTCTTTCTATTTCCTAGTCTCTTCGCCTACCTATGTAACAGATCTTACCTATTCCAGTATCTCTGAGTGGATGAAATATTCCTGCTAAAAGGTTATCGTCTTCTTCGGGGCTTCTCCCACGGAGGCTCCTAGTTAATGTTGTGTTCCTCTGACGGGATGAACTCTAATGGCGTCCTCCTTGTTCATTCGACGGTTTCTTGCCTCCAAGCTGGTCCTCCCACGGAATGAGCTCAACGTTCATAAACATCTGCAGTCGATGCAGATTTGGATGTAGATCGGCGTCCCGTGGCGATCCATTCCGGATCTGGTCTTCTTCATGGCTCACGTTGGGCGATTTCAGCACAGATAAGTACTCGGAAACCATGGGGGTTTGTGTGGTGATTCTGGTTGTTTCCTGCCCCGATTCGTCGGAAAGTTATTCTCCAGATCTATAGCTTCCGACTTTGGCTTAAGCTATGTCGATGCAGAGCTAGCATAGAACTGGTCCTCCCGTTCTCATTTGGTTCCGTGAGTTCCTTCGGCTATTCTAGTTCAGTGGACTGTCCACCTTAACAATGGGCTAGAGATGATCCCAGAACTAGTCCTGCGACTTCCTGTTGTTCGGTTGTGGTTCAATCCTCCCATTCTCTATGGTCGCAACATCTTGACGAACTCTTGAGGCTGTGAAGTCAAGTTTAATATGAGATCCGTTGCTGATCGATGATTTTGAGCCCCTTTGACGCCTGGGAAATGATGAACGGTGCTTAAAATGCTGAAAACGTTACGGGATACTTTGGATCGATTATTAACTATAGATTTCTAGCTCGTTGCTACACTGATCCTCTTCCAGTGGTCATCCCTTCAGTGTGGACTTAGTCCCTTGGAGGTTAGTGGCATTTCTGTTGCTTATGCTCCTTCTAGTATTCTGCCTTTGGTGACTCTCCGGAGATGCCGGGCCCATGTTCGAAATGCACCGCCCTACTCCGTAGGGTATTCTGATCCCACACCCTAAGTATCTTGTTTCAAAGCAATCAGAACATCAAGTGGATAGAACCGTGGAGGAGGAGAAGAGTGCCGAGTTGATTTTCTTGCCAAATGCTTGTCAACCTGTCTATGAACACACCCCACTCTATTAATGTCGATCCTATACCGTCCTGCGAGACGTGGATCTAATTTCAGCTAAGTTTTGTAAGTTTATATAATCATCTGGTGTATAAGGGAGTGTTCACAGGCAGCCGAGCCGACACCCACTCTCTCGAGTGTGGAGGTACACTCCTGAACTTGAAATCCTTGCATGTTTGCTTTGTTCCTTTATTATGTAGTCGAAAGCCATGCTCATATAAATGTAGGTCCTAGCCCGAATCTAAATGAGTTTGGTGACGATTGCGAGTTCGATCGAGTTGACCAAAAATGAAAACTATTCAAATCAGTTTTGTTAAAAATTAATCGGATTCGAACTAATTTGCTGAATATTTGGGAATTGAATTTTGTTGACGAATAACTTTCAATTATCTTTAAGGAAAAGGTCACTAGTCCAATTTCTAGTAATAACATTTTTTTTTACTAATTTTGAAACTTAAAACCTGGCGTTAATAGGATATGTTTTAATTTCTTAGTGAGCTGATTCTGCAAGTCCTATACTCTCGGTCCTTCATGCTGTCCCGCATCAACTTTGGTATCAAAGCTCAGTTAGAGTCTAGGACATTGCATTGCATAACTTGCATTTAAGTTTTGTCTTTTAAAATTTCATTCATATAGTCTTGCATGACCACTAGGAGAGGAACATCTTACCAAGTCAACATGTCTGGGTCTAACAGTGAGCCATCACCTCTTAAAACACACTTAGCCCAATTAATTGACCGATTTGAACATTTTGAGGGCTTAATGAGAGGTGTGAATGAGAGATTTGACCATTTTGACCAGACTCTTCATGAACTCAATGAAAGGGTCACTGGGTTAAAAAATAGGCCTAGTTTAACTGAGGTTGTAGGACCTAGAAATCTGAATTCTCAGGTCAAACCAGAACAACCTCGGTTTCCTCAAGATCCTAGAAACTTGAACTTTACAGGAAGGAATCTCAATCCTTGTGAATTTCCTCCTCAACCCCCACCCTTTTACCCACTTCCACCTTTCATTCCTTAACCTCCGGTTTATCCACAACAACCACCTCCCTTTCAACCTCAATTTCAACCACCTAAATTCATGGGGCAAGGGATGGCTGGTAAACATAGGAGAGAGCAGGAAGCTAAGGAAAGATGCCTTAGAAATATCAAGGTACGTGCTCCAAACTTTGATGGTTCATTAGATCCTAAGATCTATATGGACCGGGAGGCAGGGATGGACCATTATTTTGACTGGTATTAGTTGTCTAAAGGCAGAGGCAGAAAAGTGAGGTTTGCAAAAATGAAACTCTTAGGACAGGCTAAGGCTCATTGGAACAATATTGAATCCTTGCTTAGGCAGAGACAACAGAAACCTATCCATAATTGGGAGGAAATGAAAACCAAATTAAGGAAGAAATATCAACCTTCATCTTACGGACAAATGTTGGTTGATAAATGACAGGGTATCACCCAAGGGAATCGTAGTGCATCTACTTACATTGCTGAATTCGATGACTACCTCCTTAGGTGTGGTATTCAAGGGGATGAGATGACGACATTGTCTAGGTTCAGGAAGGGTCTTAGACCAGAACTTAGGAGAGAGTTATTTAGGCAGTCAGTCACTACACTTGAACATGCCTATGAAGTGGTCATACAATTTGAACAGTTTGAAACTGTGCATGAACCTCCTAGGCATAAGTACATTCAAGCTCCTAATAATGACAACCATGGACAAAGATTTTCTCAACCTTTCCCTAGGATTTCATATTTCAATAATCCTAAACCATCATTTCCACCAAATAGGGGTTCTCAACAGAATGTTCCAAGGGATGCTTTGGTACCCATACCTCCTCTCAAACCTCCTTCCCTTGATTCAACTTACAGGAGAGAAGATAGGGGTAAGCAACCTGCTGTTGCTGAGGACAGCAACAGTAAGATTCAATGTTTTCGCTGTGGAAAGATGGGGCATTACAAGCCCCAATGTCCACAAAACTGTTCCTTGTGCATTGAGGGATATTCAGATGAAAATCAGGACCCAAACCTTCAACCTGTGGTATATGAAGCTGACCATGACCTGTTAAAAGAATTTGAGGAAGAAGAGAGTGACCCAACTCATCTTACACCCTTAGATGAGGAAACCAGAGTAGGGGTGGTAAGATGTGCTTTCACCCAACCTGTACATAATGATGATTGGAGGAGAACTTCTATATTTCACACCTTCTTTAGGGCTAAAGGAAATGTCTGTAAGCTCATCATAGATAGTGGTAGTTGCATTAATGCCATTTCCACTAACACAATTTTGAAACTTGGGCTTATTCCATCTGACCATCCTAGTCCTTATAGGGTCTCTTGGGTAGATTCTACCTCCATTCCAGTACAAAGTAGGTGTCTGGTTCCTATCCAACTTCCTCCTTACAATGCTAACATCTGGTGTGATGTACTTCCCATGGAAGTGGGAAGCATTATTTTAGGGCGTCTTTGGCTCTTTGATGTTGATGCTACCTTACATGGTAGAACCAACATTTGTGAGTTCACTTCTGATGGGAGACAAATTATTCTCTCTCCTACCCCACCTTCTTTGGAGTTAAACTGACTCTTCTAAGTCTTCTTCTCAAATAGCACCTCCATTGCCTAAGAGTCCAGATGACTCTTCCAAAATTCTTGAGGGAAAGTCTCAATCCCTCAAATCTGTCCTAGAAACTGATGGTTCAACCAATTCCAAGTTGGTTAAAACCCACTCAAACTCTAAAAAAAAGAGGTTTCTCTAGCTACAATAGGAACACCTAGACTTATACACATCATTGGTGAGCATGAATTAGAAATGGAGAGTAGAAATGGGCCTATTTTTGCTATAGTAGCCAGGGAAATTGACACTACCCACCCTAAGGCCGAGGTAGAACCTTAAGTCTAGGAACTTCTACATGACTTTGCTGATGTTTTTCCTGATGAACTTCCACCTGAGCTACCACCCACAAGAGATGTACAACATGCCATAGATTTGGTGCCAGGATCTACCTTACCAAATCTGCCACATTATATGATGGATCCCAAGTCCCATGGGGAACTCAAGAGGCAAGTAGAGGAGTTACTTGAGAGGGGATTACATTAGAGAGAGTATGAGCCCATATGTTGTTCCAGCATTGCTTGCTCCAAAAAAAGATGAAACATGACGCATGTGTGTTGATAGTAGGGTAATCAATAGAATCACTGTCAAATACCGCTTTCCCATACCCCGATTGGATGATATGTTTGACATGTTAGCAGGGGCGGTTGTATTTTCTAAAATAGATCTGAAGAGTGGTTATCACCAAGTGAGGCTTAGACCAGGTGATGAGTGAAAAACTGCTTTCAAGACCAAAGATGGTCTTTTTGAATGGCTTGTGATGCCTTTTGGGCTATCTAATGCCCCTAGCACTTTTATGAGATTGATGAACCTAGTCCTTAAACCTTTTATTGGTCAGTTCGTGGTAGTGTATTTTGATGACATTCTGGTGTACAGCTTGACCCGAACTGAACACTTAGGACATCTTAGACAGGTTTGTCTAGCCTTAAGGATAGAAAATTGTTTGGAAATTTTAAGAAATGTTCTTTCCTTACTCCTACTGTCACCTTTTTAGGATTCATAGTCTCTAAAGATGGTGTTTCTGCAAATCCAGAAAAGGTTAAAGCTATTTTGGATTGGCGAACTCCTCAAAACATCCATGATGTTAGGAGTTTTCATGATTTGGCCACCTTTTACAGGCGATTCATTAGGGGATTCAGCACTGCAACAGCCCCTATCACGGACTGCCTTAAGAAAGGCAATTTTCAATGGTCAAAGGCAGTTGATGCTACATTTGCTTCTTTAAAACAACTCATGACCCAATCTCCTGTACTCAAACTTCCAGATTTCTCCTTGGTCTTTGAGGTAGCATGTGATGCATCTGGAATTGGCATAGGAGTTCTGTCACAAAAGGGTCACCCAATAGCTTTTTTCAGTGAGAAATTATCAGATGCTAGATTAAAGTATTCTACTTATGATAAAGAGTTTTATGCCATCATTTAGAGTTTAAAATACTGGCGGCATTATCTCTTGTCAAAAGAGTTTGTTCTCTTTTCTGACCATAAAGTCTTAAGGTATCTTCAGGCCCAAAAGAAATTGAACCTTAGGCATAGCCGTTACGTAGAATACATTCAGGATTTTACCTTTGTTTTGAAGCATAAACCTGGTAAAGAAAATAGAGTGGCAGATGCACTTAGTAGGCGAGTCATCTTGTTATCATCTTTTAGTGCAGAAGCCATTGGCTTTCCACAAATTGTGGAACAGTATCCTGACTGTCCAGATTTTGCTCAAATCTATACCACTTTGGTTCAAGGACCATCTAGGAAATTCCCCGATTTTCTTGTTCATGAGGGTTATCTGTTCCTCGGTAATCGCTTATGCATTCCTCGAACTTCTCTTAGAGATTTCCTAGTATGGGAGCTTCACTGTGAAGGTCTAGGTGGTCACTTTGGTCGAAACAAGACCATTGAAATGGTTACGCACCGATTCTACTGGCCTAGCCTACAGAGGGATGTGGCCAAAATTGTGTCCCGATGTTACACCTGTGCCACCTCAAAATTCAGGAAACAGAACACCGGGTTATACACTCCCCTTCCTATTCCTGACACTCCTTGGCAAGACTTGAGCATGGACTTTGTGCTTGGTCTTCCCAAAACTCTTAGGATGTATGATTCGATTCTGGTAGTGGTGGACAGATTTTCCAAAATGGCACATTTCATTCCATGTGCCAAAACCTCTGACGCTTCTATCATTGCCCGATTATTCTTGAAAGAAATTGTGAGACTTCATGGATTACCTAAAACCATTGTCACTGATCGAGATGTAAAATTTGTGAGCTATTTTTGGAAAACACTTTGGCACCTGTTAGGAACCAAATTGAAATTCTCTAATGCCTACCACCTGCAAACCGATGGGCAAACCGAGGTTGTAAATAGAAGTCTAGGTGACCTGCTGAGATGCCTTGTTAGGGAACATGCTAGAAGTTTGGACTGCATTCTACCTCTAGCTAAATTCGCCTACAATGATTCTGTTAATAGAACTACTAGTTTGTCCCCCTTTGAGATTGTCTCGGGCTATAGACCTAGGAGACCTGTTGACCTGGTTGTCACCCCAATCATGCATAAAGTGTCTGCATCAGCTGAATCTTTTGCCGAACATATCAGAAATCTGCATGGACAGGTTAGACAGCATATAAAGGCACATTATGCTCGCTAGAAAAACTTTGCAAATCTACATAAGCGCCAAAAAGAGTTTCATATTGGTGAATTTGTTATTATCAGGATCCGTCCTGAATGGTTTCCCACAGGGACCGTTAAGAAATTGCACAACCGGGGTGCTGGACCTTTTAAGGTAATCAAAAGAGTCGGTAACAATGCTTATGTACTCGATTTACCAGCGGACTATGGTATCAATCCAATTTTTAACGTTTCTGATTTAATAACTTTTCAAACACCGACTTCATTACCTAGTGAGTTCCATAAGCCATATTTTCCAAACCTGAGTGAAACATCGGAGGGTCCACAACAGCCATTTTCCAAAGCTGAGCATGAGCAAGTAGACTGCATAATAGATGAACAGATAACTACATCAAAGGATGGGCTAGTTCACCGGTACCTGGTGCGTTGGAAGGATAGACCAGAAATTGATGACTCATGGATATCTCGAGATGAAATACAAAATGTTGAACCAGATATGGTAGAGCTGTATGATTCGACGGTATGATTCAGTGGACAACTATTTGTCCACGAGGACAACTTCAGTGGGCGATTTCAGCACAGATAAGTACTCGGAAACCATGGGGGTTTGTGTGGTGATTCTGGTTGTTTCCTGCCCCGATTCGTCCGAAAGTTATTCTTCAGATCAATAGCTTCCGACTTTGGCTTAAGCAATGTCGATGCAGAGCTAGCATAGAACTGGTCATCCCGTTCTCATTTGGTTCCGTGAGTTCCTTCGGCTATTCTAGTTTAGTGGACTATCCGCCTTGACAATGGGCTGGAGACGATCCCAGAACTAGTCCTGCGACTTCCTGTTGTTCGGTTGTGGTTGAATCCTCCCATTCTCTATGGTCGCAACATCTTGACGAGCTCTTGAGGCTGTGAAGTCAAGTTTAATCTGAGATCCGTTGCTGATCGATGATTTTGAGCCCCTTTGACGCCTGGGAAATGATGAACGGTGCTTAAAATGCTGAAAACGTTATGGGATACTTTGGATCGATTATTAACTATAGATTTCTAGCTCGTTGCTACACTGATCCTCTTCCAGTGGTCACCCCTTCAGTGTGGACTTAGTCCCTTGGAGGTTAGTGGCGTTTCTGTTGCTTATGCTCCTTCTAGTATTTTGCCTTTGGTGACTCTCCGGAGATGCCAGGCCCATGTTCGAAATGCACCGCCCTACTCCGTAGGGTATTCTGATCCCACACCCTAAGTATCTTATTTCAAAGCAATCAGAACATCAAGTGGATAGAACCGTGGAGGAGAAGAAGAGTGCCGAGTTGATTTTCTTGCCAAATGCTTGTCAACCTGTCTATGAACACACCCCACTCTATTAATGTCGATCCTATACCGTCATGCGAGACGTGGATCTAATTTCAGCTAAGTTTTGTAAGTTTATATAATCATCTGGTGTATAAGGGAGTGTGTTCACAGGCAGCCGAGCCGACACCCACTCTCTCGAGTGTGGAGGTACACTCCTGAACTTGAAATCCTTGCATGTTTGCTTTGTTCCTTTATTATGTAGTTGAAAGCCATGCTCATATAAATGTAGGTCCTAGCCCGAATCTAAATGAGTTTGGTGACGATTGCGAGTTCGATCGAGTTGACCAAAAATGAAAACTATTCAAATCAGTTTTGTTAAAAATTAATCGGATTCGAACTAGTTTGCTGAATATTTGGGAATTGAATTTTGTTGACGAATAACTTTCGATTATCTTTAAGGAAAAGGTCACTGGTCCAATTTCTAGTAATAACATTTTTTTTTACTAATTTTGAAACTTAAAACCTGGCGCTAATAGGATCTGTTTTAATTTCTTAGTGAGCTGATTCTGCAAGTCCTATACTTTCGGTCCTTCATGCTGTCCCGCATCAATCACTCTATGAATATAGATATAGAGACATTATGAATTTACATTCCCACCAGTCAACATTGCACCATCAAGAATATGAGAAGTCACATGATAGTTATCACCTATTTTGGTGATGTAAAGGCTGTACTTCTATATCATTAGTAGTTTGAAATTTAAAAAATTACACATCTGATATTTTATATACTTACATTTGTGTAATCCATACCCTTAAATTGATGTGTGCTTTGATGTTCCTTTTTTTTGCTTTTTTCTCATGTTTAAAAAAATAATTAAAATCAATCTAGGCCAATTCCCAATCGATTTTTAATCAAGTAGATAGGCCAGTTTGGTAATTCCAATCCACCCCGGAATCAAATTTGGGTATGGTCGAGTTAGGACTTGATTTTGATCAAGCAATCCTTGTCCACACCCTAAACAAGCAGGAAAGAATCTCTCGTATCGGGTTCAATCGGGTTCTTTAAGACCCGATAGGATGGGATTTGCTAACTTAAGTTGGCGGATCCCTTAGTATCAAGTCTCTGGGCCCAATAAACAGGGTCGGGTCTCTGATCCCAATAAATGAGGGATATGCCATCCCCATCCAATTAGGGTAGGTAAGGTGCAAAGGACGGTCACCACGGGAGACAGTAATTTCACCCAATAAGGCACACCCTTCTACCAGGGAACAGTCCAGAATATTTTTTCCTTTTTTTTAATTTTTAGAAGGACCAATTTAGGCCTATCCAGGATTGGTTTCCTTCTAGATTGGGATCAGCCCTGGCCAATCGCAACACACAGTACCTTGTTGCCCACAAAAACAACAAAAGCAATTTGCTTAAAGAAAATAAACAACTAAAAAGCTGGAGAGAAGCAAAAGATCTATCCAGGAGTTAGATCAACACCTGTACACAGAAACCAGCCTAAACCTCAAAAAAGTAAATCGTTGCCCTAAACAGGGCAGAAAGTGAAGACCTCCTCACAGATCAAAGATGCATAGATGACAAACAGGTGAAGAAGCATGAATCACAACCAAAAAAAAAAACTCTAAAGAAACTTACTGAAGTGTTGATCTCGTCAGCTAACGCCCAATCATGATGTAGGTGGAGAATGCTGAAGAGGATAAGGATTGGACCCAGATGGTAAACTGAGTTTTCAGAAGGTCTCTTCTTTCTAGCCCACCAGGTACTCCATAACATGTAATTTTCCACTAACAAGACAGTGGGTTTTCTGGAAGACTTCCTCACAGTTACAGAGGAGATTTATGATATTTTCTAGTCTTCAGTTTATTTTTCCTCTTGAGAGCTTCCAAAAATGAAGTACAAATATTAAAAAAAATTAAATATAAAAAAGAGAGATCAGTTCTATCAAGAAGATAGAACAGACAAAACAAACAACATCAAGTCTTTACCTGACCAAGACACACAGTGGGGTTACGACATGAGAACCTAACCTAGCACTTTCAGGAAATCTCCCGCTAAAGCCCATCATAGAGGAGGAAGAAAGAATAACTAAACATGTTATGCAAAGGTTGATAAGAGTGATTAAACCACGGATTTGTTGAGCTCCAGCCATATAGCGTGCACAAAGTCTGAAATTTTAGCTTCCCAAATGTCATGGTCAACCAGGGGTTGTACCAAGCTATTCTAGGAGAGAATTTCATATCAATGATAAAATGCAGCTGCAAGTGCAATAGTTTGGTACAATGAAGCCATAACATGCTCACTCACCAATTAAGAAGTAGGTACTCCTTACCTTGCTCAAGGTAACCACAAATTTTACACACTTTATTCCAACAGTAAGTGGTACAAATCAACTTACTAGATATAAAAAGTATTCCCCATGCAAAGTTCCAAAAAAAGTTGAATTTTCAGAGTTAGTTTCCTGGCAAAATGGCATTGTATATGCCTTTATTTAACAACTTAGTGATTGATTTCAAATAAAAAATGCCCTTACCACTAAATTTTCAGACTCTATTAACATTTGGCCATTGTTTAACATGACTGGATTCATCACTATCAAATTGGGCCTCCTCATAGTCCAGTTTCTACTCAGATCTGCATAGCCGATACAATACTCATGTTCTTCCCTCCCCCTTTAATCCCTTGATCAGTTAAACCAAGTTTGAATACCCCTGTGATACGGTGAGGGTTTCATCCACTGGATCTAGGGCTTGCAGCCAGCATTGTGCCACCTTGCAATCGCAAGCAGGTAACTCTTTGCTTCTCCCACTGTTCTTTCTCTTCCTCCATTTTCTCTTGACAAAGCATTTGACCCCATCTTCGCCACAGAAACGCAATTGTCGACTGTTCACACGTGTAGTATCTCTATCATGCTGCACCTCCTTTGCAACTCCTCCCTCGCTCATTGCCATAGTTGTCAAGACAGCAAGGCATCTAAGACATTCATAGAAAACATTTCTGTTTAGACGACAAGCCAGCCCGCTTAGGCTTCACCTAAGCAATAGAATTATACCATAATACTACATATATACATATATGCATAAATATATAAAGAGAGAGTGTGTGTGGGAAGAGGTAAGAAATATAAAGAGTAGACTTTAAGTGCATACTTATAATTAAAATTCTTAAAGATATATATGATATTATTTAAAATATTTTTGGGCATAAAGGCGGCCAGGTGTGCCTAGGGCCTGGTTAGGTGCCTAGGTGGGAACATTGATAATTATGTTCCTTATGCTTGGCTCTTTCAATCCTCCCTCTTCCCTACACTCGGCTCTCCTTCCTCCCTCCCCCTAGGTCCCTATGCTTAAGCAAGTGCCTTGTCACTTAAGCAATCAAAGATGATTAAATCCTGCACACTACTGGCTCAGCTGGCGCTGCAGGCTGGCTAGGGTTTCCCATCTCCCACTGCCACTCATACAGATCCCACCATTCTCACAATAAGTGTAACTTTCCTGCATGCAAAGCCTGATACTCTGCGCTGCCCCAGCCACCATCCTCTTCATGTGCAGCAACCATCCATGTGTATGTTCATGCCGTGTCAACCCACCATATGCTCCCCTCTTAGTCACGCCACAAGGCCATTGTCTCCCTTCCTTCCTGTGTTCTGCACCAGCCACACCTCTTGGAGCACCTGCAAGCAATGGATCCTCCCCACTTGGAGTGGCAATACCTACCCACGCTGCTAGCCCTCTCCCCGACTGCACTAACTGAGTTTGCTCATATTAAGCACATGCCTCGGCAGCCTTGCACGAATAATTGTGGAGACCTTTTGAAGTTGTTTAAAGTTAAAATGCATGATATATATAAGATTCAGGCAGAAAAAATGTTGATAAATTAAGTTGGCATCTATTCTTGATTCTATCCCCAATCAGCCTAGGTGTATGCCTTGGTTCTTGCTCTATTTTGATTTCTACTTTTTTCATGATCTATATTATCTCTAGAGGTTATATGCTGTCTATATCAATTATCAAGGATTGCAGGAGATCACAGGATCATGTCGTCACCCCAGATCTGGGAGTATCTATACTGATCTGGGAGGTAATTTGGCCATATTCAGAAAGGAGCATCTTGGATCTGAGGTACCAGTCAAGATCTGACAGGAACCAACTAATTAGTTGATCCAGCAAACCATTGTATGTAAGGAGAAGCTATATTATATTCAGAAATTGTGAAGTGGTTATGGATGATGAAAATATAAATAGTTGCTTGCTTTAAATGCTGATGACCTCTCTTAGACTACTTTCCGTGTGCTTATGTAGTCTGATTTTCTTGAACTGTGTGAATCTGGTTTTCTAAATGGTATGTGATAGGTTTTATGAGATACAGTGTGGCATAAGTCCATATTTAATATGCTTTGGTGAAAGGAAGAAGATAAAGTAGTTTAGTTTCAAAATTCCATGTAATCTGAAAAATATTTGTCAAACAATCAAATAATTAAAAGTCATGACATCTTAACGATGCTCTGATTCTGTTCTGTAGTGTGGATAAGACAGTGATAATGTAAAACTACTACCTTGTTCTGTTTGTTCTATTTTCGGGAGTGGATACAACTGTTGATGAGGCAGCACCATGATTGTGTTTCTTCTTTTTAGTGGATAAGTTGCAGTGCTACTTACTTCTCTATTATGAGACATGGGTAAGAGTGGAAGATTGCAGCACAAGAGACTAAATCGAGGACTTATGGCATGTAAAAATATGATATTAGAAATTCTGTCGTGGGCACATGAATCTCTTCTATCCGAATTCTGCAATTTGCATTGCCTTATATGTCATATAATTTACTTGGAGTATCTTGTTATGTTTTATTTGATATCAATGCTTATTAATTTGCATTGAACCCATATGAGTCTTCATCAAGTGCATCCAATTTCTTTTGTTTGTTTGAATTTTGTTTCTGATGGCAGAGAGGGATTCCAGATAGTAGAGAAGCATGATGTTCTTTAGGAGTTGAGGACAAGCCTTGTCCGACAAGGAAAAGGCAGGAAGATGACAGAATCGGTCAGCAGTTCGTGTTTGTGTTCTACTTTATGCCATGTGTTTGGTGGTTTGAGTCTAGTGCACACAGCAATCTTGTAATTTATGGGTGTAAATGTACTTCTAATGTATTTTTGGCTTTGTTGAAATACTGGATGAAAGGCAGGTCGATGTACATTTATCTGGTTGATTTGGTAAACAGATAATTGTTGAGGGTGGGTGTTTCCCTACTCAAATGGTTAATTATGTTTCAACCTCAGATTGTATTTATCTATATGAATGCTTGAAAAATCATAATTCCACTTGACTCTGGAGCCAGGAACCCTGGGTGTAATAAAAAGAGTTCAATAACAAGAGAAAATTCTGGCTCCTGCTTGATCAAGTTGTTAATAGGATCGAATTCTTTTCATTTAACCTACATCTTTGTTGATATATTCGGAATTTGTTTGTGTGTTTGCCATCTGATAATATACCAATAGCCCATTGTGTGCAAACTTTGATTGAAAATACTTAGTAATTTGAGTTTAGCTTTACTACTCCTACATTGTGTACTCAAATATTTTTGTTTACCCATACTTGTTGGTGAGAACAACTTGGTAACTTTATCAAAAGTTCTCCAACCAAGCTGTTGGAATAGCTTCTTTTTTCCCTTTATCTGCGTATCTCTTTCCTGTCTATAAAAATAAAGTTACGTTTAGATAGTTGGAAACCCAATGCTTTTTTCCATAAAACAGATTATTCGCAATCATCCGGATACTAATTATACATGTCGGAAAATGATAACATGAGATTAACATGGCCCTGAAATCAACAACCGGAATGGAAGGAGTTATTTTTATTCAAACCCAAAGAAGTCGTGGATCATCGACAATGATGCCAAAAAAGGACGGGACACCATAATGCCAAGAATACAGAACAGAAGGACCTAATACGAGCCATGATTGAGTACTACAAACTCCATTCCACGGTTACGAACACCAAATATCGACACTCCCAACATCAGATGGTGAGTAACCATCAATTGAACGCTTGGGCCCCAAAACCACTTGTGCACACACCACCGTGTAAAGCTCGAGTTCCAAAAATAGGAACTCCAAACCAGAGCCTTCAAAGACAACGATAGTTTCTGCTATGAGGAGAAACATACCAGCGAACCCGAGGTCAGAGCCAGCTTCCTCAGAACAGAAGCAGAGACTCCCACAACGTCAACCTCACCATACAGCCTCCCGCTGTCTGCACCAGCTCCGTCGCCAGGATTGAAGAGGATCCCTGCCTTCAGCCGCAACGTCGTCATCCGGTCTTCCTGCAGCTGGGTGCCTTCTCGCGGCTCTCCACCACCGCGACTGCCAGCATAAGCACCATCGGTTCCCGCCTTGCTGGATCTGAGCACAGAGTCGAGTAGGGCCTTGGTGCTGCAGAGAACGAGGGGCTCCCTTCTCCGTGCTCCCATGGCCGCTCGAGAGTGGGAGATGTGGTCGGGAAACGAGCTTCAGGTAAGCATAGGAGTACGAAGGCGCCGTCCTCTGTTCGCGAGCAAGGAGGGAGCTTCCGGCGCTGCCGCTGTATACGGCGATTTTGCTCGCAAAGTATCGTCTCCGCTGCGTGATAGGCGAAGATAATAAATTTTTCTATTAATCATAAATATTTCTCTTAATTTTAAAATTAATATCAATGCCTGTCATCAAAAAATTATTTAGTTAAAAATATCAATTTTAAAAAGTATAGTATAAACACAAAGTATGAGATATGATACAATTTTCCACTTATTTCAATTTTAATATTAATAATCTATTCTTTAGAGAAATCGATATCAAAATCTCTAAATCTGTAACCAAACAGGCCATTTACTATATTTTTCTCAAGCTTGTTATGAATGAAAACATATATTTCTATAATTATGAGTGATGACAAAAAACTTAAAGTAGAATAATATGAGTTATCATTTTTATGTTAAAAGATATAATATATTTGTTATCTTGTAATAGATTTGATCTAAAAGTAATATTTTTTTAGATCTCTAAGTAAATAAATTATTGAACCTAATTAGTCACAAACAAAATAATGGATGGATAAAACTCGAACAAACTAGTTTTATTCTCAATACCATTTAAAATAATATAATTTTTAATTTTTAATATTAGAAGATTTATTGTATTTATTATCATGTAACAGATTTGATGTAAAAGTGAGAGTTTTCTATTAGATCTATAAGTAAATTAATTATTGAGCCCAGCCAGTCACAAACAATATAATATGTCCATTTATATAAGATGAGACTTGGCCTTGACGAGTTCTTGATCAGTTTTCATGACGAACGTCTAACTTTGAAATTATTTTTAATAGACGTTGACATCCATGGCGGAGTTTTGATTGTGACTGTGATGTACGAGATATCACTAGGAAAAGAATTTGATGTCGATAGAAGTCATGCATTTGGCTAATTTGACAAGCATAAATAACGCTTTTTCAAAAAAAAAAAAAGACAAGCATAAATGATGTGTCCTTAGGTCCTAGTTTTGAAAGATTACTCAGTATTAGAAAAGATAAAATAGAACACGTTAGAATATGTGTCCATAGCATAGTACAATTTTGCTGAGAATAATAAATATACAAGTTGATGATCTCGTCGGTTAGAGTATAAAAATTGATATTGTATTGATACTAGTATTTTTAAAAGTTAGTTACTTGTTTGGTGGGAGTATAAAAAATAATATTATATTAATATTAATATTGATATTTTTAGAGTCTAAAATATAAATATCAAAATCGATACAGATTAACATTTATATTACATAACATTCTTTGCTTATATTATAAATTTGAAATTTGATATTATTAACCAAACATCTCTTATTAACTTATTTTATTGATTGCAATCAATATCAATTTTAAAATTGATAGTGATAGAGATGTCTTATAGGGGTATCAAAATAGTATCAAAATTGATATAAATTGACACTTGTATTACAAAGTATGTTTTCTTTACGGAACAAATTTTTGATTTGATGCTGTTAAATAAACACCTCTAAATGATTACTATCAATATTAATTTTAAAATTGATAGTGATAAAAGTGTTTAATAATATTATCAAATAGGGCCTAAATACTCACCATTTCATTGAACCCACGCTAGTTTCTTATGGTGATATCAACATCATGTTGTATGTCAAATTTGATGATATTTTTGACAAAATTAATCTTGTGATTTCATGCATTTGCATTATTATGTAGAATGATTTTATTAGAATCGCATCGTACATATAAAATCATGTGTAGTTGTGATATAACGTGTAATTCAAATGTTGAATGTCTCAACTTTATCCTGAATTTGGTAACACTATTATACATCTCTATCACTATTAATTTTAAAATTGATATTGATAACAATCACGAAGTAATATTTGACTAATGGTATTAATTTTGAAATTTGTAGTGCAAATAAAACACAAATAAAACATGTTATGTCATGCAAGTCTCAAGTGGTATCAATTTTAATAATAATACACTAACATCTAAAAATATCAATATCAAAACTAACATAGTATCACGTTTGATACTCAAACCAAACATCCCATTATACCTCACAATGATCATAATAGTGAAACATGGTTGCACTACAAATTTCCAAATTGATAATATTAGCTAAACACCTCTAGGTAATTATTATCGATATCAATTTTAAAGTTGATAGTGATGAAGATGTTTAATAGTATTACCAAACAAAGCCTAATAGGATGTCAAAAAGTTTGGATGTAGCCAGATCTGTGTCACCCCCATAAATTGAAGCTTTTATTTTTCTCTAGCCATTATAGATTAGGAAGCTCTTGGAAAACTTATGATCAAAGAATATTTGATTTCTCCGTGGCATTGAACAACAATGAAGGCAGTGAATAGCGTGGTGGTTTTGGAAGATATCCACCTATTAATGCCCTATTTGATTACACTCCTTTATTACTATCAACTTTAAAATTGATATTGATAACAGTCACAAAGAAGTGTTTAGCCAATAATATCATTTTTAAAATTTGTAATGAAAACAAGACATATTATGTAATGAAAAGTGCCAACTTGTATCAATTTTGATATTGATACTCCACCATGAAATATCAATAACAATATTGACCTAGTATCATTTTTGAAACTATAACAAAATAGGGCATAAAGGTTTAAATGATCCAGTCCAAGCCAAATAATATGTTGTTCGATTTAGGCTTATTTATTTTACATGAGTATAAATTTGAGCTCTGATAGAAATGTATGCCCTATAAGTCAATCATATATGATATGATTCGATATTTCTAGAAATATCTCATTCAAATAATTAAGCAAAATTTTCATTATAAGCTCTTTTTAGATACGCATATCATAATGAAGTTCTTGATCAAATGCAATGATGATTAAATCATGATGAGATTATGATAATGAGATTGATCATCTAGAGGTATTTGATTTAAATATCCTTAGTCATAGGATATTTGAGACATGATATTAAGAATCCAGATAAACTAATGTATGTGATGTCTTCTCATGTGATGAGGATGTCTGATCTAATTGTTCATTAATGTGAAGGCACTAAGATACACATGCAGGTGCTCATTAAATGATTGAGTTCACTGAAATGACTGAATTAGAAACCCTAGATGATATTTTATCGAACTGTTAATTAAGATTTTCTATCATCACGTTTGCATAGTTGGACCTTTGACCTGAGTCGCCAAAGATGCCTTATTGGTGGAACTTGTGCTTTGACCATTGACTTATAGATCACCGTTTAGGTGGTCCAGTATAGCGATGGATCGAGTACAAGAAAAACTTGATGGAGGTAATTGAGTGGACAACAAGGGATCGTCCACTCTTGATAAATAAGAGTGAATATACTATGTGATAGTATTCCAAATCCGTGGCCAGGGTAGATAGGATTATTGGAAAATGTATTTTTCAATTGATCTAATTTCGAGTACAGATTCCTATAGAGTTGGTATACTAAGAAGTTGACAGTTGATGCCGTATTCCTTTCCAACTGGGACATTGAATGGACGAGGATTTATATCGATGTGGCAACTGATGATGAAAATGCTCAATGGAGATAAAATTATCCCCATAGTCATTTAAGATTATGGGATGTGACTTGTACCATTCCTAATCGGCAGGTCGATTAATATGTTATTAGATAATAGATTTAATTAAATTAAATATAATTGTTCTATTTTATTTAGGCCTCAACCAAATAGGCTATTGTGCCTAGTGGGTCACCACAAAAAGACTTATCCATAAGTACAGGAACAAGGGCATAAATTATGGAGATTTTGAGTTTTTATGAAAAATTTCAAAATTCTCTATAAATACTAAGAATTTCAGCCAAACCTTATCAAGGTAAGGATGAAAACCATGTCCTCAGCCTCCTCCCAACCTCCTCCTCTCTCTAGAAGGTGCCCATGGGCGATGGAGCTTTGTTCGAGAATAGTTCTCGAGGCCAGTGCGAAGGGAGAACCTGTTGTGGATGAAGTTCGTGTGGATACCGCTAGAGACTGGACATTAGAACGGTTTGAAGAGCTTTAGAAGCTCATCTTCTTCCTCTTCATGAGATTATATGAATCTCTATCAAGTATATTTGAACCCGATTTTATCAGTTTTTAATTTTCATCGTTTGGTTTCGATTGAGACAGATTATAAATAAACCCATAGGAATCGTCGCTTCCGTTGCACCATAATTTTTATGAACAATTCCTTACAAGCTCGAGCTCTTACAAGTAGGTTTAACTCTTGTTCAAATTTAACTCGTTATTCAATCGAGCCCAACTTGCTCAAACCCAAATAGTAACTCAACTTAAGTTTAGTTGACATTCTAGTTTGAACTTTATTTCAACTTGTTTATAAAACTCGATCTTGATGCAAACTCATTTGTGAAATTTTGAACTTTTGTTTATTTATAAAGTTTAATTTAAGTTTAAATTAAATTAAATTTTATTTGAATTTATTTAATATATATTTAAGTGACATTATATGGCTGCTAGTTATAGTTCAGATGTTTGCAAGTAATGTATTATATGTATTCAAAAAATAATATATTGGTTTAAGATACGTAGATGTTTTGTATGATACATAAGTCAAAATTAAGATTAGAATTGTGAGCTTAAGATTATATGTGTATTATGTGAAAAACATGTTGGTAACATGCATGTTGGTAACCCTCAAGTGTTGAATATTCACATAAAATAAGTTAGTCAAATAATTACATAAAATCATATGAAAGAACATGATGTTAATATTTACGGAGACGTAATGTGTTAATATGATTATAAGTAAATAACAATTTATATAATTAATAAAACTAAATAAAATGATGTAAATGTTGAATAATTAAGATTACAGACAAATCATTGGAATATAATCAAGTTTTGAAATATTTTCTAAAAGGATAAACAATAGATAAAATCACAAGAAATTAGGAAGCCTTGTTTTTGCTCCATGTTGTATGATTGCATCATTAAATTTTAAATTGTAATCATCTACATCATCATTGACAAGAATATACTTGTCATGTATACATATGTAATTAATTGATTCATGCTTACTCTTTTAATGTATTTAATAGTGAACATATATCTCCTATTAATTAAATTCTCAAATATGTTCAAGATGTTGAAGGCCTTTGTCCTACACAATAATATTTAATGTTATTTTTAATAATAAAATTTAATAAATTTTGAAAAATAAATAATCTATTGTACCTTAAGTATATCTGGCAATTAATTTTAAACAATATTTATTTGCAAACAACAGGTATAATTTTTTTTAAAAAAAATGTTTGTAAATTTGTAAAATATGTTTCTACTAGCATGTATACATATATATAATTATATATGTATCTGCATATACATGAATATATATTAGGATGTGCATATTTGTCTTAAGGAGTTCTTTAACCTTATAGTTGGATAGATATCTTTTTAAAATATTTTTAACATGTTATTTTTATTATTGACAAATCATACGTAATAATAATAAATCTTATATCATAGGTATTTTCTTGTAATCACATATGTTATTGCATCTTAATATTATATGTCATTAATGTAAGATAGAACAACTTAATAATATAAAACAAGATTGGGTGTTTAATTGAAGGCTGTTACAAAAGTTAGTTAAATGCTGCGTAAAATTTGTATTAATTATGTTTAAAAATAAGTAAAATAAAGTATAAGTTTGAACAAAACATTTATTGTAACAAGAAATTGAATAGTTTTAAGGAAACATGTGGTGCAAAGTAATGTTGCAAAAAATGAATAAACTGGTAGAAAATAATTATAAAACTATACATAATAAGTGTAAGTGAAAATAATATATTATTGCATTATTAATTAAATATCAAAAAGGTATATTCTCAATTTTTTTGATATACTGTCTGATGTGGTCTCTTCGGTGATATGTTTGACAATCCATTAACATTGTTATTGACGATTAAAGACCACATATAAATATTTTAAAATATGTAAAATTTGAATTCATCTTACCAATTGTACATTCATTCATATATATTTTGATTTCTGTAGCAATTTTCATGATTATATCTGTATAATGTGAAATAAAAAATATATACATTTTTAACAAAATGTTCTAGAAAGTAAAAAAAACATACAGAGGAATTGAAATATACAACTAAAATACAATATTGACAAAAAATATATAGTGCATTGGTATGAACTTTAAAACAAATGGTTCATTATGATATTTATCTTAGGCCATAATTGTAAGACATTTCTATCACTATCAATTTTAAAATTGATATTGATGATAATCATGAAGATGTATTTAGTTAATAATATCGATTTTGAAATTTACAGCACAAACAATACATCATAGGTAATACAAGTGTTAACTTGTATTAGTCATGTACCTTTAGAAATGTCAATATTAAAATTGATATAAAATTATTTTTATACTCTAACCAAATAGACTGTGCTTGATAATTTTATTGAGTATATATCTGTCACTGTCTATTTTAAAATTTATAATGATAGAACTGAACAATAAATGTTAACCTATTAATATCAATATTAAAATTCTTAGTGCACAAAGATATTTATATATAATACAAATATCACTGATATTACATCTTATATCAATATCAAAATTGATGCAGTATCATTTTTATACGCCAACCAAAGAATGCATTAGAGAAGGATTTGGTTGCATTAATCTACTCTAGTGGATATTATTCTTTGCCCCCACCTTGTTTTGGTCACAATGCTCTCTCCATCATCTCAGCCCAATGCTGTTTTGGCACAAAGATGGAGTAGCGTTTACTAAAAAGGAAAATCTAGCATGTGGATGTCACTAACAAGCTCTGTACATTCATTCTTCTATAATTTGATTTCTTGGAATCTACATATAAATAATATTCATTTTAAATTAAATTATATATAATTTGGTAAAAGTTTGTATAGTGAACGGATGTAGAGGAATTGAAGTATAAAACTAAAATACATGAGTGCATTATTAAGGATGGTAACACAACTAGTTCATTATTATATCCATATCGGGGAGAGAGAGAGAGTTATCTAATCTAATCTAATCTAATCTAACTTAATATAAGAAGGGGGAGTGCCATTTTTTTGTCCTGCTGTTTGCGACCGTTCGATCACCTTTGATTTTTTCGGTCCTCTTGTCTACCGTCGGATATATGTTACCGTCCGTCGACGGAGTCTCCCGGGCTGGCCTGTCATCCCGCCTTCCGCGCGGTCTCTCGCTCTCTCTCATCTGCCCCCCCAACCATCCCTCTCTTCTCTGCGTCTCCCTCTCTCTCTCTCTCTCAGTGCCCCACGAACGCCATTAAACTCCTTCCCCGTCATCGCCTCCGTCCTCCCCGAGCTCAACCTGGTCAACTCCAGCCTAGGCCGCCTGGCGCTGTCCGCCTCCATCACCGGCGACATCATCTACCTGGTGGCCCTGGCCACCAACACGACGGCCGTGTCCACCAGCACGCAGGCGTCCAGCCCCCTGCGGGCCTCCGGCGTCCTCGTCTCCCTCCTCTCCCTCATGGCCTTCGTCTGGTTCGTGGCCCGCCCGCTGACGGTCCGGATGATCAAGGACGTCCCCGAGGGGGCCTCCGTGGGGGAGAGCCGCTTTGTGGCCATCCTCATGCTGGCCTTCCTCTGCGGCTTGGCCAGCGAGACCATTGGCCAGCGCACCTCCATGGGGATGTTCCTCTCTGGGCTGGCGCTGCCCAGCGGGCCGCCGCTGGGGTCGACGCTGGCCAAGCAGATGGAGGGGGTCATCAGCCAGCTCTTCGTTCCCGTGTTCATGGCGGAGGCCGCCTTCAGCTCCGACTACTCCAAGCTCCGCAACCTGGCCGAAATCGGCTACCTGCAGCTCCTCCTCTCTCTCTCTCCATCCTGGGGGAAGATGGTGGGGGTCATGGCCCCCTGCCTGTGGTTGAGGTGCCCCTCCTCGTCCTGCTGTTTGCGACCGTGCGATCACCTTTGATTTTTTCGGTCCTCTTGTCTACCGTCGGATGTATTTTACCTTCCGCGTGGTCTCTCGCTCTCTCTCTCTCATCTGCCCCCCGCCTCTACCATCCCTCTCTTCTCTACGTCTCCTTCTCTCTCTCTCAGTGCCCCGCGGACGTCATTACAACACCCACTGCACGATGACACATTCAGGATTAGCACGTTTTCGGGTTGGAACCGTCCGATATTTTTCGTCTCTCCTGTTCCAACCATCCGATCAATGTATAGCAGGTTGTTCACCCACTTTTTTTTCCTGCCATTTTCGATCCACCGGCGAAATAGGAACGGATGCCACTGCCAGCTGACCTGCTCGCCCGCGGCCGTTGCTTCCGCTGTCCTCAGCTAACTTACTCGCCTGCGGCCGCCGCTTCCGCTATCAGCATCCCACCAGCTAGCACGCCGGCCCTTCCACGTTCACCCACTTTTTCCTCCTCCCGTTTTCGATCCACCGGCAAAATAGTAACGGCCGCCGCTTCTAGCCGACCTGCTCACCTGCGACCGCCTCTTCTGCTATCAGCATCCCCCCAACACGCCGGCCTTCCGCTGACTACCTTCCTTGCTATACCCTACACACCCGAATCTTATCCTCGCAACCTTCCTCTTGAGCCGGCCGTTTTCTATCTTGCCCTCCCTCCTGCGTCCCGTTATCTACTCTGACCTTCAATATTGGCCCTTCCTTTTTTGTCATTCCCTTGGTTACACTCACGTTCAATGGCTTCTTTAATGTTCCCAAGTCCCTCTGTCTCCATCGTCGTCCATTATGAAGTGCCGAGCCTTTTTCCACCGTCTCCATCATGCTACTGGCCGACTCTGTTGCGAACCCTAGCTCCAACGTTGTCCTTGTTTTCCCTATCTTTTCCCCAATTTTTCTCGGATCTCAGTGTTCTTCCTTTAGGTTCTGCGATGAAAGGGGGCAAAGCAAAGGCGGAGACTAAAAAGAGCGATGGCAGGTGAGTCATTTTAGTTTTGTGTTGATTTTTTTTTCTATCTAACGCTGGATGTAGTTTTGATCTCCTCATCACGTTGTTTTTTTTACCTGTATCCTGGTGGATTTCGATCGTCTTGCTTGATAACTGGATCCGGATGATTTTTGTCTGATTTGATGATACTTATGTTGTTTTTAGGCTTTCCGTGAAGAGGAAGGCTGGCAAGGATCCCAACAAGCCGAAGAGGCCTCCCAGTGCTTTCTTCGTCTTCATGTATGAATCATACTAAATCTTTTCTATTTTGTTCTATACTCGTGACTTTCAATTTTCATCGGTGCCTGATTTATATCTATTATTTTTGTCTCGGTGTTTACAATATAGGGAGGAATTTAGAAAGCGAGCCCAAGAGAAGAATCCTAACAATAAATCACATCGTTGTGAGCCTATTCCAAATGTTAAGTTCTTTCACGCACTGCTGTATCTTTTTCTTTGTTTTTGTTTGGTTGAAAATGTTTTGCAGGTGGGCAAGGCTGGAGTTGCTAAGTGTGCTAAGTGGAAGAGTTTATCTGAAACTGTAAGAAAAAAAAATATAAACTCGCAATATCTTTCGTCATGTGATGTCTATGCTTAAATCTAAATTCCTAACAAATTACAGGAGAAAGCTCCTTACGTTAATAAAGCCAACAAGAGGAAGACTGAGTTTCAGAAAGCTTGGGAGTGTTGGCTTCTGTTTCAACAAGGTATAAAATTGTGTGGCTTGCTGCCATTTACATCTCCTTCTCTAACAACCGGTTCTTCTCCATCTTTCATTGCCTTCTCTAGCTTTCGTCATCCTTGTTTCATACGACTACGATTCTCAACGCGGTGCATGTTTGCTATCAAACCACAAACTTGATTATTCGTATCTTACGGGAGACATCACAAGGTACTTATACAAATGTCTTCTACAATTTTTCCTTTACATATCTTTTTGTTTTTTTTTTACATTTTGTCAAGGTTTAGTTTTCATGGATATTAGTTTGTTCTTTAAAGATCTTTTCTCTGGCGGATCTAACATGCTATAGCACATTTTTAATGTGTTGGTTTTCTTTTATATTTGTCATGAACGGTGAACTTGACAGCTTAAGGACTTAAGAATTTTTGTTTGATATTTTACCCATTGAATCTCAAATTGGGGATCAGATTATCAGTATTTAAAAGATTAGAGTTTGTATAAGGCAGTGCAGAGATATTTTATGATGCCTGCAAAAACGGCATTATTTTCCCATTTCCGCCTTCTAGAATCCTTCTTATCTTTCTGATTCTAATTTCATGAGAATGAACATTGTCAAGGAAGCAAGCAAATTTAACTGCTTTGTTTTGCAGAAGATTTCTTGGTAGGAAAATTAGCAAACCACTGCGATCTCTCACTCCCCCCCAACATACTGAATTATGGAATTCTATTTTTTCCGAGAACAATTGCCAAGTTAGAATCCACTCTTCAAACGAGCTCATTGAAGATAGTTAAGGTAGTAGGGCAGAAAACTACATTTAAGAGTACCGTTCAACTTTGATCTGCTCCCACTCTTGAATTTCTGATGATCAGTTGGATTTACCTGAGCCAATGTTGTCTTGAATGTCTCAGATTGGTCGGTTTCAACTTTTTCTATTCTTTTTTATTGAGCTTTAAAATATTCAATGATTACTCCAGGATTATGTTCTATCCCAATCCCTGATACCCCCCCCCCCTTATAGGTGTTGTTGGTCAAGAAAACAATGCATGTGATACTATTTTTGCACATCACTGCTTATTGCGTTTTATAATCTTATCTAAAAAGTGATTCTAATTTTAGTTTATGATAAATATGGTTTTTTCATTTAGACCTTAATTTTATTCTATTTCCAATTGCAATGTCATTTAATCTGTGGGCCTGTAGAATGAGCATCTCGACCTATGTAAATATTAAATGAAGACTCCTATTGGCAATAATTGTGTTTGTATTCATTTAGCTGAATTTTTTGTGAAGCTTACAAATTGGTATGCAACTGAATGCTTACGTTTGGAACACATTGCAAGGACACTCGATAGATACAGTCATTTTTTGGATTTTAGATCTGTTGATATAGCACTGTTAACAACTTGGGAAACGAAAGCAGGCAACTGAGGAATGGAAGCAAAAAATTGTGTACTATCTGTTAATTGAATGGATAACAATCTCAAATTAAGATTTGTTATCCTCCATACCTGCAGTCCTATGGAAAGACCTGCAGATCAAGAATTCTGTGAGAACCGTGGATTCTCTCTTGATCACCTAGGTCTGAGAGCTAATGGATTGGTTCTATCTTGATTAAGTTTCGTTGTCTTTTTGTTAACTTTTAAGAATTTGAGTTTCTCTCATTTGCGTACCCATTATCCCTTTGATTGTTTTTAATTGCGTCTTTCTTTTAACATTCTGTATTACGGTTCTGAATTTGTGATTGTTTTGATGATTTATTTTTGAATTTAATTTGTAAGATACTATCTTTGATTTCATTTTTTTTAGTTTACAAAGTGTGATCCCAGAACCAAGAACTTAAGTTGTGAGTGCGTATTTTCATGATAACCTTTTAGAAGTGCTAGCCGGGTGCCTATGGATGAAGTGAACACTGCTGCAATTGTTACCTTTGAGGTTTGTCCATCATACTAAATTACTGGCCAAAACTTACCTGTTTTACATTTGAGCAATTCTTAATCCTTGGAACGAGTTGTGTCTACTCAAGTTTGCTTTAATTCTATCTGCCTTGTGTTATTCATATTTTTGAATCATTCCCTTTATGCTGGCATCTTATCTTTCTTTTTAAATATACTTAGTCTTGCCTTCATTGCTAAGATTATCATTATACTATATTTTTTGGACATGTAGTGCCCAAAATTGACTATCTCTATTTTGAATGTTTGTCAATATTTCAACTTTGCTCAACATAATGTTGAGAATGACAATTTTGTTCAAATCTCTTTGTTCATTTTAAGAAACATGGAGTTGCCTGAGCATTTTAGTTGGAACTATTTTTACTCCATGCAATGTAAAATGTGTACTTTGGTGCAGGGAAAAAAGAAAAACAACTTCTACCGGGAACTTCTCTGTTGACAAAGTCACTAGCGTTAGATGTGTGGATTTAGCAAGGCAACCACCTTCACCTCTGCAGCACAGGTCCCCAAATGCTAAATTGCGCAAGAAGCAAATAATACATAAAGCATATCTCCCTAGCAAACTGTTTCCACTTTGTTTGTTGGCTTATTACTTATGTTTTCTTTTCCAAGTTATACTAACTTTATAGATGGTGCATATATTCTGTTGGGTTTTTTCATTCTGAGGAGACTACTGATATCAAGCGTACATGTATACTTTTTTTTGATTTTTTGATGATAGCGAACTGATCTCAGCCACTCGCTCGGAAATGTTCGACAGGCGTTCGAGGCGGGGATCAAACCTCGGTGACACCCCCCATGGTGGGTTCACTCGGCTACTCGCCGGGGACCAAACGTACATGTATACATTGCAAAAGGCATCACTAAAAATATGTTGATTGAGATCTGTACAGTCTAAATATGTATGTCATTTAATGATCTCAGTGTGACAGTGTTCTTGGTGGAGTGTGATATTCAGATGTAAAAGAGTTTGAAATTTTGTTTATTTTTAATTCCATCACTAATCCAAAGAAATAAATTAACTTTTATTTTTTAATGTATCCGTACACGTGCGAAGCACGTTCCATGACTAGTATATGTATGCATGCAAACGAAAAGACGGACGAAGATAGTGTTCCTTTTAACTTAATTAAAAAAATCTAAAATTTGAATTTCATGTTGAATTTCTTAAAAAGAAAGTAAATTTATTAAAACATTTATATTACAAAAAATTTTAATTAAATTATTTATTCATTATTATTTTTGATAGTTTTAAATTTATTTATATCTGATTTTAACTGTAAATAATTATGTTTGGCGTAAAAATTTGCCATGCCGACAAAATTATTTATACCATAATTTAAATGTAACATTAATTATTAAATATTAATCTATTTATTATGTCATTTTGATTGTATCTTACTTACAATTACAAAATAATGTTATATTTAGAGCATAAAATCATTACTTCTTTTTTTGTATCAAGATTTAAATGTAATACAAATTATTAAATTTAAATTGATTTATTATTTCATGTTGATTATATCTACAGAATATTATTATATTTGGATAAAAATTACTGTATATAATTTTATTATTATTTAAATTTAATTTAAAAAGTTAAATAAGAATATCAAAATTTAAAGTCAATTGCAGCAAATTCGCACAAGCCAACATGTATGGCCCATACAGTATGGGTTTGTTTTTGTTTGTTGAAGTGGCTAACGGCCACTTTCGGAGTCTCGGTGTCATCTAAAAAGGGAGGGAAAGTTAAAAGGATAGCATGCATCAAAATGGTTAAATCCGAATTTCCTAAACGGAGCAGGTGTTAATTCAGCCAAAAAAAATTAACCACAGATATGATCGGATGTATATAGCGTTTAAAAATTTCAAATAGTTGAAATGGACGTTAAATATATTAGACTCAATATCAATATCAATTTTGATATTGACACATAGAGATAATATAAATATTGCCGCCAAATGCCCCTATCGATCGAAGCCCTCATCGCCGCCAAAAGCCGTCATCTCTCTGTTCTTGTGCGAAAAGTTTGAGGAGGACATTCAGTCAACATTATCATCATCTTATCTTCACGTCGGTAGATGCCCCTTGCAACAAAAGGGAAAAGCCGCCAACCTTGAATTTGTTTCCTCCAATGTGTGTAATCTCTTGCACCACAAACGGGTGAATGCCTTTTTACCAAATGCCTGATATCATTTTTAGTGTTGATGTAATATTACCAAACATCTCATGTATATATACATTATTAACTTCTTACTTAAAGGCATGTTTGATAACACTATTAGACACTAATATCATTATCAATTTTAAAATTGATATCGATAATAATCACTTTGAGATGTTTGATTGATAGTATTAAGTTTGAAATTTGTAATGCAAACAAAACATATTTTGTAATACAAATATTAACTTGTATCAATTTTGATATTAATACTCAGACTTTTAAAGACATAAATATCAATATGAATAGAGTATTGATTTTGAAACTCTAAAAAATTAGACTATAATAATATAGGTAAGAGAGGTTAGTAACTTACTCACCGGTTAGTAAAGAGTTTGTATGACCGCTTAAGCTGATGGAGGCATGTCCCCCCGGTTGGTTGTAGGGGGAGATTTCATGGCTAGTTGGGTAGGAGTCTGAATCATCTCAGTTTCTTGGTGGAGAAAATAGTCTTAGTTCCTAATAAGAAATGGCCACAACCTCCAAATCACTTAAGTGATAGTTCAGTAACTGTTTAGTTGACCATTAAAGAAAAAGCTTGAATTGTTATTATTAGTAATGAGTTGCACTAGGTTCAGTAGCGAGTTAGTAAAGCATCAGTAACGGTTCAGTCATTTATACTTTTGGAACAATAAGTGTTAGTAAATCATTGATGAACTGTTACTGATGCTTTACTAATCCATTATTGAAGTAATGGTTCAGTGAACTATTATTGAAAATGGGTGAACTATTATTGTCAGTAACAAGTTGCCGACAACCTAACCATTACTATCAGTGAACCATCAGTGAACCGTTACTGAACTTCCATTTAAGTGGCTTGGGGTTGTGGCTATCGACTAAGATTGTTCTCTCCACCGAAGAACTGAGGTGATCCGCTCTCATCGAGTAAGAGTGATTCGGACCCTTTACTTTTACGTGTATTCAGATGAACCTAAGCCTCAGTTCACCGACAACCTAACCCATAGGTTGAAGCACCATCCTTGCTAGATCAAGGTCGCCACCGTCATCATAGAGCACGCTTTGCCTGACGGCCCCTGCGTGAAGCACTCTCAGAATAAGCCCAAGCAGGACTGCTATGCCATGAGAACGTCGTTGCTGTAGCTCGGTCCCTAGGTCTAAGTAATTAGAGTCACCACACACTGCCGCCATTGAAAGGGAAATCAACTCTGTTAATGACAACCCCCTAATCAATGTTGCTAGGAACATAGCCCTACATGGTGGCAACTTTTAGAAGACGTTAGTGCTAGTGTAGCAAGCACTGGCAGCATGCCGACTGGAGAAGGAGAGCAGCAAGAGGACTTAAACACAGCGACATATACATATTGGAGTTCCACAAGCCTTGCACCTAAGGGAAGTGGACACCGTGAGGGCAGCACTGGAGAGAGGGGAGGCATTTATACCCAACTGGATAGAGCAAGTTAGAAAGAAAGAGTATGAACTTCTTCCAGGGTGACATGGTTCAATTGTGAGCATACACTTGTATAGACAGATGTGTTTCATCTATTGTATTAAGCCCACTATATATTTGAAATACAACTGAGCGAGAGTGATTAATCACTCCAATTTATCATTATGTCATTTGTTCCTTCTTTGTGTTTTCTCCTTTCTACATACCTTCATCTCCTTGCAAGAACATAGATACTCTACTTCAATCTCATCTTGGTATCAGAGTGATGAATGTTCCTTCAATGTCTTCATTGGTGGAATCTTCAAATGTTTTGGCAGTCATGAGGAAGTTGCCCTTTGCAGACGTTTCTGTAGTTTTTTATTTTTTGAATGTGTAGCATTGTGTTTTAGAAAAAAATATATGCTTTGGAGAGCACAGTTGATGTTTTATGAATACTTATGATTTGGTTGGACTGGTTGATGGTTTTGTGCCATGTCCTCCATCTATTGTTCTAGATCTAAGTGATTCTATGAAAATGATTCAAAATCCAGATGCAAAATTGTGGAGACAGTATAATAGCTTGGTTATGATGACTATTATGTCGTCAATTTTAGAACAAGTTCTTCCTCTTATTCTTGATTTATCAATGTCTCTTGATATATGGAAGGTGATTTCTACTACTTATGCTTCTAATTCTAATGCAAGGATACTTGAATCATGACTACAACCTCAAAATGTTAAGAAAGGATATATGAAGATAGAATAATATCTTCAAAAGGTTAATAGCATATTAATGCATTACAATGGTTGGTGAGCCTAATTCATTAAGAGATCTTCTTCTTTACATTCTGTCTGGACTTGGTCCGGAGTGTGAATCTTTGTTACATCTATTACTACATGTATGGATGCTTCAAATTTTACTATTGAGGATATACATGGCATGTTACTTAATCAAGAAATCTTTTTATAGAATCCATTAGTCTATAACAAAGCTTAATGCTAATATTGCTCGTACTAGTTTGGATTCTTCACAATAGCAAACTAATCCTTATAGCGGTCAAGGTCATGGATATAGATTGAAATGATAATAGAAATAGGTCAGATCATAGTTGATATTAGAATTTTGATGGAGGATAGAATTTTAATGATCCATCGCAACAATGTGATGACCAAAATTTCCATAACAAGAATCAGAATGGTGGTCAATTTAATACTATTCCTATTTGTCAATTGTTTGAGCATAGGGGACATTCTACCATTAAGTGCTGGAAAAGGTTTGACGTTAGTTTGTGGACCAATGTTAATTTTGCAAATGCCCAAACTCAATCTTTTGGCAATTTTCAACCATACTTAGCACATGTTGCTTCTACTAGTTCAACAAGTTCTATAGTTGATCCCACTTGGTATCCTAATTCAGGTGTCAATAATCATATGACCTTTGATATAAGTTTGTTGCAGAATGTTTTCCCATATGGTGGTTTTGAAAAAGTCTAAATTGGCAATGGTGATTCTATGAATATCTCTCTAGTTGCAAGCCGATTTTAATTCTTTCAATATTCATAATACTTTATATGTTCCGTGTTTAGCCAATAACTTGTTGTCAGTGTCACAATTTTTGAAAGATAATGATGCTTTATTTGAAGTTTTTTTATGAATGCTTTATAAAGGACATCAAGACAAGGAGGCTTTTGGCTCATGGGCATAATGTTGGAGGACTTTACCGTCTGGATTTGGAGACTCCTTCAACATCAATTGATCTAATAGCTGGAGTGGTTTCCCTACTGTGAGGGTTGTTCAGAAAGTACTTGACTCCATTGGTGTTCCTTTTAGTTTGAATAATTTTGCATTTTGTGATCATTGTGTTGTGTCAAAGAGTTGTTGCTTGCATTTTTCTTCTTCCAAATTTATTTCTCATTTTCCTTTGGAGGTTGTAGCCTCAGATGTTTGGGGTCCATTCCCACATCTTAGTATAAATGGAAATAGATACTATGTTAGTTTTGTTGATCGTTATATCCGATATTGCTGGATATACCTTATTGCATCAAAGAGTGATGATTTTACTATTTTTATTCATTTAAAAAATAAAGTGAACACGTTTTCAAGGAAGATAAATATTTTTTTAGAGTGATTGGGGTGGTGAATTCGAAAAACTCTTGATTTTTTTTTGGGAATGTGGTATAACTCATAGGATTTCATGTCCATATACTCATAATCAAAATGGGTTTTGTGAGAGGAAGCATATGCATATTATTAAAACTTGTTTAGCTCTTTTGGCTAATGCACAATTACCATACAAGTTTTGGGATGAGGCTATGTCTTGTGCATTCTATCTTATCAATCAGATACCTTCTCCAGTTTTGGACCATCAGTCACCATATAAGAAATTATTTCAGAGATGTACTTATAATTTTCTAAAGGTTTTTGGTTGTGCCTATTTTTTATATTTGAGACCATATAATCAAAGTAAGTTTACCTATAGATCATATTGTTGTTTATTTCTTGGATATAGTAATGATCATAAGAGATTTAAGTGTTTGAAATGTTGTTTTTAATGAGCAATCTTTTCCATAGCTTCTTTAGTCAAACAAGATGAACCTGTTGTGAAGTCTTTAACTATTTCATTGTCCTTACCGACTCTATAGTCTGGTTCTTCTACTAATTCAACTAGTGCTTCAATCTCTACTTCATTTCACCTACAGCCTATAGTTGGTCAGTCTTCTAATGTTGATACTCAACATTTAGTTCCTACTGGTCCTATTCAAGATGTTTCTTAGTGTTCAGTTTCTATTGACGGTTAAGGTTTTGCATCTATTGTTTGGTTCGAGATGCACATCTTGTTGTACCTTCTGATCATAATAGTGCATTAGTTTCTTCAGAATATGTATCTACAGATGTGTAGAATTCAATAAATTCAGAATTTGGTGGTAAACTTCAGATTTTTCATTCATTAGCAGATATTATGAAACAAACTAAGCCGTTGAATCAAAAGAAGCATAGAAAGTATGCTCTTATTATTGAAACAACAAGTGAAGTTGAACCTTCCTCTTTTAAAGAAGTGATGTAACCTCAAATTTAAAGATTTTATGTTTTGGAAAATCATAAGAAGAATTGATGTAACCTCAATTATCTCAAAAAAGAATTTATGTTTTGGAAATTCATTTTCCTTTTGAATTTGAATTAGATTTGGTTTGACCTTAGTATTGATTTTGTAAGAAAATAGATGATATTTTATAAAAGTACTAACTAGGGTCAATGATATGTGTAAAATTATATGTTGAGGTTGTTAGGTTCTTTGAAAATTAATTTTGACCTCTCCCCGTCGGATGGTGCGAAGATCCGACGTTAATTACATCGAGATAACTTGAATACCCTTGATTATTGTCATAGCAATCCATTGGAAATAGAAAACATGCATCCACACAAATAAACATTCACACACATATAGACATAGGAAAACAGCCCCATGAGTTTGATAGAATGCAAGCACTTAATGCGTTTTTTTTTGAATTTGGTTTGAATTGCATTGATTAAAATTGATTTAGTTAAATTGGTTTGATTTGCATTTATTTAAGTTGAATTGAATTGATTTGAATTTCGGTTTGATTAATTTTGAATTGGTTTGAATTTAGTTTGAGTTGAATTTAATTTGATTTGTTTTTAGTTTGGGTTGAAATTTGATGGATTTTGTTTGAAATGGATTTTGTTGGAATTGAATTATTTAAATTTCAGTTTGATTTTTGGTTTGAGTCGAATTTGTTTAAGTTCAGTTTGTCTTTAACTTTAATTTGAGGGATTTAAATCAATTTGAAAATTTGTTTTGACGGGTCATTAAATTTGGTTATGAATGGCTTATTGATTTAAATTTTGATTTGATTTAGGTTGATTTGAGTTAAATTGGTTTGTTGATTTTAAACTTGGTTTGGGTTCGAGACAGCTTTATTTATTGATTGATTCGAGTTTGGCTTATTTTAAATTTGTTTGATTAAAGTTAATTTGTTTTAAGGTTTGATTTAAAAAAATTGATTTGGATTGATTTAAATTTGTTCAAGTCAGATTTGGCTTGAAGTTTGTTTGGTTTAATTTTTTTTTGATTATCTTGAGTTTAATTTAAGGGTTGGATTTGAATTGAATTTGATTGGTGTTTGAATTTGATTTAAGAAGTTTGATTTTAGACTTGCTTGACTTGTCTTTGGATTTGGTTTGTTTATTAAAATTTGTTTGGAAATTTTATTTGGTTTATTTTTGAGAAGTTGAGTTTTATTTATGGGTTGTTATTTTAATCATTTGGTTAAAATTGATTTACATGTGTTGTGATTTAACTTGATTTGGTTTAAATCGAAATTATTTAATTTGGAATCCCTTTGAATTTATTTAGTTGAAATTAAATTGGATTTTGAGATGTAAAAAAAAGAAAAAAACCGGAGCACATGAATACCCTGCCTGTACGGAGATATTCCACAAAACTTAACTCCGAGTTTATTTTCTTCATGGCTTTACATGGGCATAAAAAACTTTGGAATTCAGGTATTAACTCGCATAACAATTTTTTTTAAGATTAAATTCCTTGTAGCCCTTTGTGAGCATTAAGAAATTTATCTCAAATGAATTTTGGGCATCTAAAATCGACCCCACAAAGGAAATTAAACCTCACACGGCCTCTTGTAGGCGTTAAGAGATTTAAATTTGAATGAACTTTGGAGAATCAGAAGTTAACCCCACAATTATTAAAATTTTAAGGGAAAGTAGCTCCGGTCCGTAAGGACTTGTGGAGGACCTCCCAAGGACGTCACCTCATTGACCTATGGTTTAGCGCATGGCCATCCCACGGTCCCAGGGTGAAGGTCATTTTAATTTATGAATATTTTTTATTTTTTGTTAAAGGGCCTGCACTGTTTGGACCACTGTGCGGCTGAGAGGAGGGTTCGGAGGCACTGTTCTGGACTGGCTGGGCACTCGGGGGCGGCCGGCGTCGTCCGGTCGGCTCTCTCTACTTTTTTTGTGTTGTCTTCATCGGGTGGGCCCCACGGCCTGGCTTGACCCGCGGGTCAAGATCCCTTCACGTGGCGACCTGTGCGCGACCGCAGCACCTCCGCATGTGGCCCCCTCCCTCACATGTCCAGCGTGGACATAAGTCGGGGGAAAAAATCCCCCCCGACCAGTATTGTTCACCCAACCGCGTGCTTACGGCGGGGGTTTTGGCGACGGCAGCTCTCGCGGAGGGGGGTTCCCGGCGACAGCGGCTTCACGGAGGGGGGGTTCCGGCGACGGCGATTTCGGGAGAGGGTTCCGGCGACGGCGACGGCAGCTCCCGAAGGAGGTTCTGGCGGCGACGGCTTCCGTGTGGTTTCCTGCGACGTCGAGTTACTCTGGAGGGGATCCCGATAGAGGTGGCTTCCGTGTGGCCTCCCGGTCTTCAGGAGAAGGTCCGCTCTCTCCCTCTTTCTCTCGGCTTTTCCTTCTCTCTTCCCCCCTTGCTTCTTCGCGCTGCTTCCCCTTCGAAAATCCCTTTTTGCTCCGCGATGTTCAGTCCCTTGGGCCCCTTTTTTTTCTGCCATCCCCCCTGCGCAACGCCCAGTCCCCCATTTTATCGTTGGGGGTCCTCCGCCAAGAAATAGAAGGCGACGCCATCCCCGTCCATCCGCGTTGATTGCGGGATCAAGAGATTCTCTGGCGGAAGGGCTTGCCTCCATAGGACCTCGCGGGCATGTTGAGGCAAGTCCCGCCGGCCTCCCGCGAGCGTCCATATAGGCTGACGTGGATTTCTCCAAGATGTCCCTGTCAAAGCTGCACCATGGAGACCAACAGAAAAAGGCCATCGTAATGGGCCTATTTTAGGACTACAATTAGCCCACCAAACATGTGTAACGGGTGCATTGAGCTAGATTTAGATCAACCCTTGATGGGTTAGGCAAATTGGCCTTAATCTTGGGCTATTTCATCCATGAAATGGCAGCCAAAGTGAACCAAACTGAATGGTATATTTGAAAGTTGAACCATATAGCTCATTGGAGATTTGACTTGATTTAATCTTAATTTGAAAATTTTCGGTGTCCACAAGAAGCTAATCAAAATCCATTTTAGAAAAAAGCTATGTCTAAGGAGTTTTTTGCTCTACAACATAATGGCATGTGGACTTTTCTTATTCCTCCACTAAATGCTAATATTGCTAGTTGCAAGTGAGTCTATAATTTGAAGAGAGATTCAACTGGTAAAGTGGATCAGTATAAGGCTTGGTTAGTTGCTAAAGACTATACTTAAGAGTATGGCATAGATTATATCGAAACATTTAGTCCAGTTGTCAAACCTTACACAATTTGATTAATCTTGTCCATGGCTTTTAGTTTTCAATGGCCTTTGTAGATAATAATCATTCTCAGTATGTGTGCAAGTTACATAAGTCCTTGTATGGACTTAAACAATCCCTGAGCGCATGGCTTCAGGAATTATGTTCCCATCTTTTATTAGTTGGTTTCAAAGGATCAATATGTGATTCTTCTATTTTATATTTTGTAAGGATAAATTTCTTATATATTTGTTGGTTTATGTTGATGATATAATATTAGCTGGAAACAGTACATTTGCTTTAAGAAATCTAATAGAGGAATTGGGTTGTACTTTTACCTTGAAGGATCTTGGAGATGTGAACTATTTTTTAGGTATTGAGGTACACTAGTCATCAAGAGGACTACATTTATGTCAAGAAAGATATGTTTAGACCTTTTGCACAAATCTGAGCTATAGGATTCAAAACTAGTTGGTACTCCTATTGCTGCCAAAGGTGCTATTTCTAGATATAATGGTGATCTTTTATCTAATCCATCTTTTTATAGAAGCATTGTTGGATCCCTTCGGTGTGTACATTGACTAGGCTGGATGTTGCTTTTTTGTTAATAAGGTGTGTCAGTTTTTAGATTCACCTATTGAATTAATAAAATTCTTAGATACTTGAATAGTAGTTACATGTATGGGGGCTTAATTCAACCGAGTAACTTTAAATTTAGTGTTTTCTCATATGTAGATTGGGTAGGATGCCTAGATGATAGGAAATCTACCACCGATTATGCAATTTTTAAAGGATCAAATATTGTTTCATGGTCAACTATGAAACAAAATACCATCGCACGATTCAGTATAGAGGCAAAATGAGGTCATTGACTTTAGAAACTACTGATCTTCTTTGGGTTATACTATTGGTAGGTGAGTTAAAGTTACCATTAATGCAATTTTGGCACTTTGGTGTGACAATATATCCACAATTTACCTAACAACAAATCCATTGTTTAGAGAAAATGTGACAGTTAAGATATTTTATTGAATTAAAAATAGTTATTATATTTATTATGAGATTAATATATTTATTGAGTGCTCCTCTTTTTCTCCCACTCTTTCTATTCCTATTTATCATCTTTCCATTACCATTTTTCTCTCCGTTCGGAAATCCTAATTTTCTACCTAACGGCCTTCCTTTTTCCTCTTTTCTCTCCTTCTTGTCCGCCATTTTCTCCTCTGAATTCTATGTTTCTTTTCTCCTCTTAACGCTTGTTTTTCCTACTCTACTTGGTCGCCGTCTCCTGTGCATCATCCGCCTCTCCGTTGTCGCCACTCCACCGCCTTGCCTCGCATGGCCCCGCGTTCGTGCAATCTCGCGGCTGCAACAGCACGTCAGCCCCGCGCCCGCCTGCAGCCTGACCCGCATGTCCGCACTAGCCCGCGGCCGACTGATGCGCCATCATCCCGTTGATCCCCCCCCCGCCTTTGCTCTGCGACCGCACGCCTTAGCTGCCACCCCTGGCCGCGCGACTGTGCGCCTCCCGCTGGCAGCCATGTCCGCAAGAGCCCGCAGATGCCGCCTTGTCGCCGTCAGCTGCCGCACCAACACCCCGGCCGCACGCCTTGCTCGCCTCCTTTGTCACCCTGGCGCGCTGACCCCCCCCCGTTTGACTTGCCGCGGCACCCCGTCACCCATGGTCGTAGCAACGTCGTGCGCCTCCCACCATCTCGGCCGCGCGCCCGCCGCACTGATCGGTCCCGTGGACCCGCGCCGGTACCCCCTCTCTCTCCTCTATCCTTCTCTCTCTCCTACCATCTATCTGTCATTCACTTATTTTCTCTCTTTTATTCTATATATTTTTCCTTTTCAGCAGACCGTCAAGACCGTTTGGTCTAGTTTGACTTTTCATCGTCGTCGTTGTGATCGCGGCATACTTATCATCTGGATTGATTCCCCTGGAATTTCGTGCATCATTCGTCGTCGCCGTTAAGGTAGGCGTCTCGGCTATTCTTAGCACTCTTATATATTTGATTAAACCGTAAAAATATGCTTAGATCATCATGATCAATAGAATATAATTATTGGGTTGTTTTTTATTTATTAGGATGCTTAGATAGAGTTAGATTAACTTGTTCAACCATGTATGTTTAGATTGATTCAATTATCCATGTATGTTAATCAGCATGTTAAGGTTTTCTTATGATTGAGTCTAGTTAGATTAGCATGTTTGCATTGTGGTGATCTTTAATATATATTTTGATTCGTTAAAAAGCCGATGTGAGGAGTTAAGCATTGTGTTCATATCATTTAGCTTTGTTTCATTTAGACTATGGGTAGTAGAGACTGTCAATTCATACATTTAATATATATGTTTAGTTTGCAACTTCACGCCATGTTAGGTTCGTATATTGCATGGTCTTAGGGTATATGCATTTAGGTTATTGATGTGGTCATGTGTAGTTTAGCATGTATGTTATGAGGCATAACATTGACTTGAGTTATTGTGTAGGGTTGCATGATTTTAGAATAGTTGTGCCACTTTGTTAATTGTTATTAGATTGGTTAATCACGACTTAGTATGTATGTAGCATGTTTATTTTGTTAGACTGCATTAAGTGCATCATGTTGATGTCTAGTTTTAGTTTGTGCTAGATTGTGGTTCGTCATACATATATGTAGTATATAGAGCCATGGTTGTTCTTTTATGTACTTCATATCTTGATTGTCATTTAGATGCATAATGTTGTTAATTGGTTCTAGTTGTATTAAACAGTGATGTGGTATGCATGTATGTGGTGTATTGATCTATGGTTGTCCATAGATGTAACCCATGGTTAGATTGTCATTGGCATGTTGCTTAAGTGCTTGGTTGTCTGAGTTATGTATGTGCTTTCATCTTGAGAGATGTAGTATGTAGTGAGCTGCATTGTAATGGAATTTTACTTCACCAGACTATAATTCGTGACCTGTGGGCAGTAGATGAATTAAAACAGTCCGTAGCATCCGTCGATCTTGGATACTGCGGTTTATCCTAAGTATTCTCCTGCCTAGGGGTACTATGGGATTTAACTTACTATATGTTACTTCTATACATGGTAGATCTGGTGTTAGTTTTGTGACATTAGCTACAATGTCACGACCCGGAAAAATAAACAACATAAAACCACAACTATGCAGCGGAAAACATAATGTCGTGAGAGTGGGAGAAATCCTCATTCGGATTTCATAACCCATACAAGCATGTGAAGTCAACACACACGATCAAGTCTATAAATTTCCACAAGATTTCAAAAACCTGGAGTCAATAACTTAAAAATCAAGCCAACATCATCTAGTCCAACTCCAACCAAAAACTTAAACATTTAAAACAACTGAATTCCAAACCAAGTCCGTTCGTATGTTCCATCTTTAAATCAAAACCACTAGATTGTTTAAATAGACAACAACCTAAGAGTCCAAAACAAGCAACCTGATGAAAATGAAATATATCACTCCGCTCCAACTCCAGGAGATTTTGGTTCTTCCACGGCCTCTGCTTGAGCCTCCAAGCCAATCTCCTGATCTTCAAAACCTATGAAAAATATTAACCCACAACGGGGTGAGTCCGGAGACTCCGTAGGATTTACACCCTTCACCCATCAATTGGGTAATTAACATATAAACAAGCAGTGGTATGTAACATATCTAATTTGAGATGTAATACAAAAGTATAGAATGTCTTCTATATTAATCTCACAACCCATATCCAGGCATAGTTATCTTCAAAAGAAAAGATTATGCCAAAATCAATCAATTCTAGGCCAATGCATACAACTTAACAAAAATCAACTAGATGACCTTCAGACTTAACTTAACATGACCAATCTAACATGAGACATATCTGAATTTTTCTAACTTATCATGCTTTAACATCTAAACATAACATGCAATGAGCATAATTTCATGTTCTTTCTAAACCCATAGTCATATGGCAAGGAATTGGTCGTCTTGCCTTTTCACATCACATATCCAGATCACTTTCACCAGCTCTAATTTATATAGTAATAACATATACTAAGCTAGTCCAAAGTGCACCTAGGCAGTGGTGGCACTAAGAGAAAAACCCCGGGAATCCGGGATGCAGTGGGAAGGCTGATTTATCTAAGATACCGCTTGCCCACGGACAATTTGACTAGAATAGGTTTGGTGAAGCCTCATAACATGTGGTACAAGAATTCATAATAAATTTTTCAGATCATGACACACCTGCATACCATGTACACAAGACATAAACATCTCATTCTAATGTTATCCATGCAAAACAAATTGTTTTTATCATAAACTAGACAAGACTTGCACTAACCGACATGGTTAACATATCCCAATCAAAACTCATATCAAACTTGATAACATGAACCTAGCCATATCATGCAAGACATATTACACAATCTGGAACCAAATCAAATAATTTTTACATGATATATGCACTTGAAATAACAAACGAAATCTAGACATGCTTAATTACATACACAAGACAATTAATCAAACCCAATTTTGGCATAATCAAAACAAGCTAACTTCTGATGTCAACACCCATAATCTGACCTAAACAGGTTCCAAAAAGTGAAATTTGATGACTTTTGATTTTTCCAAAACTCCACATAATTATATTTCAATTCTAGGTCCATTCTAGCACATAAACATATACATAAATAACAAATGGTCAAATCTCATGAAAAATAGTTCTACCCATCCAGAATCATGCCAAATATGTCCCATAATATTCAAAATATCATTTTCAAAGTTATGGATTCAAGGATTTTTGAGAAAATTCACTAATCATGAGTCAAAAGTCTAAACTAGTCAAATCAAGGTCCGTAAGTTAAATCATGCATATTTTCTAATCAAAATGGGATCAAATACATAGACGAGCTTGATAAACCTACTTGTAATCTTCTGTGAATTTTCCTGATTTTCTGGATTTTTATGCTATTTTTCTTGGCCTTAATCTAATATCCGGATTTAATAAATCTGAAAAATCAGAATTTCCTGGACCGGCGCCGAACCGGGCGGTTCGACCGGCTGAACCGGGGCGGTTTGGAGGTGCTGGACCGCGGCTGGACCGGCAGCTGGACCGGCGGCTCACGGCGGCGGTTCGCGGGCGGTGCCGGCGACGGTGGTTCGCGGCGGCACTCGCGACGGCGGAGGCGGCGCTCGCGACGGCGGAGGCGGCCGGCGGCGCTCGGCGGCGACGGCGATGGGCGGGGGGAGGGGCTGGTCACGATGGCGACGGCGGGAGGAAGGCGACGGCCGGCGATGGCGGCGGCGAGAGGCTCTCCCGCGGCGGTTCCGGCCGGAACTGGGGAGGTGACGGCGGCGGCTTTCGGCGACGGCCACGGGCGGCGCGGGAAGGGCTGGACGGCGACGCTCTCACCGGCAAGGGAGGCGCTGGAGGGAGGAGACGGCGACGAGGGGAGGGGCCAGGGGCGGTGATGGCAAGGGGGAGGTCCGGCGGCGCTTGGTTCCGGCGGCGACGGCGCTCGCGACCGGCGACGACGACGGAGGAGGAAGAAGAGGATGACTCACGGTGGGGACATGGTACGGGAGAGAAAGCGATCCACGGCGGGGGGGCGGGCTGCGTAACCGGCAAGGGGGGCATCGCGACGCTCCCGGGGGTGGCCGGTGTTACCGCGGGGACGGCGGCGAGGAGTCCGGGACGGGGAGGGAAAGGGGGGGGGGCGGTTACCAAAAATTAAAATATATTTTTTTATGCCAGGTATTACATACAATGTCCAAGTGGAACATATAACTTACTTAGACAAATGGTTTATTTATGTATTTTTGGCTTGTATGATAGTATTTAGATGGGTCATTCTTTTTATGATAGGTCTATGTGATGTATGCATACCTAGTTTAGTAGATTTGTAAAGGTTATGTCGGTTTCAGTGCATATAAAATCATGTTAACATATGGGGTAGAAGAAAGACATTGTAATCACCCTTATTGAAGATATATAACTAGTTTAAACTCTATGTATTATAATCTGAATTTTAGGTTATTTATCATTTAATATCAATAGAAATCATTATTATAGTAGGGTAGTTTGGGTGTAAGTCCTACTGAGTCTGTGATAACTCACCCCTTCCATTGTTAATATTTTCAGGATTGCAGGTTTAACGCAGTAGAAGCGTAGTGGTGTTTCGGGAATTCGAGGAGCTAGTGATTATTTGTTCAATGTTAGCATTTAACTTGTTTAGAGAGATGTTTGTTTATGGTGTTAATAGTTGTGATGTTTGGAATTGTGATTCTGGATTGTGGATTTTAGTCTTATTTGTTTCCAAACTGATATATTTTCTGTTGCGTCACCAAATTATCTTCCGCTGTGCATGTTAAAAATCCGGGTCATGACAGAAAGAACCAAACACATTGCAGTTGATTTTCATTTCATTAGACAATTGGTACAACAAAGGAAAATGGTGGTACGACATGTTTCGTCAAAAGACCAGGTTGTTGATGGTCTTACAAAGGCACTTACAAGATAGCCTTTTGAATGGTTTAGAGACAAGTTAAATGTGTTGCCGTTGTTTAACTTGAGGGGGGTAGTTAGAAAGAAACAGTATGAACTTTTTCTAGGGTGACATTGCTCAATTGTGAGCATACACCTGCATGGACAGCTATGTCTCATTTGTTGTATTAAGCCATCTATATATATATATGAAAGACAGTCAAGCAAGAGTGATTAATCACTATGACTCATCATTCAATCATTTGTTCCTTCTTCATGTCTTCCCCTTTCTGCGCAACTTCATCTCCTTGCAGAAATAGGGATACTCTACTTCGATCTCACTTGGTCTAGTACAAGTGCTACTGTCGATACACATCACCATCAATACACAGCTTCATGAGGTAGGAGTTGATGACAGTGATGATCACTGGCAGGAGGACTATCTCTCTCGCCAAGGAACTTGTCAAGGTTCCAATGACAATCACCTAGGGGTAGCTAGATCTGTGCGCTATCATGTGTGGAGAGGAGTGGGATGTGCATGCCCTCTGTTGATGTATCAAATATATTGCATAACACACCATTTGTTAATATGGTGGGTGATTAAATTAGTGGACTTGCCAAGCTTGCTCTAAACTAAGTAGTTCGAGGTAGGAGTGCAAACTACCAAGTCAAATAGTATGTTATTCAAAATTTTGACTCAGTTATTTTAGAAAAAATTAATTGCAAATTCTAGTTAACAAAATTACTTTAATAAAAAACCCACTAACTTATATTCTTTAATAATAAATCCAAATATTCCAATTCCTTTAACTCCCGTAACTCAATCGTTTAGCTTTGTTTTGTCCTTCCCTTTCTACCCCCATCAATCAATGCTCGATCATAGACCCAATAAAAGAAAGTCTCATAAAGAAAAAATTGCAACGCCACGCCCTAGGCAGAGCACCCAAAGGTGAGCACCTAGCATGGCAACCACGCTACGTTGTGGTGACCACCGGAGTGCGACAATGATGTGGTGACACTTGGAGGGTGGCCTTGCGATCACTACAAGAAAATAGGTTACTAGGGACGGCTGTAAGCCGTCCCAAAAAACCAAAAAGCCGTCGCTAATACATATTAGCGACGGCTTCAAAGCCGTCGCAAACGCGTCGCAAATAACGCCGTCGCCAATAATATTAGCGACGGCTTTTGTTAAGCCGTCCCTAGTACATTTATTGGCGACGGCTTATGAGCCGTCGCATAAGGTATTAGCAAAAACGACCATTTATTGGGGCCGGCTTAGACGACCGTCGCCAATAAGTTTACTAGCGACGGCATAAGCCGTCACAAATGATAAGAAGATTAGACGGCCGACGAAGTTATTTGGGACGGGTTAAGCCGTCGCAAATAATCTTAGGTAGCGACGGCTAGTGAGCCGTCGCCAATAAATTTATTTGCGACGGCGGCAAGGCCGTCGCAAATGGCAAGCGAAACCCCGCGCCATCGTCGCGGGAATTTTTACTACGGTATTGCGACGCTATGCCTGCTAATAACTTTATTAGCGACGATATTCGGCCGTCCCAATATTAAAAACGCGGCGTCGCAATACCGAGAGAAAAAACCGGGTTCCGGATTTTCCTGCGTATTGCGGCGAATTTGTTTTTAATATTAGGGACGGCTTTAGCCGTCCCGATAAATTTATTAGCGACGGCTATACACACGGTCGCCAATAATCAATTTCTGAAAAAAAAAAATAATTTGATTGGCCGGATTGGATCAATTATACGATCCAATCCGGAAAATCAATCATTCTTGAAACTTTCGTAAAGATCTAAAATCGGATCTACCAATCCAAAAATTGAATTATATTAATAATTTCGGTGCCGGATTGCTCGTTTCAAACTTCCGGAACGGACACCGAATTAGGATGAAACAACACACATTAACATACCAAAATTGAAATTCATCAAATTTAAATTCATATTCACATACCATATTCGTTATAACATTCATACACAAAATGTTTTGATACATATGAATAACATTCAGAGAGTAAAAAATACATCTTCTATTCATCTTCTTCATCTTCATCTTCATCATCATCTTCACTCTCCTCGGCATCCTCGTAGTCCTCGTCGTCATCGCCATTTCGCTCTGTTTGTTGAGGCGGAGGATGCCCCGATGTGGATGGCACATCGGGGAGTCGGGAACCTTTGAGTCAAGCCTTCAATGATCGGATTGAGGCGATCGAAATTATCTTGAAATGATTTGTTGGTTGTCCAATTGTTGTTTTGATGAAGTTATTTGTTCTTCATAACGTTCATTGATTTCTCCTTGCCTCGCCACACGATCTCTAAGCTCTCGAACTTCTTGAGTCGAGCTAGAAGCACCTCCGCTTGACTCACCATACCAAGTGTGGCGAGTTTCACCTCGCCCACCACATCGGATCCGTCCTGGTCGATCTCTACCAAACACGGATACGAAAGCTTCCTCCGCGGTGAGTGGAGGCTGCGATACCCCGACGCTCCGAGGATTCGAATCTTTGGGGGATTCATCAATCCTTGCATATTTTCCTATAAATAATATGAATAAAAATTAAAATCCCACCGTGATGAATTGTGGATTATAAAGAAAAATAGGTTATGATAATCAATAATTACCATCATAAGACGACTTTGGTCATTATCCCAAATGACTGCTCCATCGAGTTCTTCATGCGTTTGACTCATCTGGAATACCTCGGACGAGTTGGAGGTCGACCTTCTTTTCGTACCTTACCAAAAAATTAAAAATAAAGATAAGAGATGATTAAGAATAAGAATCAACTAATATGAAATTTTAAGTTTTAACTACTTACAAAGTCTCTTTCTAATCGATGTATATTTGTTCTTCCTCTTAAATACGGCATTGTTAATTGCCGCCTATTACCGGCATTCTTTTCACTCAATGCCTACATATATATATAAAAATGAAACAACATTAAAAAAATGCAAATGAAAAGAATAGGATCTAATTATAAGAGGAAATAAAATTTGGAGTTACTCTAGCATCATCTTGACTCCATAAAATGGCACATATGATGCCATTGTTCCTCGTTGCCTTGTGGAGGAATGTTGGCACGAGCTTCCTCATTTTGATCGTCCCGTAAAATCGTACACAAATATTGTTAACAAAAAAATAGTTATCTCGAATTTACATTCTAAATTATATTTTACCTTTCTTTTCAAATGATTTCTTTGTTTTCTTTGCATCTCTCCCATATGCCTTAATATCTGTGCATCCGATTGAGGATTCCGCTCAAAGGTAAAATGTTCGTCCATTAATATAAAAATGATTAAAAAGTTCACCAAAATTTAGATAAGATGAAGCTACTTGAATGTTACCTCTAAATCACGGAATATGGCATCCTTTTCTCTGCGGTAGAGCCATGTAATTATGCTCCCACAAATCGCAATAAACTCGTTCATAACTCCTAAGTACGAGGTAAACTCCTGTCCATGTGATCCAACGCCGGATCCTCCTACTAGAACGACGTTGTAGGACTCATCGGGGCCAAGTGTTCGCACACCGATGGCCTTTCTTTGGACCTCTCCCACGTCTGGATGTAGCTAGTTAAGTATAAATTAAAAATTACAATTAGACAACGACGATTTTTTAAAAAAACTTTTTACTAGCATTTATTCAAATATTTACCGGAAGCATGGGAAGATGGACTACTACCATCTGTAGGAGGCGTCGTCGGAACCCGGTGAGAAGGAGTCCGAGATGGACTAGGCTCATGGGGTGCCTCCCTAACTGGCTCGGAAGCAACACCCCTGGAGGTGGAAGGTCGATCCCTAGATGCTTGAGATTGACCCCGAGGTCCACCGCCCTCAGATGGTGTAGAAGTCTGAGATGTCCTACGACTTTCTTTGAAAATTCTCTTCATCGTCACATAAAAATATTAGGCGGCAATCCCGGCTTATAATTGTGCAATAAAAAAATTTAAGCGAATCCGAGGCCGGATTAGCCAATCCGAGGCCGGATTGCCCAATCCGAGACCGTTCGATTCCGATCGGGCAATCCGGCCGGATTGAGAAACTTGGCTTTTTGGCCAATCCGAGGCGGATTGCCCAATCCGAGACCCGTTCGGGTTCCGATCGGGCAATCCGGCTTCAGTTGAGAAACTTGGATTTTTTGGCCAATCCGAGGCGGATTGCCCAATCCGAGACCCGTTGCGGGTTCCGATCGGGCAATCCGGCCGGATTGAGAAACTTGGATTTTTGGCCAATCCGAGGCGGATTGCCCAATCCGAGACCCGTTATGCGGGTTCCGTCGGGCAATCCGGCGGATTGAAAACTTAGATTTTTTGGCCAATCCGAGGCCGGATTGCCTCAAGACCCGTTGCGGGTCCGGTCAGCAATCCGGCTTGATTAATGGGACTTCTTTTTGGCCAATCAGGCGGATTGCCCAATCCGAGACGTTCGGGTTCCGATCGGGCAATCCGGCCGTTGAGAAACTTGGATTTTTTGGCCAATTCCGAGGCGGATTACCCCGATCCGAGACTCACGGTTCGGGTTCGTCGGGCAATCCGGCGGATTGTGGGACTTAACTTTCTTGGCCAATCCGAGGCGGATTGCCCAATCGAGACCCGTTCCGGGTTCCGGACGGGCAATCCGGCTTCGGATTGAGAAACTTGGATTTCTTGGCCAATCCGAGGCGGATTGCCCAATCCGAGACCCGTTGCGGGTTCCGTCGGGCAATCCGGCCAGTTGAGAAACTTGGATTTTTGGCCAATCCGAGGCCGGATTGCCCAATCCGAGACCCGATTCGCGGAGTTCCGATCGGGCAATCCGGCGGATTGAAAACGGATTTTTTGGCCAATCAGGGCCGGATTGCCTAATCCGAGACCCGTTCGCGGGTTCCGACCGGGCAATCCGGCCGGATTGTAGGACTTGGCTTTTTGGCCAATCCGAGGCCGGATTGCCCAATCCGAGACCCGTTGCGGGTTCGATCGGGCAATCGGCGGACTGAGAAACGGCTTTTGGCAATCCGAGGCGGATTGCCCAATCCGAGACCGTTCGGGTTCCGATCAGGCATCCGGCGGATTAATGGGACTTAGCTTTCTTGGCCAATCCGAGGCGGATTGCCCAATCCGAGACCCGTTCGGGTTCCGATCGGGCAATCCGGCCGGATTGAGAAACTTTCTATTTTTGGCCATCCGAGGCCGGATTGCCCAATCCGGAACCCGTTGCGGGTTCCGTCGGGCAATCCGGCGGATTGAAAACTGGATTTTTGGCCAATCCAGGCCGGATTGCCCAATCCGAGACCGTTCGCGGAGTTCCGGTCGGGCAATCCGGCCGTTGTAGGACAACTTGGCTTTTGGCCAATCCGAGGCCGGATTGCCCAATCCGAGACCCGTTGCGGGTTCCACGTCGGGCAATCCGGCTTCGGATTGAAATCTGGCTTTTTGGCCAATCCGGGCGGATTGCCCAATCCGAGACCCGTTCCAGGTTCCGATCGGGCAATCCGGCGGATTGTGGGACTTAACTTTCTTGGCAATCCGAGGCGGATTGCCCAATCGAGACCCGTTCCGGGTTCCGAGTCGGGCAATCCGGCAGTTGAAAACTTGGATTTTTGGCCAATCCGGCGGATTGCCCAATCCGAGACCCGTTGCGGGTTCCGGTCAGGCAATCCGGCCGGATTGAGAAACTTGGATTTCTTGGCCAATCCGAGGCCGGATTGCCCAATCCGAGACCCGTTGCGGGTTCCGATCGGGCAATCCGGCTTCGGATTGAAAAACTTGGATTTTTTGGCCAATCCGAGGCCGGATTGCCCAATCCGAGACCCGTTGCGGGTCCGATCGGGCAATCCGGCCGGATCTGAAAACTTGGATTTTTTTGGCCAATCCTTCGGATTAACTTTCTATTTGTATAGGCTGAGTTTCTTGAAGTTGTACATCTTCGTCAATTACTCCAAATGTTATAGGTACGTTAATAAGTTGTTCTTGATACGGTTCGTTTTCATCTTCACTTTCATTTCCGGAAATGTTGTAATAGTTACGAGGTAGTGATCGTCCTGGTAACACCCATCCCTTATTAGAGTTATCATTTACATAAAAAACTTGTTCCACTTGGCTTGCTAGTGCAAACGGTTCATCCGTTCCTAATCTTCTCTGTGTGTTTAATGATATAAAACCATATTCATTAACCTTAAAACCTCGATCCTTATCATGTACATCCCACCATTCACATTCAAAAAAGTGTTAAACGGCTATTCCGATCGAACGATATCTCAATTATATCTAATATTCGTCCATAATAACCGTCACAACCAGATTGAAGATGGTCATTTACAATAACACCACTTAGTTGAGTTGATTTGGTTGAATCGGATTCCAATGTTCGAAATCTAAATCCATTACATATATAACCGTTTAATGACGAGGCAAATCTCGACGGACTGAGTGATAAAATCTCCAGCTCCTTGGTATATCTAGAAGAACCTATATTTCTTAACTCTTGAATGTGTGTTACGAACCACACGAAGAAGTTTTCTTCCGTAGTTGGTCTATTTTTAAGAGCATCACTATGAGATTGACGAAAATAATCGATGTCATCAACTTGATTTAACACGTATGCATGTATTAAGCTGTTGTTCTCTTTCCGTCAAAATTTTAGAGCTGCACACGCACGCATCTCAAAGGGCGACCAATTGGTTTGAATATTGAACTATCATCCGTATCAACTTCTTCGAACCACCGTCATAGTTCCGATCTCTACTATATTCACTCGTATCACGCATATATGTTGAAATAAAGCCCAGGTACACTCCTCAACCAAGTAGCCACTGGGCAATAGAACCTTCAACTCTCGCCTTGTTGCCCACATAATCTTTGAGCCTCTTTAAATATCTTTCAATTGGATACATCCATCGGTATTAAGCGGGTCCGAGACATTCTTGCCTCATAAGCCAAATGCACAACTAGGTGAATCATTACATCAAAGAATGATGGTGGAAAAATTTGTTCCAACTTGCACAATGATATTCTTGCAATCTTTGTCTCCCAATCTCTCGAAAATGTTCTTGTTCAAAACCTTAGCGCGAGATGATCTTAAAATACGCATAACTCTACAATAGGACTCAGTACATCCTTCGGCACATTTCCTTGAAATGCCAAAGGAATAATTATTTGCATCATCACATGACAATCATGACTTTTTAAACCACTAATTGTTCGGACACTTAAATCTACACATCTACTAAAATTCGACGAATAACCATCCGGCACTCGAACATTCTTAATGAATTCAAGTATTCTAGACTTTTGATCGTTGCTAAGTTTATAAATTGCATCTGGAAACTTTGATGAACCCTCGTACGGATGTAACTCGGGACGAATATTTAAATCTACTAAATCTTTCCGTGAGTTCAAATTGTCCTTGTCAATTCTGATAGGTTAAAAATCTCTAATATATTGTCGCACACATTCTTCTCAATATGCATGACATCTAAATGGTGCTGAATGATAAGAGATGACCAATATGGGAGTTTCTCAAAAAATATACTCTTCTTCTTCCAATTTTTATTCTTTGACAAATTTTTCCTTAAGTTCTCTAAATCTTTCTTAAACGGTTTTCCGAACCTAATAGTGTCCATCTCCTTTTGTTGCCTCCATAGGTCATATCCCGTAAGTATCTTTGGTGCTCCCTTCACACATCGTCGACCATCAAAAAGGTGCTTATCTTGGTTCTTTCTCCACCGATGTGCTGCGGTAAGAACCGACGATGACCAAGGTAGCATTGTTTTCGACTATGGGTAAGTCGAATGGTATGTGTTTCTTCGTTACATATAGGACACGCCAATTTTCCTTTAGTACTCCATCCGGATAAATTTGCATATCTAGGAAATCATTTATCGTACTAAAAAGTAGGACTTTCATTATGAAAATCTCTTTCTTTTCGGCGTCATAAGTCTTCAATCCAATCTCCCACAAATCTTTTAGCTCTTCCACCAATGGTTGTAAGAATACATCAATATCATTTCCGGGAGCTTTCGGACCGGGTATTAATAATGATATCATTGTGTATGTGGCTTTCATACACATCCACGGTGGGAAGTTGTACACCATTGTAACAACGAGGCCACACACTATATTTTGAAGACATTTGACCAAATGGATTAAAGCCATCTGAAAGCCAATCCAATCCGAATGTTGCGTTTCTAACTGCAAAGTGCAGGATAAAGTTCATCCACCCTTTTCCAAGCGGGAGAATCGGCGGGGATGACGCATTTCACCTCTCAATTGATATGATCGTGATTGACTGAGCCATGTCATCCACTTAGCCGTATTGGATGATATGAATAAACGCTGCAACCTAACTCCTAATGGAAAATAATGTAAAACTTTTTGTGCTATTTTTTTATTTTGATTTTTAGGATCATTTTTATATCTGGAGGTGTTACAATATGGACAAACATTTTTATCTTTATTCTCTTTCCAAAATAGAATACAATCATTTTTACATGCATGAATTTTCTCGTAAGTAAGTCCCAATTCCTTAACTAATTTCTTAAGCTCATACCAATTATCGGGAACACATGCCCCATTAGGTAAGACTTCCTTAAATAAAGATAATATCATATCCATACATTTTCTAGTGAGACCATTAATGGACTTAAGTTGAATCAACTTTAATATAAATTTTAATTTAGATACATTTTTAACACCTTCATATAGAGGTGTTTCGAATCTTTTAATAATTTAGAATATTGAAAATTATCTTCATTGTGTTCTTCCTCATTATGTCGAATAGAAGATTCGTTATTTTGAATATCTTGTAACATTTCCATTACCTCATCATCTACATAATTATCTTGTGGTTCATTTAAAATTGAAATGTCCTCATTTATCATATTGACTTCAATTTCACCATGGCATATCCATTTTTGATAATTTAACCATATACCATTGCATATTAGGTGTTCTTTGACAACATTTCTTTTAAAAATAAATGTATTACAACATTTTTTACAAGGACAACGTATTAGATCGTTATGTTGTCCATGTCTAAATTGTATTCTAGAATCATGAAAAGAATAGTTTAAAAATTCTTCGATTCCTTCAATATATCTAGAATCTAATCTATTAGGAATATGCATCCATGATTTGTCTAAGTTACTCATCTTAATTTGTCAAAAGATTGAAATACAATGAAGAAATGTTAATTTAATAAATAAATCAATATATAACCGAACCTCCACCGAAAGAAGAAACTCTCAAGTATATATCTCGATTGAAGTTTGCTGAAAAAGAGATAAAATGATCAAAATTAGACTTGTTGTTGAACAATAAATGTTTATACATACCAATTAAATATTTTTATCACAAACGAATAGTTAGACATGAAAACTAAGAATTCAGATTTGTTATATTAAGTTAAAACGAAACAAAAAATTATACAAAATCAATAGTTGGAAGTCCAAAGGTCCTTAAAATAAGTAACAAATCAAGAACTAATAATCAAATAATTGAATATCCTTAGTCTAAAGCCACTTTTGAAATCTAAAAAAAAAATGCAAATCTGAATTCGCAAATTCACAACTCTCCAAAGCGAAAGTTCAAATCCAAAATCTCAAACTTGAAAAACTCATCAAGACGAAATTTCAAATCTCGAAGTTTAAAACTGCCAAATTTCAAATATGAAACTCCGAGATATCAAAATCCCAAATCGCCAATATCACCAATAAAGAAATCTCCAAGTTCTAGAATTTGAATCAAGAATCCCAAATCAACTCTTAATTTGAAACTTCAATCTCTTGAACCTAAACCTAAATCTCCAATCCGAAATTCAAAGCCGAAAATCCCAAACAAAAAAATAAATCCTTAACTTGAAACTTTGTGGTTCGATCTATATACCCAAATATCCCAAATCACTTGAAAGAAATGTCAAAGCCCAAATCAAACAATTGAAATCTTAAAATTGCCACTCGAAATCTAAAAGCAGAAAAATCTGAATATTTTTTTTGATGCGGAATCACAATCAAATCTCAAACTCCCTCAATCTGAAACTTCATGTTTCAAACAAAAAAAATGAGATCTCAAATTCTTCCTTGAAGTTTAAGCTCTAAAATCTCAGGTTTCTGGCATCTGAAATTTTCAAAGAGAAATTATTCTAAGGCTCATTCCATGATTAAATAAATTATGCACCTATCTACCTTTGTTCTATCTCCTAAATAATTAAAGTGATCAAGGTGCTACATAATTGGTTTGAGGAGGTCCTAACCTATTAATTTGTTAGGGCTATTTGGCACATATATGCTTTGTGATGTATATAAAAAAATTAAAATAAAATTCGTTTGTTGAAGATGTATACCTCGAAAGGAGGTTCGATTAACCCTAAGTAGGGTTTAAATCTAGCACAAAGGAGGTGGCGGCGGCGGCGGCGGCGGAGCCCGGCCGACACCCGCGGCGGTGACGGAGGTAGCTCTCCGTGCCCTACGCGGGGAAGGGGGCAAGCCGGCGGCGGCGGCCGAGCGCCGGCCACGGCGGCGGCGGCGGCGACCGGCGGCGGCGGCGGCGGCGACCGGCGCGGCGGCGGCGATGGCTGAAGCGGCGGACCGGCGGCGGCGGCAGGCGGCACGGACGGTGAGAGAGAGAGAGAGAGAGAGCGCGGCGGGGGGAAGAAAGGAGGGCGGCGAGGGCTTTTTAACCCAAACTTATTGGCGGCGGCTTTTGAAGCCGTCGCGATAACGAGTTACATTGGCGGACGGCTTTCGCGTCGCCTAACAAAAGTCGACCGTTCAACGGTCACCATGGATTAGTGGCGACGGCTTGCGCGTCGCCACTATATGTATTAGCGACGGCGTATGAAGCCGTCGCCAATTTTCCGAGGGAAAAAATCCGCACGGGGCGTTTTCTGGGTATTGCGATGGCTTAAGCCGTCGCCACTAATATTAGTAGCGACGGCGTATCAAGCCGTCGCCAGTTTTCCGAGAAAAAAAACCCGCACGGTCGTTTTCTGGTATTACGACGGCTTCGACCGTCGCAAAAACCATTATTTTCGACGGCTTAATTGAGCCGTCGCTATTTACCAAATATTAGCGACGGCGTTAATTTAGCCGTCGCTTTTATCATTATTGGCGACGGCTTATAAAAGCCGTCGCAAATAACCCGTCGCCAATGACCCAGTTTCTTGTAGTGGATGACACAACCATGCTTGGAGGGTGGTGCCAATGTGGCCACGCTTGGAGGTCTTACGCAGCAAGGCTTGTAGGCTTGTGGCAACACAACAAGACACCTAGCAGGGTTGTGGTGACATGACGATGTAGGAGGGTCAATTTCATGAGGGCAAAACTTTGGTGACATGGAGGTGGTGACACGACTACATGTCAAGGTTCGACAATGCAATTCTCATCAATTCTGGCAAGGGTGACTTCAATGACGCGACGATGTGATGAGGGTCGACGACACAGTTCTAATTGACTTTGACGAGGGTCAACTTTGATGATGCAGCAAAGGTCGACGATGCAACACTCGCTGATTTAGTGAGGGTCAAGTTCAGTAATGCAACAAGAGGGTCGACGATGAGGCGCTCACCTCCATCGACTCCATCACCAGACCCCATTCAAGGTGTACAGGAAGGCGACAATCCTCATCTATTTAAATCAACTTTTATGAATCCCTTATTGGTGATCCTCATCTCTAATCCTATCTTGCGCTTACTCCATTCTCACCTTAGCTTGATCTTCTAGATCCATGGCAAGCGCAGCAACTGAGAAGGCAACAAACAAGAAAACAAAGCTTTTTAAGGTTGCAGTGAGGTATGTTAGATTGACTTGTTTTATTAGTTTTTACTAGAGACTTATTTTCCTTAATATTTTATTCGGTCAAATAAATACTATTATGGTTCTTGCATGTGACAAAGATCCCTTACTATTCCACCAATTCCCCTTTCAATTCCACCAATTCCCCTTTCAGGTGCACGAGTAGGCAATGATCCATTTCAATAAGACTTTTGATAAGGCTCTCTATTCCCAATTCTCTTTATTCTTCTTCTAGATTTTCTTTTGCCAGTTGTGCTTTTTTGTTAAACTACTGCTATCTTGATTGTCGGAGTGCCATCTTGGTTGTTCATTCATTGTCTGGTTTGAATATGAAATACATTGTTTAATTAATCTTTATAACTTGAAGGTGTGTGCCTTTACATAATAGCTTGTTATATGAAGTTGACAATAATTTTGAACATAGTCTAATTTTGAACTATAATGCGAAAGGACATATAATTCAGTATAGTGAAGACCTAATGGTAGATGAAATTATCAAAATTGTCACAACCAGATAGAATTTGAATCCTTAGCATATGGAGTTGAGATAAGTTGTGCCTGAACAAGTATCAATTTTTTTTATTTTAAATATGAGGATCTAAAAAGCACAGTTCATGTTTATCAGTCTTTAGGAAAAAAATCATGAATATTAATATTGTAACCAAAAATTTTAAGAATCCTCATTCGCAAAGGTACTATTCTCTTGACCTTTGGTTCTTATTCTTCATCATGTTACTTATTTAACTTGTGAAATATTGACATATGTTTTTCAGTAATATTGTTATAGGAACTTCTTCATCAAATGCATTCAATGATAGTTCTTCTGGAGTGCAAAAAAATCTTTGAAATAACATAATCCATTCAAAAGGGCAGATTTTTGGAAGTGTTAATCATTTATGAGAAGATTTTGTAAAATATGCAATTGCAAGAGGATTTGATTATAATTTCTGAAAAAATGAGTCAACACGACTGACTATGAAATGTATATGTGGTTATTGTGAATGGTACTTGTATGCACTTAGAGTCGGAGGAGGTCCAAGTTTTATCATCTAAAAGTTCACGAATGAGCACATTTGTGGAGGAGGTATTAGCACCGAAAGGCATCTTAAAGCATCAAAAAAGTTTGTTAGCTCTTTAATTACAAATAAACTTGTTGACTCTCCCTTGTATCATGATGTCGATATTAAGAAAGATATATTTAGAGAGATTTTGGATTAGATTTGCTTTATCACTAAACATGGTTTTGTAAAGAGGTGGCAAACAAACAAGTTATAAGTGACAAGTATTGTTCCTTTGACAACTTGTGTTGGTATGTTGATGCAATTCATGCATCTAACCCAAAAGGTGTTGTTGATCTTCAAGTGAATGAAGAATGACGGTTTAAGCATTTTTTGTATGCTTTTATGCATGCCAACTTGGCTTTGATCATGGATGTAGGCCATTGTTATTTCTTGATAATACATTTTTAAGGATAGATATAAGGGCACATTGTTAGGTGAAACTAGATTGAATGGTGAAAATGAGCTTTTCTCTTTGGCATATGCAGCTTATGATATTAAGAATGAAGATAACTAACAATGGTCCCTTTTTAAAATTAAAAAGAGATTACCACTTGCTAAAAAAATAACCTTTATTTCTAACCGATGCAAAGGATTTCTTGAAGTTATTTTAGATTTTTTTCTCGAGTCATCTAATGCATATTGCTTATGACATTTAAAGGCAAACTTTGCAAAAACATATTACAAAAATGCAAGGTCTACAACGAGTCAATTGTTGACTTTATTTGATAAGGCAAGATACGCTTACACTACTAATGATTATAAGGCAGCAATACAAGATATTAGTGTTGCTTCTATTGAAGTAGAACATGATAGAAATGTATGCCCTACAAGTCAATCATATGTGATATGATTTTACATTTCTTGTAATATCTTATTTAGTATAAATGGCATAATCTTCATTATTTGCACTATCTAAATGTGTCTATCGTAATAAAGTCCTACGTTGCATGAAATGATGATTGAATCATGATGAGATCATGATAATGAGATCAATCATCTAGAAGCATGTACTCTAAATGTTCCTAGTCGTAGGATCCTCGAGACGGGACATCAAGGATCCGATAAGACTAGTATATATGATATCTTCTCATATAATGAGAATGACCGATCTCATTGGTCATCAGTGTGGAGACATTGGGATACATGTACATGTGCTCATTAGAGGAATGAGTTCACTGAACTGACCAATATAGAATTCTTGAATGGTATCTTACCGAACTGTCGATCAGGGTATTCTATCATCACGATTGAACGGTTGGATCTTTGACCTGAGTCACCAAAGATGTCTTGCCGGACGTACCATGTACTTTGACTATTGACTTATGGATCACTTAGTATTATGATCTTGTATAGTTAATGGATTGGGTATATGAGAAACCCGGTGGAGGTAATTGAGCGGACATGCAATAGGGAATCGTCCACTCTCGGTAGGAGAGAGAGAGAATGTCCTATAGACAGTACTCTAAATCCTTGGCCAAGATAGATAGGATAATTGGAAAAGAGTTTTCCAATTGATCAAATTACGAGTGCAAGATTCCATAGTGTCGGTATATTTAGGAGTTGACAGTCAATGCTGTACTCCTATCCGACCGGGACATTGGATGGACGAAGATTTATATCCGTGTGGTAACCGATGATGGAAATGCTCTTTGGAGAGGAGTTTATCCCCTAAGTCATTTGGGATCATAGGATGTGACTTGTACCCTTCATGATCAGTAGGCCGTTAAATCTATTATGAGATAATAGATTTAATTTAAAAGAAGTTGTTCTTTTAATTAGGTCTCAACCAAATGAGTTATTGGGCCTAGTAGGTCACACACATAAGGGCTAATACATAAGCTTGGGGGCAAGGGTGTAAATATAGAGAAAAGAGGGATTTTTGTGAAAAACTCCAAATTCTCTATATAATATCGAATTGAGCATGAGCCCCACAAGCCAATGGCTGAAAAATTCGTCCCTATCTCTCTCCTTCACGTTTTCCTATGCTGGAGCCTGTCAAGAGTCGATGGGACTTCATCCGGGGCGAGTCGAAAGGTCCGACGCGAAGGAGAACCCAACTATGGAGGCGGCTCATGTGGATACGACTAGAGGCCGCACGCTTGAGCGGCTTGAAGAGCGTGAGAATGCTCGATCTTTTCCGGTCTTTAGGGATTGTTTGTATCCCACAAAGGTAAGTGTTCGAAATCGTTTCGAATACCAGTTTTGGCGACGTCATTCGGTTCCGATAGAGACCAAGACTATGATATACGAGGAATCGAAATTTTTCCGCTGCGCCAATCTGATTGGACCAATTCCCAATAGAACAATAGGCAAAAGATTCAAATCCTAATTATTGGGCTAATGTGTGCTTCATTAGCGACATGTGTGGGGAGATGTACTCAAATCCTATAAAATCATTTAATGCATGGGTGTTAAAGGAGTGAAATCTACCTATATTTTATATGGTAGACCAAATAAAAATGAAAATCATGAACATGATGGCCAAGAGAAAGGAGGTTAGTACTTCTTGGGAGACCTATTTGTGTTCTTATATTCATGCAAAAATAAAGAAGCTAATGTACAATTCTCTTGGCTATGTAGTTAATGTGTCTAACAGTCTTATTTTTGAAGTGATGACAAGATCATCCATAGCGATGATAGTTCATGATCTTGTAGAGAATGACAAATTCTAAAGTTGCCATATAAACATGTTTGTGCAGTAACTCATAAAATAGGAGGAAACATAGAAGACTACTATTCTTCATTCTTTACAACACAAGCATATAGAAAATGCTATGAGGTGTGTATCGCTCTAATATCTAATATCCACAAACCTCAAATTGACTTTGAACACATTGAGATCAAGCCTCCTATCATTAAGAAAAGATCAGACTAGAGTAAGAAGAAAAGAATACCTTCACAGAGAGCATTAGATGTTGATATAGCTGTTTACACATATTCAAGGTGTAAACAACTCGAACATAATTGACAATCATGTGGAAGCCCTTTAGTTGAATTGGTATTTTATGCATCACATTTGTAATATTAGTAATTTAGTCTTACCTGTTTTGATATAAACTACTTTCATTATGTAGACATCGCTAGTGACAACTCTCCAATCCTAAGCATGTGATATAGTTATAGGCATGGATATTGTGCAATAAGAGTGAGTCAAATTGAGAGAAATCTAGGGAGACGATTCTACGATGCAAAGTTACTAGTATCTTATTATTGAAATATTTATTTATCTTAATTACGTTCATTTTGTCATAATGTGTTGAATTAGTTATCTTCTTTTGTCTTATCTTTAAATAAGTTGAAGGATGTACTTTGAGTCTATTAGGTGATGATGATGTTGAGAGTGATGCCTGTTCGAAAGAAGTCATGAGTGTCAAACTTAAGATGATCTTGAGCTCTATTTTTGTGTTGTTTGTATCGGATTATTTGACATCATTTGTTTTGTGTCTTAAACATGCATTGTCACGACCCGGAATTTAAATAACATTACCACAAATACGCAGCGGAAATACACAATGTCGTGACAGTGGGATGAAACCCAACACTTGGATTCCACAACCCAAACTTAAACAATTAATTTTTTAAGATCCATCAAAACAAGATAATATAATCATACTTCTAAGTCTATCCACACTCTTGTTCAAAAACAAGCAAGATCATCTACCTAAGTAGAGAATACCAAGAATCTCCATGTGCAAATGACTCTATTTCCTTTGGTTCCACCTGAACCTCATCTTCAAGCTCTTAAATCTTCAAAACCTGCTAAAAAATTTAACCCACAACGGGGTGAGTCCGAGGACTCCGTAGGATTTACACCCTTCACCCATCAATCGGGTAAATAACATATAATCAAGCAATGGTATGTAACATATCTAAATTGAGATGTAATACAAAAGTATAGAATGTCTTCTATATTAATCTCACAACCCATATCTGAACATAATTATCTTCAAAGAAAAGATTATGCCAAAGCCAATTAATTCTAGACCAATGCACACAAGACCATACAAGCTAAACAAATATCATCTAAATGACCTCAAGACTTAACTTAACATGACCAAATTAAAACAGAAAAATCTTATTTTTCTAACATGACATGGTTTAACATCCATACATGACACACAAGTAACATATTTCATATCCTTTCCATAACACATAGCCAAAGAGCAAGGAATTGGTCGTCTTGCTTCACATGTACAAAATGCATTCACCAGCTCTAATATATATAGAAGTAACATAAACTAAGCTAGCCCAAAGTGCACCTAGGCAGTGGTGAAACTAAGGGAAAAACCGCGGTAATCCGGGATCTGTGGGAGGGCCGGATTCATCTAAGTTACCCGCTGCCCACGGGCGATTGTCTAACATAGGCTGGTGAAGCCTTCATAGCACGTCATATCAAGAGTTCATAACATAATTTCAAATCATGACATACTTGACCATACCATGCATACATGACAACCATCCAATTTCATAACCCTTCATGCAAGACATAACATCCATAACGAACTTGACAAGACATATGATAACCCGACATAACTGAACTTGTTCTCAATGACAACTCGTACTAATCATGACCAAATTGACATGACTAACTATGCATAGCATAGCCCTTGATCTGAAACCAAATTAAACATATTTTGCTATAACTAGACAAGACTTGTACTAATCGACTTGATTGACATATTCTGAATCAAACATATACCATACCTAACCATATGAACATAATCATATCATGCATGACATATTACATAATCTGAAACCAAACTAACAAAAATTTACTTGATTTACATACAGGAAATGACAAACCGAACTAGACATACTTAATTACATATACAAGACAATTAACTTAAATCAAGCTTGGCATAATCAAAACAAGCTAACTTCTGATGTCAACACCCATAATCTGACCTAAACAGGTTCCAAAAGTGAAATTTGATGACTTTTGGATTTTTCCAAAACTCCACATAATTATATTTCAATTCTAGGCCCATTCTAGCACATAAACATATACATAAATAAAATATGGTCAAGTCTCATGAAAAATAGTTCTACCCATCCGTAATCATGCCAAACATGTCCCATAATATTCAAAATATCATTTTCAAAGTTCTGGATTCAAGGATTTTTGAGAAAATTCACTAATCATGAGTCAAAAGTCTAAACTAGTCAAATCAAGGTCCATAAGTTAAATCATGCATATTTTCTAATCAAAATGGGATCAAATACATAGACGATCTTGAGAAACCTACCTGGAAGCTTCTGCGAATTTTCTGGATTTTTTTGCTATTTTTCTTGGCCTTAATCTAATATCCGGATTTAATAAATCCGAAAATTAGAATTTCCTGAACCGGCGCTGAACCGGGCGGTTCGACCGGCTGAACCGGGGCAGTTCGGAGGTGCTGGACCGCGGCTGGACCGGCGGCTGGACCGGGCGCTGGGCTGGCGGCTCACGGCGGCGGTTCGCGGGCGGCGTGGCGACGGCGGTGGTGGCACTCGCCGGCGACGGCGACCGGGGCCGTGTGGCACGGCGGTGCTTCCGGCGATGGCGACGGATCGCGGCGGCCGTCGGCGACGGGAGGCTGCTAGGTGCGCAAGGCGGCTGGACGACGGATGCGCGGGAGGGTGGCTGGCAGCGGCGTCGCGTGTGCGCGCGCAGGAGGGTGGCTGCCGGCGGCGGAGGGCTCTCGATGGAAGCAGCCAGGTGACGCGGGAGGGCAGTCAGTGGCTGCAGCCGCGACTGTGGCTGGGCGCGGGATGGTGCACGGCGGAGGCTGCCACACTGGGCAGCGCATGGGCGCAGGTGGGGCGGCAGGCTGATGGCGGATGGCGGGGCTGACGGGCCGCGGGCGGTAGCGGCGCTGACGCTGGGGCGGCTGGACACGCGACCACGGCGGCTGGCAGGGCGACACGGTGATGTCGCAGGCGCTCGGGTGAGGCTGCAGGCGGGCGTGCCTGGTCAGTGCGGCTGGCGACGACGAGGGGGGGGGCTAAGCGTGGCCGGGCGGCGTTTCACGCGGGTGCAGGTCGCGCACTCAAGCGCGGGTAGGCAGAAGAAGGGGGCCGACGCAGGCAGCGGCGTCCAGGGGGGAGGGGCGAGAGAAATGAGAGAGATAGAGATCGGGAGGGGGGGGCGTAACTGGCTAGAGAGAGAGGGCGGGGCGGGCGGGTGTAACCGACGAGAGAGAGAGAGAGAGCGGGCGGGGCGGGGTGGGTGACCGGCGAGAGGGAGAGAGAGGGCAGGGCGGTTACATTTTTTATTTTTTAAGCCAGATATTACATGCATGACTCTGGCAATTGGTAATGTTATTATCACTTGTTTACTTTCAATGTACCTGGGCAATTATGAAGTTTGTGCACTTCTTGCTATTTTGCTCATTTTTAATGCTCTTTGTGCAGGTTATCTACTTTCTAATTTTTCCTTGATGAATGCTCTTTGTGCGGAGGATCTACTTCTATCCAAGCTAACTTTGTGAATGTCTTTTATGGCCTGTTTGGCACCCAAATTTTTTGGGGATAAACCAGGTTTATCCCCACAATTTAAGGGATAAACCTGGTTTATCCCCAAGTTATCCTCATACCAAACATGCCCTTAATGACTTACCCTGTGTAGTCCATGTGTGCTTGTGGTTCAAGACGTGGACTGGTATTATGTGGTTCGTTTGAAGATTATGACCTTTGTTTTCTTTGTAATTAAAAGCTTTCAGGATAATTAAGATTTTATGAGACAAAGTGATGGATGAAATGGATTCATACATTGGTAACAAAGGTTGTATTTACGCTAAAATCAAATTTAAAAGTAAGTTATCTATTTTTAAGAATAATATTATAATTTATCAATTTTATTAAATTTTATTAATTGCATACCATCAGATATTAATATATCAAATTTCATATTAAATTTTATTAAGAAACTCATTCTTAAAATTTACAATTAACGGAAATAAAGTTTTAGATTGATACAAGATTTATTAGAAATTAATTTTATAAATCTATTCTTTCTCTTATGAATAGGGGCAATTAGGTGATTTGAGAAAAACTTAACGGGGTTTTGTGGAGATTGGGATGGAAGTTATACAAATTGCAATAAATGGTCGTTTTATTAAATGTTTATCAACATTAGCCTTCTGTTAAATTGCATCATGAATTGCATCACGAGGGTTGGGCCTCCGGTTAATTTCTTCTACATGAGTTTGTAAGTACGTTAAACCTTTGTTCATGTATAGTTTGTTAAGTAATCGAGTAGAACTTGAGCTCGAGTTTAAACTTATTTATAAAATTTAAAATTTATCAAAGATCATTCATAAAACTATAACTTTAACTTATTTTATAAAATTTGTTCTAAATTTAAACTTAAAATTTGTTTTATATCATATATTTAAGTAATAATATATAACTATTAATACATATAATTTAAAATTTTTAAATAAATAATTGATTGAGCATTTAATTGAGCTACTCACGAACTTATCGAGTTGAGTGGAGATTTGTTCAAGTTCGGTTAATTTAATGAGCCGAGTTATTTTTTCAAGTTTGTTCATTTAACATAATAAATAAGTTAAATTTTTTCTATCAAGTCGAGTTTCAAGTTACTTGTTGAGCGTACTATTTCGTTTGCATTGCCACTCCATGGGTGAATGAAGCATCCTTGGAAGGCAACTAATTAATGTGATTGTTAGGCTAATCAATCGATTTAGGGTGAATTTGGTTGGTTGTCTATAAAATGAATTGCCTCCACCAACTTTTCCTCAAAACTAAAATGACTTTGTCATTTGGATGTATGTAAATCCATGTCAAAAGATACATTTTCAACATTCAGTAATGCTAGTGGCATACAAAGTAGTAAGTAGGTTACATGATTTATTTTTTGAAATATGAGCTTTTAAAATTTAAAAGGGTATGTGTACACATGATCCGATGTGATGCAAAGAATATGTTTAAGTGCCTTTCTGAGATTAGAGCAAAATAGCAATTTTCATTTTTTAGTTAGTTTATCTAATTTCCATCGACATGCATATTCAAATGTGTTGAATGCAAAATTTCAAAGATACTTCAGTCCTTTCAATCGATGAGGTTCAAGGATGTTAATGAACATTGAAAATTTTCTGACTCAATGTCAATCAAGTATGACAGAAATTACTACAAATATGGCTAGAGTTAATATGAATGCTTCTCAACCACAGTCAAACAATGGCTATAGAAGAAGAAACAACAAGGTAGATATAGAGAAATAAATATAGAAAGGAACAATAGGGGTGGCTATGACAATTTTAACCCAAATTAGTTCTAACAAGGACAGTAATTCGGACAAGGCACAAATCAAAATTAAAACTATAATTCAGCCAGATTTTGGGGTAATGTGTAATCTTCTATACCTATTTGTCAGTTATGTGAAAAAAGGACATGTATTTCAACAATGTTGAAAATGATATGATTTAAAATTCCAGAATAGCATTAATGTAGACAATGCTCAGTACACTAATTCCAACAATTTTCAACCATTTGCTAATGTTGCCACCACAAACACAAATCATGCATGTTATGATCGAAATTGGTACCCGGATTCGGGTGCTACTAATCACATGACATCCGATTTGAGCATTCTACAAATTTCAACTTCTTATTATGAACAAGATAAGGTGCAAATTGGAAATGGAGATGGTTTTTCTTCTCATGTTGGACATACATGTTTTCATAATTTCAAATTATGCAATACTTTTCATGTGCCTACTTTTTTCAAGAATTTTCTCCTTGTCTCTCAATTTACAAAGGAAAATAATGCATTCTTTGAATCTTTTCCTTACCAATGCTTTATCAAAGACATTCGAACCAGCAGACTCCTTAGTAAAGGAACCAATGTTAATGGTTTGTATTGGCTATCAGTGGATGCAAAGGGATCTCCTGTAGCTTACTCAGCATAAGCAGTTCAATAGTGGCACAACAAGCATGGCCATATGGCCCTATGCACAGTTTATCATATACTTAACTCCTTAGATACTCCTTTTAGTGCAAATAATTATTTCTTTTGCTCTCATTGTGCAAAAGCAAAGAATCATAGACTGCATTTTCCTTCTTCTGATTATGTATCTAAACATTTACTAGAACTTGTGGCATTGGATGTATAGGGTCTAGCACCATATATTAGTACATATGGTTACCAATATTATGGTTCATTTGTGGATCACTTTACATGTTACTATTGGGTTTATCCCCTTGCTGCAAAATCTGGTGTGGTGTATGTTTTTCTTCATTTCAAGCGACAAGTAGAAAATTTGTTTGCACATAAAATACATTTTTTTAGAGAGTTTAGGGTGGAGAATTCAGAAGCTTATCCAAGTTTTTTCAAAGTTTGGAATTGTGCTCCACATTGCTTGCCCTTGTCTCTATACCCATAATTAAAATGGGTTAGCCAAAAGAAAACATAGAAACATAATTGATACATGTCTTGCCTTGTTGAGTAATGCGGGTCTACCATACATTTTTTGGGATAATGCTGTTCTTTGTGCAATACACTTAGTTAATAGACTTCCAACTCCTTTACATCATGGAATTTCACCATATGAGAAACTATTTGGAAAAGTTCCAGATTATAAAGGTTTATGCACATTTGGATGTGCTTGTTACCCTTATTTAAGACCATATAACAAGCACAAATTTCAGTTTAGATATGATTGTTATGTTTTTCTTGGCTATTCTCTGGATCACAAAAGGTACAAGTATTATCTTCCTGGCATTATTTATGATGAAAACACATTGCAAACAATGCTATTTATGATGAAAATACATTTCCATATTCTATTCTAACTACATAGCATACTACCACAAAAGAGAGCCCTACAGTTATATCTCTTTCTATCCTAGCAGTACAAACTCAGTCACCAATTCAGCTACAAGTTTATCTATCATCACTTGCTCATACACCAGTCGCTTAGTCACCAGTTCATCATGACAGTCTTATTTTTGTTGCTACTGATTCACCACTTCAGACTGTTGATTATATTTCTAATGGCAACTCTCAACTAGTGCAGAAATTCAGATCCTTAAGAGAAACTCTACAAAATACAAACCCTGTTCCTACATCTTCTCATAGTTGGTATGCACTTAATGACACTTTTCCAACAAAAATAGAATCAACTTCTTTCAAGTTTGCAAACCAACTTGCTTGTTGGCGCAAAGCTATATCTGAGGAATACAATGCCTTACAATCAAATGAGACATGGATATTAGTCATACTACCATCCAAAGTCAATATTGTGAGCTCCAAGTGGATTTCTACAATAAAGAAGAACTCAGATGGTATAATATCAAGGTACAAGGCACATATAGCTGCAAAGGGTTTCACTTAAGAACATGGGCTGGACTACGATGAGACCTTCAATCTTGTCATCAAGCCTTCCACAATCAAGTTCACTCTCCATTGATGTCACTTCAAATTGTATCATTAAATAGTTGGACATCAATAATATGTAAAATTAAATGAAAATATCTATATGATGCAACCTCCAGGATTTGTGAACAATAACTATCCTAATCATGTTTGTAAGCTCCATAAAACTTTATATGGTTTAAAACAAGCCCCAAGAACTTGGTTCTTTCGCTTATATTTCTATTTATTAAGTATTGGATTAAATGCTTCTGTGAGTGAACCATCACTATTCTTATACTCTAGTTGTTATGTCACCTTATATGCTCTCATCTATGTAGATGATATTATCATAATTGATAGCAATTCTAAAGCTGTTGATGGTCTCATAAAGACTTTAGCTAATACATTTTTTTAAAAGACCTAGGTAATATGAATTATTTTTTAGGCATTGAAGTAATAAGGAGTAGTCTAGTCTTTGTATGAGTCAGCAAAGTGTAGTCTAGTCTTCATATGAGTCAGCAAAGATATATTGTTGTTCTTCTTCACAAATATGAATTGCATGATTCAAAACCATTCAATGCTCTAGTTGCTCAATGGAATGTTATTTCACTTTTAGATGGTGACCCTCTTCCTTATCCTACATTTTATAGAAGCCTAGTAGGCTCCTTGCAATATGTTACCCTCACATAGCCTGTTGTTACCTTTGCCATAAATAAAGCATGTCAGTCCTTTGCATCTCCTACCACTGAGCACATGAGTTTTGTTAAAAGAATGATTAGATACCTAAAGGCTACATATATGCATGGTATGATGATAAGACCAACTAAACTTGATCTTAATGTTTACTCGGATGCTGATTGGGCTGGGTGTTCGAATGATAGAAAACCCACCGGTGAGTATGCCATTTATCTTGGTGAGAACTTGATTAGCTAGACAACAAGAAAATAGAAAACTATATCTCATCCTAGTACAAAACCTGAAATGAAGTCTATGGCACTGGTAGTGCTGAGCTCCTATGGATTGTTTAGTTAGCTAAAAAATTACACTTAACTATGTCTCAACATCCAATGGTATGGTGTGACAACATCTCCACTATCTATCTCACAACAAATACGGCATTTAAAGTAGAAACCAAATATGTAGAAGTAAATTTTCATTTCATTAGACAATTGGTACTAGGCAAGGACATTCTCACATGCCATATTTCAGTAAAGGATCAAATTATAGATTTATTTACAAAAGCTCAACCAGTGTTACAATTTGAGATGTTTAGAGATAAGCTAAACATCACCTCACTTAACTAGAGGGGGGATATTAGGAAATACATATGTCATGTTGATCCCAGATGATTAGGATTGTGTGTTCCCACCTGTAATGCCATCTATATTTTCATCCTGGCCATGTGCCATGTCATTTGTAACAATTTCATGTAGAGAGTCATTCATATATAAATGAAATGGGTGAGAGCATGGGGGCATTACCTCAGCTTCTTCTTCCCGCCAATTCCTCTCTGTTTCTCTATGCTCTCACTCTCTTAGCATGCTTCAGATCTACTTTGTTCCACTCCAATTGCTGCTTGCACTGTTCGGTGATCTGCTCCATGTGCTTCTAATTCAAGGTTCAAGTATCCCCATCACCAAACTCCATTCGAGGTGTGCAGGTAGACGGCAATCCTCGTCTATCTAAATCAACTTTTAACAAACCTTTGTTGGCAATCCCCATCTCTATCCTATCCTACACTTACTCCATTCTCACCATAGCTTGATCTTCTAAATCCAAGACAAGCACAACAACTGAGAAGGCAACAAATGAGAAGATGAAGCTTCTTAAGGTTGTAGTGAGGTATGTCAGATGAACTAAATGCTATTATGGTTCTTGCATGCAACAAAGATCTCTTACTGCTCCACCAGTCCCCCTTTTAGGTGCACAAGTAGGCAACAATCTATTTCAATAAGACTTTTGATGAGGCTCCTCATTCTCCTTTCTCCATATTCTCATTCTAAATTTTCTTTTACTGGTTGTGCATTTTTGTTAAACAACTGTTGTGTTGATTGTCGGAGTGCTATCTTGGTTGTTTACTCATTGTCTGGTTTGAATATGAAATACTTTGTTTAGTTAATATTTTGAACTATAATGAGGAAGGCCATATAATTCAATATAGTGAAGACCTAATGGTAGATGAAATTATCAAAATTGTCACAACCGGATGGAATTTGAATCTTCAACATATAGTGGTGAGACATGTTGTGCCTGAACACGTATCAATTTCCTTTTGTATCAAGAAAGATGAGAATCTAAAAAATGTAATTTGCGTTTAACAATCTTTGGGAAAAAAATCTCATAAACATTAATATTGTAACCAACAATTTTGAGGTGCCTCATTCTCAAAGGTACTATTCTCTTGACCCTTGGTTCTCATTCTTCATCATGTTAATCATATAACTTGTTATTATAGGAAGTCCATCATCAAATGTATTCAACAATAGTTCTTCTGGAGTGAAAAGCAATCTTTGGAATAACATAGTCCATTCAAAATGGCAGATTTTTGAAACTGTCAACCATTTATAAGAAGATTTAGTAAAATATGCAATTGCAAGAGGACTGTAAGCACCCAAAATAAGAAATCCGTAGATCTCCCCTTTTCCGGTCCCTACGCTTGCTTTGGAGTCTTGGTGCATGAGATTTTAGTGGTTGTGGTTGCCAGGAGCCAAAGGCTCCAAAATATAGTAGAATGAAAAGAAATGAAATGGAGAAATGACCGTCGTACCTTTGGAAGCGGGGAGATTGTTGGGTTCCGACTTCTCCTCTCTCGGCCGGCCGAAAGAAGAGAGCTTAGTGAGTCCTTCGTCTTTGATCCGGTTGAAGCTCCGCCTCAATTGGATTTCCCTAAAAATGTCCATAATAAAACATAGAAACAAGTGAAAGGTTCATTAGTTCTAATGAAAGCATAGTATCGTGCTCAAATTTGAATTCAAACATACAAAAGGAAAGAGACTAACCGGATTGGGACTAAATCCCAACCCCTATTTAGAAGGTTTAGATATGCATGAAAATGCAAATGTGTGGCTCAATATATGCTAAATGACATGTTAAGTGGCTCAATATATGCTAAATGACATGTTAATGAGAGTTAAAATGAAAGGGGGGAGTAAAGGATCAACCGGAAAAGTAAATAAACTCAAAAAAATGCAAAATGGGGTCTGCCCCTGCTAGTGCCCCATATATGGGGCGCCTGCTTCAGGTGTCCCCTTGATGGGGCACGTTGACCAAAGTCAAAGCGCCCTATTTATAGGGCACCAGGGACTGGCTTCAGCAGATTTTCTTCCCTTCTTCGCGGCGTCGCCCCGTAGTGTAGGAAGACCTCCAAGACGGAAAAAGGACTTCTTCAAACAACCAATACTCAAGTGAAGCTAATGGAAGAGTGTTTTGGCACTAGATGTAAGAGAAATAGAGTGTAGAGGCCCTCAAAGTCGGAGAAAAATCATATTTTTGAAGAAGGAAACTGTAGGTTTTTGGGGTTTTTGGGAGAGGGTTTTGGAACGATTTGAGAGCTTAGAGAGAAGTTGTAAGGCCTTGGGAGTGTTGTGGTGGATGAGAGGGTTTGGGGGACGCCCTTGGTGTGTCCTCAAGCCTCCAAATGGGGGTCCTTTTATAGGCAAGAAGAGGGCAACTTTATCTGCAGAACTGTCCCATTAATCTGTCAAGTCAGTCAGACCAGGTGCAGGTGCCCTATAAGTAGGGCGCCTGGTGCCCTATTTATAGGGCGCCTGGTGCCCTATAAGTAGGTGCCAGGTGCCCTGTATATAGGGTGCCAGGGCCTGGTGCCCTGTATATAGGGCGCTTTGACCCTGGTCAAAGCCTATTGATCTTCTTCGAAATGCGCCGAAAAACTTGATTTTTCTAGAAAACTCGGTTCCCTTGAAAGGTTACTCAAATAGTACTCATGAAAACAAGAATTTAAGCACTTCAACTAAGCCAAAATTGCGTGTCTACAAGGACTTGATTATAATTTTTTAAAACATGAGCCAACACGATTAATTGTGAAATATAGATATTGTCACTGTGGATGGTACTTGCATGCAGGTAAAGTTGGAGGAGGTCCAACTTTTGTCATCAAAAAGCTTACTAACGAACACATTTGTGGAGGAGGTATTAGCAATCCTAGAGCATCAAAAAACTTTGCTAGCTCTGTAATATCTGGCGTGTAAAAAAAAAAAAAAAAAAGGTAACCGCCCTGCCCTGCCCTCTCTCTCCCTCTCGCCGGTCACCCACCCCGCCCCGCCCGCTCTCTCTCTCTCTCTCTCTCTCTCTCTCTCTCTCTCGTCGGTTACACCCGCCCGCCCGCCCTCTCTCTCTAGTCGGTTACGCCCCCCTCCCGATCTCTATCTCTCTTTTCTCTCGCCCCTCCCCCACAGACGCCGCGACGGAAGTAATCCCCCCGTCGGAGCTCTCTCTCTCCCTCTCTTCCTATCGTCGCCGCGCACCCGGCGAGCGCACAGGGCTGTCTCCACCGTGCGCACCCGAGCGCACGGGCCGACGCCCTCCCGCGCGACGCCGTCCACCGGCCGGCCGCCTGCGCGCCCGGCCATCGGCTGCTTCTTGCCGCTCTCCTCCCTCCTCCACGCCACCCGCCTGCACCCTCCATTGTCCAGCCGTCTCCTCTCTGCGCCCCCATCCACGAGCGTGTGTGCGGACGCGCCGGTCGACCATCGGCGAGACCCCCGCTTTTCCGCCGCTCACGCCCCCTGTTCGGCCGGATCTGCCGCCGCGGGGGAACCTCCCTCGCCGTCGTTGCGTGGGCGGCACCTCCCTCTCCGTCTACCACCGTCTCGTCGTTGCAGCTCTCCCTACGGTCATCATCGAGCACCGTCGGCCGGGAGCTAACCCCCCACCACCGTCGCAGCCGTCGCGCCCCCCCCTCCCACGAGCACACATGCAAGCTCGATCGCCTCCCCACCCTCCGTCGATTGCCCGACCGGCCACCAGCCAGCACCACCGAGCCGTCCGGTCCAGCCCGGTCCAGAAGCCGGTTCAAACCCGGTCCGACCGCCCGGTTCGGCATCTTCAGAATTTCCTGATTTATTAATTGCAGAAATCAGAGTTAAGCCAAGAAAATAGCAGAAAATCCAAAAAAATCCGAAAAATTGACAAGAGCTTCCAGGTAGGTTTCTCAAGCTTTTCTATGTATTTGATCCCATTTTGATTAGAAAATATGCATGATTTAACTTATGGATCATAAGTTGACTAGTCATAGACTTTGGACTTGTAAATATTTATTTTCACAAAATCTCTGAAATCAGAAACTTGAAATTAGTATTTTGTATATTATGGAACATGTTTAGCTTGATTATGCTTGGGTAGAAGCCTTTTCTATCAAATTTGATCTTATGAAAACCATGTAAGTGATTATATGCTAGTTTGGAACAAGAATTGAAGGTTAATTATGTGTAGACTTGAAAAACTCTTGGGTCATCAAATTATACCTTTTAGAACCTGTTTTGGTCAGATTATGATTGATTACATGAGATCTTAATTTGTTTAGTTTATGCCAAGCATGACTTAGGTCAAGTGTCTTGTACATATGTTTTAGTATGTCTAGTTCGGTTTGTCATTGCATGTGTGAGGATCATGTAAATTTTGATTAGTATGATTTCAGATTGTGTATTATGTCATGCATGATATGATTATGTTCACATGGTTAAGTTTGGTATATGTTTGATTTAGAATATGTCAATCAAGTCGGTTAGTACAAGTCTTGTCTAGTTATGGTAAAATATGTTTAATTTGGTTTCAGATCATGGGCTATGCTATGCATAGTTAGTTATGTCAATTTGGTCATGATTAGTACAAGTTGTCATTGAGAACAAGTTCAATTAAGTCGGGTTATCATATGTCTTGTCAAGTTCGTTATGAATGCTATGTCTTGCATGAAAGGCTATGAAATTAGATGTTTATGTCATGTATGCATGGTATGGTCAGGTATGTCATGATATGAAATTATGTTATGAATTCTTGATATGACGTGCTATGAAGGCTTCACCAGCCTATGTTAGTAAATTGCCCCGTGGGGTATGGTAACAGATGAATCCGGCCCTCCCACGGATCCCGGATTACCGCGGTTTTCCCTTAGTATCACCATCGCCTAGGTGCACTTTGGGCTAGCATAGTATATTTTACTTCTACATATATTGAGTTTGGTGAAAGTATTTGTACATGTGAAGCAAGACGACCAATTCCTTGCTCTTTGGCTATGTGTTTCGGAAAAGAGATGAAATATGTTACTTGTGTGTCATGTATGGATGTTAAACCATGTCATGTTAGAAAAATCAGATTTGTCTATTTTAATTTGGTCATGTTAAGTTAAGTCTTGAGGTCATTTAGATGATATTTGTCTAGCTTGTATGGTCTTGTGTGCATTGGTCTAGAATTAATTGGCTTTGACATAATCTTTTCTTTGAAGATAATTATGTTCAGATATGGGTTGTGAGATTAATATAGAAGAAATTCTATACTTTTGTATTACATCTCAATTTAGATATGTTACATACCATTTGCTTGATTATATGTTATTTTACCCGATTGATGGGTGAAGGGTGTAAATCCTACGGAGTCCCCGGACTCACCCCGTTGTGGGTTAAATTTTTTTCAACAGGTTTTGAAGATTTAAGAGCTTGAAGATGAGGATCAGGTGGAACCAAAGGAATCAGAGTTATTAATTTGCACATAGAGATTCTTGGTATTCTCTACTTAGGTAGATGATCTTGGTTGTTTTTGAACAAGAGTGTGGATAGACTTAGAAGTATGATCCTATTATCTTGTTTTGATGGATCTTAAGAAATTAATTATTTAAGTTTGGGTTGTGGAATCCAAGTGTTGGGTTTCATCCCACTGTCACGACATTGTGTATTTCCGCTGCGTATTTGTGGTAATGTTATTTAAATTCCGGGTCGTGACAAGCTCTTTAATCACAAATAAACTTGTTGACTCTCCTTTGTATCATGCTATTGATATTAAGAAAGACATATTTAGAGGGATTATGGATTAGATTTGCCTTATCACCAAGCATGGTTTGGTAAAGAGGTGGCAAACAAACAAGTTATGGATGACGAGTGCTATTCCTTTAACAACTTGCGTTGGTATGTTGATGCAATTCATGCATCTAACCTAGAAAGTATTGTTGATCTTCAAGTGAATGGCGAATGATGGTTTAAGCATTTTTTTTGTTTGCTTATGTGCATGTCAACTTGGCTTTGAGCATGGATGTAGGTCATTGTTATTTCTTGATGGTACATTTTTGAAGGATAGATATAAGGGCACATTATTAGGTGCAACTATATTGAATGGTGAAAATAAGCTTTTCCCTTTGGCATGTGCAACTTATGATATTGAGAATGAAGATAACTGACAATAGTTCCTTTCGAATCTTCAGACTTCTTTTCCAGAGTCATTTAATGCATATTGCTTATGACATTTAAAGACAAACTTTGTAAAAACATAATACAAAAATAGAAGGTCTAAAAAGAATCAATTGTTGACTTTATTTAACAAGGCAATATAGGCTTACACTACTAATACCTATGCAATAGAAGCGGGAGTACCTCTTTTTTTGTCCTCCCTCTTCTAACCATTTGATTAAATCTATCAGTACCTCTTTTTTTGTCCTCCCTATTCTAACCGTCCAATTAAATCTATCAACGTTGCCCTTCGGATCTACCACGTTCCTGCCAAACATCCACGGGACTATCCACCCGTTTTTTCTCCTCTCGTTTTTTCCTGCCTCCACCATCGTCCGATAAACCTTCGCTGGATGCATCCTGCCCGTCAATCTCTGCCTCTTGTTCTTACACCGCCACCCCCCCTCGAGCACCGCCTCCGGTTCTTTCGCCAGCAATCCCCCGCCATTACTCCGCAAGCCCCGTCGTCGAACTCCGCTCCTCTTTTCACACCTTTCAAGACCCATCCCCCCTTCAATCTCTGCCTCCTCTTGCTCCGCCGGCATTCCCCCCTCCCCGTGGATCTTCGTCTCCTCTTCTCACGCCACCAGTTACCCTTTCGATCTCCACCTACTGATATTCCGCCGGCAGTTCCCCATTACTCCGCTAGGTCCGCTCTCCCTAAATTTCATTTCAAAACCCTCTTGCGCTCCCTCTGCTTCCTCTATTCAACGGTTCCCCCTCCCGTCCGTCTCCATTCCTACCCGTTCTTCATCTTCAATTTCCAACCCATTCCTCTCGCGCCATTTCTTCCACCTCCCCCTCACTGCATCATCATTACTTCTTATTCAATGTCCTGGACCTTCATCCGGACGTTACAATTCTCCTTCCCTCCTTCAACCTCCCCTTTCCTCCTTTTGTTGCACAATACAATGTTCCTCACATTCACTATTGCTTCGAACAATCTGATTTCTCGTTAGATTTGCCATTTACCGGCATCCACCAACAAAGGTTTCGCTGGTCAACATATTTGCCCATTCCGTACCCTTTCGCTGATCAACAAAGGCTTTTCAACATTGCCCAAACTTCAGTGTCCGTCGATTAAAGCATATTTCAGTTTCTATGTACTTCGCAGGTTGGTGTATTTGTTTGACTTTCATTTTACACCACTGTGCATAGAGTTGACATTCTGTAACACAATTAATGCTTGGGTTGTAGTATCATCATCTGGCAATTGACCGAAAAAATCTGTTTTTCGGTGTTCAACCCAAAAAGTACCGTTTCTATGTATTTTTCCGGCATTTTTGCATATTGTGATCATCTTGCATGTTGTAATTAGTTCAAAGTACGTTTAAATCAAATTGATCTAATGTGGCTTGCCCCTTCTTGATTAAGAATAAGATGACCAAAATTGAAAAATGTTAATTCTCATTGTAAACTTAACAATCTCAAAACTAGAAATGAAATAAAGTATGATATGAGCTTAATTACAAATAAAATTTCCCAATTAAAATTGAACAAAAGCATGGACTGATATTCATTTTAGTTGTCCATTGACATCAACGTTATTTATTTTTAATATTATTTTTTATATGCCTTGTGCATATATAGAGAAGAAGGAGGCTATTGATTCCCACTTGTGATTCCCTGTCGCAAATCATATATCCAGATCTTGTCGCAATTCATGTGATTCACATCATGATATTTTCATATTCTTATATACACATACATTATCTCTTTTTTGTGAATTGAAACAATTGGTATTACACGTAATGTAAAACTATAAATAAAAAAAGTAATAAAAAATTGACAAAAATGATAAGTTCAGATTGTAAAAGAAATATGAGTACAATGTAAGATTCAGAAGCAACATATAACCTGACATTACTCTAGGACAGAACATGAGCAAAAAAAGTTTTTATTACCTATCTTTGTGCATTGGAGAATTAAAAAGACCTGATTTTATCTCATACAAGTTTTAGACTGTCTATATCAGTTCTATAACATGGTCTCCTTATATTCACGACCTTCTCTCCTTATAAAATCTATTTCTTGGTGTTCAACCTGAAAAGTACAGCTTCTATGTACTTTTCTGGCATTTTTGCATGTTGTGATCATCTTGTATGTTGTAATTGGTTCAAAATACGTTTAAATCAAATTGATCTAATCTGGCTTGCCCCTTCTTGATTAAGAATAAGATGACCTTTTCTGAAAATTGAAAAATGTTAATTCTCATTATAAACTTAAAAATCTCAAAACTATAAATGAAATAAAGTATGGTATGAGCTTAATTACAAATAAAATTCCCAAATTAAAATTCAACAAAAACATGGACTGATATTCATTTTAATTGTCCCTTGACATCAACGTTATTTATTTTTAATATTATTTTTATATGCTTTGTTCATATATAGAGAAGAAGGAGGCTATTGATTCCCACATGTGATTCCCTGTCGCAAATCATATATCCAGATCCTGTCGCAATTCATGTGATTCGCATCATGATATTTTCATGTTCTTATATACACATACTTTATCTCTTTGTTATGAATTGAAACAATTGGTATTTTACGTAATGTACAACTGTAAATAAAAAAAGTAATAAAAAATTGACAAAAATGATAAGTTCAGATTGTAAAAGAAATATGAGTACAATGTAAAATTCAGAAGCAACATATAACTTGTCATTACTCTAGGACAGAACATGAGCAAATTTTTTTTATTACCTATCTCTGTGCATTGGAGAATTAAAAAGACCTGATTTTATCTCATACAAGCTTTAGAATGTCTATATTAGTTCTATAACATGGTCTCCTTATATTCATGACCTGCTCTCCTTCAACCTATCAACATTCATAAAATCATGAACCTCCTTTTGACAGTCTGATTTTAAGATGACCCAATTTGATCACTAGACTTTGCCTGACTTATGTGTGTCATTTTGGATTTGGTGTGATTCAAACTGGCTATCAAGTTCTCAAATTGTGAAAGCCAAATCAAATCAAAGGGGGCCTTTAACCTTGGAATCCAGAAAGTTTGGTAAATCGAAAGATTAAAAAATCTAAAATCTAAAATCCCCAAAATCCTTGATGCATTTGTGTCTACAGAGAAGGGTATTTTTACGTTGTCAGTAAGCAGCTTTGTCTCAATTATTAAATTCACCTATTTGGTTATAGCGTTGTAAGTAATTTATAAGAGGGGCTAGCATATGAAATTTGGTAACTATCTCATACAATGGCATATGTGTAAGACCTGGAGTACCATCAACAAGCACCAAAATCCAAAAACAATTTCACATGTATAAGGTGTATTTGAAACAAAGCCTGTGTGAAGATGGATAGAAGGAAATTACCTGATACACATATATGCTAATAGGACATTCCACATGAAATGTGCAATAACATAATTCAGATATGTTGTCAGCAAGCTGTATGAACTATGAATTGGTTTAACTTTTCTTTAAAGATTGTTGGCTTACCATGTTTTATTTGTTTGGCATTAACTTGGATTCTATGTGAATTTAACTAAGCATGAAATTTGTTTAGGAATGTTTTTTTAATTTTCTTGAACCTTGCAGACCTCATATTTGTTTGATTTATGTAGAATGATTGTTTATTAAAATTTTGTCATCCATATGATCCATTTTAAATTCTGGTATGAATTAACTTGCATCTTTCCATTTTCAGTTCCTTAAGTTTATACTTTTATTTGAAATGTTTAAGCTGTCCCTTTAAAACTGCATGCATTTTTATACGGATCCGAAAAGCTATGATTATAATAATATTAAGTCATTAGCATTTTCTCCAAAATAGGTATAGATAATTGCAAGAAAAATATTATTTAATAAGTTACTATCTGAATTCGGAATTATGTATTCTTCTATGAAACAAGCCTAATACCATGCTTACTCAGTCAAAGCCACAAAACAACTCTTAGTAGAAGGAATAATAAAGTTGTTCAAAAGCCTAGAATAAAAATGATAGCTGTTTAAAAGAATAAAAATAAACTTCTATAAAATCCTTAAAAACAAAGAAAAATAACATACAGAAAAATCACCATAAGAGGGAGAAGAATCCTTAGTCCTTGGTCAGCTCAAACAAAAGCAGCACTGATGTCAATGGGACTGAACATACGGAAGCTAATGGGGTGTTTGGTTGCATGATAATTTTTTGTACACTTTCATGATAAAAAATTGTATTAAAATAAAAAGTGAACCAACTCATGACATAAAATTATCATGTTTGGAGGGATGTGATTACAAAAAAGAGTAACTACCACACATGACCAAACAAAGTGGGGGACCACAAGAAAAAAGAAAGAGGTGAGACCCTCTTTTTTGTTTAAGAAGAAAATCACTTTTAAAACATAAAATTGTCATGGTTACCAAACACCTCTTTTAACAAGTTTTGTTACAATTTTTAAAAATTAAAACAAAAACCTTCATTATCATGCAACCAAACACCCCATAAAGTTGCAGCCATACCCACCTGCAGTACAATATCAATAATAATATTTTACAATAAAATTTCACTCCAAAGAGAATAAAAGGCAAAAAGAACTTACCAGGGCATAGGCTTGAGGCTGCCCAACTGCAGCATTTCTAGGGACAACCGAATTTATTAGTTCAGCAGCAGAACCACCAAAAACGGCACCAACAGCAGCACCAATCATTAATGGGGTGTTTGGTTGCATTTTAATTTTTAAAAAGGTTTCATGATAAAAAATTATATTATAATATCAAACATGATAATTTTTAAAAGTGAAAACGGGACAACGAATGTGTTTGGCAAAAACATTTTAATTTTTAAAAATGATAATAAGGTGTTTGGTAGCATTTTAAATTCACTTTTCATCAACTTCATAAACATCGAAAAACAATAATTTCATGCCATACAAATTTAAAAATTCACAAGATCATGGAAATGACAAAATATTCATGTCATACAAGAATTCAATCATCTAAAAATATATAATTACAATCTACGACGCCTAACATAATATTCTCACATTTCTTTTGCTATATTATCTCGATGAAGCTTACCAAGACGTCTTTACTCATTTGTGCTTGAATTGCTTCTAACATTATCTTCATTCCTGATTCTTTCTTGTCTTCTTTGTTCTATATCTCCATCAATTGCAATTCCTTGCTCATTCTCAATATCAATCCACAATGTGTCTTTTCCACTCGTAAAATCTCTAATAAGATTATGTAGCATGCAAGCAAAGAACAACTAATTTTGGGTGTACATCTAATGGATATTGCAAGGGACTTTGAAAAATTATAAAAAATATATAAAAATTATAATAAAAAACAAGGTTAATGAAATTTTGCATACATATCCAAACTATACATCTATATCGTACATTCCAAGCAAATAAACACTACAAAAGGAGTGACCAATTGGGTATTAAAGGTAGACCTGGCAGGACCTTACAGGTCTGGTCTGGGAGAAGTTTAGGATTACAAGAGGTTGTATTCTTTTAAGCTAGCCATGGCAAATGCCCAATTAGGCATCCGAGGATACAATAGCAGCAAAAGAAGCATACCTGTGGTTGCTGATGTCAAGGGGAGAAAGGGATGACTCCATTATCAAATTCTCTTCAACCGATGGCCAATTGGATGTCAAAAAAAATATCAAAATCAGAAAGATGTTCAGAACAGAGAAGGATGTATCCTCTTGAATTCAATTACAACCGATGTTTAATTCTGCATCTGGAAGCACCATGGTGACAAAATAAAAGTGGAAGATTACCTGCTACCACCCATGCCCAGCCCAAGAGAAGATAAAAAAATCTCTAAAACTGTGCAAAGAATCGGCGGATTGGATGCCAAAAGGAGAGTGTCGGACCTTATAGCACAATCGTAATGTAAGAAGGCAATATCCTCCTTGGTTCAAGAATAACTAACAACATGATGATCAATTAGAAGATGACAAACCACGTATTCTTTCGAGACCATTTATCACCGATAACTCCTCTCGTTTCCCATCATTATGCCTCGCAAGATGCACGTAAACAAGATAAAAATGTGCATAGTCACACAAAAACAAAAGTTAACATTGAGTGATGTCGGGTGATGTTGATACAGAATTTAAATCCACCGAGGCATGATTCGTGCTTGAATTTCGTTTTTTCCAAAGTTACAAAATGGATAATTAACTACATATGAAGAAAGAATAACTCGCCCTTAGCTTCATCAATTCATGGAGTTCCCGTTTTTTCTCAAGCCTAACCAAAGAACTTCTACATCCCATTTTTCTAAAACAATCATTCATCACTTCCCCGTCGGGGTCTTTAATAACAAGTAAATCTATATTGTTCACGTTTTATATATACAAACAAGTCTCAAACATCTCTGTGATCTAGATATAGGGCTGAGCTTGGGTTTTAATTGGAACATGGCTAGCGGGGTCCTTTAGAACATAATTCACGTTCTGCAAGAAAGGAAGAATGGACCCGTAAATGGCCAAGCCGTTTTAAACTTCGGTTCGTTTATATTTTGAAGTTTGCGCTATGACTACCCTTCTTTTGTTTTATCTTTGCTTTGGTTTCGTACCTTCGTTTGTATTTTGAAGTTTGTGGTTAATGAATTGTGACATGTCCTTGTCACCTTCAAAAAACACATGAGAGAACCGTTCACATTCCCAATCTTCCTCAAAGGCAAATGCATGAGACTCAATAAGTTGACAAATATCCGTATTCCATTTGCCGCAACATTATATTTTTTTGGAAATCTAAATACAAAATGAATAGAGAACAAGGAGAAGATTCTCAATATCTCTACCGAGCCTCGTGACCTTTGGTAGACGACAACTATCAGCTTGGTTACTAACCACTCTCACCCACATAACTACAAATCACACATTTTTTTCATTGATGTGAAGATCGAAGCTTGTAAAAGAAACCCTCACAGATATCACTTATAAGACAAACCCCTTTGAATCCTACGAGCACGATGATTATTCTACCGTTCGCATCAAAACGCCATTTCGCAACCGAGCACATTACCGTATAGAACTATAAGTTATAATGCATCAATAATGATTCGACATACACTTCCGCGGTGTTTACTACCGTTGAGGGAACAAATATTACGTAAAAAGCAATGTAGAAAAGAATCTATATAAGACGAGTAGGTTTTGAACAAACAAAACAGATAGAAGGGTGAACAAAGATGACAACTCCTCGAGCCATTCTACCGCAATCGAAACCATCTTGATACAAATACCACTTGGCACTAAGCCGTGCGAAAATCACCACCGTTCTGGGATGTTGATGGGATGGAAATGTCTCGACAATCTCGCCTTTACGAAGGAATAAACTACGACAAACATCTCGAAATCGTTTAAGATGGTGTCTCCAAAGTTGCCGATGTGGGTCGAAACAGCTTACGGGTGCAGTGCGATCGACCGCGAACAGACTAGGGCAAGAGACAAGGAAAAGGTTACCTTCTTGGCCCCCTACGTAGAATCCGGCACCTCTCGCTCTCGTTGGTGTCTCCGATCCGAATCAACTCGTCGCCCTCTCCCTTCACTCCCGGTCCACGCTTAGACAACGCGGAAGATGTTTGGAAAGAAGGTGCCGCCACCGGCAAGCAGCAGCAGTGTGAAGAAGAGGGCCAGGAGGCCGCCGCCGCCCGGACGAGCCACTACGGAGAGAGCTCGCGAAGAAGAGGACTAGAGGCCGTCAGCGTTGCCGCCGCCGCAAAGAATAGCCGGGATGTGCCGCCGCCGTTAGCTCTTGAAGAAGGAAGCACCGGACCAGGAGGAGGCCGTTGCTCGGATTCGCCGCATACGGGGAGATGGCTCGCGAGAGGGGGCACGGGGACAATCCGAGGGTTTGTGCGGGTAGGAGGCGAGATCGTTTTCAAAAAAAAAAGAGGTACCTACCACTTTTTTTTTTTTACAACGTGACAACCGTGAAAACGTTTTTAAAACATAAAAATAAAATGACGGACCAAACGTATTCCCAGCACCTTTTCGTTACAATTTTCAAAAGTTAAAATAAAAATATACATTATCACGTAACCAAACACCCCATAAGCTTGGAGCATAAAGTCCACCGACTAACCCAGCGCCTTTGCATAGAGCAGTGCTACTACCTTTGCAGCAACTAATTGAGACAAGAGCCAGATGCCAGGTGCCAAAGCACTTTTTTCCGGTATGTAGGATTTCATCAACGTTTGTAAATCCCCAGTACAATATTCCAGGATACCTTAGAGCTATTATTCGAGCCCCTAAACCTCCTAGTGCAGGGCATATAACCAATGGAATATAGAATCTTTCCTTTATATAGTCAAAGTACTTAGTAAACCATGAAACCAACCGAGTGAATGCAACACTCACTGCCCCACATAACATACCCAGAATAAGGTATAAAGGCAACTCTGTAACAAATAAAAAGACAATCTATCAAAAATAGATTTTGTCTTATGCTAGAAGAAATAGTAGTGAAATGAAATCAAAAAGCTTATATTATACTTATTTCATTATTCTTGGATGATGAAAGTTCTCAAGTGCCTATGTGGAACTTATAGAATTTATTCTATCACTTGTCAAACTTAACTCAGACTCAAACAGAACAAACAGCAAGCTACTTGATCTAGCCGCAGAATAGTTTATTAATGCATCATACATGCATGCATATATAGAGTGTTCAAAAATAAAGATTAGAAATTTGCCTAAAAATGGGAAGAGAGAATCAGAGATGAGTCTATCCTTCTCCTCTTCGAAATATTTTTATGTCATAGTGATTTTAAATGTATTAGTATTTGTATTTTTGCTAGGTTGACAAAGCAAAGAAAAGGAAAGCTTCATTTTTGGTTGAATTTGCTAAAAGATAGAAGGAGATTTCAGATTTGAAGGTATTTCATTTATTTTTTTTGCATTATATCATAGATTTCATCTACGTACAACCTTGCCATGAAATGCATATTGGGGTATTCTTTAATCCATTTATATATGAAATTTGCATCCATATATTTATATATATAGCATTGTTCCTAATTTTGAGAAAATCAATTGGTCAGGTCTTCATTAAGTAATTTTATTAGAACAATGGTTTCTGTTTTTAGAGGTTTCAGACATCTAAGTAATTTTTTATCATATTAACAGTCTTCAGACTACAAAACTCAGATTTGATTATCACATTTGCAATTTGTATGGATTATCACATAGAATTAATACAAATTTGTATGTCACCAACGATCCATATATCCATAACAATCTGATTCTAGACAAGAAGCATCTCTGCACCAAAAGAAAAAAACAAATATGTAAGATTCCATAGTAGATAAATAATAACAACCTCCAATGCAACTAACTGTGCTTGTACAATACTACTTTACATATGGTAGCTTCCATTTTATTTCAAATATCTCGTATTAAGACAATCACATGTGTATTGGAAGAAAAAAAGGACTTAGTCCCGTCTGTAACATGTGTATTGGTATTACGGTTTATATGTAAAGTCCTGCCAATTTTCGATCTCGGATATCCGTCTATACCTCTCGGATCTATAGCCCTCTCGAATCTGTCTATACATCTTTACTTATGTTAAAAGAAATAGCTGTGTCACATGATGGAGCGATTTGAGCAGAATTCTCACAACCTTCTCGGTTGGGTCACAACTTATGTTAAAAGAAATAGCCGGGTCACATGAAGGAACTGATTTGAGCATAATTCTCAGATAGTCTTCTCAGACAGCCTTCTCAGCTGGGTCACAACTTATGTTAAAAGAAATAGCCCGAAATTTAACCGTCTATACGTCTTTACTTATGTTAAAAGCTATACCTGACTTGAGCACTCCCAATTCAAGGATAATGATCAAGGCTCATACTCACACTTTGTCTAACAAATTGTTAGTTAATAAATACACATTCAATCAAGTAGTTAACAAATTATTTTTTTGCTGTGCATGCCTATGAATTCCGCCAAATAGAGCCTTTTCTAGAAAACTTACTCCATGAACTGCTGAAACAAGTCAGAATCCAACTTCTGTAGTGCCTTTGGCATATCGTATATGTCATCAATGTGCTTTATCTTCTTGGGTTGTGCTGGGTTGGATGAGTTACCTGGACCCCACAAACCTTTATCCTTTGACTCCTTAGAGGTTCCACCGTCTGATTTAAAAGATAAAGCCTCCATAACCTTCTTTCCCCGTTTGCATAAAACACATCAATCAAATTTCAGTAATTGATAAAAGAAAAATTATAAATGACAAGGGAGCACATAAATAGGACAGTATAAATTAAATAATCATACAAAGGCAACTTACATCAAACTTCGATGGCATCTACATCTAACCTACGAACAAGCATTTCATCCAAATCATTGTCATCGAGATTTATTGTTGTTTTCTCATGAGGTGTGGCCTGTATGTCTAGGAATTCAACACATTCCTTGGAATGATCATTTGTTAAGTCAGAAAAATCACGTGGACAGTCTTACGAACAACAAACCAACCAAAGCATTCTTTGGGTCCTCTACATACCAAACTTGTTCCGCCCTGTGATGCCAAAATAAAGGGCTCATTTGTTCTTAACTTACATGTTAGATTCACCAGAACAAGAGGTCCATCATGTTTCACCCCTCGGTGCACATCTACCCAATCACACTTAAGCATAACTATCCTCATATGACCATAATAGTCAACTTCGAAAATTTCATCCACCACACCATAGTAGGTAACATTTTCCTCCATGTTCCATGACTTTAAAGGTCCACTTTCAGTCAATACAACGCCCGAGTTTTGAGTAACTCGTTGTTGTTCAACCTTTCTTGTGTGAAATCTAAATCCATTAACTATACATGATTCATACTTCTTAACCACATCAAGCGGTAGATTTTTAACCCAATAAAGATAAGAAGACATGTCTCCCCTAGTCAACTCTTGTAGCTTAAGCACCTAATGAAAACAAAGAAATTGTATGCATGTTAAAAAGTTATCGACACATCCTACCACAAACATAATAACATACAAACATAATGAATACCTTACCTTCACTTTTAGCCATTGTCTGAATTTAGATGTATGAATATGCTCAACCTCGCTTTCATTCAACTCAGGGTACGTCTCTCTAAGTTCAGTCACATGATCCCTAAATTGAATATGATTAGTTTGCATTTTCATATATGTTTGCTATAATCTAAAATTAAAAAAATCAGATTTAAACTTACTTGGCGTATTGGATCAAAGCTGTACAGTTGAATATGATGTAGTTATGTATTTGCAACAAATCGTTTCTTTGGAGTCTTTTGTTCTTAAATGCTCCACATGGACGACAAGCCTCCATAAAAATTTCCCATCCTTCCTCTACCACCTTTGGACGATATTCCACTTGACGTCGTGGTCTATTCAACCATGTCTCCACATCATCATTTAAATATCGGGATGCAAATATCATTGTTTCAAACATAACATATCCTTCGGCAATTGACCCTTCGGTATGTCCGATTCCTCACATAAGATTTTAATTTTCCCAGGTACCTGAAGAGTTAGTACCAATAAACATTGATTTCAATCAATCGACATAATAAAATGTATAAGTGAAAGTAATACCTCTTAAATGGGTACATCCATCTATATTGAACTGGTCCAGCAATCCTAGCCTCATCCGCTAAATGAATGATCAAATGAACCATTATATCAAAGAAACTTGGAGGAAATATCATCTCCGGATGACATAATGTCCTTGCAACATCTAAGCCTTGTTGATAGAAGTCTTCGAAGAAGCAACTTTTGAACAAATGTTTAAGAAAAATTCACAAATGTCACTTATTGATGAAGAAACATTCTTGTTTGGGATTGCTCTAATGACGGCAATTGGAAGTAATTGTTGCATAATGACATGGTAGTCATGTGTCTTCAACCCCCATAACTTCTTATCTTTGTCGACAAATCGCTTTGCAATATTTGAGGAGTAGCCGTCAGGAACCTTAACGGATCGAAATAGGTTGAAGATAGTTTCCTTCTCTTTCTTACTACATGTGAATTGGGCGGGTGGTAGCACTATCCTACCAGGCCCAACTTCTTGTGGGTGAAGAGATTCTCGAATGCACATCTTTTGTAAGTCTTGACGAGCTTTCGGCCCATCCTTATTCTTCCCATCAATTGATAGAAGGGTGCCTACTATACTCTCGCACACATTCTTCTCAATGTGCATCAAATCTAAATTGTGACGAAGCAATAAAGATTTCCAATATGGTAACCTCAAGAAAATACTCATCTTCCTCCACCCTAGATACTTATTATCATCCTCCTTACTTTTTCTTTTTCCTCTTGCCCTTCTTCTTTTCAAGACATTTTGCAACATGTGAATTAAAATCTTCTAGTTGTTGTATTATTTCATGTCCAGATAACGTCAAAAGCTTGTCACCCCATTCTTCATGATCATCAAATTGTTTACTCATTTTTTTGAAACCTATGTTTGTTTGCTAGCCAACTCCGATGACCTGTGTAACAAAATTTTTTACTACATTTTAGCCAAGTTGAACATGTGTCCTTATTACAAGTTGGACAAGTCAATCCATCTTTTGTACTCCAACCTGACATGTATGCATATGCTGAAAATCAGAAATAGTTCATAATAACACTGCATATAGATGAAATTGATCATATTTAGCTGCATCATGGGTGTCAACACCGTGCCAATGAATCTCAAGTTCTTCTATGAGCGGTTGCAAGAAGACATCAATGTTGTTACCAAGACCTTTTGGACTAAAAATTAGAAGGCAAAACAAAATATTCATACTCTTCATACACTCCCAAGGTGGTACGTTATAAGGAACAGCTAACACCAGACATGTACTATGAGTGACACTCATGTTTCCATAAGGGTTAAACCCATCACTCGCCGGTCCTAGTCGTACATTCCGACATTCTAACCCAAAATCATCAATGGCATCTAGTTGTTTCCCAACAAGCCGACCATCGGTGGATGTCTTAGGATACCATCTTCCTCACATTCCTCTTCATGCCATCTCATACCCACAGATGTTTTAGAGCATGTGAAGAGTCTTTTCAAACGTGGAATGAGTGGAAAATGATGAAGAACCTTTTGAGGTACCCTTTTTTTTTTACCACACCACTTGACTTGTATGACTTCCATCGGGATTCTCCACATTTAGGACAATATTCAGACGTATCATGATCTTTCCAAAATAAGATACAATTATTCGGACATACATGTATCTTTTTATAACCGTACCCTAGCTGGTCAAGTATTTTCTTGATCTCATAAAAGGATGGTGGTAATGATGACCCATCTGGGAGCACCTCAATCAACAGCTTCAACAGAATATCAAAATTTTTATTACTCATACCACTCATACATTTAATAGACATCAACCTAATGAGAAATGAAAGTTTGCTAAAATTTTTGCATCCGGGATAAACGAGGTTGGTTGACATCGTTCGGCATGTCAAAAAAGCTCTTAGAATCCTTATCATGTGCTCTTTCATCGAATGTACGGGAAAGACGTCATCTAACATCTGATGCATGTTTGAATCGACCCAACTCTCTTGGAGGTTCTCATGACTTGAACCTTTGCCATAAAATTTCCAAAAATTTTTGTCCTTTATAACACCATCGATATAAAGGTGGGCTCTAACAACATCCTTCTCACATCTATTCATACATGTGCAATTCACACATGGACATCTAATCTTATGACTCGATGGCATATTTGTGTATGCAAATTTTATAAAATTGTCAACACCATCATAGTAACCCATCACATTTTTTGGCAAATCCATCCAACTCCAATCCATATCACTACAGAGCAAGAGATAAAAATTAGTAATCAGTTTGGGAACAAAGCAATCGTAACTAAAGGTGACTTCGGTCTGTGGCAACTAAAAATGAAGAGAGAACCTAGATGAATAATTGGTGCACATAAAAAGATCTAATACTTGAAAATCATGAGTAAGACGTCTAAAGATTAACAAAGGAATCACCTAACAAAATAGGAAACTGAATACACATTACTTGACAACAAATTATTGAAAATAGACTTCTTAATCCCAATCAGATGTATAAATGTGTTACCTCATTTTCTTCAACCTTGAAAATGTGATGATTCGTAATCCCACCTATCACCTGATACATCAGAATGCAAATATGAGAGCAATGTCATCACTGACGGCTTCCTCTTCCAAGAATAAGAAAAATAGAATACTTATTTTGACAACATCATACGATGGGCTTACCTCTTCCAAGAGGAGGCAACTCCTCTGCCTCCCTCCGCACAAAATACCAAATCCCTAGCGGCTTCCTCTTCCTCTGATCATGAGAATACCTAATTAAGTGCGGTGCGGCCTAGGGCACGAGAGAAGGCAATGTCGATGGTTGAAGATGCAACCGAGAAGGGAGGAGGCAATGTCGAGGGTTCGAAGTCGTTTGTGCGGAGGAGAAGCACGAGAGGAGGGTTTGGAGGGCGGTCTTTGTGTAGAGGGCGATCTTTGTCGGGAGGGAGTGCGAAGGCGGGGCGCCGGTCGGTGAGAGAGCTGAAGGGGGGCTTGGGGATGAAAGCGGGCGCCGGTCGGGAGGGAGAGCTGAAGGCGGGCTTGGGGCGGAAGGCGGCCGCCGCTCGGTGAGGGAGAGCTGAAGTCCGGCGCCGGGCTGAAGGCGGGTGCCGGTCGGGAGGGACAGTTGAAGGCGGGCACCGAGCTGATGGGCTGAAGGCGGGCGCCGGTCGAGAGGGAGATACAGTCGACGGCGGGCACGGTCGGGAGGGAGATACACAGTCGACGGCGGGCACGGTCGGGAGGGAGAAATCGTCGAAGGCGGGCGTCGGCAAGATTGGGGAAAATTGAAGGCGGGGCGGCCGGTCGGGACTCGCGGGAGGGTGTAAATACGCGGTCGGGAGGGAAATTAATATTAATACATTATTTTTATTATTAAAAAATATTAACTTATATATTATTATGTTTTTAAAAATTAAAAGATTTATTATATTACATATTATAAAGTAATGTTAAGTTAGCACTAAAAAAATTTTGTTATTATATTATTGTATTTACATATATTTAATATTATAGTTAATTATTATTTAAATACTTTTAACTTTATTAATAACTTATTTTATATTCATATAAATATTAAATATTTATATTATTATATTACTTTTTTTATTGTAGCTATTATACATTTTCTATATTTATTTATTAGTTTATACTTTTTAATATTAATATATAATAGATTATTAATATTATTAACATTCATCTTTTAATTTTATTAAATGAGATTACACATTTTTATAACAATGTAATTTCCTACGGAGGTGAATCCGTAGACACTTAGTAGGTATTGATAGTTTTACCTAGGAATGATCAAATTAGTAGGTATAGCGAGTAGGTGAATGCAACATTTACCTACTAATTCTTACCTACGGGCAATGTTTTCGTAGGTAAAGCGACGATTTCTTGTAGTGGTAGGTTATGTGATACTCCCTAATTGTAACCATACATACACTTGACATGTAAATGCCATCAACATAATAAGGATATACATGATACATCAATATGGGGAGGCATATATGATACTAAACTCAGATTTGAGATAGGAAATTAGTGGCTTTTTGGTTGTTTGTTTGTTTGTTTTCCAGATTTGATGGTCTTGTTTGCATTTCTGAAGTAAAAATTATATTTCCTCTCTCAGATTTGATGGTTTTTGGATTTTGGGGGTCCAGGTTTGCATTTCTTTTGATTAGTGGATTTTGAAATATGTCTACAAACTATCAGATTTGAAATCCCAAATTTCTATGTTGCTAAATCTGAAACTTGACATTTAAACATTAGTGCTCAAATCTATGCAATACAAAAAATCTGAAAGTTTGTAAATCTGAATTTTCAAAAAGTATATTATCTGAAACCTGAACCTAAAATTGAAAATGGGAAGGAAAGTCTAACTCAAGCTTAGATAAATCAAAGTCCTCTGAACAAAATATTAACCTAAGATAAATCTAAAACAAAATTCATCAAAAATAAAAAAATAAAAAATCAGCAATTGAAGTCCGAATCTGAAAATCCCAAATCAAAGGCTTCAAACTCAGAACCAGAATAGAAAGTGTCAAGCTGATACCGAAACAAAAATGATTAATGGATGAAGGCAAAGGAAAATCAAATCTGAACATGGGCTCCCAAGACTCACGTTTCAAATAAATAATAATACTAAGTGCTCAAGGCAACACAAGGAATTCTCGAGCTCCTTTAAAAATGGAAAAAAAACATGAATCCACAAACTTAAACTAGAATATTTAAACAAAAAAAATCTCAAATTGGAACATGAAGTCTCAAAATTTGTAAATCAAGGAAATCCAAAAGAAAACATTATGTCTTAATCAATTAATCAAACACTTGAAAATTGGAGTGCTGAATATAAAAAAAATCTGAACGTGAAACTAAAACAAGTATCAAAAATCTGAAGTCGGATCGAATTTCTTTAAATGACAAACCCGAACCAATGCAATCCAAATATTGACAAACCTCGTTCTCAGATCTGAAAATCTAAAATCTGAAAGTTCCAAAACCTAAAAATTCACTAAATCCCAAATCCAAATTGAAACCTTTCAAAAATACATCACATCTGAAAGACAACAAGCCTCAAGGCAACACAAGGAATTCTCGAGCTCCTTTAAAAATGGAAACAAACATGAATCCATAGACTTAAACCAGAATCTTTAAACAAAAAAAACTCAAATTGGAACATCAAGTCTCAAAATCTGTAAATCAAAGAAATCCCAAAGAATACATTATGTCTTAATCAATTAATCAAACACTTGAAAATTGGAGTGCTGAATATAAAAAAAAGCTGAACCTGAAACTAAAACAAGTATCAAAAATTTGAAGTCGGATCGAATTTCTTTAAATGACAAACCCAAACCAATGCAATCCAAATATTGACAAACCTCGTTTTCAGATCCAAAAATCTAAAATCTGAAAGTTCCAAAATCTAAAAATTCACTGAATCCCAAATCCAAATTGAAACCTCTCAAAAATACATCACATCTGAAAGACAACAAGTTAAGTAAGATGAAAACCAAAACATCTCAAATTGAAAAGGCATTAAGCCAAACATAATAGAAACTAAAACTTAAAACAAACCTAAAAGTTAAAAGACATCAATTCTTGACTAAAACAACAAAACTAAAGAAAACACATCTCAATTAAAGTCTTTGTTTGGCATAATTGTTTGTTTCCATATTTTCCTTCAATTTTATACATTGTATAAACATTGAGTTATAGAACCATCCGACTTGTAGGTCATCCGATATAGTACTTTATTATTCATAAACATTTCTCTCTCTCCAAAACACCATTCTTGATGGTTACCGACCTCTCTCTCGTGGGATTTCCCTCTTAGGTGACTTGATTTGTATCCATCATGGTCTCCGTAAATCCTCAGATGTGAAGGATTCCCTCTTCACTGATCGGGTAGGTTGTACCATTTTCTGAAAACTTACTGTGACACATATGTTGCCTATAATTTTGGTACTGAACACAACATAGAGACGATCACATTTTTTAATATTATATATAAATAGATTTTTAGAAATCCTCCATCCCTTACAAATTCCTTATTTACTGATTTCTATTTTTAAAAATACATGGATTTCTGATTTATATTTTGACTTGGTGCATTTCATTTGGGAATACTTTGGGTATAGACCATTTAGTTTAGAGTGAAATTGGCTTTGGATTCCAATTTGAAAAGTTCCAAATTTGATTTTCAGTTTGGGGTTTTGAAGTCTTCAATTTTCAGATTTCTTGGACTTGGCATTTTTAAATTAGAATTTGGTATTTCACAATTGTGGCCATTTTTATACCTGTAAATTTTTTATATCAGTTTTGCGATTTCACAATTGTGGAAATTTACGCTTCCAATTTTCAGCTTTAAGTTTCTAAACCTTGGAGGTTTCAACTTTAGTTTTTGTTTTTTTTACATTCCGATTTTTTTTTGTTTTCCATGTTATATCACTTGTTTCCGATTTGTGGGTCATTGTTTACCTGCTTTTGATATTTTTACGCTTTTTACTCAAATGACCTACTATTACTGAAAATGCAATATAGACTTTATTTCACATTGTCAATAAAGTTCAATACTCAATACATATTGAGTATGTGTTGACTTAGTATTGACTAAGTCCAAAAATTCAAATAAGCCGACAATCTCAATACATACTTTATATATATCATGAATTAGTCAATACTCCTATAAAATATCACAATTTCATAGTTGTCAAATGAAAAAAATTAAAATTTTTCATTTGAAAAAGGTTAAGATGTGAATTTTTGAGATTACATCAGTGTGGTATCAATATATAGAAATTTACAACTTGTGTTCAAAAATCTTCCAAATGTTGACATAAGGATAACCTTATGACTTAGAAGATTCAAACCACATTTTTAACTAAGATATTTGAATTCTTTGAAAATTTGACCTCTTCCCACCGAAATTTCAGTATTTCAATGTTAATTACATCAACTAGCTACTAAAAACATCCTTGATTAACTATTGTAACACTCACACCAAATTCATTAATCTATAAAAAACTTGGAGACATGCCCATAACCTTACAATAAGTTTCTTTTTTGTGAATTTTGAGTTTCGTTTGGAATTTTGTTTATTTCTTCTTTGAGTTGCTTTGGGTTTTGGGATTGTTTTATGTTTGTTTTGATTTGACAGTCACATATTTGAATTTGGTATTTGCACCTTGGATCTTGGTCTTGGATTTCTAATTTATTTTTTGGCTTGGTGCTTTTCATTTGGGAATGCTTTGGTATTTCCCGGAAACAATCATCAAACTGATCCTAAATCTGCCTACAAACTATTGGATTTTTACAAATAAATATTTCTAAACACTTAAGATTCCACGCATGCCTAAAATACTAATTATTTTTTTGCTTAGAATATTTTGGTCATAATGAAGCAAATCTTATTTAACAGATGAAATCCAAATTTAAATTTTTGAGTTTACATCACCATGGTATCGATTTGATCCTAAATAAGATGGTCATGCAATTTTATACATTTCTCATACAAGTTGTAAATGCGAAATCCGTAACTAATGAAGCTGTCTTCATTAGTTAATTATTACTAATTAGTAATGTTATTACTAATTAACATTAGTGCTCAAATCCATGGAATCCAAAAATCTGAAAGTTTGGAAATCTAAATTTTCAAAAAGTTTGAGAATCAGACAATCCAAAATGACTTAAAATATGAAAAACTGAACATCTGGGAACTTTAAAATCTGATAATTCTGAAAGTTTCAACACTCTGAATTTCTGTAGGTTGGGACATCCGAAAATCTAAAAATAGTTAAACTGTAAAAATAAAAAAATTTCATCAATCAAAATCAGAAAGCCAGAAGAAAACTGGCTAGAATCTTGACATTCCGAACCCGAACTCCTAGGTCTCATATTGAAATCATTAAATCCCAGAATTATAAATCTTTGATACCTAATCTCAAACATGAAATTGTAATATTTACTATGGATTGAAGGCTTCAATCTGAAATCTTAATTTCATAGAACAATTTTTCTCAAATAAAAAACTTGGTAACATAGGATGTCAGTTTGAAGATGAACTCCAAAACTTCCAAATACGAAATGTGCTATTTAGAATTTGAAATTAAAAAAAATTCCATATCTGGGATTTTTGTTGGGATCTCCAAATCTGAATATCAGAATAAGAAACTCTTAATTTAAAAGAACTCGGAATTCAAAACTCTTAATTATCTTGCTTTAGGTACAAGAGACAAGTTGTCACACCTCACATAGAACATATGCATGCCCTTCATTGAAAGCAGACATGCAGAAACACTCTGAGAGTCACATGATCCCTTCTTAGACACAACACCAAATCATCAACATCTGGCCCTACCCAGCCTTAGCCAAGTCCCTAATGAGCCACATAACTTTGAAAAGAATGCTAAACATTGGATGTGTAATGCCCTGAAAGATCCTGCCATTATGCTCCAGCCAGACTGCCCATAGGAAGACTAGGAATAGCCTGCAAAAGTGTTGGACTGGCTATCACTAGCAGAATCGCATGTTTCCTACTCCGAACACAATAGAGGTTAAGACATTCCCCTTTCAATTCTAATTAAATCAAAATCATTTTATTCTAATTTCATTTAGATTTAGATTTTGATTTCATTATCAAAATTTAAAGCGAATTATATATTATATTTTTTATTTAATAATAAACTAATAAATCTCATATAACTACTAAAATTTTATGATTTCTGTTTTTTGGTACACCCATGTTTTCAGAATTTTTAGACTTTTAGATGTTAATATTTTTTAAAATCCCCAGGTTTTGGACTCTTAGATTTTTTGTTTTTCCTTGGGATTTCCAGGTTTTTTAGATTTTCCAGGTTTCTGGTTTTCATTGGTTTCAAAATTTTAAAAGTTCCCTGAACTTTCAGAGTGCACAAATTTTTGATGTTTCAGAATTTTCATAACTTTGTTGACTTTTTAAACTATGTTTTCAGGTTTATTTAACTTTCTATTAAAAAGTCTATTTTCATATAGTGCCCAGATTTCTATTTAACTTTCTATTAAAAAGTCTATTTAAACCAAAGTAAAGTGCAAACGCCTAAATACAAGTCACAAACCTAAGGATTCAATCTAGATGTCAAATGCAGAACATAAAAGTTCACATTTGATGATAACATGATCGTTAAAAAAATTATCTAAGCCCGAGAATGGAGAGGGTCTATAAGTTTATCTAAACACGAGCCTCAAACTCTTAAACCATAAGATCTTAAATCAATAAAAATGTCCAAACTCCTAATCCAAACGTCCAAACTAAAAATATCCAAGCCGAAAAAGAAATGATGAATGGAAAAACTCCTAATTCAAAAGGTGACACGAAGTTAGAGGAAAAATGAGATACAAACCTAAGATTCAAACATCCGAAAACTTAAAACTGAAACTGAGAATTCCTTCTCGATTATCAATTCTTCCACTGTCAAAGCAAACTAAAACTTAAAGGGATCACCAGTTGCTGTTAAAGAAAAAATAATTTTCAACTGATGGCAATGAGTGTATAGCTTATATACCAAAAAAGGTAGAAAGTTTAGGATCCACAAAGTCAAAAACCAAAATCTGTTATAGCTTCAAGTCAACTTATAATGGGAGGATTCCTTATTAAATTCCTTGTTAATAAATTTTTTAGCTAACATGCATTTAAAAAAATTCTCAGATCTCAATTTTGAGACAAAAAATCCAAGGGGAAAAAATATCCAGATCTAAAAGAAATCTTTGAAATCCAAAAATATAGAAAAAGGAAATTTGAGATTGAAAGCACTAAATTAAAATCTGATACATGGAGCAAGTCCGGGAGCATACAATATGTCAAAATGGTTATAAATGAAGGTATTGATACTCAATGAACAAAGCCTAAGGAAATAATGAAAAATAGTTGATTTATCGAGAAACAATGAACTATACAATGTGTCAATAAGGGTGAAATATTTTTGACCAAGCCTTCTAGAAGACAACTTGAATAAAATTCTCTTAAAATTTTTTATCATAACTCATGCATGCAAAAAATAGTAAGCATGCTAATTTTCAAGCATATGCTTCAGATAGCATGAAAATTTTGAAATATCCATGAGGACATCTTGGGTTCGAGTGGCTAGACTCACCATAGAGTTGGTACAAGGGAGATGAACTTCATTCTCAATAATGAAGTTCTGTTAAGATGAAGAAGAAACATGAAAAAGGAAATAGTATCGTTATTTATTCATGACTATTAACATTTTATAGATTTGCAGAGGCATATAGAAAAGAAGAAAATTAGGGAATACCACAACATGATCATGCTTTACAAACCATACATTTTCCTTTTACTGGAGATGAAGCTGGCTAATGACAAGGTGGATGTTACAGAAAATATGAAATATGGGAAGCTCAACGAGATCTCCTTCATAAGTTGAGAGATTAATTAAGATATTAAATCAAACAATGCTAAATTCACAATTGCTGAACAAACACAGGTTTGAGGTAAGACGATTCAAATAATTACACAAGTCAGAGTTAGAAATGGGTTAGGAGGTGTCATATTATTGTGCCAACAAGGTTCTTTTTGGGTAAAAGAAAGAAAGTTCTTAGTAGGAGGTGACTTCTTATCAAAGCAGATAACATCATCTTGAGGAGACTGGCTGATAGGGTCCATTTGATATGAGATTAATTTGGGGATAATCCTAAATAATATTATCTCTAAGCCAAGACAAGCTCTACATTATGATATCAATGTGTAGTTGTGCATTTATTGAAGTGGGCATATATAGCTAGGCTCACAATGGTTGTATTATGATAAAGGTGTGGTGTTTAATTATATGTTATGGGATCTTAATCTCAACACTAACAGTTATGAGGTTTGTAAGCTGATATGAGAACGAGAATATCTTCCTTTAATTTATATCTTTAATTATTTGTCTCCTATTTAACTGAGTGCTGAAATGGTTCTTTGGCTTATTATAATCATGGAAGAATGATCGGGACGTATTTTTTAAGGCAGCGTACATGTATTTTTCCAAGTCGATACGGGTGCAAATAGAAGGTCAGCATATACTCCAAAAGTGACGCGTGATGAAATCCATCTCAGATCGTCTATCAAGTGAAATACTAGAAATAAATAAATAAATAAAAGACTCCATTGGCTTATAAACCGAGGTTGAGTAGGCCTTTACTCAGCTTAAAGTCTTGAACGTTCAATTAACCACTTAATTAAACATTTATTTAAGAAAACATTAAGACTACTCAATAGTTATATAGCATTAAGTAAATACAATAGATGAGCTAAAATAAAACTTCAACTCCAGTTCCTAACGTCATAAATTTTATGAAAAAGTTAAAATTAAGTTCAAACCGTTAAACTCGAACTCAAACCAAACTCGTATTTCGATTCAAATTTGAGTGCTAGCCAATTATATAAAGCTACAAATATTAGTCAAGCTACAGATACTAATGAGATGTTTGGTTACAAGATAATTTTTTATATATTTTCATGATAAAAAGTTATATTAAAATAAAGTGTGAGTTAACTAATAACATAAAATTGTTATGTTTGGGAGAAACATAATAACAAAAAAGAATGTGTACCATTTATGACCACACAATGTGAGAGATCACGAGATAAAAATAGAGGTGAGACTCTTTTTTTGATCAAGAAGAAGAACTCTTTTAAAACATAAATTTATAATAGTTGTCAAACAACTCTTTTAACAAGATTCATTACAAAAACATAAAATTGTAATAAAAACTCAATATATCATGTAACCAAACTCCTTATAAGTGTTCTTTTTTTTGCGATCATGATAGTGACATCTTATTTTCTGTTTGTTTGGAGAATTTTCATGTAACATTTGTTGATAAATATATAAAACTATCTTTATTATGTATATTTTAATGATTCCTTGGAATTTTCTTTCATCTCACCCCAAATATAGTCGACGGAATTCCTCTCAAATGGCATCTAGCTCCAAGAAGGCTCACTTGAATATGGGGAGAAGTTTGTCCGACATTCCTAGACATGTGAGGAGTAGAATAGCAGCCGGTTTGGTAAGATTAATCGTTACGCACCTTTGTTATATTTAACCATGGAAGCACTCTTTGGATCACGTCAATTGATTCTAAATAAGGGTGAATAATATGAAGGTTTAATTCGTAATTATTTTGATCTATACTTTTTTGTAGGACTATCCTAACTTCCCAGGTCCAAGAAGATTCGGCCATATCTCTTGGTTAGGAGAATTACTAGGTGTTCTAAATATTTTCTCTCAATCTATCCTCTCTGATTGGGGCCTAAGGGGACTTTTGGTGCATGCAAATAATTATGTTAATTACTACTTGGACTTTGGTATGATGGGAGAATTAATTGAGTTATGGCATCCAGACACCAATACCTTTGTGTTCAGCACGTTTGAGTGTACAATTCGGTTAGAGGAGACAAAAATTTTGCTTGGATTACAACGTACTCTAAAGGGTGAGGAGGATAGTACATTCATTCCTTTTGAGCCATTGACATGCTCACAATTTTTACATAAGTTCATTGATATTGATCAATCACGTAGTATTATTTTAAGTAAGTGCATTAGCTTACAAAAACTATCCTCATGGACTATTTCTGTCTTGACAACTGTAGCAGATAATGAGCAAAAATTGATTAAAGGTTTGAAGGGTTTTGCCACTTGCCTAGCTGCAGTGTTTCTCTTCCCTGCCGAGAATGGGTTCTTGCAAGTAGACCATCTTTCTTGTATCAGGGTAATATGGCAAGGCAAACAACTTGGTCCTTCTGTACTTGCCTAACTATATTGCGGGCTCACATCCATGAGTTTGGGGTTACCTCCCTTTGGTAGTGCTTTTTTGTTGGCATGTTGGGCGGATTGGCATTTTAATTTCAACTACACTGGTGGTGCTACTTCTATGTCTCGACTTTTTCGTTGTAGCCCATTGTATCCTTATGTAGATGCTCTTGGATTTGATGAAAAAGTTAGCAACAAATTCCCCCAAGTTAAAGAAAAGGTTTGAGTGGCGTGTTTACTTTGCTAGATGAACCACACCGGCTTCCTTTATGCTCCAAAGGCTTTGAAAAAGAAGGATCTTCTGATTTGCTTCACTCTAGGGGTAGATCTACATCTTATATTAGGCACATGTTTTGTATTATACAATTCATATAGGTGCCTTCCACAAGTAGGCCTTCCTCGCCACATGTTCCCTTCACTTTCTCACTTGCCTGCTATTAAGGCTAGACATTTTTGTTGTGCTGATGATGATGAGGAGGCTCATAGCATCGTCTCAATGTGGAATACAAGCCGGTTGTGTAAAGCCAAAATGGTTATTAAGGAGGATCCAGATAAAAAGCAAAGCTACATTATTAAGCTTAGAGTACTTAGGTCATGATGTGCTACAATTTTGTTTCCGTTTTTTCCTTTTATTAGTGGGCATGACTCCTTTTCTTTCTTTCTTTTTATATTTTCATATTGACATGTTGCTATGAAAATTATTAGATCATAATAAAAATTGTTGCAAAAACATGGACTATTGGAACCTTATTTAAAACACAAACATTTTGGTATTGATTTGTGGCAATTATATATGACGTCTGGTAAGCAAGTGTGATAAATAGATTTTAAGTTGCGTTGTTCATGGAGATAATAGAATATATGTTGAGAGTCAAGATGATCAATTCATTGTTGATGATGGATAAAAAGTCTGATGTACAACTTCTTTCTTTGGATGTATATGTCCAAAGATTATCTCTTGATAAGGTGGTAACTTGAATAATTTGTAATATTCTACAATTCATCCATGTGAAATCCACAATTATGAAATCTCTTTTAACAGATGATCCCTTTTAATAGAATTATGAAATTTCTGATTTGGGAACTTTTTTAACATTGTTTTGAGATTTTAACCTTTTAATTTTACATATTATATGGTTTTGAATATGAGATTATACAATTTGTGTTTCATAACATTGTTTATAGAACCATCCAACTTGTAGGTCATCCTATATAGTAGTTTATTATCCATACACATTTTTCTCTCTTCAAAACACCATTATTGATGGATACCGACCTCTCTCATGTGGGATTTCCACCTCATGTGACTTGGTTTGTATCCGTCAATACCTCCGTAAATCTCCAGATATGAAGGATTCGCTCTTCACTGATCGGGTGGGTTGTACCATTTTCTGAATAACCTACAACAACGGCCATTTGACTAATTAACGTGGTCATGTTGTCCGTAAATATGTTGCCCAACAGTTTGAGACTAAATACAACATTGAGACAATAACATTTAGTAAATCATAAATCTATTGTTCTAATAAAAATTTGTGTCAATAATGACATCTGTATACAACATTGTTTGTAACATTTATATCACTCCACTTATTACTTATATATTAGTGTATATATATTAATAAATAATATCATTATAGTAATTTAAATTATACATTATATACAAATATATAACAGTTCACAAAACTATAGAAATATATTATATATAAATTCATCATATTAATACATTTTTTAATTTAAGCTTTTTACTATATTATATTTTAAAATTGTAAATAGATACTTTATTCTTTGTAAATATTATACTCTTAAAATTGTCAATGACGGTCACGTCGTATTAAAATTTTATTTATTGTATAATAAATAAATGTTAAAGTTTACTTATCATTCTATATATTTTTTTAATTAAATAATTTATACATATATTTAATCACATGATTTCATACAATTATTTTATTTATTTATTTTAAAACATTGATAACTACTTGTCGATTATTATTTTTCTGACTAACATGAATTCTTATTCATTATTATATCAGTTACAATGAGTGATAGATGAGGTTGTATTAAACAAATACAAGACTCCACAACTGATGAAGGTATGTATTCATTATTTGTTATTATGTTTATGGATATTTATTAATTCATATCTGTAATCTAACTTTATATTATACATAAAGTCTCAACAAGAAATAGGAATATACGAAGGAGGGAGCTATATGCAGAAAGAAAAAGGGCTAGAAAATTGAAACAGTTTTCAACCAAACGTGTGGTCAAGACTATTGGATGTTGTGTATATTGTGGAGCATTAAAGTTTGAATATGAGCCTCCAACATTTTGCTGTTACAATGGAGAAATTTCTTTGAAGTTAATGACTATGCCATCCGATTTATTGACATTGTATACGTCTAATGAGAGTCAATGTCAAGAATTTAAGAATTCTGTTCGTGCATATAACAACATTTTTGCATTTACCTCATTAGGAGTTACTATTGACAAAAAAATTCTTGATATGAGGAGTGAATGTTACACTTTTAGAATTTTAGGACAACTACATCATCGCATTCCATCACTTATGCAAAGCGACAATATTGCAAGATACTTGTAGTTATATTTCTATGACACTGAGAATGAAGTTCGTAACAGACTTTATCATTTTCCCCACTTGAATGAGTTGATAATTAAATTGTTGATTGATATATTATGTATCAATCCTTATTCTACTTTCCTTAGAAATCTTCACAACTTGCCTTCATTCGAGAAAAGAGTGATTTCCATCCAAACTGATCTTAGGTTGTAACAACGTGTTTACAACACACCCACAGCTGATCAAGTAGCAGTTATTTGGGTTGAAGGAAATGATATACAAGGACGTTATGTTACTGACATTGTTGTATATGGTCATGATGGAAGAACCCATAAAGTTCATTCATATTATGGATGTTATGATCCACTTCAATATCTTTTGCTATTTCCATAAGGAGAAACTAGTTAGCATCGAGGAATAAGAAGAACCAACAGTCCGTCAAATGTTGATACCACCCCCAATCTATTAGTGGACATTGATGATGCATTCAGTAATTTAGTACACAGAGAAAAAGGTAGTTGTCGAATTCATTGCATAATAATGTGTAATGATATTTTTATGAAAAATTTTAGTAGAATAAACTATTATACCATGCAAGTGTATCTTCTCAAGGAAATAAGATTTTTTTTTATTTCGGTTCGTGAGTACTATGCATACATTCTCCAGATTTGAAGTCCATCCTTTTCTTCTATACTCTTCAGAAGATGTTTATTGCAGCAATATGTTGTTGATATGTATGTTAAAATAGAGACAGATCGGTTGGATTTTTACTACAGAAATCAGTAACATATACGAGCTGAACTTTATCAAGGAGTAGTGAATGCTGTTAAACATTGAGAAATATGTTCTAATAACATTGGAAAACACATTGTATTACTAGCTTTATTTATTGGTGGTCCAAGGGCCATGAGAAGAAGATACCTGAATGCAATGGCTCTTGTCCATCGATATGGAAAGCTAGATATATTCTTGACAATCACTTGCAACCCAGATTGGGTTGAAATTAGAAATCAAATGCAACCATGGAAAGTTGCATTCAACATGCCATACATTGTGAGTCGAATTTTTAGATTAAAATTACATGATCTTAAACATCAATTATTCACTGAGAAAATATTTGGAAATGTTGTTGTACATATACATGTCATAGAATTTCAGAAGAGAGGTTTACCACATGCTCATTTTTTGATTGTTATGAAAGAAGGTGCAAAAATTGAGATCCCTGAAGCATATGATGTAATAGTGTCGGCAGAAATCCCAGATCCGAATGTGGATAAAGATTTGCACGACATGGTTCTGAAGCACATGTTACATGGTCCTTGTGGTTCCTTGCAGGTAACTTCACCCTGTATGAAAAATGGAAGATGCAAGTGTAATTATCCATGACAATTCAATGATGTTTCATTGAAGGGTACTAATTCGTATCCAATATATCGAATAAGAGATGATGGAAAAAAGTTTAAAGTGAGACAACACTATTTGGATAATCAATGGGTTTTCCCCTACAATCCTTTGTTACTTAAGAGGTATAACTGTCATATAAATGTGAAAATTTGCTCATCGTTAACTGTTGATAAGTACTTGTACAAGTATATTTGTAAAGGACATGATCGTGTTTCAGTACACATCACTGATGATGATGGTAAAATTGTTGTTGATGAAATAAAATTTTTTCGAGATGGTAGATGGATTTCACCACCGGAAGCAATGTGGAGAATTTATCATTTCAATCTAAATGAGATGCATCCTTTTGTTATTCAACTTGACTTACATCTTCCCAATATGCAATTTGTAGCTTTCAACAACAACGAAAACTTACATAACGTCTTGGAAACATCTCGATAAAAAAATGCTTATAGAACTCTTCACAACAAATGTTATTGACAAAGAGGCTCGTAAGTTATTGTATAGAGAATTCCCAAAACATTATGTTTGGCATCAGTCACGATTATGTTGGACAAGACGGAAGCAACGACAAGTAATTGGTCATGTAAATGAGGCAAATCCATCTGAAGGAGAAAGATACAATCTCTGAATAATGTTGAATAATTGTCAGAGGTCCAAAATCCTTTGAAGACTTACGTACAGTTGTTGATTTGATTTGTACTACATTTAGAGAAGCAGCTCAATTACGAGGTCTGTTGAAAATTGACAACTCAATAATTTGTTGCTTTGATGAAGCTGTTATCTATCAAATGCCATATTCTTTACGTCGATTGTTTGCTGTGACATTAGCATATTGTGATATAGAAAATGTCAGATAATTATGGGATAAATTCTACAAAGATATGTCTGAGGATTTTGGTAGAAACAAAAACTTATCATATTCAGAGCAAATTAGGGCAACATTGAAAAATATCAGCATATTTCTTGAAAACTTGGGAAAAAGGATTACCAACTTTGATTTGCCATGTCTAGGCCCAATAATACTTGAGTCCTCAAACATGTCAGAAAAAATCATAGATGAATTAATGATTCATATGCCTATTGAAGATATTGAATCGATCAAGTTGCTAAATGAGGACCAACAAAGAGCTTTCAAATTGATAATGGATCAAGTCGACAAATAAGAACATGGAATATTTTTTATAGATGAACCTGGAGGGACAGGAAAGAAGTACATTTATCGTGCTATACTTGCCAATATAAGAAGTAAGGGTCATATATCTTTGGCAACAACAACATGTAGAGTAGCAGCTTGTCTAATGCCCGGAGGAAGGACATCACATTCAAGATTCAAGATACCTTTGGATATTAAACAGTCATCAATGTGTAACATAAAAAAGAAAATCTCTCTGGCAAATTTAATAAGGATGGCAAAGTTAATAATTTGGGATGAAGCTCCTATGTGTAAAAAGTATGCAATCGAAGCACTTGACAGAACACTACAAGATATCATGGATTCTGAACTACCATTTCGGTGATAAAATCTTACTATTTGGTGGTGATTTCCGACAAGTCCTACCAGTGATTCCAAGGATCACTCAAATCCAAACAATTGATGCATATTTGATCACATCATACTTGTGGCCCAAAATCGAAAAATTGTATATTGCAAAGAATATGCATGCAAAGAGTGATGAAGATTTTGCAAACTATCTGCTTCGTATTGGAAATGGAATGGAAACAACTATTGGTAATGGATTAGTTTGTATTCCAGATGACATGCTTGTCAAATGCGAAGACGTTGAAAACATGCGAAGTAAGTTGATCAGTAATATATATACAGAGATTGGTATTCGATACAAGTGTCCGTCATATATCACAAATAGAGTCATATTAGCAACAAAAAATGAATTTGTTGACGAGATTAATGATATCCTCATTACATCATTTTCGAGAGAGGAGCATGTTTATTACAGTTATGATAGTGCAGTTGATGAGGCAAAGACACATTATCAGGTGGAGTTCTTAAACAGTTTGATCCTATCTGGTATGCCACCATCAAAATTAACTTTGAAGAGGCATTGTCCAGTTGTGTTATTAAGAAATTTGGATCCACCAAATAGTTTATGTAATGGCACAAGATTGGTTTGTATGGATTTTCAAAAAGATATCATAAAAGCACAAATTGCGAGTGGCTAACATGTCGGAAAAGAAATTTTGGTTCGACGTATACCTTTATATCCGGCAAAACATGACACTTATCTATTTCAGTTTAAAAGAAAATAATTTCTATTGCATCTAGGATTTGCTATGACTATAAATAAAGCACAAGGTCAAATAATAGAAAACGTTGAAATTTATTTGCCAGAATTAGTTTTTTCCCATGGACAATTGTATGTAGCTTTGTCCCGAGGTGTATTAAGGAGATCAACAAAGTTGGTTATCAAGCCATTCAAATTAAACGATGTAAATACATGTTAGTTTACACGAAATATCGTTTATAAAGAAATTTTTGACATTGAAAAATGTACATACACTTATTTAGTTCATAAATATTATCCATTATTTTTTCTAACGTTGTCATTGTTTTTCACCAGGATATGGCTTCAAAGGTCACCATGTTGAAGGAGCTGACACCTAACATGACGAAATGGACAATTCACTGTCTATTAATGGAGAAGAAGCCACCTTATGTGTTCTTGAAGAACAATAAAACTGGAAAAGTCATAAATATGTGCTTCAAGGATAAACAAGTTAGTTTAAACTTTTTATAAATTTTATTATTATAATTTTAATTTTCTTGTAACTTTACAAGTTAAATTTATATAAGATTTTCAGGGAACTTTTATACAAGTTTCTATGTTTTTGGAAATAATTGTCAAACTTGATCATTTACTTGTCGAAGGAAAAACTTACAACATTTCAAATGGTCAAGTTAAATTGGGAAACACTAGATTCAATATTGGGATGGTTTCAAATACGATAATCTTTAACGACTCTACCATCATCTCAGAAGTTGAAGATGTCATAATTACCCAAGTAGATGATGGTGAATCAAGCAAAACGCGGACAATCTCCCAATTATTTGAATCTAGGATTGACGATGAAGTCATTAGTAAGAAAAAAACTTTGTTTGCTTTCGTTATTAGAATATAACATCTATTATTCTCACTTGCAGATTTGTTGTGCATAGTCAATGATAGTGATGAAACAACTACTATGTTCCGTTGTTCCGATGAAAAGAAGATTGAACGGCAAAATTAACATTAACTCATCACTATTTTAGTTTTTTTCTTATCAATATCTATTATGTTTATTAGATGCTTAATTCCCATAATGCTTACTTTATGAGAAAATTTTGTGAAAAATGACGGTGAAAAAATTCGGGCAATCATTTATGAGAAACCTATTGTGTTCGCAACATCATTAAGAACACATTTATTCAAAGTTATGTTTCTACCCTTATTTTTATAATACACAAATCACACATGATATGACTTGTTCTTTTTTTTTCAGGAAATTTTGGCCTAAAAACCACTTTTAACACGAAAATTTATATTCTTCCCAATATGAAGAAGCATACATTGTTGCAAACTTGATATTAGTCATTATATCTATTCAGTTAATATTCACATTATTTCATATTTTACTTTCGTACAAAAATAAGTCTATGACTTTTAGGATGAGCAACAACGACTACGAATTGACACGACGGCACATTGATGGGACATCAGAAGATATCAAAACAATAAAATCAAAAGAAATTTCTTTAAAAAAATTGATCGATAACATGAGAAGCACCTCTTTACAATAATTATTTTCCATTTTATAATCAACATTTATTATTTTATGCACTTTGCATAAATAATAAGCAAAATATTTATTTTTTATATTTTTAGACTAATATTGTTTAGGTTTAATATTATTAATAACATTATTTTAATAATTTCTTGTAGGTTGTCACATATGATGTCAAGGCTTCCGTACGTGACATCATAACAAGTAAAGATCCTTGGTACATAGCTTGTTCATATTGTGCAAAACTTGTGAAAGAAGAAAATGATGTATATTTTTGTTCAAAATGTTCGAAAAATATTAGTGATCCAATTGAAAGGTAAATTATCTTATTACGTCTTGATTTGACAATGTGATTAATCTTTTAAAATACATAAACTTAACAATTAATGTTTATAAATTTCTTATAGATATTGTTTGAGATTAAAAATTGGTGACAACATTTCCAATTTGTGGCTCACATTTTTCAACCAACAAGCTGAAGAAATACTTGGAATGCCTGTACATTTGTTGAAAGAAAAAAGGATTTTATTAAATATTTTTCTTTCAGTCTTTCTATATTATCAATTTGCCTGATTCTATTTCTATATAGGACAAAGATGTGACAACATATATGAGTATTCTAGAGAACTTGATGTATAGAAGATATTTGTCCACTGTCAAGTGTGTCAAAGAAAAGATGATGAAAATATCAGTTACACTTGTACGAAAGTCATCAACATCACCGACAATGATATTGAGACTTCAACTTCTCGTGATGTTGATGAAGTCAACAAACGTATCTCGAAGAAGCCAAGAGTTAAATAAAAAATTCAACAATTGTATTATTTGTTTTCGTTAGATACATGTGTCTGAACAATTTTAATATTTCAGTTTATTCATCACTTCATGTTATATACTTTGAATAATTTTAATAAATACTAAATATTTATTATTATTACAAAATATAAAAATTATTATAATATATAAACTTATAATTAATTATATATTTATTTGTTATTCGTACACGTGCGAAGCACGTTCTTTAACTAGTGATTATAAGGTAGCAATGCAAGATATTAGTGATGTTTCTATTAAAGTAGAACAATGGGCAAAAGATTCAAATCCTAATTATTGGGCTAATGTGTGCATCATCAGCAACATGTTAGGGGAGATGTACTCAAATCCTATAGATGCATTTAATGCATGGGTGTTGAAGGAGTTACATCTACCTATATTTAATATGGTAGACCAAATAAAAATGAAAATCATGAACATGATGGCCAAAAGAAAGGAGGTTAGTACTTCTTGGAAGACTTATTTGTGTCCTTATATTCATGCAAAAATAAAGAAGCTAATGTACAATTCTCTTGGCAATGTAGTTAATGTGTCTAACAGTCTTATTTTGAAGTGATGACAAGACCATCGATAGTGATGATGGTTCATGCTCTTGCAGAGAATGGCAAATTCTAAAGTTGCCATATAAATATGTTTGTGCAACATAGAAGACTAGGAGGAAACATAGAAGACTACCGTTCTTCATTCTTTACGACACAAGCATATAGAAAATGCTATGAGGTGTGCATCGCTCTAATATCTGATATCCACAAACCTTAAATTGACTTTGAACACATTGAGATCAGGCCTCATATTATTAAGAAAAGATTACGCTAGAGTAAGAAGAAAAGAATACCTTCACAGAGAGTATTCGATATTGATAGAGCTATTTACACATGTTCAAGGTGTAAACAACTAGAACATAATCAACAACATGTGGAAACCCTATAGCTGTATTGGTATTTTATGCATCACATTTGTAATATTAGTAATTTAGTCTTACCCATTTTGATATAAACTACTTTTGTTATGTAGACATGGCTAGTGACAACTCTCCAATCCTAAGCATGAGATATAGTTATGGGCATGGATATTGTGCAATAAGAGTGAGTCAAACTAAGAGAAATCTAAGAAGACGATTCTACGATGCAAGGTTAATAATATCTTATTATTGACATATTTATTTATCTTAATTATGTTCATTTTGTCATAATGTGTTGAATTAGTTATCTTATTTTGTCTTATCTTTAAACAAGTTGAAGAATGTACTTTGAGTCTATCAGGGAATGATGATGTTGAGAGTGATACTTGTTCGAAATAAGTAATGAGTGTCAACTTAAGATGATCTTGAGCACTATTTTTGTGTTGTTTGTATTGGATAATTAGATATCACTTGTTTTGTGTCTTAAACTTGTATGACTATGGCATTGTTATTATCGCTTGTTTACTTTCAATGTACCTAGGCAATTATGAAGTTTGTGCATTCTTTGCTATTTTGATCATTTATGAGTGCTCTTTGTGCAGGTCATCTACTTCCTAATTTTCCCTTTTTGAATGCTCTTTGTGTTGAGGATCTACTTCTATTCAAGATAACTTTATGAATGTGTTTTAAGTTAATCTATTTTGAGTATTGTTATAAGTTCTTGAATGCGTTGCCCAGTATAGTTGATGTGTTTGTGGTTGAAGACATGGACCAGTATTGTGTGGTTCTTTTGATGATTATGATCTTTATTTTTTTTTGTACTTCAGAGCTTTTAGGATTATCAAGATTTTATGAGACAAAGTGATCGATGAAATGGATTTATACATTGGTAAACAAAGGTTTTTTGTACGCTAGATTAAATTTTAAAGCAGACTATCTATTTTAAGAATAATATTATAATTTATCAATTTTTATTAACATGTAAACACCTACAAATTTTAAGATTTTTTAAAGTTTTATTATTTACATTGTAAGGAATCGTCCATAAAAGTTTGGTGCAGCGGAAGCGACGATTCCTATGAGTTCCTTTAGAATCCGTCTCAATCAGAAACGAACGACGAAAATCGAAAACCGATCAAATCGGGTTCGAATATACCTGATAGGGATTCATATAATCCCATGAAGAGGAAGAAGATGAGCTTCTCAAGCTCTTCAAACCGTTCAAGCGTCCGGTTTCAACAGTATCCACACAAACTTCATCCACAGCGGGTTCTCCCTTCGCGCCGGCCTCGAGAACTCTTCCCGAACAGAGCTTCATCGACCATGGACACCTTCTAGAGAGAGGAGGAGGTAGGTAGGAGGCTAGGGACGTGGTTTTCACCCTTGGCTTGATGGGGTTTGGCTGAAACCATTAGTATTTATAGAGAATTATGAAATTTTTCATAAAAACCCAAAATCTCTATAAATTACGCCCTTGCCCCTGTACTTGTGGATAAGTCCTTTTGTATGTGACCCACTAGGCCCAATAGTCTATTTGGTTGAGGCCTAAATAAAATAGAACAATTCTATTTAATTTAATTAAATCTGTTATCCAATAACAGATTAATCGGCCTACCGATCATGAAGGGTACAAGCTACATCCCATGATCCCAAATGGCTATGAGGATAATCTCATCTCCATTGAGCCTTTCCATCATCAGTTACCACATGGATATAAACCCTTATCCATCCAATGTCCCGGTCGGAATGGAGTACGGCATCGACTGTCAACTCCTTAGTGTACCGACTCTATAGGATCATGTACTCGGAATTGGATCAATTGGAAAACTCATTTTCCAATTATCCTATTTACCCTGGCTAGGGATTTAGAATACTATCCCGTAGGACATTCACTCTCACTTACCGAGAGTGGATGATCCCTTGTTGTCCGCTCAATTGTCTCCATCGGATTTTCCTTGTACCTGATTCATTACTATACTGGACCATCTAAATAGTGATCCATAAGTCAATGGTCAAAGCACAAGTTCCACCCAACAAGGCATCTTTGGCGACTCAGGTCAAAGGTCCAACCATGCAACCGTGATGATAGAAAACCCTGATAGATAGTTCGGTAAGATACCATTCAGGGTTTCTAATTCGGTCAGTTTAGTGAACTCATTCAACTAATGAGCACCTGTATGTGTATCTCAGTGTCTCCACACTAATGACCAATGAGATCGGTCGTCCTCATCACATGAGAAGACATCACATACACTAGTCTATCCGGATCCTTGATGTCCCGTCTCAAGTATCCTATGACTAGGAACATTTGGATCAAATACCTCTAGATGATCAATCTCATTATCATGATCTCATCATGATTTAATTATCATTGTATTTGATTAAGAACTTCATTATGATATTCGCATCTAATAAGAGCTTATAATGAAGATTTGCCTGATTAATTGAATGAGATATTTCTAGAAATGTCGAATCATATCACATATGATTGGCTTGTAGGACATACATTTCTATCATACATACCATCAGATATTAATAGATCAAATTTTATTTTTATGAAACTCATTCTTATCATTACAAGTGACAAAAATAATGTTTTAGATTGATACATTATTTATTAGAAATTAATTTTATAAAATATGAATTGGGGAATGTATTATTTATCTTATGAATAGGGGCAATTAGGTCATTTGAGAAAAGTTTTTTAACACTGAGCCTTCCATTAAAGTGCATAACGCGAGTTGAGCCTCCGGTTAATTTTCTCTACATGAGTTTGAATTTGAACTCAAATTTTTACAAATATGTTAAACATTTGTTCAAGTATAATTTGTTAATTACTCGAGTAAAGGAGCTCGAGCTTGAATAATAACTTGACTTAAGTTCAGCACACATTTAAATTCAAACTCGATATAAACTTGTTTATAAAACTTAAAAGTTATTAAAATTTATTTGTAAAATTCTAATTTTAACTTATTTATGAAATTTGATCTAAATTTAAACTTAAAATTTGACCTATATCATATATTTAAAAGTGATATATAACTATTAATACATATAATTTAAAATTTTTAAATAAATAATTGATTGAGTATTCAATCGAGTTATTTGCGAGTTTATTGAGTTGAGTCGGAGTTTGTTCAAGTTTGACTCTTTAAATAACTTGAGTTATTTTTTCTTCAAGTTTATTATTTTAACATATTAAACGAGTCAATTTATTTTTGTTGAGTCTAGTTTCGAGTTTCTTGTAAAGTCTATTGGTTTGTTTGCACCCCAGTCCAATGGTGAATGAAACGTCCTAGGAAGAAAACTAACTAATGTGATTGTTAGGCTAATCAATTGATTTAGGGTGCATTTGGTTCGTTGTCTGTAAAATGAATTGCCCGCACCAACTTCTCCTCAAAACTAAAATGACTCCCTCATTTGGATGTACTTAGTCTGGTAGTAGATACATTTTCAACATTCAGTAGTGCTAGTGACATACAAAGTAGTAAGTAGTTTGCTGGATTCTTTTTAGAAATAAGAGCATTTAAAATTTAAAAGGGTATACGAACACATGATCCGATGTGATGCAAAGAGTATGTTCAAGTGCCTTTCTGAGATTAGACCAGAATAGCGTTTTTTGTTTTTTAGTCGGTTTATCTAATTTTTCCCGACATACATATTCAAATGATGAATGTAAAATTTCAAACTGATATTTTAGGTGGCACCTATTTCAAAAATAAAAAATCCATTAGATATATCATACACATGGTGCAACATTCAGTCATGTTAGTAACATACAATCTAATAGTTACTTTACAGGATATTTTTAGAAATAAGAGTTATCTAAATTTCAAAAGGATATGCAACCATGATCCAATGTGATACATAGAATATGTTTGACAATTTATTTAAGTACCATTTTGAGAATACATGGCGCGCGGTTCCCTTCCTTTAGCCAATTTATCTTACTCCTACTGAGATGTTGTGTCAAAATCATTTCTGATATATATATTTTTGAACAGAAGATAACTAATAATATTAAACAAGCATCTCTTTACACAAGAGAGAAGTAATGCACTGCGGCAAAAGGTGGGGATAACAGCCTCCACTTACTGAAGTAAAACCCATCGAGCTAACAAGTGAGCCAAAGAGTTACATGACCTATTCACATCGGAAATAGACAGATTGACACAAGTATGTAACAGATTTACACATTTAACAATAATGTGTTGAGCTCTCCATAACATCGGCCTGGAGGTATTGATGCATCAATGACCCCTTTAGCATCACTTTTCACAGTACTTTGTTTGGAACTAGAAACGGCCCAAAGACACGTCTCATAAACAGCTGTGGCCTCCGGGACTTCAGGACGGTTAGAAGAATATAATTTAGATTTCCGAAAAATCATTTCTAATATTTGAAATTGAGAATTTTGATCTTCATGTGTGCGATGTCAACATCAAAACTGACAGTAAATTAAATTTTATATTATAATTATAACCAGCCCTTGATTGTTATCCATGAATGAACTCATCCTCAACAGAAAACAGAAATCTCTGGCTTTATTTACTGGAAAAAAAATCACCAGATTTTGTAAGGGAAAAATGCTACGATATCATTCAAGATCCTTGCTGCTCCCAAGACAACTAAAAACATCAGCTTAGATTATATCGCAAGGGGCGGAAAATAAGATACAACTCATATACTTTTACGGATAAAATTTTGTTTTCATTGATAATGAAATGCAGAAACAACTAAGGTTGCGGAAACAGAGAGCTGTCTAAGAAATAATTTTCTGGTGTGTTTGTTAATTCAAAGAGTCCCAACATCTGAAGTAGCAGAACACATTGTTCTGTACATGCCCCTGAGAGAAATTCAAGAAATTGAAACTGAATTACAGAAAAAGATCTGTTCTTTCTCGGAATCAGATCATTTGTGGCTCCAGAAACTCGGAAATCTCTGGCAGAATCGAGGTCCGCTCGGCTTCCAGTGGATGGTAAACAGACAGTTTCCCAGGTGAAGATCGCGACGGCGGTTCGAGCGCTCCGGGGCTCCGTTTAATGGCAGAGGACGTACCTGGTGAGGACCAGGGCGGCGCAGGAGGACGTAAAGAAGAACATGGTGGCGAAATCCCTAGCCGACCACTTCCTCACGGCGGCGGCGGTGGCGGCGGCGCTCCCACCTCCCCTTGCTTCGACTTTGAGGCTCTTCGCCCTCCTGAGGGCGTCCACCTCCTTCAGCAGGTCGAACTCCAACCCCTTCTTCTTCAGCTCCTCCACGCACTTGCCCAGCAGCCTCCGGTCCTCCGCCTCTCGCTCCAGCAGCACATCCATGTGCCTTTCCGTGTCTAGCTTGTAGTGGATCGCCCAGATCATGGCCAGGGAGGAGGCGAGCGAGAGCAGGGCGGGGATCCACCAGCGGTGGCAGGCGGAGGAGTCGGCGCCGCGGGCGGCGGCGAAGAGTACGGCGAGGATGACGGAGTGGAGAACAAAGAACGCGCAGCAGAGGAAGACGACCTCGCGGCGGACGGCGTCGAGGCGGCTCTCGCGGAGGAAGATGCGGCGGGCGATGAGCTCCTCTTCCTTGAGCCATTGCTTGAGGAGGAGCTTGTGCGTGGGGTTCTCGGCGATCTGTTGCAGCGGATGTGGCCGCCCATGCTTTGCCGTGTCGCTCATCGTTGCAGGAACTGATTGATGGTCTTACGCAGTTACGCGTGATCTGTAAGAAGAGGAAGAGGAGGAGGAAGGAGGGAGAAGACGGTCGTGTTTGAATTGCCAACGGTCGAATGTGATTTTGTAGATGTTGCCCTGCTTGGTTAGCGCAATTACCGGAAGGTCCAAGCACGTGCCCTGGCCCACGACGGTTACGTTTCCTTTTAAATTGCCAACCGTACAGAATTACGCATGCCTACTCTTTTGTCTGGCTTCACATTCCATAGAACGTATATATTTCTATATTTTAGCATATTTGACCACATAATTATTACATTTTAAAAAATAATCTAGTTAAAATTGAAAATAAAAAAGACCCATGAATCTTTTTAATTTTTTTCAGAAATAACGCCCTCTAAAAACTTTTAATCTGTCATTAATCAAATATTTTAAAAAAACCGTCGCCCTTAGGTATCTCTCTCTCTCTCTCAATTATGCATACATATATCTAAAAAATAAAAGATATTTTTTACAAAGAATATTCTAATCAATTGATTTCTGGAGGGCTTCTAGGTGGAGTTATTTATTTTTAACAACAAAGTATTTTTATATTTTATAAAAACATTTATGGGGTGTTTGGTTGCATGATAATTGAGGTTTTTATTTTAATTTTTAAAAATTATAAGAAAACTTGTTAAAAGAGGTGTTTGACAACCATGATAATTTTATGTTTTGAAAGTGATTTTCTTCTTAAACAAAAAAAGAAGGGTCTCACCTCTTTCTTTTTTCTTGTGGTTCCCCACTTTGTTTGGTCATGTGTGGTAGTTACTCTTTTTTGTAATCACATCCCTCCAAACATGATAATTTTATGTCATGAGTTGGTTCACTTTTTATTTTAATACAATTTTTTATCATGAAAGTGTACAAAATTTTATCATGCAACCAAACACCCCATTAGAAATAAATTTTATTATTATGAGTATCAAATATACAGAAAGCGAATGTAACTCATCCCATTCATCTTTTTATCTTTATTTCATCTCTTGAACTTTTAATAGATTTAAGTACCGCTTAGGGCCTAACTTACGAAACACAATATATATTCTGAAATAACATCCTATTTAACGACCAATACATCACTTCTATAAAAATTTAAATGATTAAAATGACTAGTGGGGTGTTTGGTTGCATTTTATTTTTTATATGATTTCATGATAAAAAATAATCACACATAGAAACATGACAAATTTTATAATTAAAAACTATAAAAATATATTGTTTGACAAAAACATTATCATTTTTAGAAATGATGATGAGGTGTTTGGTGATAATTTTAAAAACTGGAGGATAAATAAAAATTCACTTGTGTAGCACGTGCGTAGGGCTTGTCCACCGTTTGTTGGGGTTGTGTACTTTTTTAAAAAAATAATGGTCCATGTTTCTCTTTTTTTTTCTATATCAAGTGGAGAAGGGTAGAAAAAATTTCAAGATAAAAATTATAAGATATGCCATATTTTTTTAAAATATTTTTTTAAAATTTTTAAAAATTAAAATAACAGCTCCCAAACCAAACACCCCATGAGATATTAAATTTGTTTGACCCTACCTACACTTGCTTGATCTTGTTAATTTCTACAGCTCTTCAATCTATATCAAACTATAATAACCAAATAAATTGAACTAGCTAGTCTAATTATTTATGCTGCATTCAATATAATATTAAATAATTTATACTTAGTATATAGAAGCGTGAGTATCTATTTTTTCGTCTTTTCATTTTTGACGATCTCATCATTGTTGATTTTTTTGATCCTCTTGTCCACCGTCGAATTTATTTCATTGTAGCATCCAAGACTTTCCCCTCGCCTGACCGCCCTTTGTGCGATGGAACCCTTTTCCTCTGCCCTCTCCGCCGACGGAGTCTCCAGGGCTGGCTCCATCATCCCACCTCCTGTGTAATGTTTTGTGTTTTTTATATAGGTTAAGGATATTTTAAATTAATTTTTGGAGTTATTTTTATTTTATTTAAACCCCTTCCTATTTATCCTCCACATTTACTATTTTTTTCCTTCCTATACCCTAATTTTCACCCTCGCCACCTTCTCCTCGTGGAACCGTTACCGTTTTCTCTTTTTTTTTCTCCTTTCCAAAACCACCGCGTTGCCCTCTCCGTCGCTACCTCATCGCTCTCCTTCTCTCTCTCTCTTTGCTCACTAGCCGCTTCTTCTTCCCGCTCACCGTGCGATCCTCCGCGCGGTTATCTGCGTTGCCCAGTCAGCGCTGCCTTCGTTAGCACCCGCCCCTGCGCGGCCAGCCATCGCCGCCCGCGGTGCCAGGTCGGTGCCGCATCGCCGCCATCGCGCGCGCGCGCGTGCGCGTTTCACCCGGCGCCGCCCCGGTCAATGTGCCTCCGCGCGACCCGCCACCGCGGCAGAAGCCGCCGCCCACGCGGCCAGCCCAGCCGCGCTCAGTGGCACCTTGCGCCCCCCCGGCCGCTGTGCGCCCTCCGTGCGCCGCCCCCTATTCCTCCGTCGTGAGCCCCTCTCTCTCTTCTATTCTCTCCTTCTCTCTCTTGAATATCAATCATATAATTACCCTTATTTTTCTTTGATTCGATGTCATATTTTCCCTTGATCAGGATACTTTTTTTTTCCAGCATTTTGACAATGTGAGCTGCCTATTAGACCGGTTCAAGCTGTGCATCGCGTAGCCGACTTTCGATATCCTTTTCGGTCGCCGGTTCCCAATTTCTTCAACATCGATTCCGGTAGGCATCCTTGACGTGTCTATTATCATTAAAATCCTTATTTAATCCTCTATGACTTGTAGTGATTACTATTGATTTAATTAGTCAGGTTAGCATTGTATGTTGTGGGTAGCGTGATTAACGGTGTTAGTTCTTTCGCATGTAATGGAGATCATAGTAGGGTTATTTTAGGTTGTTTATAGCAGATTAATCATCGTGTTCTTGGTTGATTATAGTCCATTTTTGATAACCTACATCTAGGTAGTCCTTGGTTATTCTTTCAAGTTAATATCATTGTATATATATAAGGTGATAGGTAACTAAACTAGATATTGTTGAGTTAGTCTCATTAACTACTTGATTTTCAGCCATGTTTATGTTTTTAAACCAACAGATATGATCTGATTGGGTCCATTCATATCATGTTTTGTTGAATATCTGTTGTGGTATCATACTAGCTCATATGTATTCTTGTCATTTTATGGTTCTAGCATCATGAACATATTGTTTAGGTGTAGTTGGTCATGGTATTTGCATTGATGGTATATTTGTCATAGCATGGTATGGTGTATGTCATTTATCTTTTAAGTGTGATCATGGCATGGCATGATTGAAGTGAATACATGATGCATTGAAACTATAATGAAAACAACTACACCAGACTAGTTAGTCGTGACCCGAGGGCAGCGGAGGTTAGAACAGTCCGGTGCATCCTTCGATCCCGGATACCGCGGTTTATCCTTGTGCCACCACTGCCTAGGTGCACTATGGGATTTCGTTTAGCTATATGGTACTGCTATATATGATAGATCTGGTGGTAGCTGGTTGAGGTACAAGACGACGCATTCCTTGCTAATAAGAAAAAGATGTGGTTCTTATTAGAGGATAGGTGCATCTGTGTGAATGTGGTGCTTCATTAGATGATATGTGCACTTATTGCATGGTATGGTATAGGGGGTCTAGAGATGTATTTCATTTTGTCAATTGTCATGTTGGGTTGCTTGGTGTATGCATGGTTTGTACCAGTTATAGCATATCATCTTATGGAGCATATAGTAGATGATTATGCATGTGTTTACCTCATCATTTCATGTCGTTTTAAGGTGTTTATAGGTGCTGGTTGGTGTGTCTATAGGTGTTTGTTGGTAGTTTAAAACACATGGATTAAGTCAAATATTTAATATATTGACTAGTCTATATTTGTATATAATTGGTTGTAGGTCGGGGTACCTACTTAAATAACATTTAGGACCTTTTGGCTATCCAATTTGGCGGATGATGGGGTGTCTACTGAGTCGTTGTACTCATTCCAATCCTCTTATCAATTTTCAGGTAATCAGGTTTAGCGCAGCAGAAGCGTGGTGGATCGATGCTTGAGAAGACAATTAGATGATCTTTATGTCATAGATTGATATATGTTTTATTGTATTGTATTATTAGCATGATATTTTAAAAGGAATCTTGGAAATTGTGATATTAGTCTCATTTGTTACAAATCGATATAATTTTTGGGGTTATTTCCCCAGTTACGTCGTCGGATTATGTTCCGCTGTGCAGGATTAAATCTGGGGCATGACATCCTGCATGGCGATCACCCTGTTGAAACATGCGCGGAATAACTGTACGACTCTAATGAACTGAGCCGTATCCCTGATATCGACCTGAGAATCGAGATAGCAGAAAGAACGGACAACCACAGTAAGAAGACAGAGATTTAACGTGGTTTGGCAAAGCAATATACCTTCCTACATCCACGGGCGGTGACGACTGGAAGCTCCACTAAATAAAAGAAGAAAATACAAAGAGTAGAACTCTCTCTCTCTCTCTCTCTAAAAGAACACATATTCTCTCTAAACTCTCAAATAAAACAAGGATTGACTCTCTATGTTTACACCTACGTATAATAACGCTGGTGTTCTTCACTATGGTGATGCCTCAAGGAGGAAGGGTTGCCTCCCTTTTATAGGTGATCCATGCAAGGCTTCCCACGTTCAAACATCTCATGTGGATAAGCATTCGACGTCTCCCATGAATGCACGTCTCCAAAGCCGTGCACCTCTTCGTTGCTGATCTGCGCGTGATTCTCGTGCAGTTGAACACCGCGCGCGCACGTCTCCCTACGTGGATGACTACCTGCACATGCCCATGAAGACGAGACGTTATCAACAAATTCTCCTCTCGACTTGTCTTCACAAGCCATACATTCATTGTCAAGCTTCATATAGTCGTCATATCTACCAATGCCCCACCGGGCATGCCTCATATCCTCTATAAGGCAATCAAGTCTAGGCAATGCCTAAACTTGTCTGTTGAAATAGGCTTCGTCAGCATGTCTGCTGGGTTCTCCATTGTTTGCATCTTTTTCACAGTAATAACACTCTGTGAAATCACATCACGAACAAAATGATACTTGACATCAATATATTTGGTCCTCTCGTGATACATCTGATAGAAAAGTATGCCCTACAAGCCAATCATATATGATATGATTTGACATTTCTAGAAATATCTTATTCAATTAATTAGGCAAATCTTCATTATAAGCTCTTATTAGATGCGAATATAATAATGAAGTCCTTGATCAAATACAATGATGATTAAATCATGATGAGATCATGATAATGAGATTGATCATCTAGAGGTATTTGATCTAAATGTTCCTAGTCATAGGATACTTGAGACGGGACATCAAGGATCCGGATAGACTAGTGTATGTGATGTCTTCTCATGTGATGAGGATGACCGATCTCATTGGTCATTAGTGTGGAGACACCGAGATACACATACAAAGTGCTCATTAGTTGAATGAGTTCACCGAACCGACCGAATTAGAAACCCCGAATGGTATCTTACCGAATCGTCTATCGTGTTTTCTATCATCACGGTTGCATGGTTGGACCTTTGACTCCGAGTCGCCAAAGATGCCTTGTTGGGTGGAACTTGTGCTTTGACCATTGACTTATGGATCACAATTTAGATGGTCCTATATAGCGATGGATCCGGTACAAGGAAAATCCGATGGAGGCAATTGAGCGGACAACAAGGGATCATCCACTCTCGGTAAGTGAGAGTGAATGTCCTATGGGATAGTACTCTAAATCCCTGGCCAGGGTAGATAGGATAATTGGAAAAGGAGTTTTCCAATTGATCCAATTCCGAGTACATGATCCTATAGAGCTTCCGTACACTAAGGAGTTGACAAGCCGATGCCGTACTCCTTTCCGACCGGGACATTGGATGGATGAGGGTTTATATCCATGTGGTAACTAATGATGGAAAGGCTCAATGGAGATGAAATTATCCCCATAGCCATTTGATCATGGACGATGGCTTGTACCCTTCATGATCGGTAGGCCGATTAATCTGTTATCGGATAACGGATTTAATTAAAATTAAATAGAATTGTTCTATTTTATTTAGGCCTCAACCAAATAGGTTATTGGGCCTAGTGGGTCACACACAAAAGGACTTATCCACAAGTACAGGGGCAAGGACGTAATTTATAGAGATTTTGGGTTTTTATGAAAAATTCCATAATTCTCTATAAATACTAATGGTTTCAGCCAAACCCCATCAAGCCAAGGGTGAAAACCACGTCCCTAGCCTCCTCCCTACCTCCTCCTCTCTAGAAGGTGTCCATGGTCGATGGAGCCTCGTTCTAGAAGAGTTCTCGAGGCCGCCGCGAAGGGAGAACTCGTCGCGGATGAAGTTCGTGTGGATACTGCTAGAGACCGCACACTTGAACGGTTTGTAGAGCTTGAGAAGCTCATCTCCTTCCTCTCCATGGGATTATATGAATCCCTATCAGGTATATTCGATCCCGATTTGATCGGTTTTCGGTTTTCGTCGTTCGGTTCTAATTGAGACGGATTCTAAAGGAACCCATAGGAATCGTCGCTTCCGCTGCACCAAATTTTAATGGACAATTCCTTACAGTGGTATCAGAGCCAGGTTCAAGTCTCGGTCGAAACCGACGTCGAATTGACATTATTTCATGTTATTTTTGTGTTCCCGAATCTGTGCAAACGTCTGTTTTGAAGAGGCCACCATATTCTACGTATGACTCAGATAAAATATTGGTTGGACTTGGTAGAATCTAGTGATATAGGGCTTTCCAACGCCGAAAACCTTTTGAAGTTTGGATCTCTTTAGTGTTCGAGAGAAGCCTCAAAAGTTGGTGTTTCTGTCATGCCCGAACCGACACCCGGATTTGGGGATTTTGTGAAATCTCCGTCCACAGAAGAAATTGAGACTTGGAAAAGGTTTTGGAGATGGGTAATATGATTACCTAGCCCTTACCTTTGATATCCAGCTTTGAACGACGGCGGAGGATGAGAATTTTTGAGTTTTCCGACGAACTAGGGTTCTGCGGAGTCTGGCGGCGCCGACATGTTTCTTCCTGATTTCCCGTTTAAAGAGAATTTTTCTCTGAAGGAATATATACATATTTGGAAACGTTATATGATGAGGATTCTAAATTGTATTTTTGGAGAATATTTGTCTTTCTGGATAAGGAGTTATCCTCGTTGCAAAATAGAGATTTCTGCTACAGAATCTGGGTGACCGCCGCCTCTTCCTCCTCATTTTTCGGTCTATTGGGATTTTTCCTGGATATGAGGCCGACTTTTTTGGATTCCTTATTTGATAAGTATTCCAACGCATATTTTTTCTGATTTTTCTGAGGCCGGGATGAGGAGATAAATCCAATTCTATAGGATGGATTTTCTCCCGAATGAACAGTGCTTTACGCGCGCAGTCGGTCGGCGCACGCGACGGCGCACCGACGGTCGGCGCACGCGACGGCGCACCGACGGTCGGCGCACACCCGATGGAGGACTGGCGCACGCCAAGGCGCCTATCCGCGCACGCCGGACGGGCGCAGTGCGCCGCCACGTGCGGCGCATTGCGCCAGACACCATTTATATGCTTTTAAAGTGTTTAAAATCATAGAAAATTCCGAAAAATTTCCAGAAAATTCCAGAAAAATTCTGAAAAATTCTATAATATTATTTAACATGTTTTAAAGTGTTTAATGACATGTTAGATGATGTTTAGTTCTATTTACATAGATTCACTCATGGTTAAACTTTAAAATTGTTTTAAAGGTTTAACTTAAATTATTAGTGTCTTAATTAATTATGTAAAATGAGATTTTACAGAATATAAATTGGGACATTAATTTCTGACCTTGCACAGTATTGGGAATGCATGAATGTTCTAAATAGTTTAGTTTTGTATGTTCATTTCATATAAATTGTTTATATGTTATTGTCATGTTATTTTCATGTTATTTATTTCATGAAAAATTCGACATGCATGAAATTGAGAATTTCAAAATAAATTATATAATTTTATGCTGATATATATGATATATCTCATATAATTATCACGTATGCGTTCTATGTTCATGTGATGAATGTTAGTGTGTGTATGGAGGTGATCATAGACTTAATTGTGCTAGGCTTGTCTTTGTTTTTAATTATGTTGGTTATGTTATTAATTGAGGCCTGTGTGTCCCTCCTCTCTCTATACAATCTGATTGTCCAATCTACCTCCCTCCATTAATGTACTCCCTTTGGTTAAAACAAAGGTTTCTTATCGAGTTATGTACATTTCGCGTCCGCATACCCTTAAGCCGCTTGTAAGAGTTAAGTCGGCTCGTTGAAGGTTGTCGAGAGCGGGACCACTTGGAGAAGCACCCTTCTCGAAGTGGGAGCATACCAACTGAAGCATCTCGAAGCAAGGATTTGCACCTATAGGGGTGCCTTAGGTGCATGCTTAGGGTTAAGTCCATGATCACCTGATTTTGTGCATATTTGATATGTGGTTGTGTGCTATCTTTTATACCTTAGATATATGATATTCCAAAGGTATTATATACACTTAGCACATATTATTGATGAGACTAAAATAAAATCCCTCCTTGTCAAAATTAGGTTGATAAACATGTGACATTAAGAATGACTCACGTAGCCTTCCGTTGTTATGGTCTTGATGAGCCAATCTTAGATTGGATGGGTTTGTCAGTGCTACCACAAGACTCATTCAAATAAGGGATTGGTGATCATGGCTAAGGCATTTGCCGAACCTTGGGGTGGACCATTTGCATAGGTTTGTTGTGCTACCACAAAGACTGTGTGAAGAATCCATTCTCATAACATAACAAGTGGGTTTGACCTAACTGGAGTATATGGCTTGTTCTGCTACCACAAGGTCATAACTCTAGAGGCTAAATGATTGAGAGTTGCAAGAGTTGTAGCAGTCAATAGTTACCTACCTATTAAGTATGGAGTGATTTGTTGTGCTACCACAAGGTCATCACCATAAAGTTGAAAGGGTCTTAGTCCCCACTAGGATTTCATCGTGAAATCTCATCTTTGCATAATAAGGGTTATGGAAATTCATCGAAAATTAGTGGTAGCATAATTTAGGATAAAAGATCATATCTTAATTTCATGAATATCCGCAATGTTATATTGATAAAATTATATCTCATTGTAGAATACGATAATAAGCCACTCATTAGTATGACATATTAGATGTCAAATAGCTTAATGGCTCACACTTCTTAGCTGGTTTAAAACTAAGAGATTTCTTCTCATAGTTGACCAATTAACTATTCTACTTGAGAAGTAGGTGTCTCCTAAATTATCTAGTGATATGAAAGAAAGATAAGATCTTATCTCATATACAAGATGCATTGTTTGCCTTAAATTAGATGTTAGTCTCTATGAGACATAATTCTAGAGACAACATGGATAGATGGATATGAGATCCATCATGGCTCATAGTGATGAGCTAACTAAAGGGCAACTTAGATCAACAATACATCTTAATTACTTCTTGTTGGTGAGACCAATAGTAAGAAGTAAAATCATTAGATAAAAATAGGAGAGAGATAATAGAAAAAGAAGGCGTCAAGATTATAAAGCCGTAATAAGACATGATTCTTACACTGTCATGATGATGATATGTGAAAGAGGAAGTACAAAGTGTTTTTGTATATAATGCAAAGGTGGAGCTTGAGAAGCTTCATGTATCCAAGTCATTGGCACTTACTTGTTTTAAATATACACTTAATAGTATTAGATGCTATATGTGTATATCATAATATTAGATACTATGCATGCATCTAATGGTATGAGATACCAGATATGCATCTTATATCTACAAGGAGTTGTAGATGATGACAAGTAAATGAAGGCTTAATAAAGAAGATATTGACCTACATATGAAATGGTGCAAAAGTTGCATCATTATTAGTGGGAGGTGCAATTCTTTAATAGCCTTATCGAGATGTCTTAATAATTAAGATTTCTATTATATCCTTCTACAAGAACATTATATGATTTCCTACTTGAATAAATGTTGATTTATTCTAAGTTATGGAATTGATAGATGTTCTAATAGATTGAATGGCAAAGTGTTTGTCAGTGGGAGCTTAATGAATTGTTTAATCATATTTGATATGTTAGCTCTCATGTTATGTGTGAATATTCCTTTTAAGAGGAAATGAGTTGATTTAGATCAATCTACACTTTAGCTTTATATAAACATGGAGAATGGGTTAATGAGTTATTAGAACTCGTACATTTAGATGTATGTTAGCCCATATCTAGTAAGGCTAAAGAAGAATATTTCTACTTCATTATTTCAAAGATGATGTCTCTAGGTTTGGAAACATGTACTTTATGAAGTACAAATCTAAGACCTTTGAGAAATTATCTGAGATTAAGAATGAAGTAGAGATACTAATGGAACAAGTATTAGAACCCTTTGATGAGATCAAGGAGGGGAATACTTAAGTACATAATTCACATATATTTGAAGGATAATAGAATCTAATTTTAATGGACACCTCTTTACACATTTTAGCTTAATTGAGTAGCTAAAATAAGAAGTCATATTATGTAAGACATAATATGAACAATGACGAGTTTTACAAATTTCCTCTTTGTCTAATTTTGGTTAAGTACTCGGTATAACCACTTGTTCTTAATAGGTACCTTCTAAGTCTGTTCTGATCATTCCATATAGGATATGGAAAAGGGGTTAAAACTTGACCTTAAGCAAGTTAAGGTTTCTAATGTCCGACTCTGGTGAAGAAGTATAACTCTAACAAGATGGAATATAAGACTATGAACTGGTGGCTTGGGGAATATCCTAAGGAAACTTTTGGATATTAAATATACGACCCTTATGTATAAGGGTATGTTGCTCACCACTATATTTCTAAAGGAAAAGTTCCTTCTTAAGAAAGATATTGGGGGCAAGGTATATATGGAAGATGTGCCAGTCCCACAACCCAAGAACACTTCTATTCAAGTGCTAGTTAATAATTACACAAGGACAAATCATAGGTCTTTACTTGTGTTCATTCTACCTAAGAGATATGTGAGACATATCTCTGATAGATGAAATGAGGCATAAGATAATAAGGATATTGATCCTAGGATCTATATAGAAACAATATGAGATATTGATTCATTAATGGGAAGAGACAATAAAATCCGATATAAACTTTATCTATTCTAATCAAGTTTAGAACTTGATAGATCCACCTAAGGATATAGTATCCATAAGGAATAAATAGATCACTAAAGAATAGATTGGAGTGGATTAGAAGGTAGATACCTTCAAAGGTGAGAATAGTTGAAAAGGATATCATTGAAGTCAAATGGTTGACTATGATGAGATCTTTTACCTATTCCATTGATTAATCCATTCGGATTTTGATTGTAACACTCTATGATTATGAGATAAGCTAATTGGATGTTAAGATAGTGTTCCTCTAAAGTATTTTGAGGAATAGGTGTATATGATACAACTATAGGAATCAAGTCCCAATAACATCCAAGAAGAGTGTGTATTAAGTTCATTTATGGACTGAAGTAAAAATTTCACATAGATCATATATAAGGTTTAATGAGATTAAATCTTATGACTTCGTTAAGAACGAAGAGGAGCCTTGTGTATTCAACAAGATAAGTGGGAGTGCTATTACTTTCTTGACATTTTATGTTGATGACATACTACTCATTGAGAATGAAGTAGGTGTGTTATCATAAGTGAACCTAGCTATCAAATTGATCCTCCAAACACAATTTGGGTTTTGAGATCTATGGATATAGATCTAAAATCAATGCCCAGTTAATGTACGTAGTCACCATAGTCAAAGGGTTTGACATGATAAACTCCAAGATAGGTTTCTTACCTATGAAGTGTGGAGTTGATCTCTGTAAAGTGTTGTCTTTGTAGACTTCTTGAAAGATAAAGAGATCACATAAATAGAGCCCTTATGCCTTTGTCATAGGGTCTATTATTTATATGATGCTATGTACATGATGTGATTAATGCTCTAAGTGTTATGAGCATTCATCAAGAAGATCCAGGTGAGAGTCACTGGATAGTTTAGAGATATATTATTTGGTACTTGAGAAGCATTGAGAATGTATCTCTATACATTGGAGGATAAGACTTGAAGTCTTGTAGTTTTACAAACACAAGCTTCTAATCAAATAAGTTTGATATTAAGTCAGAATTATGGTGGTGCAGTGAGTTGGAAGAGTTCTATGTGATAGAACACTGTAAGTTCTACAGCATATGTAAACAAGTTTACATGATAGTTGCACACTACTTGAGAAGTATTCTATATGAAGTTTTTCATCTACATATTTGATATGGGATTGTCTTAATTTTCTCTGAAAGTGTATCATTGTTTTGAGAAAACAATGGAGTAGAGCCGATGTCTCATCAGAAGTTTAGAACTTCTGTAGCGATACCATACAATCAGAGAGATTGCAACCTATAGAGATATAATTAAAGATAAAGTATCTACCGTTAATAACATTGCAGATCCACTAATCGAAGCAGCACTCAAAGAGTGTTTGAGTTTCACCTCGAGCCGATATAGATCGACAGATGGGTGATTGGCTTTAGTGCAAGTGGGAGATTGATAGAAAAGTATGCCCTACAAGCCAATCATATATGATATGATTCGACATTTCTAGAAATATCTTATTCAATTAATTAGGCAAATCTTCATTATAAGCTCTTATTAGATGCGAATATAATAATGAAGTCCTTGATCAAATACAATGATGATTAAATCATGATGAGATCATGATAATGAGATTGATCATCTAGAGGTATTTGATCTAAATGTTCCTAGTCATAGGATACTTGAGACGGGACATCAAGGATCCGGATAGACTAGTGTATGTGATGTCTTCTCATGTGATGAGGATGACCGATCTCATTGGTCACATTGTGGAGACACCGAGATACACATACAGGTGCTCATTAGTTGAATGAAGTTCATCAATCGACCGAATTAGAAACCCCGAATGGTATCTTACCGAATCGTCTATCGTGGTTTTCTATCATCACGGTTGCATGGTTGACCTTGACTCCGAGTCGCCAAAGATGCCTTGTTGGGTGGAACTTGTGCTTTGACCATTGACTTATGGATCACAATTTAGATGGTCCTATATAGCGATGGATCGGGTACAAGGAAAATCCGATGGAGGCACCGAGCGGACAACAAGGGATCATCCACTCTCGGTAAGTGAGAGTGAATGTCCTATGGGATAGTACTCTAAATCCCTGGCCAGGGTAGATAGGATAATTGGAAAAGGAGTTTTCCAATTGATCCAATTCCGAGTACATGATCCTATAGAGTCGGTACACTAAGGAGTTGACAGTCGATGCCGAACTCCTTTCCGACCGGGACATTGGGTGGATGAGGGTTTATATCCATGTGGTAACTGATGACTTTGGAAATGCTCAATGGAGATGAAATTATCCCCATAGCCATTTGGGATCATGGGATGTGGCTTGTACCCTTCATGATCGGTAGGCCGATTAATCTGTTATCGGATAACGGATTTAATTAAAATTAAATAGAATTGTTCTATTTTATTTAGGCCTCAACCAAATAGGTTATTGGGCCTAGTGGGTCACACACAAAAGGACTTATCCACAAGCATAGGCAAGGACGTAATTTATAGAGATTTTGGGTTTTTATGAAAAATTCCATAATTCTCTATAAATACTAATGGTTTCAGCCAAACCCCATCAAGCCAAGGGTGAAAACCACGTCCCTAGCCTCCTACCTACCTCCTCCTCTCTCTAGAAGGTGTCCATGGTCGATGGAGCTCCGTTCGGGAAGAGTTCTCGAGGCCGGCGCGAAGGGAGAACCTGCTGTGGATGAAGTTCGTGTGGATACTACTGGAGACCGGACACTTGAACGGTTTGTAGAGCTTGAGAAGCTCATCTCCTTCCTCTCCATGAGATTATATGAATCCCTATCAGGTATATTCGATCCCGATTTGATCGGTTTTCGGTTTTCGTCGTTCGGTTCTAATTGAGACGGATTCTAAAGGAACCCATAGGAATTGTCGCTTCGGCTGCACCAAATTTTAATGGACGATTCCTTACAACATCTAATTTTTGGTAAGATGTATAGCATTTTGACTATCACTGTACACTGGAGTTGCATCCTGTACTTGACCCAAGTCATTGACCAATCCTCTTAGCCATATAACTTCTTTTACTCCCTCTGCTATTGCCATGTATTTAGCTTCTGTTGTTGACAATGCCACAGTAGACTGCAAGACAGCTTTCCAACTAATAGCACAACTAGAGAAAGTAAATACATAACCTGTCAAGGATCTCCTCTTGTCTCGATCACTAGCATAATCATAATCTACATAACCGATAAGCTGACCAACATTCATTCCCTTTTTGAATACAAGACTTACATCAGAGGCACCCTTGAGATAGTGAGAATCCACTTTACAGCTTCCCAGTGGATCTTACCTGGATTTCCCATGTACTTACTGACAACACTAATATAGCATGAGAAATATCAGGTCGAGTGCATACCATAGCATACATGATGCTTCCAGCTACACTCACATAAGGAACTGATGCCATCTGTTCCTTTTCTTTCTCAGACTCAGGTGAATCTACTGCAGACAATTTGAAATGAACTGCCAATGGAGTACTTACAGCCTTACAATGCCTCATGCCAAACCTTTCCAGCACCTTCTCTATGTACTTCTATAGTGATAAACACAACTGTCCAGTGCCACGGTTCCTGTGTATCTCCATGCCCAATATCTTCTTTGCCGCACTGAGATCCTTCATCTCGAACTCGCCTTGCAATTGAGACTTCAAATATTTGATATCTGACATGTTCTTAGCAGCAATTAACATGTCATCCACATACAACAAAAGATAGATAAAAGACCCGTTTGAAAGCTTCTTATGATACACATAGCTATCATAATTACTACGCAAGTAATTTTGACTCAGCATAAATGTATCAAACCTTTTGTACCATTGTCTTGGTGATTGTTTCAAGCCATATAAAGACTTTCTTAGAAAGCAAACATGATCTTCCTTACCAGAAATTGCAAATCCCTCAGGTTGATGCGTGTAGATTTCCTTCTCTAACTCGCCATGTAAGAACGCCGTCTTTACATCCAGATGTTCCAACTCCAAGTCGAGCATAACAATAATAGCGAGCAAGGCACGAATCGAAGAATGTTTTACTATTGGAGAGAATACTTCAATGAAGTCTATACCTTTTTTTGTGTAAAACCTTTTGCCACAAGCAGTGCCTTGTATCTAGCATCTTCTATCCCTGGGATTCCTTCCTTCTTCTTGAAGACCCACTTGCAACCAACAATCTTCTGACCTCTTGGTACTTTGACAAGCTTCCATGTGTTGTTCTTTCTGAGGGACTCTATCTCCTCTTCCATGGCTAGTTGCCACTGAGAAGATTCAGTTGATGAAATTGCCTCTCGATAAGAACTGGGCTCATTCTCCTCAATCTCCTCTACAACAGATAAGGCAAAAGCTACCATATCAGAGTTACAATACCTGCTAGGTGGTCTGATCACCCTATGTTCTCTATCCACTGCAACACTGTGCTGCCCTAGAGGAGTTTGTTGTCGTGCTGTACTACTCTCTTGTATATCAATTGTTCTATTCGGACTCTGAGCTGTCTCCTCTCGCACTGTATCTTCTCCTATGAGCTTCACTTCTAGCTCCCCTTGCTTGCTTTTATCATGATCTCCATCAATGGTTGACTTCTCTCCTGATTGAAACATCGCAGACTCATTAAAGGTCACATCTCTCTTTGTCAAGAACCTGGGTGACTGAGGGTCAACACACCACAGTCGATATACTTTCACACCCTGTGCATATTCTACAAAGATGCATTTCTTGGCCTTCGGCTCTAACTTGTCTCCTGTGACATGAGCATAGGCAATACAACCAAAAATTTTGAGGTTAGAATAATCAGCTGGAGAACCAGACCATACCTCCTCAAGAGTCTTCAACCCAATAGCTGTAGATGGTGATCTATTTACAAGATAGCAAGCGGTATTGATAGCTTCTGCCCAAAACTTCTTTGATAAGACAACTTGAGAAAGCATGCACCGTGCTCTCTCAAAGAGTGTTCTGTCCATCCATTCTGCAATTCCATTTTGTTGTTGTGTCCCTACTACAGTGCGATGCTGAACTATGCCTTCATTCCTACATAATTCATTGAATTTCTTTGAGTAGAATTCCATACCGTTATCAGTACGAATGCACTTGATTTTCTTTCCTGTCTGCCGCTCGATCAACGCCTTCCACTGCTTAAAGGTGATGAACACATCACTCTTCTTCTTAATGAAAAAAACCCAGACCTTTCTTGAGTAATCATCAATAAAGGTCAACATGTAGTGTGATCCACCCAATGAAGCAACTAGAGTAGGACCCCAAAGGTCAGAGTAGATGTAATCCACCGTGCCTTTGGTTCTATGAACTGCCATATTGAACTTTACCCTGCATTGTTTGCCAAACACACAATGTTCATAGAAATCCAACTTACCAGTCATTTGTCTATCAAGCAAGCCTTTCTTGCTAAGCTCTGTCATGCCTTGTTCACTCATGTGGCCTAGTCGCATATGCCACAATCGAGTAGGAACATCCTCTGAGCCACCAGCAACATATGCACAGTTGACTACAGTGCTCCCTTGTAGGTGATAAAGTTCTCCAGCCAACTTACCCTTCATCACAACCAAGGCACCTCGAGAAACTTTAAGCACTCCGTTTTCAATTGTAAAATAGTATTCATGTGCATTCAAAAGACTAAGAGAAATTAGGTTTCTTTTCAAGTCAGGGATATGACGTACCTCTAGAGTTCTGATGATGTCATCACACATACTGATTCTGACTGGACCAACACCTGTCACTGCAATAGTTCTATTGTCTCCTAAAGAGACGGTACCACTACTTACAGTCGTGTGAGTAGAAAACCATTCTCTATGGGAACACATATGAAAAGTACATGCAAAATCAAGTATCCAATCATCCCCTGACGTACCTTCCGAGACTGTCAGAACTGTCTCCCCTTCTGATGTCTCCTCTTGAACTACGTTTACCACATCACTAGAAGACTCTGCTTGCATCTTGCCTTTTCCCTTCCACTTTGGATAGTCCTTCTTGATGTGCCCTCTTTGGTTGCAGCCATAGCATTTGATGTTCTTTGTTGACTTGGATTTAGATCTGGATCTGCCATTCTTTTTCTTTCTTCTCTTCTCAGTTCTTCCCCATACCATCAAGTCGTCTGCTTGATTTTTACCATGAGTTTCCTGCACACACTTTTTTAACTCTTTTGAGTTTAAGGATGACTTAACATCCTCTATTGACATAGTACTTTTGCCATACATTAAAGTGTCCACAAAAGTCTCATATGAAGATGGTAAAGAACCCAAGAGGATAATGGCTTGATCTTCATCTTCAACCTTAATATCAATATTTTTAAGATCCATAACAATCCTATTGAACTCATTCAAATGGTCAATAACGGACGTACCTTCTTACAATCTGAATGTGAACAACCTCTACTTTAGATAGAGCCTATTGGTGAGAGATTTTGCCATGTACCTTGTTTCCAATTTGAGCCATAGCTTTTCTGAAGTATCCTCGTCAGCAACCTCTCGCAATACGTCATCTGACAGACTAAGATGAATTGCCGCTAGGGCCCGCTCGAGATATTCTTCCTTGTCAGAATCCTTCCAATCTTCAGGTAAAGCATCTATACCTTTTATCGCTTTGCTTAACACTTGTTGCACCAACAAAGATTGCATCTTCAACCGTCACATGTTGAAGTCTTTCGTCTTCCCATTGAGCACCTCGATGTCGAACTTCATTACCGATGTCAACTTGACAGCCATCTCGCAGATCAAATAGCAACCGGGCTTTGATACCAGTTTGTTGAAACAGGCACAGAATAACCGTATGACTCTGACAAACCAAGCCGTATCCTAGATATCGACCTGAGAATCGAGATAGAAGAAAGAACAGACAACCACAGCAAGAAGATAGAGATTTAACATGGTTTGGCAAGGTGATATGCCTTCCTACATGCACGAGTGGCGACGACCGGAAGCTCCACTAAATAAAAGAAGAAAATACAAGGAGTAGAACTCTTTCTCTTTAGAAGAACAAATCTTCTCTGTAAGCTCTCAAATAAAACAAGGACCGACTCTCTATGTTCTTCACTATGGTGATGCCTCAAGGAGGAAGGGTTGCCTCCCTTTTATAGGCGATCCATGCAAGGCTTCCCACGTTCAAACGTCTTATGTGGATAAGCATTCGACGTCTCCCATGAAATCACGTCTCCAAAGCCGTGCACCTCTTCGTTGCTGATCTGCGCGCGATTCTCGTGCAGTTGAACACCGCGCGCACACGTCTCCCTACGTGGATGACTACCTGCGCATGCCCATGAAGACGAGACATTATCAACACACCCCCATGCCTCCTCCTCCTCTTCCCCCTAACCACGGACGCCATCGCAACACCCGCACCTATTAGGCCTTGGCAGGATAATGATGTGCATCATCGCTACTGTCGTGCTGAACAGCATTGGTGCCCCTTATCTGCTCTACTTGTGGCTGGATAAGCACTTTATCATACCGTCGATTAGGGATTCATCGATGAAAGGTATGCCCTTCAGCATCTTGTGTTTGGCATTTTGGCAACGCAGTTGCGAACTTGCTCTTCTTTGGGTCTCTTGCCGGCATCAAATTCTCGTATACCAACACCTCGATAGATCTATACACATCTGGTAATCAAAGGACAAGGTAAATTGACAAACTTACATTATCTTCTATGCCATTCAGGAAGGATGATTCTCTACCCCATTGCATCTCTCTCTCTCTCTCTCTCTCTCTCTCTTTCTCTGGAATTTTTAGCTACTGGTCTTCTCTTTCCTTCTTTGCTCTGCCACTATTAGATGTAGCATTTTTTTTTCTTGCTGACCTGCTACTGTGGTGGGGCTCTTTTGTTCTATTCTGGTGGTAGCGGTTGCTTGACTTGCCTTTTGTAAATGGTACCTTGATACTTGGTCTGCATCTAATGAAGGATGCTTCCTCTACAATCTTCGTCTTTTTCTTTTTTTGCTATTGCTGAGTTTGGTAATTTTGTGTGTTCATTACTCTTCGTCGTTCTTTTAGCTCATGCTACATGCTTTCATGCATCTTTTATGTTTTTGTTTGTTTGTTTGTTTTCCACTTTTCAAAAGCTGATGGACATTATGCCGGCACCGTTGACTATTCGTCTTTAGGCTTCACCTCATTCTTTCTCCATGCATTTCACAAGTTTTTGGCTTCTTTTCTTTATTCTTTAGTAGAGCTCTAGTTAGGCACATGTATCTACGTAGCATATGTTCCTCAAGTGATCAGCTAGTTTCTCTGATTTGTTCCTCTGGAAATCTATTCGCTAAGTTCTGTTAATATAAGAGATGTTTGTGTGACATGGTTCACAGTATTGGTAGTGTTCATGAAAAGAGTAAGCTTGAGATTATCACCAATTCCCATATCAATCTTTTTATCCCGGCTGGTGGTGGCTTGACGGAGGTGTCATTTCACAAGTTTGTGATGCCACAGCTTAACCCCTTGTCAGTTTTTCTACTAGTAGTTCAACCTATGTGGCTTTGCATGTCCTCTTTTAGTTTCTGGTCGTAGTAAAGTAATTTTGTATTGCTTTGAGTTACTTGCAATCGCCAATCCTTTGAGAGGCATTTAGCCCATTACTTTTATCACCTCTATAGTTTTTAGTAAACGAAACCTATAAGATTTTTCTCTTGTTGCATTCTTTTGTTTTTTTTCTGGTTTCTTCATTCTTTAGCAATGAAATTGTATCCTTTACATGGAATAAATACACCACATGTTTCTTGTGCTTTATTCTTGCCAGTGCTTTCTTTGAATCTTGTATACATTGGAGATGGTGAATGGATGATCAAGTTTTCCCCAAGTTGTGCTCAATGAATGGATCCTCTCTTCCTTATCTCGAAAATCTATTACTGCTCATCCATGGCATGACATCGAGAATGGTACATCCACTTTTGGCTTAACTAATGACTACTACTTTCTCAAATTTCTCACATTTTATTTCAACATAGAGAATTGTTGTTCATGAAGGATGGATGTGTCCACAAATATCATCCACTACACATTTTACTTACTATGCTTAATACCTTGATATTTTCTCTTGGTTTAGGGCTTGTAGCTCTTACTATTTTTAATTATGTAAGTCAAAGGATCCAGTTAGAAGAGTGGTATTGTTCTTAGAACTCTTACATATTGTTGATGCATAGAAATATTGCAAAATTTCTCTACACCTGTTGTTAGTGGCATGGGCAAGAATCTTGTATTAACCTTTAAAAAACATAGTACTGTCCAACTCCCCTGCTAATTGTTAAATTTTGTATATCGAGGGCTATCATGTTGTGACCATCATAGAATGTTTTATTCATTGTATTCATATTTGATGTCATTTCTTATATCAAGCTCATGTCTATCTACTTTTTTCTTAATTGAATTGGAATTATATTGGAACTATTTTGAGTTTGCTTCTAATTATGCCCCTATTTAAAGTTAAAACGACGTAAGTGTTCATCACCCACAATTATCTACATGTTTCTAAGAGATGGATAACTTAACATGACCATCATGGAAGGTATGATTCCAATCTTGCTGCCAGAGTTTTGCAAGAATGCTTATAGATAAGTAGCTGCGGGAGACAAAGGAAATCAAGGCAAAGGCCCAGGTGTCTCATGCATAACCAGATGATCTTATTGATTTTTATCATTTGAAGAGAAGGAAGGTAAGGGTTTTTTTCTCTCATCTATAGAGTATGTGTCTGAGAGGGAGTACATATATTTTACCCTACTAATTTATTTTTGGTGCTTGAACAATATCAATGTAATCCGTTTTCACAGAAGTCCCTTTACTGGAATGGTAGTTACTGCAGTTCATGGATGCATGCATGTGATTAGTTTCTTTTAGATGAATCAAAAATAAATTTAAATCTTTTGTTTTGCTTTTATTATTCTTTTAAATTAGATTCTATTGTTTAGGGAGTTTGAATTGTCCGAATTTGATTGGTCATATTTTTTGTTTAAATTTCAAATCTAAGGATTTATGAAACTCTTGAACTTTGGATTATGGGTATCAACTTTGGGAGCCTTAGATTTGTGATCTGTTAGGATTTGAATTGCCAATTTTTATGAGTTTTTTAGATGAATTGAATTTATGATACTGTTGAACATTTTTGCTGATTAATACATGTCCATCTTTATATTTTATCTATTTAAATTTAGTATGCTAGTGACTATCTTGGGTACAATACTAAGCTTGATTAGTCTTGGATGGACTACGGGGACTTAAGTGCCTAATTTACGCAGAACACTTCATGTAATTGACACATCAAAGAAATCTTAATAATGTGGATGGGAGCAAGGTTTTTATGCCAACATAGTTTATCATGATTTAGTTTTTCTCTTTTAGGTGATTGTTCTATCACTAGCTTGTCTTTTATCTGCATATCTTGGTAACTTGTCTCTGCATTTTACAGGATTTTATAGTTAGAGGTGGAAAGAAAGTTCTACTATACAGATGAGTTCAAAAGATATTATCTTTTTATATGATCATGTTGTAAGGAATCATTACATGACAGTAGAAAAATTTTGATTCCATAAAACCATGATCTTTGTCTTGGTCGATGCCGAACGAGTAAAATCGGGAACCGAATATGAAGTAGAACAAGAGTACCTCATGAGATTTCCAAAATCCCTCACCATGGATAAAAAGAGGACATTCCTCCTTGCTGAAAAATGTTCAAGTGTCCGGTCTCTAGCGGTATCCACACGATCTGTTTCAATAAATGAGTTCTCCCTTCTTTCGGGCCTCCAAAAACCTTCCAGATCCAAGCTTGACCATGGGAGATCGCCTTGTAGAGGAGAGAGGAGGAAGAGAGGATGCTTAGGACGTGCTCCAACCCTATGGCTTGTTAGGGTTTGGCTTCATAAGCCATTTATATATAGAAGATGGAATTTTTCACAAAAATCCAAAACTTCTATAAAATTACATCCATGCCCTCATCTTATTGACCAGATCTAATGTGTGTGACCCACTAGGCGCAATAGTCAATTTGGTTGAAGCCTTAATTAATTTAAAAGAGCAATTCCTTTAAATTAAATCAAAACCGTTATCCGATAACAATTTTTGTGGCTTTCTGATCATAAAGGGTACAAGCCACATCCTATGATCCTAAATGACTTTGGGGAGTTAAATAACATCCATTGAGCCTTTCCATCATCAATTACCACATATATTTAAATCCCCGTTCATACAATGTCCCGATCGGTCAGGGGTTCGGCACTGACTGTCAACCCCTAAATATTCCAACTCTGTGAGATCCTGTACTCAGGTTTAGATCAATTGAAAACCTCCTTTTCCAATTATCCTAAGTACCTTCGCCAAGGATTTAGATTACTATCCCATAGGACATTCTCTCTATCCTACCGAGAGTGAACGATCCCTTATTGTTCGCTCAATTGCCTCCACCGGGTTTCTCTTGCACCCAATACATCAACTATATTGGATCATCAAGATGGTGATCCATAAGTCAATAATCAAAGTATAAGATATATCCGGTAAGACATCTTTTGCGACTCAGGTCAAAGATCAAACCGTGTTATTGAGATGTAAGAATAACCTGATAGACAGTTTAGTAAGATACTGATCAAGTTTTCTTAAATTGGTCAGTTCAGTTAATTCATTCCACTAATGAGCACCTATGTGTGTATCTCAATGTCCCCACACTGATGACCAATGAGATCGGTCATTCTCATCACATGAGTGTCGACTCCAGAAACGGGTTCCGGATCGGCACCTCAAGAGAAGGTGAAAAATGGAATAGGAGAAAAAGAGGAGTGAATTGGAAAACACTCAGAAAGCGGTAAAGAGTCTTCACCTCGGTCTCACACTCACATTGATCCCCGAACTTTCATCTCACGGCGTCGCTTGAGCACCAGAGACAGTTCGGGTCATGTGGGAGGAGAGTGAGGAATGAATTTACTTAAAGCATGAATAAGAAAAGAAGTGGTCGCCAGGAGCCGCGGGCTCCGCTTTATGGATTTGAACAAGAGATTAAGTTAGATGAACGTGTGTACCTTAGCGTGGGAGATTGGGATGTGAGTTCAACCTTCTTCTTCTTCGGGCGGCCGATGAAGAAGAGTCCAACCGATGCTAGCTTGATAGGCCTGTGCAACTAGAACAATAAACCAAGTGAAGAAGCCAATTAGAACTATGGGAAGTGTAGAAACTATAGAAGAAGAGATGAAACAAAGAAGCAATTGGATTCGAACTCACCAGATTGGGGCGAGCCCTAACCCCTTTTTTTATATTTTTGGTTATGTAAAATGATGCAAATGAACTAAAATATGCTATAAAAATTAAATGAACTGAGTTAATAGAAACTTATAGAATGAAACGGTTTGAGTTGAAGCCGAGATGAGTAAAAACAAGCCGGTTCGGATAGCTTTGCACCCTTCTGGCGTGACTTTAGTTCAGAGAATTCTACGGACGACCCCGATGTCAGAATCAAGTGCCGTTTGTTGGAGTAGACAGAAGACTCGGAGAGGAAAAGTTCTTATGTTGATGACTTCTCCGAAATCCTTCTGTAAAAGTCTATAAAAATTATGAAAGTGGGAAGATGTGGAAAACAGAATCTGGATGCGCGCCCTCAGTGCAGCAACCACCACGAACAAACAGAAAGTCATAATTGAGTGCCATCAGTTGGAGATAAAATAGGACGAAGAGAGGAACAACTTCTATGTTTAAGACGTTAGCAGCAGGACTCCTAGATTTTATGCAGAAATCGATGAAGTTGGTTGATGCATAATGCCCGGATTGAGCCTTCTCCTTCACTTTGGGATCAATCTCTCGACATCGGATCGGCTTTGGACGTCGAGACGGCCTTGGGAGAGAGCTTGGACGACTTTAGGATGATTTAGGCATGGAGGATTAACCTTGGGTCATTGAGAATGACCCTCAATTTATAGGGGAAGGAAGCCGGTGCAAAATATAGAAACTGGACTGACCGCGCCCCCGCTGTTCAAAGGAGACGAGGGCGCACAGGGCGCATCCTCACTTCGGGGGCACGGTCTGCGCGCCCCCCAGTTTCAAAGAAATCGGGGGCGCAATACACATGTCACTGCTAAAAATCGTCAGAAATTTCCGGAAATTGCCAAAATTTGACTTGACATACGTAACGCGCCCCCGAACCGGGGGCGCGGTACAAATAATAAAAAATCATCTCCGGAAACCTTCCAAAAATCTGGTTTAGAAGGTGCTAATCGGGGCAATTTCCGATTTTTGGAAACTGACCGCGCCCCCGCTTTTCAAAGGAACCGGGGGCGCGCAGGGTGCGCCCCCAGTTTGAGGGTGCGCAGGGCGTGCCCTTAGGTTGAGGGCACGCAGGGCGCGCCCTCCCTTTTCAAAGGGAGCGGGGGCGCGGTAAACTCTCTCTCCTGCGCGTGCGTTCCGCGAGCCGTAACTTGCAAACGGGATGTCCGATTCGGCTCCCGTTTGTTGCGTCGGAAAGAGGGCCTTCAACCGCACCTCCTCAAGTCAATGAAACAGCCGGCATGACTCCCGAGACTTCACACGGGGCCTTCTACCGGTTTACCCTCTCGCGGAAAGCCAAAACCAGTGGCGAAGATCCGAAAGAGCACGGTTCCGGTCGAGAAATCTCGGGTCAACTCGGGATGACTTAAAATGTTGATTGAACAAGTTCGGTACGGTCGGAAAACCCAAAATCATTGAAAAATATGAGATTAACCTGGTAAACGTGAATTGAACATCGGAAAAGCCGGGAAACCCTAAAATTGACCGAAATGGCCGTATGGCGCCGGTTGATGAAATATACGGCTAGAATTGACCCGGATGACCTGAAAAGGCCCGGTGATGACCGGAAGGGCCTAACGCGTGGTCCGGGATAGCCGTGTCAGTACAGATTGAAAAAGCCGTAACGAAAGCCGTCGTTGACCGACGACTACCGAAATGACTTCTCGGAAACCCTAAATGCTACGGAACACATGCGGGACTCCCGAGACCTTCAATTAAGGACCATTAAAGGTTGGTCATTGAGTAGGCTTCGTGATTTCACGGTTCACGCGTGGGTCTCGCTTGAAGGTTACGGCATTATTCCGGAAATCATCGGTCCATTCTCAACTTGCAAGGGGCTCCACCAACGTCCTTAGCTCATCTCCATGAGGTAATCCGAATCAGATAATGGTCAAATAATGGATATCGCCTATGGAATAAGAGTCTGGGGCTTCGAATCAGGCCAATTTGGCGTGTCTACAGCTTGCCTCGCCTTGATGTCGGCTTTGCAAGGGAATGGCATGTAGCGGAGTGGAGTGAAACATAGAGAAAGCATAGCGAAGCGAGATGGATCGTAGTGGAATGTAGTGGAGTGAAATGATGATGTACTGAAAAGGTGGCATCAAGGTGTAGATATAGACACGCTCAACGACCAGATTTGGCAAGATGAATCTCCTCAAGTCTCCTGGTTAACCGCCATGTTTCATCAAGTCTTCCTATGTTCGATTGGAAAGAGATGTGCCATTGGAACGAGAGAAGAATAGCCAACCCCCAACGCGGTGGGGAGTCCCCGAAACATGGGTTCGTAGGTTCATCATTAGCCGGTAACCCGATCTTTGCGGTGTTCCTGTACTGTGATGGGCTAAAGTTTAAAAAGAATTTGTTTTGAAAAATAAAAGAATACCAATCGAGCACATTCAGGCTCTTAGATTCATTCAAATCTTCCAGGAGACATGATTTGATTCGAAATGGAATGATCTTGATTTCAATGGGCAAATGAAAAAGCATAGACTGTGAAGATAGTGACAGTGCAAGTTCTGATCAAATAGAAGGCCCTTGGCGGGACGAATTGGCTGCCACGGTGGGATGAATAGCAAAAGAGTTGCAGTGGCCACAGTGGGGATAGAAATAAAAGATTTGAAGGCACAAGGTGATTACCGAACATGGTGGGATTAACAGACATGGTGGGATATTAGAAAGGTTGGTGGGACTAGAAAACACGGTGGGATTAGAAAACACAGTGGGTTTCAGAATGATCGGAATTAGGATAAAAGATTTAGAGACTAAGGTGAGAAGGTGAATATTATGAAAGGATGTATGTGATAACAAAACAAAATATAATGCAACTAATGCTATATGATGCATGTTGGGTGTCGACTCTGAAAATTCGATGGGGTCCTCTCCTTTTCAGGGAAGTCCGTGAATCCAGATCATCACCTCAAGAGGGGATGATAAAGAAAAGAAAACATGGAAAGAAACTCTCACCTCGGTCCCACTCTCACATTGATCCCCGAACTTTCATCCCTTGGCATCGCTCAATCACCAAAGAGATGGTTCGGGTCATGTGGAAGGAGGGTGAGAAGAAAGAAATGTGGTCACCAGGAACCGCGGGTTCCGATTTATGAAATATAGATTGACCGTGTGTACCTTAGCGTGAAGAGTGTGGGTTAAAGCTTCTCCTTCTTCGGCCGGCCGATGAAGAAGAGCCCTCAACGCGTGGGTGCTTGATTTTCTGTGCAACTAGACAAATAAACAAGCAAAAGAGACAATTAGAACTAGACAAAGTGGAGTATATGTAAATAAAATGACATGAAACACACAATTGACTAGAAACTGACCTGATTCGGGTTATCTCTAACACATTTTTCTATTTTCAGATTAACAGACTAAAAATAATTTAAAAAAATGTAAAAAAATAATAGGAGGATTCTGATAAGATTCTGATAAGAATAAAGAAAGTGGCCAAATCTGTGTTGTCAAAAAAGCCGAGCAGCAGTCCAGGATCTGCCAGGCGCGACTTTGTTTCTGCGCTCATCACGACCAGCCTCGATCTCAGAATCAAGTGCCGTCAATTTCAAACTGAAGAATACTTGGAGAGGAAGAATTTGACGAAGAGAGCTCAGGCATCAGATGACCACACACTTCTATATAGGCCGAAGAAAAGAGACCTGGTAGATCACCAGCAGATCAGCCTTCCTCTCTCTTGAACCGATTTTTATCTCTCTAAAAACTCAAAATTCTCTCTCTAAAAATCACAAAATCAATGAATGAGGGAGCTTGTATGTCTTGAGATGTTTGGGGGGTCATGCTCATGCCTCTGGAATGACCGGAATCGGAGTTTATTTATAGGAGAAAACTGTCGCGATCCAAGCTACAAAATAGGGGACCTTGTGCCCTACCCTAGGGTGCATGTGCCCTACCCAAGGACCTTGTGCCCTACCCTAGGGCGCATGTGTAAGGAATCAATACATGACAGCGGAAAAATTTTGATTCCATAAAACCATGATCTTTGCCTTGATCGATGCCGAACGAGTAAAACCGAGAACCGAATATGAAGTAGAACGAGAGTACCTCATGGGATTTCTCAAATCCCTCACCATGGATGAAGAGAGGACATTCCTCCTTGATGAAAACCGTTCAAGTGTCCGGTCTCTAGTGGTATCCACACGATCTGCTTCAGTAGACGAGTTCTCTCTTCCTTCGGGCCTCTAGAAACCTTCCAGATACAAGCTTGACCATGGGAGATCACCTTCTAGAGGAGAGAGGAGGGAGAGAGGAGGCTTGGGATGTGCTCCAGCCCTATAGCTTGTTAGGTTTTGGCTTCATAAGCCATTTATATATAGAAGATGGAATTTTTTACTAAAACCCAAAACTTCTATAAAATTACGTCCATGCCCTCATCTTATTGACCAGATCTATTGTGTGTGACCCACTAGGCCCAATAGTAAATTTGGTTGAAGCCTTAATTAATTTAAAAGAACAATTCCTTTAAATTAAATCAAAACCGTTATCTGATAACAGTTTTTACGGCTTTCTGATCATAAAGGGTACAAGCCACATCCTATGATCCCAAATGACTTTGGGGAGTTAAATAACATCCATTGAGCCTTTCCATCATCAATTACCACACGGATTTAAATCCTCGTTCATACAATGTCCTGGTCGGTCAGGGGTTCGGCACTGACTGTCAACTCCTAAGTATTCCAACACTATGAAATCTTGTACTCATGAATGGATCAACTGGAAAACTCCTTTTCCAATTATCCTATCTACCTTGGCCAAGGATTTAGAGTACTATCCATAGGACATTCTCTCTCTCCTACCGAGAGTGAACGATCCCCTATTGTCTGCTCAATTGCCTCCACCAGGTTTCCCATATACCCAATTCATTAACTATATAGAACCACAATACTAAGTGATCCATCAGTCAATAGTCAAAGTACATAGTACGCCTGGCAAGACATCTTTGGCGGCTCTGGTCAAATATCCAACCGTGCTATTGAGATGTAAGAATAACCTGATAGACAGTTCGGTAAGATACCGATCAGGTTTTCCTAAATTGGTCAGTTCAGTGAACTCATTCCACTAATGAGCACCTGTGTGTGTATCTCAGTGTCCCCACACTGATGACCAATGAGATCGGTCATTCTCATCATATGAGAAGACATCACACACACTAGTCTATCCGGATTCTTGATGTCCCGTCTCAAGGATCCTATGACTAGGAACATTTAGATCACATACCTCTAGATGATTGATCTCATTATCATGATCTCATCATGATTCAATCATCATTGCATGTGATTAAGGACTTCATTACGATATACGCTTCTAATAAAAGCTAGTAACGAAGTTTTGCCTATTTAATTGAATGAGATATTCCTAGAAATGTCGAATCATATCATATATGATTGGCTTGTAGGGCATACATTTCTATCAGCATGTGCCCTACCCCAAGGGCTCGTTCTTATCTTTTCTGAAAAATTCAGTCTTATCCGGTCGATCCATTCAGCGGTAGAGTCTTGGTGAAAAACTGGTTCCCTCATGCCTCAAGGGTAGGGCGCATGTGCCCTCATCTTTCATCTTTAATTTCATAAATCGGAACCCGCGGTTTCCGGCGACCACATGTCTTAATTTTATTCTTCTCACCCTCCTCCCACATGACCCGAACCGTCTCTTTGGTGATCGAGTGATGCCAAGGGATGAAAGTTCAGGGATCAATGTGAGTGTGGGACCAAGGTGAGAGTTTCTTTTCGTCTTTTCTTCTTTCTTTCTCATTCCTTCTTGAGGTAACGATCTGGATTCACGGACTTCCCTGAAAAGGAGAGGACACTATCGAATTTTTAGAGTTGACAGCTTTGTGGCGACCACGGTGGGACAAGCAATGTCTTCAACCGTGAGTGCTTAGTGTTTTTGTTTGCAACTAGTTCTAGTTCTAGACTGGTTCCCACGTGAGCCTTTCCTTCTTTCCACCTTTATTAACTTCATGCCATCTCAAAATTTCTGATTTCACCTATCTTTCATCAGATCTGAAGTTCCAAGTATGTCATTTAATTTCTGTCATTTTATTTAAACCGGTTCCCACGTGAACCTCCCTTTTCCTTTTAAATCGGTTCCCGCGTGAACCAATCTCTTTCTTTACTTCGGTTCCCACGTGAACCAAACCACTTTCCTTCAGATCTATCCCCACTTGGATCAGATCTTTATTCACCTTTAGTTGGCCCCATGTGGCCCTCTTTTAATCATTCAAATCGGTTCCCACGTGAACCACCTTTTTTTACCCAAAACCGGTTCCCGCGTGAACCACCTTTACTTTTTACCCCGGTTCCCACGTGAACTAGCTTATTCTTACATCGGTCCCCACGTGGACCACTCTTTTGCTTGGCTATCATATCTGAACCCTCTTCTTTCCATCACTTTTCACTATCTCCATTTGGCTTACATAAGAAACAATGTCTGGATTCTAGTTTCTAGTTGATTGTCTAGTTTCTAATTGCTTGTCTTATGTGATTGCTTGTTCATTTAAGTTTATGTTTTGCTCATTACCTGTTTTATTACTTGATTGCATTCTATGCTCCTTCTCTCTACCTCCTTCTTTTACACTTTTTTGAGGCCGGAGCTCACTCTCCCATTTACCCCTCCCATCCAAAACACCCTTCTTGGTGGATTCTGACCTCTCTTCTGGGATATTCCTTCCTAGTTGACTTGGTTGGCTTTCATCAAGGCCTCCGTAATTCCTTATATGTGGAGTATTCCTCTTCACGATCGGGTTGGTTGTACCACTCCCCAAAACCCGAAGCATTCTACATTACCTACACGTGGTGAGATTGTGTGAAACCTATGTCATTGGAGATTGGAGTTAGGATCCTAACCCATTTGTTGAGAGAACAATTCTTAACAAAGTCCATAAACCTAAGGTTTAATCAAAAAATCATTGCATAATTGTACTTTCAAATCTTTGCATCACTTGTTTGTCAAACAAAAATTCAAACCTCTAACATTTTTGCAAGATACTAAAAGCTAGAAAAGAGTTCTTTGTTTGCTTTGCCAACTTGTTTGTTTTACCTTCTCCTTGAAGTTCAATGCAATTAAGGTCTGGAAGGCACGTTGGAATGGTGGAACAAGCTGAACATCGAGAGCACGAGATGGGTCACCAACCAAATCCATCAGATGGTCATCCATTGTTTGAGTCAGAAGCGCAAGAGGTCCCTTAACCATCTGCTCCTCGTGATGTTGAACAACTCTTTAGGGAGTTGTCTCTCTATACCGACCCAGAAACCAACGCCCGCATACAATCCATGGTGAAGGGGAAGATTGCCTCTGATCAGGCTGAAGCCAATCAAATTGCCTCATCTCCTTGTCCTATGGTTCGACCACCACTCATTCAACCACCCTTTGTTCACCCACCTAGTGTTCAACAATCTATGATTCAACCATCATTAGCACAACTATCTATAGTTCAACGATCTGTAGTTCAACCATCTATAGTTCAACCATCTGTGGTTAAACCATCCTTTGTTCAGCCACCCTATTTCAACTATGTTGCTCCCTTGGCCCATCAAGTCATGGGACAATCTTCAGTGAATTTACCAAGTTGTGCTCCTCAATTCCAGAACCACATACCCCCACCAGTAAACCAAGAACCTGCTCTCACCCAGGTAATCATGGATCAGCTCACCCAGATGAATGAACATTATGAAGAGCTGAGATGTCGCCTGGATTCCAAGTCAGTTCCTGAGATCTCTATTCCTGCTCTGCCAGTTCTTCACCTGCCACCTTCTGAACTACCAGTTTATCACCGTTACAATGATACTGGCAATCCTTTTCTCCACCTAAAAGATTTTTTCTACGAGTCCTCATTCTGGAAAAATGATCGTAGGGTTCTTGCTTTCTTATTCCGCCGATCACTGGAAGGGTCTGCATTGGAATGGTTCTACTCGCTCGACTCCTTTGAGGCAGGAGACTTTGATATTTTCAAGACCAAATTTTTGCAAAGATATAGAGACCGGGTGGCACCATCATGCTTCATCACGGATTTGATTGCTAAGAAGATGAAGCCCGAAGAGGACTTCATAAAGTTTGCTGATCGTTAGAGGGGAATGGTAGACAAATTGACAGATGTGATTTCTGAAGGCGAACAAGTAAAGATGCTTATCGGCAACACTACACCTGCCTTGAGGAACGTCTTGATTATGCACCATCCTACCACAATGAATGAACTCTATGACAGTGCCCGATACTTGCAAGCCCACTTCAAAGATGCCACCATGATAAACCCTTTTGATCCCAAACCTAGAAACTTCAGAAAAACCCCCTCTACACCAGTTAGGCCTACAACCGAGGGAGTGGTCAACAACGAAGCAATAAATATTGTGGGGAACCAGGGAGGGAACCGTCAAAACCAGTTCAGAAACCCACCACAGAACCTTTCCTATTACCCCCCTCAACAACAACTTAGGCCGCAACAACCACGACAACCACAACAACCCCCTCAACCAGTAGCCCAACCCCAGCAACCTCGTCAACCTACCTACAATAGGGCACCGCCACCACCCAATCAGGCACCAAGAAGGGGAGGTCCTAGGAGAGAGAACTACCAACAACTCCCTTACTCCTTGACTGACATCTTCAATGTACTCATGGCAGAAAAACAGTTGGAATTGCCCAAGGAAAGAGAGGTTTGGCCAGCAAACGTAGATGTGTCCCGATACTGTGCTTACCACCGGTGTCCTGGTCACACCATAGAAGTGTGCTTTCAATTAAAGGATTACATCCACGATCTGAATGATCAAGGCAGCATTGATTGGGTTCAAATGGGGGAATGCATACAGGCAATGAAGGCTAGGCAGCAGCAGCGGCAGCGTCCACCGGCTCAACTTCAACAACAACCTGGCTTGGGCATCGTTCAGAATCCGCTCCCATTACATGCTCCCGCTCCAGCACCAGCACCAGCACATCCAAACCCAGGAATTGGTCTAGTACACTCCATTGTCCAGGGAGATGCCAACCGTGCTCAAGGTTGGCAACTAGAAAACCAAAATGCAACCATGCCTGTCAACCCAGCTAGGCCTCCTACTAGGAACCCGCTTAGACAAATAATCCGTGCACCTTCTACTCCACAACCACCACCAAGCTCAATAACCCAACCACTGGCCGCCACTTTTTCTCATCGACTTATCATTAGGCCAGCCCCCACCTTAACTACACCTCCTTCAACCATTGCTACACACCGGCCCTTGCTCATCCGACCACCACAATCACCACAAAACCAGATCCCCCAGCCTCTGAGTTGTGTCACTCCAAAACCTCAACCTATCATACCACCAACCCCACAACCTACCACATTACCAACACCTTCATTAAACCTATCAACCACTCCTGCTCCCCGGCCTCTTCTTATCAGGCCACTAGTATCCCCATCACTACCACCTCCAAATCCTACCTCTCTATCAACTAACCCAATCATCCTAGAACCACCAATCCCATTGCCTACCATACATGCACCTACACCACCTATTCCACCACAGTACACCCCAGTTAACCCATCACCTCTACCCGACCGCCAAATAGCCCCGGTGCTTCGGAGTGGAAGGATGTTCCAGCGGCTCTTTCCCCAAGTCGGTACTCAACCGCAGGATCCAGTGGAGGAGGAACAAGTGGAAGAACCATTGCCAGGCACGACCTATGATTTGTTGAAGTATTTAGATAAGACACCGGCCCGTATTTCCATACTTGAGTTGATCAAAAGATCAAAGGTGCACCAGGAGATTCTACAGCAGTATTTGCAAGTGGTCATGGTGAGTGAAGATCTCCCATCTGAGAAGATCACTACAGTGTTAGCCCCTAGAAGTGAGCACCCAACACTCACTTTCTCTCAGGAGGAATTAGCTGATCCAGAGGTTAGAAGATATGCCTTGCATGTGGCTGTTATCATTTGTAATATTGAAGTAAAATCATTTTTGGTTGACACTGGAGCTTCTATCAACGTTATGCCGCCATAAACTTTGCAGTTGTGCGGTATTTCTGAACAAGAAATCAAGCCATCTTGTGCCATGGTGATGGCCTACGACAACTCTAAGAAGTCTGCACGTGGGGTGGTCACTCTAGAGGTTAAACTTGGACCATGTACGATCACAACGGATTTTCATGTTCTAGAATTAGATCCAACTTTTCGGGCTATACTTGGGAGGCCATACTTGGAGGCAATAGGAGCTGTGGCTTCAACAAACCACCAGTGCATAAAGTTTCCCTTTAAAGGACAGGTGGTCAAGGTGACTAGCATGCTTATAAGGGATGAGATGAATGATCCTACTTTTTCATCGCCCTTAGGACTGTCAATACAGCCCCAGATCTCAGTGGAAGAATTGTCAGAAGTCAAATGCATGACTGCCTCTCTACCAGACACAGTGGGATGGCTTATCCTAAGACTATCCTCATAGGCTTATCAGAAATCTTGTAAGTCTAGCAAATTTGCCGACTGGCCTGATAAGCTTGTAGATGCTCTATGGGCTTATCGTACTTCTGTAAGGACTCCCACTGGACAAACCCCATATGCTTTGGCATATGGGATGGAAGAAGTGGTCCCTTACGAAGTATTACTCCAATCTCTCCGAGTTCAGCTCAACAGGGATATTCCTATTGATGAGAGACGAGAATCTCTCATTGCACAGCTTGAACGCTTGGGTGAAAGAAGGCTAGCTGCCACCGAGCATGCCCAGACTTATCAGAATAGACATAAAAGGTTTTATCAAAAGAGGGTGGTCGAGAGAAAAATCTAAGTCGGTGAGATGGTAGTCAAACACATATTCGTTAAGCTAGGGGGTCCCCGCTCCAAGTTGCAACCTAACTGGGAAGGGCCTTTTATAATCACTGAAAAGTATCCAGGCAATGTATATGAATTGACTAATGCAGATGGAGAAAAATTGAATCATCCTTGGAATGGAGTTTACCTTAAAAAGTACTTTCCATAAAAATGGAGAAACCACTGGTATAATCTCAAGTCATCGATCCTAGGTTGTTTGTGAGAAGTCAAGGGTAGGTACCATCCTACACACACAACACTTTCCGATCCTAGAATCCAAACAACCTGAAACTTGCGAAAGGCAAGGCAGAAATCTAGAAACGGAAGGAGTACCCTTACCCTATTATTTTCTACTCGGTCCAAGATAGGGAGAGAAGATTATAGAGGGGTAGTATCGAAAACACTTGCCACCCTAGTAGGAGGCCGTCTCGGAGGGTGCAAAAGGGTGCGAAAAGATGGGCAATGAACCCCTCAGGTTAGAAAAATAAAAATGATCAACCTGTCTGAATGAGTACCCATAATGATAGTCAAGGCAAAAGGCACTAAAAGATGGGCAATGTCCCCACGGGTCAAAAAACCTGTCTAAATATGTGCCACATAGAAAAGAGCAAAAAAAAGAAAGACCCAAAGAGGCCGAACCCCAACGGGCAATTTGAGTGAGAGTAGAGAAATCCCTCTCAACATCTCCAAACCCTATCAAGGACTTCCCCTATACTCTTCCTTTCTAAACCCCTTGGGTAGGTAAACCGACCGAATCCAGGTGGAATCCAAGCCGATCAAAGGAAGAAGGTTAGAAGGATTCCAGGTAGGGAACTTTATTTTTGCACGTGGCATCTACCACTTGAGTCTTGACAAATCCCAAAGACCGATGAATTGTCTCAAATACCAGTATTTTCCCCACAAAAAGTGAACATTTTAAAAATAAAAAAATGAATATTTCAAAAATCTAAAAAATGCATATTTCAAAAATTCAAAAAAATTGCATATTTCAAAAATCCAAAAAAATGCATATTTCAAAAATCCAAAAAAATGAATATTTCAAAAATCCAAAAAAATGCATGTTTCAAAAATCCAAAAAAATGCGCATATTTTAAAAATCCAAAAAAATGCATATTTCAAAAATCCAAAAAAATTGCATATTTCAAAAAATCCAAAAAATTTGTATATTTCCAAAAAAAATGATTGTTTTCAAGAAAATCCAAAAAATGCTCAGTCATGATCATTGTCTTAGTTGCATCCATGTTTATTTTTCTGTTATGCATAGTTCCATTTCTGCATTGCATATCCATTTTTGCTTTAATTACCTTGTTAAGAGGCTCTTCCGTTTGACCTAAGTCAAAGTTGACCATAATGGGCAAAGGGATGAGTCGTGGTGAAGATCTAATCCTCTTTTATCAAGTGTTTCAGGCATTTCAATGCAGGAGAGGAGAGGATTCACACCACGATAGGTAAGTTCTCTCAACCCTTATCCTATTTCATTCAAGTCATTTATTTTATTCCACCTTGTTAAGAAGGCTCCTCCCTTTGACTCAAAATCAAGGCAAACGGTATACAGGCAAAGGGATGAGTCATGATGAAAATTTAATCATCTTTGTTAAGTGCTTTCAGGAGCTGAAGAAGCAAAAGAGAAGGGCCATCAGGCAACCTTTTAAGTCCAACAGGTGAATTGGTGAGATCAGTGTTCCCCAAGGAATGTCAGGCCAACCTTGTGGCGAAAAAGAGAGGAAGCGCCTCCCAACTGAACATTATCGTGGTGCTGTATTTCGTCAGAAGGCAAGACAAGGATGGACCAGAGATACTGATGAATCAGGCAGTCAATGCAAGTTGATAGACCACGCCTGAAGATTTCAGTCAAATCCACATTCTAATCAATCTCACATCATCACCAACATTTCATTTTGCACTTCACATCACTCCTACCATTTGTCATTTAGTTATGTTAGGTCCATTTGATATGTATTATATGCATTAATGTTGAAGACCTTGAGAGTGAAAATGACTGGGCCCGAGGTCCCCTGCAACAAAATCTACGACGGCTTGGTCATTTCTTTACACTCACGGATAAGCCAAAATTGAACATCGGAGGGACGATGGTTCCTAATCAGGTGTCTTGACCTCCAATAGACAATCTATATCTTCAACTATTTTATACATAATTTTCTATGTTTTCATATCCATCTCCTTTTCATTCTTCATCATTACCAATGTTATCCCTTCATGTTTTATTCTGTCTTTTATTTCATCCCACCATGTTTTATTCCTTTCTTTCTTTTATCCCACCGTGTCTTTTATTTTATCCCACCATGGCAATTGTCATGCCATTGTTTCTTTTGTCCCTTCATTCTATGTTACTCCCACCATTATCTTTCAATCTCACTATGGCTTAAGTTTGTGTTGACATTTTCCGAATACTTGGTTTTCTGCCAGAGCGTGATTCAAGGTTTTCACGATACCCGAGCAATTTTGTTATGCTTAAATGAACCCTTTTAGAATTTGAGGTTATTCCACTCAGAATTAAATTGAGTATTTTGGTGAAACTTGAATGAACTTGAGATTCCAAATATGATGGATTGGTATTCTTTTCATTTTAAAATCAACTTCCCTTTAAAACTTTAGCCCACCATAGTATAAGAACACCGCAAAGTTCGGGTTGCTGGCTGATGATGAACCTACGAATTCGGGGACTCCTCACCGTGCTGAGGGTTGGCTACATCCTTTATCCTTTATTTTTCATCTCTCATGCCAATGGCATGTCTTTTACCAGTCAATTATGTGAGGTTTTGATGGAACCTGAAAGCAATCTAGAATACTCAGAGAGATTCATTTTGCTGGATCGGGTAGATAAGCGTGTCTATATCTACACCTTGATGCCACCTTTTGAGTCCATCACCATTCTATTCCTCTACATTCATCTACGCTCACTTGCATTCCATTACAGTTCACTATGAATCACTCCATTTCATTACATGCCACTCCCTTACAAAGCCGACATCAAGGCGAGGCAAGCTGTAGACACGCCAAATTCGCCTAATTCAGAGTAAAAAACTTGTGTTTTATAGGGTAACATGTGTGATTGACCTTGGAATGATTCCGGGTCATTTAAAGTTGATTTGGAGCTTCGCTGAACGAAATCGGATGCTTTCCAAAGTTTTCCGCAAAAAGCCATAATTTACGAGCGAAAGCCACACATAAATCGTGTAAACACGGAAATTTGCTGAATGAACAATGCCTAATTATCATGTATTGAAGGTAATGGTCAGATTCACACTCTGGACAAGTTTTGTTGCATACCGTGACTTTCCTGTTTGCCGTCGGAGTCATTTTGACCAGTATCGGATCTTCTGTTCACTTGCCTAACTTCCGGTCAAAATTCTGAAGTTTTTGAGGGTGTTATGTCTGATCCAATTCTATATAAATCTTATTTGTCCTTTTATATTTCCAACTCAACAAACGGCGTCGAATTCCGAGTTCGGGAGTGTTCGCAATGGCTTCCGGAAGAAGGACGCGCAAAAACTGTTCCATGCGCCCGGGTCCCTGGTCACATGCGCCCGGAACCCAGGGCACGAGCCCATGCGCCCTACCATTGAGGCACGTTACCTCGTGCCCTCACTTGAGGGCACATGTGCCCTACCCTTGAGGCATGCGACTATTCTAGGGGGTGCATGCGCCCTGGTGTAGGGCGCAATGTGCCCTCTTTTCTAGCCTTGATGAGACTGTTCGTTCTCCTATAAATTAAGGCCGATTCTGGTCGTTCCAAAGGCATGAACACTACCCCCCAGGCATCTCAAGATGTCCAAGCTCCCTCATACATTGATTTTGTGATTTTTAGATAGAGAATTTCAAGTTTTTAGAGAGAGAAATTCGGTTCAAGAGAGGGAAAGGCTGTTCTACAGGTGATCTATCAGGTCTCTCTTTTTCGGCCTCTATAGCAGCATGTGGACTTCTTATGCCCGAGATCTCTTCATCAAAGTTCTTTCTCTCCAAGTCTTCTTCAGTTTTCAATCAACAGCACTTGATTCTGAGTTTAGGGCTGATCGTGACCAGCGCAGAAACAAAGTCACGCCTGGCAGATCCTGGACTGCTGCTCAGCATTTTCGACAACCCAGATTTGGCCATATCTCTCTCTATTCCTATCAGAATCTTGCTATTCTTTTTCCTATCATTTTTTTTCGTGATTATACATCCTCCAATCATTTTTTTACATTTTTTTCATTATTTTTTAGTCTTTTAATCAGAAAATAGAAAAAGAGGGGTTAGAGATAACCTGAATCCGGTCAGTTTCTAGTCAATTGTGTGTTTCATGTCATTTTATTTACATATACTCCCACTTTGTTTAGTTATAATTTTCTTCTTCACTTGTTTATTTGTCTAGTTGCACAGAAGATCAAGCACCCACACGTTGAGGACTCTTCCTCATCGGCCGGCCGAAGAAGGAGAAGCTTTGACTCACACTCTTCACGCTAAGGTACACAAGGTCATCTTTCATCTTTAATTTTATAAATCGGAACCCGCGGTTCCTGGCGACCACATGTCTTAGTTACCTTCTTCTCACCCTCCTCCCACATGACCCGAACCGTCTCTTTGGTGATCGAGCGGCGCCAAGGGATGAAAGTTCGGGGATCAATGTGAGTGTGGGACCCAGGTGAGAGTTGCTTTCCATGTTTTCTTTTTTCTTTCTCATCCCCTCTTGAGGTGACGATCTGGATTCACAGACTTCCCTGAAAATGAGAGGACACCGTCGAATTTTCAGAGTCGACAGCTTTTCGTGGTCGCCCCAAAGCTGTCGACTCTGAAAATTCGACGGTGTCCTCTCCTTTTCAGTGAAGTCCGTGAACCCAGATCGTCACCTCAAGAGGGGATGAGAAAGAAAGAAAGAAAAACACGGAAAACAACTCTCACCTCGGTCCCACACTCACATTGATCCCCAAACTTTCATCCCTTGGCGTCGCTCGATCACCAAAGAGACGGTTAGGGTCATGTGGGAGGAGGGTGAGAAGAAGGAAATTAAAACATGTGGTCGTCAGGAACCGTGGGTTCCGATTTATGAAATTAAATTGACCGTGTGTATCTTAGCGTGAAGAATGTGGGTCAAAGCTTCTCCTTCTTCGGCTGGCCGATGAAGAAGAGTCCTCAATGCGTGGGTGCTTGATTTTATATGCAACTAGACAAATAAATAAGTGAAATAGACAATTAGAACTAGACAAAGTGGAGTATATGTAAATAAAATGACATGAATCACACAATTGACTAGAAACTGACCAGATTCGGGTTATCTCTAACACCTCTTTTTTATTTTCGGATTAACAGAATAAAAGTAATGCAAAAAAATGTAAAAAAATTAATATGAGGATGGATAATCACTAAACAAAGAGATAGGAAAAAGAACAGCAGGATTCTGATAAGAATAGAGAAAGATATGGCCAAATCTGGGTTGTCGAAAAAACCAAGCAGCAGTCCAGGATCTGCCAGGTGCGACTTTGCTTCTGTGCTTGTCACGATCAGCCCCGACCTCAGAATCAAGTGATGTCAATTGAAACCTCAAGAAGACTTGGAGAGGAAGAACTTTGATGAAGAGAGCTCAGGCAGAAGACGTCAACACACTGCTGTAGAGGCCGAAGAAGAGAGACCTGACAGATCACCAGCAGATCAGCCTTGCTCTCTCTTGAACCGACTTTTCACTCTCTAAAAACTTGAAATTATCTCTCTAAAATTCACAAAATAGATGTAGGATGGAGATTGGACGTCTTGATATGCCTGGGAAGTTGTGCACATGCCTTTGGAATGACAAGAATCAGAGTTAATTTATAGGAGAACGAACAGTCTTATCCGGTGCTAAAAATTAGGTTAATTGTGCCCTACCCCAGGGCGCACCTCTTCTTTTCAGGGAAGTCCATGAATCCAGATCATCATCTCAAGAGGGGATGAGAAATAAGTAAAGAAAAACATGGAAAGCAACTCTCACCTCGGTCCCACACTCACATTGATCCCCGAACTTTCATCCCTTGGCGTTGCTCGATCACTAAAGAGACGGTTCGGGTCATGTGGGAGGAGGGTGAGAAGAAGAAAATTAAGACATGTGGCCACCAGGAACCGCAGGTTCCAATTTATGAAATTAAATTGACCGTGTGTACCTTAGCATGAAGAATGTGGGTTAAAGCTTCTCCTTCTTCGGCCGGCCGATGAAGAAGAGTCCTCAACACGTGGGTGCTTGATCTTCTATGCAACTAGACGAACAAACAAGTGAAAGAGACAATTATAACTAGACAAAGTAGAGTATATGTAAATAAAATGACATGAAACACACAATTGACTAGAAACTGACCGGATTCGGGTTATCTCTAACCCCTCTTTTTTTATTTTCGGATTAACAGAGTAAAAAAATAATGAAAAAAATATAAAAAATGTTATGAAGATGGAGAATAATGAAACAAAGATAAAGGAAAAAGAAAAGTGGGACTCTAATAAGAATTGAGAGAGATATGGCCAAATCTGGGTTGTAGAAAAAGCCGAGCAGCAATCCAGATCTGCCAGGCGCGACTTTGCTTCAGCGCTCGTCACAACCAGCCCCGACCTTGGAATAAAGTGCGGTTGTTTGAAAACTAAAGAAGACTTGGAGATGAAGAACTTTGATGAAGAGAGCTCGGGAAGAAGAGGTCCACACGCTTCTGTAGAAGCTGAAGAAGAGAGACCTGGTAGATCACCTGCAGACCAGCCTTCCTCTCTCTTGAACCAACTTCTCTCTCTCTAAAAACTCAAAATTTTCTCTCTAAAAATCACAAAATCAATGCAGGAGGGAGGTTGGACGTCTTGAGATGCCTGGGGCATCATGCTCCTGCCTTTGGAACGACCAGAATCAGAGTTAATTTATAGGAGAACGGATAGTCTTATCAAGGCTAGAAAATGGGGCTCATTGCGCCCTACCACAGGGCGCAATTAACCTGATTTTTAGCACCGGATAAGACTGTTCGTTCTCCTATAAAATAACTCTGATACTGGTCGTTCCAAAGGCATGTGCACGACTCCCCAGGCATCTCAATACGTCCAACCTCCCTCCTGTATTGATTTTTTGATTTTTAGAGAGAGAATTTCGAGTTTTTAGAGAGAGAAAAGTCAGTTCAAGAGAGAGGAAGGCTGGTCTGCAGGTGATCTGCCAGGTCTCTCTTTTTTGGCTTTTACAGAAGTGTGTGGACGTCTTCTGCCCAAAATCTCTTCATTAAAGTTCTTACTCTCCAAGTCTTCTTCAGTTTGCAATCAACGGCACTTGATTCTGAGGTCGGGGCTGGTAGTGACGAGCACAGAAACAAAGTCGCACCTGAAAAATCCTGGACTGCTGCTTGGCTTTTTCGACAACCTAGATTTGGCTATATCTCTCTCTATTCTACTCAGAATCTTTCTGTTCTTTTTCCTATCTCTTTATTTCCTGATTTTGCATCCTCCTATCATTTATTTACATTTTTTGCATTATTTTTAGTCCGTTAATCCGAAAATTGAAAAAAAAGAGGGGTTAGAGATAACCCGAATCCGGTCAGTTTCTAGTCAATTGAGTGTTTTATGTCATTTTCCTTTACATATATTCCACTTTGTCTAGTTCTAATTGTCTCTTTCACTTGTTTGTTTATCTAGTTGCATAGAAGATCAAGCACCCCACACATTGAGGACTCTTCTTCATCGGCCGGCCGAAGAAGAAGAAGCTTTAACCCACACTCTTCACGCTAAGGTACACACGGTCATTTTAATTTCATAAATTGGAACCCGCGGTTCTTGGCGACCACATTTCTTTCTTCTCACCCTCCTCTCACATGACCCGAACCGTCTCTTTGGTGATCGAGCGACGCCAAGGGATGAAAGTTCGGGGATCAATGTGAGTGTGGGACCGAGGTGAGAGTTGCTTTCCGTGTTTTTCTTTCTTTCTTTCTCATCCCCTCTTGAGGTGACGATCTAGATTCACGGACTTCCCTGAAAAGGAGAGGACCCTGTCGAATTTTCAGAGTCGACAGCTTTGTGGCGACCACGGTGGGACAAGCAATGTCTTCAACCATGAGTGCTTAGTGTTTTTGTGTGCAACTAGTTCTAGTTCTAGACCGGTTCCCAAGTGAGCTTTTCCTTCTTTCCGCCTTTCTTAACTTCATGCCATCTAGAAATTTCTGATTTCACGCATCTTTCATCAAATCTGAAGTGCCAAGTATGTCATTTAATTTTTGTCATTTTATTTAAACCGGTTCCCACGTGAACCACCCTTTTCCTTTTAAATCGGTTCCCGCGTGAACCAATCTCTTTCTTTACTTCGGTTCCCACGTGAACCAAACCACTTTCCTTCAGATCTATATCCACTTGGATCAGATCCTTATCCACCTTTAATTGGCCCCACGTGGCCTTCTTTCAATCATTCAAACCGGTTCCCACGTGAACCACCCTTCTTTACCCAAAATCGGTTCCCGCGTGAACCACCTTCACTTTTTACCCCGGTTCCCATGTGAACCAGCTTATTCTTACATCGGTCCCCGCATGGACCACCCTTTTGCTTGGCTATCAGATCTGAACCCTCTTCTTTCCATTACTTTTCACTATCTTCATTTGGCTCACATAAGAAACAAGGTTTAGATTCTAGTTTCTAGTTGCTTGTCTAGTTTCTAATTACTTTCCTTGTATCATTGCTTGTTTACTTAAGTTTAAGTTTTGCTTATTACTTGATTTATTACTTAATTGCATTCTCTGCTCCTTCTCTCTACCTCCTTTTTTTACACTTTTTTGAGGCGGGAGCTCACTCTCCCATTTACCCCGCCTATCCAAAACACCTTCTTGGTGGATTCTGACCTCTCTTCTGGGATATTCCTTCCTAGTTGACTTGGTTGTCTTTCATCAAGGCCTCCGTAATTCCTCATAGGTGGAGTATTCCTCTTCACGATCGGGTTGGTTGTACCACTCCCCAAAACCTGAAGCATCCTATGTTACCTACGCGTTGTGAGATTGTGTGAAACCTAGGTCATTGGAGATTGGAGTTAGGATCCTAACCCATTTGTTGAGAGAACAATTCTTAAGAAATCCATAAACCTAAGGTTTAATCAAAATCATTGCGTAATTTTGCTTTCAAGTCTTTGCATCACTTGCTTGTCAAACAAAAATTCAAACCCTTAACATTTTGCAAGATACTAAAAAAACCAGAAAGAGTTCTTTGTTGCTTTGCCCACTTGTTTGTTTTACTTTCTGCTTCAAGTTGAAAGGTGACAATGCAATTAAGGTCTGGAACGCACGTTGAATGGCAAAAGAAGCAGAACATCGAGAGCACGAGATGGGTCACCAACCAATTCCATCAGATGGTCTTGTTAATCCATTGTTTGAGTCAGAAGCGCAAGAGATCCCTCATCCATCTGCTCCTCGTGATGTTGAACAACTCTTTTGGGAGTTATCTCTCTATACCGATCCAGAAACCTACGCCCACATACAATCCATGGTAAAGGGCAAAATTGCCTCAGATCAGGCTGAAGCCAACCAAGTTGCTTCATCTCCTTGTCCTCTAGTTCGACCACCACTCATTCAATCACCCTTTGTTCAACCACCTATTGTTCAACAATCTATGATTTAACCATCATTAGCACAACAATCTGTAGTTCAACCATATGTAGTTCAACCATCTATAGTTCAACCATCTGTGGTTCAACCATCATTTGTTCAACCATATTATTTCAATCATGTTGCTCTCCTGGCCCATCAAGTCATGGGACAATCTTCAGTAAATTTGCCAAGTCATGCTCCTCAATTCCAAAATCATGTCTCTAACCATATACCCCCACCAGTAAACCAAGAACCTGCTCTTACCTAGGCAATCATGGATCAGCTCACCCAGATGAATGAACGTTATGAAGAGTTGAGATGTCGCCTGGACTCCAAGTCAGTTCCTGATATCTCTATTCCTTCTTTGCTAGTTCTCCATTTGCCACCTTCTGAGCTACCAGTTTATCGCCGCTACAATGGTACTGGCAATCCTTTTCTTCATCTTAAAGATTTTCTCTATGAATCCTCATTCTGGAAAAATGATCGTAGGGTTCTTGCCTTCTTGTTCCGTCGATCACTAGAAGGGTCTGCAATGGAATGGTTCTACTCGCTCGACTCCTTTGAGGCAGGAGACTTCGATATCCTAAAGACAAAATTTTTGCAAAGATACTGAGACCGGGTGGCACCATCATGCTCCATCACGGATTTGATTGCTGAGAAGATAAAGCCCGAAGAGGACTTCGTAAAGTTCGCTGATCGCTGGAGGGGAATGGCAGAAAAACTGACATATGTTATTTCTGAAGGGGAACAAGTAAAGATGCTTATCGGCAACACTACACCTGCCTTGAGGAATGTCTTGATTATGCACCGTCCTACCACAATGAATGAACTCTTTGACAGTGCCCGATACTTGCAAGCCCACTTCAAAGATGCCACCATGATAAACCCTTTTGATCCCAAACCTAGAAACTTCAGGAAAACCCCCTCTACACCAGTTGGGCCTACAACTGAGGGAGTGGTCAACAAAGAAGCTATAAATATTGTGGGGAACCAGGGAGGGAACTGTCAAAACCAGTTCAGAAACCCGCCACAGAACCTTTCCTATTACCCCCCTCAACAACAAGCTAGGCCACCACAACCACGACAACCACAATAACCCCTCAGCCAGTAGCACAACCCCAACAACCTCATCAACCTACCTACAATAGGGCACCACCACCACCCAATCAGGCACCAAGAAGGGGAGGTCCTAGGAGAGAGAACTACCAACAACTCCCTTACTCCTTGACCGACATCTTCAATGTACTCATGGCGGAAAAACAGTTGGAATTGCCTAATGAAAGAGAGGTTTGGCCAGCAAACACAGATATGTCCCGATACTGTGCTTACCACCGAAGTCCTGGTCACACCGTAGAAGTGTGTTTTCAATTTAAGGATTACATCCACGATCTGAATGACCAAGGCAGCATTGATTGGGCTCAAATGGGGGAATGCATATAGGCTATGAAGGCTAGGCAGCAATAGCGACAGCGTCTACCGGTTCAACCTCAACAACAACCTGGATTGGGGATTGTCCAGAATATGCTCCCATTACATGCTCCCGCTCCAGCACCAGCACCAACATATCCAAACCCAGGAATTGGTCTAGTAAACTCCATTGTCCAGGGAGACGCCAACCGTGCTCAAGGTTGGCAACTAGAAAACCAAAATGCAACCATGCCTGTCAACCCAGCTAGGCCTCCTACTAGGAACCCGCTTAGACAAATAATCCGTGCACCTTCTACTCCACAACCACCACCAAGCTCAATAACCCAACCACTGGCCGCCACTTTTTCTCATCGACTTATCATTAGGCCAGACCCCACCTTAACTACACCTCCTTCAACCATTGCTACACACCGGCCCTTGCTCATCTGATCACCACAATCACCACCAAACCTGAACCCCCAGCCTCTGAGTTGTGTCACTCCAAAACCTCAACCTATCATACCACCAACCTCACAACCTACCACATTACCAACACCTTCATTAAACCTATCAACCACTCCTGCTCCCCGGCCTCTTCTTATCAGGCCACTAGTATCCCCATCACTACCACCTCCAAATCCTACCCCTCTATCAACTAACCCAATCATCCCAGAACCACCAATCCCATTGCCTACCATACATGCATCTACACCACCTGTTCCACCACAGCCCACCCCAGTTAACCCATCACCTCTACCCGACCGCCAAATAGCCCCAGTGCTTCGGAGTAGAAGGATGTTCCAGTGGCTCTTTCCCCAAGCCTATACTCAACCGCAGGATCCAGTGGAGGAGGAACAAGTGGAAGAACCATTGCCAGGCACGGCCTATGATTTATTAAAGCATTTAGATAAGACACCGGCCCATATTTCCATACTTAAGTTGATCAAAAGATCAAAGGTGCACCAGGAGATTCTACAGTAGTATTTGCAAAGGGTCATGGTGAGTGAAGATCTCCCACCTCAGAAGATCATTACAGTGTTAGCCCCTAGAAGTGAGCACCCAACACTCATTTTCTCTCAGGAGGAATTAGCAGATCTAGAGGTTAGGAGATATGCTTTGCATGTGGCTGTTATTATCTGCAATGTCGAAGTAAAATCATGTTTGGTTGACACTGGAGCTTCTATCAACATTATGCCGCCAGAAACTTTGCAGTTGTGCGGTATTTCTAACCAAGAAATTAAGCCATCTTGTGCCATGGTGATGGCCTATGACAACTCAAAGAAGTCAGCACGTGGGGTGGTCACTTTAGAAGTCAAACTTGGACCATGTACAGTCACAATGGATTTTCATGTTCTAGAATTGGATCCAACTTTTCGGGCTATACTTGGGAGGCCATACTTGGAAGCCATAGGAGCCGTGGCTTCAACAAACCACCAATGCATAACGTTTCTCTTTAAAGGACAAGTGGTCAAGGTGACTAGCATGCCTATAAAGGACGAGATGAATGCTACTACTTTGACATCACCCCTAGGTCTGTCAATACAGCCCTTGATCTCAGTGGGAGATTTGCCAAAAGTCAGATGCATGACCGCTTCTCCACCTGACATAGTGGGATAGCGGATAATGATGAAACTGGGCTATCAGCCTGGAAAAGGTTTAGGCAAGGAACTTCAAGAGATCACTCAGCCGATTCAAACTGTGAAAAGGCCACACAGGCAGGGGTTGGGATACGAAGAGGATTCTATCCCAAGGAGGGTCTTCCAGCCAGGATATGCAATGGGACTCCACACCTTCTTTATCAAAGGGGAGACCATGATGATGGCTGAAGATGACAAGAGTTCCATGATGGCTATCAAGAGAAGGAAAGCTCCAGATGAAGAAGAAGAGGACTTGGAAGACCTGTGCTTATCTTTGACTCGTTTGTTCTCAAGTGGGGAAGAGCACCAGGAACCACTCAAGGGCAGACCAATCTTCGATCATCTAGTTGAGCATATCACCCAAGTCAGAGCAGATGAGTCAAAGATAAGCACAGGTCTTCCAAGTCTTCTTCTTCTTCATCTGGTTCAAGTGGGGAAGAGCACCAGGAACCACTCAAGGGCAGACCAATCTTCGATCATCTAGTTGAGCATATCACCCAAGTCAGAACCATTCCGCGAGGCCCAAATACAACAATCCCATGTTTGAACCTCGTACCATTGTTTCTAGATCTTTTGGATGGGCTTCTGAGCCCACTTACCCACCTCGGGCCCATGTGCCCTCTTCAGCCTTCCATTCTCACTGGGCCTTCTTGCCCATTTACTTCCCTCATCAACTTCAGAACTGAGGGTTCTTTCCAACATGGGCTCACCTGCCCATCCATTTTTAAAATCGGGTCCACGTACCCGTTTACTCTTTTCATCAGTTTTGGACCCATGTGTCCACTTTCTATTACTATTGGGCCCACGAGCCCCTTTTTCCCTTTTATCCTTAAGTTTTTCTTTCTGTTAATTCCGTCAACTTCTAGCAAGCCTCATATCACTCAGGCTCAGTCTGTTTTCTTATTAGAAAATTCCAAAAAAAATGTCTTCTTGGAAACTCACATTTCCATTGATGAGACGTCTCTACTCATCCCAGAGGGCACTCCCAATCAGGGATCCCTCTTTTCTGAATCATTGATCGATTTAATCGATCCTCCCTCCACTGTAAATACCTCCTTTCTAGCTTTATCTTTAGTAGGTCAGGTTAGATTAGGACATAGGAAAGTTAGGGGTAAACGAGTTCCAAATAGGTATCTGCAACAGTTGGCACATAAATGCGTAAAGTGTTCAAGGCTACCAAACTTTTTAGAGAATACCATCCAGCTAGATGAAATCCGATATGAGGATGAGCATAACATAGATCATACTTTGAGAGCATATGAGGTAGTATCAGAGAAGGATCCTGAATCTGAGGATGAAATCGAGGACTTGGCTGATGCATATGCATCTCGACTTAGAAGATTTGAGGAACCATCAGCCACAGGGAATGAACCAACCAAGAAACTGAATTTAGGAACCCTGGACAATCCTAATACTATCCTCATCATTGCAAACCTCACTCCCTCACAAGAAAAACATTTGATCAAAGTGTTGGAAGAATATAAGGACACGTTCGCATGGACGTATGAAGATATGCTGGGATTAGATAATTCATTGGTTGAACATAGATTAACCTTGAAACCTGGAACTACCCTGGTTAAACAAAAGCTCAGGAGATTCCACTCTAATATTGCACTTAAAATGAAAGAAGAGGTCGACAAACTACACCAAGCAAAATTTATTAAAGTCGTCCTATATCCTCAATGGGTGGCTAACATAGTCCCTGTTATGAAGAAGGATGGACGGGTTCGGATTTGTATAGATTTCAGGGACTTGAACCGAGCGTGTCCTAAGGATGATTTTCCTTTACCTCATATCGATGTTTTGGTTGATAACATAGCTGGATTTGAAATGCTTTCATTCATGGATGGCTATTCTAGATACAATCAGATCAGGTTAGTTGAGGAGGACCAAGAGAAGACCTCGTTCACTACACCTTGGGGAACATATTGCTATGTTGTCATGCCCTTTGGGTTAAAGAATGCTGGTGCTACATATCAGAGGGCTATGATGGCTATCTTTCACGACATGATGCACACCCTTGTAGAGGTGTATGTGGATGATTTGGTTATCAAGTCCAAGAGTCGGGAAGATCATTCTGAAGTGCTAAGAAAAGATTTGCAATGAGCTAGAGAATACAAGCTGAAAATGAACCCTAAGAAGTGCACATTTGGAGTTTCATCAGGAAAACTACTACGGTTCATAGTAAGCAAAAGGGGCATAGAGATCGACCCAAACAAGGCCAAAGCAATCATTGGTATGCCTCTCCCGAAGAATATGAAAGAGCTTCGAGGATTGATTGGGAGGTTACAATTTATCCGCCGGTTTATCTCACAACATTCCAAAAGGTGTAAACCTTTCTATGAGTTAACCAAGGCGGGGGCCGAGTTTAAATGGGATTCGAAGTGCCGGGAGGCATTTGATGGGTTGAAAGCATACCTGGCAAGTCCCCCTGTACTTAGACCACCAATTCCCGACAAGCCCTTGGTCCTCTACATTTCGGTTCTTGAGAACTCTCTTGGGGCAGTCCTTGCACAAGTTGATGAAGAAGGAAAAGAACGAGCTACTTATTACTTGTCTAAGATGTTTGATGCTTGTGAGCTGAAGTACACTGTGGTAGAAAAGACCTGTGCTGCTCTTGTTTGGGTGGTTCAAAAACTCAAACATTATTTTCTTGCTTACCACGTCAAGCTCATTGCTCGTATCAATGCCATTAAATTTCTATTAGAGAAGACAGTCTTGACTGATCGGTTAGGGCGATGGCAGAGTTTCTTATCCCAATTTGATATCACTTATGTCCCACAGAAGGCAATCAAGGGCTATGCTATTGCTGAACACCTTGCCCATCATCCCATACCCATCTTTGACCCAGTCTGGTCAGAGTTCCCGAATGACAAACTAAAGTCAGTCCGATCTTCCAATCTATGGACATTATATTTTGACGGGGCTCTGAACTCTCATGGTAGAGGGATAGGTATTGTCCTTCTGTCACCTGAAGGTGTCACCATTCCACAGGCTTTTCAGCTTAACTTTCCAACAACCAACAACATAGCTGAGTATGAAGCCTTGCTGGCTAGGCTAGAGGCTGCTCATTTCCATGGTGCCACTGAACTGAGGGTGATAGGTGATAGTCAATTAATCCTACGCCAAGTCCTATCCAAGTACCGAACTTCCCATCCAAACCTCAAACCCTACCAGGAGCTCACCACCTGCTACATCAAGCTATTCTTCAAACTCACATTTGTCTATGTCCCCCGTTTTCAGAATATCCTCGCCGATGCCTTAGCTTCACTAGCTTCATCTCTATCTGTCCCGCTAGGCAGGCAAGTGCAAACTATCCACATATGTAAGAAGACAATTCCAACAATTGAGGATGGATGTTTTCTGAAGGTTAAGAAGAGGTTCAACAGAAAAGAATACTTGAAATATAAAGAAGAAATCTCCTTAATTGAGTTAGAAGAATTAGAAGAAGGTGAGAGACCTTGGTATGACGAGATTGCGAGGATTGCCAAGATCAGTCATGCCCGCCTGGATCAACTACCAAAGAAAAGAAGGCAATTAGAAGAGTATTCCAGAGGTATACAATCCCAGGAGGAGTGCTATACAAGAGAAGCCTAAGTGAAATCTTACTTAGGTGTCTTGATGAAGAAGAAGCTGAGTTGGTTCTGAAGGAAGCACATTCTGGAGTTTGTGGTGGTCATGTGAATGCCCAAGCCCTTGCTAAGAAAATCATCCGACAAGGGTATTATTGGCCAACTCTAGAAGAAGACTGCTCCATCTTTGTCCGGCACTGTCATTCATGTCAACTCCATGCCGACAAGATTCACTCTCTCGCATCTTCCTTTCATCCAATTCATGCCACATGGCCTTTCGCCAAGTGGGCTTTTGATATCATTGGCCCCTTGAGTGACCTCAACTCCGAAATGCGCTCAAAATCATTCATTCTGAGGGCAATGGAGTACTTCACAAAGTGGGCTAAAGCGAAAGCATTCGTGGAGATTAAAGCGTCAACAGTGTGCTCCTTCATCAAGTGCAACATCATTGCAAGGTTCGGGATCCCCAGCGACATCGTCACCGATAATGGGCCACAATTTCTTTCTCAAGATCTGCGTGATCTTTGCAACAGGTATCGCATTTCATTGCATCATTCATCACCATACTATCCTCAAGGCAATGGTCAAGCAGAAGCCACCAACAAAACCTTAATCAAAATCATCAAGAAATCTTGTAAGTCTAGCAAATTTGTCGACTGGCCTGATAAGCTTGTAGATGCTCTATGGGCTTATCGTACTTCTGTAAGGACTCCCACTAGACAAACCCCATATGCTTTGGCATATAGGATGGAAGCAGTGGTCCCCTACGAAGTATTACTTCCATCTCTCCGAGTTCAGCTCGACAGGGATATTCCTGTTGATGAGAGACGAGAATCTCTCCTTGCACATCTTGAACTCTTGGATGAAAGAAGGCTAGCCACCGCCGAGCATGCCCGGACCTATCAGAATAGACTTAAAATGTTTTATCAAAAGAGGGTGATCGAGAGAAAATTTGAGATCGGTGAGATGGTAGTCAAACGCATATTCATTAAGCCAGGGGGTCCCCGCTCCAAGTTGCAACCTAAGTGGGAAGGGCCTTTTATAATCACTGAAAAGTATCCAGGCAATGCATATGAATTGACTAATATAAGTGAAGAAAAATTGAATCATCCTTGGAATAGAGTTTACCTCAAAAAGTACTTTCCATAAAAATGGAGAAACCACTGGTATAATCTCAAGTGATCGATCCTAGGTTGTTTGTGAGAAGTTAAGGGTGGGTACCATCCTACACACACAACACTTCCTGATCCTAGAATCCAGACAACCCGATGTTGACTCCATAAATGGGTTCTGGATCTGCACCTCAAGAGAAGGTGAAATATAGATGGAATAGGGGAAAAGGGAGTGAATCGGAAAACACTCGAAAAGTGGTAAAAAAGTCCTCACCTCGGTCCCACACTCACATTGATCCCCGAACTTTAATCACACAGCGTCGCCCGAGCACTGGAGATAGTTCAGGTCATGTGGGAGGAGAGTGAGGAGGAGATGAACTTAGAACATGAATAAAAAGGTGGTCGCCAGGAGCCGCGGGCTCCGCTTTATGGAATATAAATCAAGATTAAGTTGAATTGACCGTGTGTACCTTAGTGCGAGAGATTGGGATGTGAGTTCAACCTTCTTCTTCTTTGGCCGGCCGATGAAGAAGAGTCTCCAACCGATGCTAGCTTGATGTACCTATGCAACTAGTAGATAAAGAAGACAAGAAAACAAGTGAAGGGAGGATTAGAACTGAATGAAGTGTGTTAACTGTAAAAACAATAACACAAAATGGCAATTGGAAACAAACTCACCGGATTCGGGGTTAGCCCTAACCCCTTTCTTTGGTTTTTTATGATGTATAAAATGATGAAAGATTGAATAAAAATGATACTTAAATATGAACTAAATTATTTGAATGAAGAGTTAGCAAAGAGAATATGAATGGTTAAAGACAACACAACCCAGGCAAAGTGGCAACCGGGTTGAACAGATTCAACGTAAACTGCAGAGCTCTGATGCAGAGACCGTAACGAACATCACCAATGTCAGAATAAAGTGATGTTTGTTTAAAAATGAATAGGACTCACCGAGGGTGGTTTGATATGAAGACAATTTTTCTTGAATTTTATGATAAGTAATCTGAATTTACCTGATAACCGGATCTTGGACAGTGAAGTTATGGAAACTCCCAGAACAATGTCGATGTAGGACGTGCTATGGGCACCACATATATCTGAATTTAATGATTCTTATTTTAAATAAAATAGGACTCACCAGGAAACAATTTTTATGAAGGATGTATAGGCTGAATCCACCATTAAATGTACTGAAATTGACTGAGAAGATGATGACTTAAAAGAGAAGACTTCGGATCTGTCTGTGCAGTGCCGGTGTTGAAGCCGTAACAAGCTGAGGGAATGCCATAATTGATCTCTGTTTGTTTGAGATGAAATATATCTTGATGAAACACACTTCATATGAAGAAAGTCATGCCGGAAAATGACTATAAAGATCTGTAGAAGCCGATGATCAGCAGTGCATCATGTCGGAGCATAGACTGGCTTCTTTCTCAATTCGGGACGATCTCCGGGCACCGGGACGAAGAGAGGACAATTTGTGGAGGTTGGGACAAACCTAGGGTAGCTGGAATACAAGGATAAAAGTGCTAGAGGATGGGTATGCCCTTCTTAGGTCGATCATATGAGTCTCCCTTTATAGGGAATGAAAAATAGATCAAAAAATAGCAAGTTTTGATACATCCGACCATAGGTTAGATTTCCTCCATTTAATGTTGCTAATTTGCATCCTGAGGCATCTAGAAACTTACCTAAATGATTTAGAGAGATTGGAAACCGTGTATCACCTTCCCCATGTTCAAAATATGTCTCCACTTGAAGAGGAAACAAATCTGGTCCAAAAATAGCAAGTCTTGATATACAAGACAACAAGTTGGATTGCCATCATTTGATGATGCTAATTTCGACCATGAAGCTTTCAGATACTTTACCAAGTAATATGGAGGAGGAAAAAGGAAGGTAAGGTCATGAATTTGTCAGATATGTGACCAATGGGCTGGGCTTGCATGCAATTGGGCTTGATCGGTGCTGCGTGCGGACAGAACTGCGCATCTGACTTCCAAAGGGCACTGCGGACAAATGGGAGATCAGAATTGAATGCCGTTTATTGAAATGGAAAGATAAATCAGAGAAAAAGATTATTCATGTTGAATACTTTTTCATTATACTTCCATATAATCCTTTGAAAAATTTCCAAATAGAGGATATGCTGGGAAAAGCATAATCTGGCACACCACCAAGAGTCTCTTGTTCGGCAAACACAGATTTGATTAGAAATTAGCAAATCATCCTAATATTTTAAATAAGCACCTCGGCTCATCCAAAAGGGTGGTTCATCATGATTTTGATGGTCTAAAAGAGATGCTACCAATATAATAATGGTTTAGCTCTAAATAAGGCCAAATTGGCGTGTCTACACCCGACACTTGCGAAAGGCAAGGCAAAAATCTAGAAATGGAAGGAGTACCCTTACCTTATTCTCTTCTACTCAGTCCAAGATAGGGAGATAAGATTAGAGAGGGTAGTATCGAAAACACTCACCACCCTAGTAGGAGGCTGTCTCAGAGGGTGCAAAAGGGTGCCAAAAGATGGGCAATGAACCCCTCAGGTTAGAAAAAAGAAAAAAGGTCAACCTGTCTGAATGAGTACCCAAAATGATAGTCAAGGCAAAAGGCACTAAAAGATGGGCAATGTCCCCACGGGTCAAAAACCTGTCTAAATATGTGCCACATAGAAAAGAGCAAAAAAAATAAGAGAGACCCAAAGAGGCCGAACCCCAACGGGCAATTTGAGTGAGAGTAGAGAAATCCCTCTCAACATCTTCAAACCCTATCAAGGACTTTCTCTATACTCTTCCTCTTTAAACCCCTTGGGTAGGGTAAAATGACTAAATCCAGGTGGAATCCAAGCCAATCAAAGGAAGAAGGTTAGAAGGATTCTAGGTAGGGAACTTTATTTTACACGTGGCATCTACCACTTGAGTCTTAACAAACCCCAAAGACCGATGAATTGTCTCAAATACCAGTATTTTCCCCATAAAAATGAATATTTCAAAATCCAAAAAAATGAATATTTTAAAAATATAAAAAAATGAATATTTTAAAAATCCAAAAAAATGCATATTCAAAAGATCCAAAAAATTGCATATTTAAAAAATCCAAAAAAAAATTGAATACTTTTGAAAATCCAAAAAAATGAATATTTCTAAGAAAATCCAAAAAAAATGCTCAATTATGATCATTGCCATAGTTCAATCTATGTTTATTTGACTGTCAATCATATTTCCATTCCTGTATTGCATATCATTTTTTGCTTTAATTACCTTGTTAAGAAGGCTCTTTCCTTTGACCTAAGTCGAAGTTGACCATAATGGGCAAAGGGATGAGTCATGGTGAAGATCTAATCCTCTTTTATCAAGTGTTTCAGGCATTTCAATGCAGGAGAGGAGAGGATTCACACCACGGAAGGTAAGTTCTCTCAACCCTTACCCCTATTTCATTTCAGTCATTTGTTTTATTCTACCTTATTAATAAGGCTCCTCCCTTTGACTCAAAATCAAACGATATACAGGCAAAGGGATGAGTCATGATGAAAATTTAATCATCTTTGTTAAGTGTTTTCAGGAGCTGAAGAAGCAAAAAGAGAATGGCTATTAGGCAACCTTTGATGTCCTAATAGGTGAATTGGTGAGATCAGTGTTCCCCAAGGAAAGTCATGCCAACCCTGTGGCGAAAAGAGAAAAAGCACCACCCAGCTGAACATTATCGTGGTGCTATATTCTGTCAGAAGGCAAGACAAGGATGGACCAGAGATGCTGATGAATCAGGCGGATGATGCAAGTTGATAGACCACGCCTGAAGACTTCATTCAAATCCTCAGTTTCTCATCTATCTCACATCATCACCAACATTTCATTTTGCACTTCACATCACTCCTACCATTTGTCATTTAGTTATGTTAGGTCCATTTGATACGTATTATATACATTAATGTTGAAGACCTTGAGAGTGAAAATGACTGGGCACGAGGTCCCCTTCAACAAAATCTACGACGGCTTGGTCATTTCTTCACACTCATGGATAAGCCAAAATTGAACATTGGAGGGACGATGGTTCCTAATCAGGTGTCTTGACCTCCAATAGACAATCTATATCTTCAACTATTTTCTACATAATTTTCTATGTTTTAATATTCATCTCCTTTTCATTCTTCATCATTACCAATGTTATCCCTTCATGTTTTATTCTGTCTTTTATTTTATCCCACCATGTTTTATTCTTTCCTTTCTTTTTATCCCACTGTGTCTTTTATTTTATCCCACCGTGGCAATTGTCATGCCATTGTTTCTTTTGTCCCTTCATTCTATGTTAGTCCCACCATTATCTTTCAATCCCACTATGGCTTAAGTCTATTTTGTCATTTTCTGAATACTCGGTTTTTTTTTCCAGATCATGATTCACGATTTCACGATACCCGAGCAATTTTGTTATGCTTAAACGAACCCTTTTAGAATTTGAGATTATTCCACTCAGAATTAAACTGAGTATTTTGGTGAAACTTGAATGAACTTGAGATTCCAAATATGATGGATTGATATTCTTTTCATTTTAAATTCAATTTCTCTTTTAAAACTTTAGCCCATCACAGTATAAGAACACTGCAAAGTTCGGGTTGCTGACTGATGATGAACCTACGAATTCGAGGACTCCTCACCACGCTGAGGGTTGGCTACATCCTACATCCTTTATCCTTTATTTTAGTCTCTCGTGCCAATGACATGTCTTTTACCAGTCAATTATATGAGGTTTTGATATAACATGAAAGTGATCTAGAATACTCATCGAGATTCATTTTGCTAGATTGGGTAGATAAGCATGTCTATATCTACACCTTGATGCCACCTTTTTAGTCCATCATCATTCTATTCCTCTATGTTCATCTACACTCACTTGCATTCCATTACAGTTCACTTATAATCACTACGCTTCATTACATGCCATTCCCTTACAAAGCCGACATCAAGGCGAGGCAAGCTGTAGACAAGCCAAATTCACCTAATTCAGAGCATAAAACTCATGCTTTATAGGGTAACATGTATGATTGACCTTATAATGATGCCGGGTCTTTTTAAGTTGATTTGGAGCTTCGCCGAATGAAATCGGATGTTTTCCGAAGTTTTCCGCAAAAAGCCGTAATTTCGAGCGAAAGCCACACGTAAATCGTGTAAACACGGAAATTGGCTAAATGACCAATGCCTAATGATCATGCATTTAAGGTTATGGTCAGATTTACACTCCAGACAAGTTTTGTTGCATACCGTGCCTTTCCGGTTTGCCGTCGGAGTCATTTTGACCATTATCGGATCTTCTGTTCACTTACCTAACTTACAGAAAAATTTCTGAAGTTTTGGAGGGTTTTATGGATGATCTAATGCTATGGAAATATTCTTCGCCCTATTATCTTTCCAATACAACAAACGGTGTCGAATTCCGAGTTCGGGAGTGTTCGCAATGGCTTCCGGAAGAAGGACGCGCAAAAATTGTACCATGCGCCCGGGTCCCTGGTAACATGCACCCGGAACTCAGTGCACATGCCCATGCTCCCTACCATTGAGGCACATGACCTCGTGCCCTCACTTGAGGGCACATGCGCCCTACCCTTGAGGCACGAGGGAACCAGTTTTTCACCGGGACTCTACCGCTGAACGGATCAACCGGATAAGACCGAATTTTTCGGAAAAGATAAGATGCGCCCCTTAGTGGGGCACATGCGCCCTGCACCAGGGCGCATGCGCCCTGGGGTAGGGTGCAATGTGCCCTATTTTCTAGCCTTGATGAGACTGTTCGTTCTCCTATAAATAAACTCTGATTCCGGTCATTCTAGAGGCATGAGCACGACCCCCCAGGCATCTCAAGACATCCAAGCTCCCTCCTACATAGATTTTGTGATTTTTAGAGAGAGAATTTCGAGTTTTTACAGAGAGAAAATTCGTTTCAAGAGAGAGGAAGGCTGTTCTACAGATGATCTGTCAGGTCTCTCTTCTTAGGCCTCTATAGCAGTGTGTGGACGTCTTCTGCCCGAGTTTTCTTCATCAAAGTTCTTCCTCTCCAAGTCTTCTTGAGTTTACAATTGACAGAACTTGATTCTGAGGTTGGGGCTGATCGTGACCAGCGCAGAAGCAAAGTCGCGCCTGGCAGATCCTGGACTGCTGCTTGGCTTTTTTGACAACCCAGATTTGGCCATATCTTTCTCTATTCTTATCAGAATCTTTCTGTTTTTCTTCCTATCTCTTTATTTAGTGATTCTCTATCCTCCTATCATTTTTTTACATTTTTTGCATTATTTTTAGTCTGTTAATCCGAAAATAGAAAAAGAGGGGTTAGAGATAACCCGAATCCAGTCAGTTTCTAGTCAATTGTGTGTTTCATGTTATTTTATTTACATATACTCCACTTTGTCTAGTTCTAATTATCTTTTCACTTGTTTTTTTTTAGTTGCACAGAAGATCAAGCACTCACCACGTTGAGGACTCTTCTTCATCGTCCGGCCGAAGAAGGAGAAGCTTTAACCCACACTCTTCATGCTAAGGTACACACGGTCAATCTTTATTTCATAAGTCGGAACCTGCGGTTCCTAGCGACCACATGTCTTAATTTTATTCTTCTCACCCTCCTCCCACATGACCCAAACCATCTCTTTGGTGATCGAGCGATGCCAAGGGATGAAACTTTGGGGATCAATGTGAGTGTGGGACCGAGGTGAGAGTTGCTTTCCATGCTTTCTTCGTTCTTTATCATCCCCTCTTGAGGTGACGATCTAGATTCACTGACTTCCCTGAAAAGGAGAGGACCTCGTCGAATTTTCAGAGTCAACAGCTTTGTGGTGACCACGGTGGTCCTCTCCTTTTCTGAGAAGTCCATGAATCCAGATCATCACCTCAAGAGGGGATGAGAAAGAAAGAAAGAAAAACACGGAAAGCAACTCTCACCTCGGTCCCACACTCACATTGATCCCCGAACTTTCATCCCTTGGCATCACTCGATCACCAAAGAGACGGTTCGGGTCATGTGGGAGGAGGGTGATAAGAAAGAAATGTGGTCTCCAGGAACCGTGGGTTCCGATTTATGAAATAAAATTGACCGTGTGTACCTTAGCGTGAAGAGTGTGGGTTAAAGCTTCTCCTTCTTCGGCCGGCCGATGAAGAAGAGTCCTCAACGTGTGGGTGCTTGATCTTCTATGCAACTAGACAAACAAACAAGTGAAAGAGACAATTAGAACTAGAAAAAGTGGAGTATATGTAAAGGAAAATGACATAAAACACTCAATTGACTAGAAACTGACCGGATTCGGGTTATCTCTAACCCCTCTTTTTTCCTATTTTCGGATTAACAGACTGAAAATAGGGCACATTGCACCCTACCCCAAGGTGCATGCGCCCTGGTGCAGGGCGTATGCGCCCCACTGAGGGGCGCATGTGCCCCTTGGAAGGGGCGCATCTTATCTTTTCCAAAAAATTCGGTCTTATCCGGTCGATCTGTTCAGTGGTAGAGTCCCAGTGAAAAACTGGTTCCCTCATGCCTCAAGGGTAGGGCGCATGTGCCCTCAAGTGAGGGCACGAGGTCAAGTGCCTCAATGGTAGGGCGCATGGGCACGTGCCCTAGGTTCCGGGCCCATGTGACCTGTAGACACGCCAAATTGGCCTGATTCGGAGCCCCAGACTCTTATTCCATAGGCGATATTCTTATTTGACCATTACCTAATTTAGATTACCTCGTGGACATGAGCTAAGGACATGGGTTGAGCCCCTCGCAAGTTGAGAATGGACCAATGATTTCCGGAATATTGCCGTAACCTTCAAGCGAGAGCCGTGCGTGAACTGTAAAAACACGAAGCCTGCTCGATGACTGACCTTGAATGGTCCATATTTGAAGGTCTCGGGAGTCCCGCATGTGTTCCGTAACATTCAGGGTTTTCGAGAAGTCATTTCGATAGGCGTCGGTCAATGACGACTTTCGTTACGGCTTTTTCAATCTGTACTGACACGGCTATCTCGGACCATGCGTTAGGCCTTTTCGGTCATCACCGGGTCTTTTCGGGTCATCCGGGTCGATTCTAGCCAAATATTTTCATCAATCATGGCCATACGTCCGGTTCGGTCAATTTTAGGGTTTCGCGGCTTTTAAGGCTTTCGATTCACGTTTACCGGGTTAATCTCAGATTTTTCGATGACATCAGGTTTTTCGATCGTACTAGACTTGTTCGGTCATCATTTTAAGTCATCCCGAGTTGACCCGAGATTTCTCGACCGGAACCGTGCTCCTTCAGATCTTCGCCCTGGGTTTCGGCTTTCCACGAGGGGGTAAACTAGTAGAAAGCCCCATGCAAATGTCTCGAGAGTCATGCTGGCTGGTTTACCGACTTGAGGAGGTGCGGTTGAAGGCCCACTTTCCAACGCAACAAACGGGAGCCGAATCGAACATCCCTTTTGCAAGATACGGCTCGCGGAACACGCGCGCAGGAGATAGAGTGTACCGCCCCCCCACTCCGCTTGAAAGGGGAGGGCGCGCCCTGCGCGCCCTCAACCCGGGGGCACGCCCTGTGCACCCTCAAACCGGGGGCACGTCCTGCATGCCCCCGGTTCCTTTGAAAAGAGGGGGTGCGGTCAGTTTTTTTAAATCGCAAATTACCCCGATTAGCACCTTCTAAACCTGATTTTTGGAAGGTTTCCGGCACTGATTTTCAATTATTTGTACCGCGCCTCCGGTTCGGGGGTGCATTATGTATGTCAAGTCGATTTTTAGCAATTTCCGGAAGATTCCGTCGATTTTTAGCAGTGAGACACGTAACGCGCTCCCGCTTCCTTTGAAACAGGGGGGCGCACAGACCGCTCCCCCGAAGTGGGGGCACGCCCTGCGCGCCCTTGGTTTGAGGGCACACCCTCGTCCCCTTCGAAAAGCGGGGGCGCGGTCGGTCCAGTTTTTAAATTTTGCACCGGCTTCCTTCCCCTATAAATTGAGGGCCATTCTCAACGACCCAAGGTTAATCCCCCTGCCTAGCTTGTCCAGAGGTCGTCCAAGCTCTTCTCCAAAGCTGTCCTGATGTCCAAAGGCGATCCGAAGTCTAGAGATCGATCCCGAGGTGAAGGAGAAGGCTCGATCCGGGTGTTCTGCATCAGCCAATTTCATCGACTTATGTAGAAAATCTGAGACTCCTTCTGCAAAAGTATTCAACATAGAACATGTTCATATCTTCATTCTCTTTCATATCCAACTGACAGCACTCAATTCCGACTTGCCGTTTGTTCGTCGCGATTGTTACATTGAGGGCGCGCATCCAGGTTCTATTTTATATATCCGCCCACTTTCATAATTTTTAAAGACTTATACAGGAGGATTTAGGAGAAATAATAAACATAGGAACTCTTCCTCTCTAAGTCCTCTGTCTACTCCAACAAACGGTACTTGATTCTGACATCGGGGTCGTCCGTAGAATCCTCTGCACCAAAGTTGCGCCAGAAGGATGCAAAGGCTACCCGAACCGGCCTTCTTCAACCAACTCGGCTTCAACTCAAGCCGATCCATTCCATAAGCTTTCTCAACTATATTAACTCAGTTTATTTATTGTTTTAAATCATCTTTTAGTTCATTTACATCATTTTTACATAATCAAAAAAATACACAAAAAAGGGGTTAGGACTCGCCCCAATCCGGTGAGTTCGATTCCAATTGCTTGTTTCTCATCTTCTTACTACAGTTACTACACTTCCCATAGTTCTAATTATTTTCTTCACTTGGTTTATTGTTCTAGTTGCATAGGTTGAACAAGATAGCATTGGTTGGAGACTCTTCTTCATCGGCCGGCCGAAGAAGAAGAAGGTTGAACCCATATCCCGATCTCCCACGCTAAGGTACACGGTCAATTCAACTCATCTCTTAATTTACATCCCATAAAGCGGAGCCCGTGGCTCCTGGAGACCACATTCTTTCATGTTTTAATTTCATCTCCTCCTCACTCTCCTCCCACATGACCCGAACCATCTCCGGTGCTCGAGCGACGCCGTGAGATGAAAGTTCGGGGATCAATGTGAGTGTGGGATCGAGGTGAGGACATTTTACCGCTTTCCGAGTGTTTTCAATTCACTCCCCCCCTTTTTCACCATCTTATATCTTTTACCTTCTTATCTTGAGGTGCCGATCTGGAACCTGTTTCCTGGAGTCGACATGACCAGGGACCCGGGTGCATGGGACAATTTTTGCGCATCCTTCTTCCGGAAGCCATTGCGAACACTCCCGAACTCGGAATTCGACGCTGTTTGTTGCGTTGGAAAGATAACAAGATGAATAAGCTTTATATAGCATTGGATCAGCCATCACACTCTCAAAAACTTCAGAATTTTGTATGGAAGTTAGGGCAGTGAACAGAAGATTTGATACAGGTCAAAATGACTCCGACGGCAAACCGGAAAGGCACGGTATGCAACAAAACTTGTCTGGAGTGTGAATATGACCATAAATTTAAATGTATGATCATTAGGAATTGGTCATTCAGCCAATTTCCATATTTACATGATTTACGTGTGGCTTTCGCTCGGAAATTATGGCTTTTTGCGGAAAACTTCAGAAAACATCCGATTTCGTTCGGCGAAGCTCCAAATCAACTTTAAATGACCCGGCATCATTCTAAGGTCAATCACACATGTTACCCTATAAAACACAAGTTTTGTGCTCTGAATTAGGCGAATTTGGCGTGTCTATAGCTTGCCTTGCCTTGATGTCGGCTTTGTAAGGGAGTGACATGTAGTGAAACAGAGTGATTCGGAGTGAACTGTAATGGAATGCAAGTGAGCGTAGATGAATGTAGCGGAAGGGAATGGTGATGGACAGAAAAGGTGGCATTAAGGTGTAGATATAGACACGCTTATCTACCCGATCCAGCAAAATGAATCTTTCTAAGTATTCTAGATCACTTTCATGTTCCATCAAAACCTCACATAATTGATTCGTAAAAGACATGCCATTGGCACGAGAGATTAAAATTAAAGGATAAAGGATGTAGGAGTCCTCGAATTCGTAGGTTAATCATCAGCCAGCAACCCGAACTTTGCGGTGTTCTTGTACTGTGATGGGCTAAAGTTTAAAAGAGAAATTGATCTTAAAATGAAAAGAATACCAATCCATCATATTTGGAATCTCAAGTTCATTCAAGTTTCACCAAATTACTCAGTTTAATTTTGAGTGGAATAATCTCAAATTCTAAAAGGGTTCATTTAACCATGTTGCTCCCCTGACCCACCAAGTCATGGGACAATCTTCAATGAATTTGCCAAGTCATGCTCCTCAATTCCAGAACCAATTCTCTAACCACATACCCCCACCAGTAAACAAAGAACCTGCTCTCACCTAGGCAATCATGGATCAGCTCACCCAGATGATTGAACGCTATGAAGAGCTGAGATGTCGCCTGGACTCCAAATCAGTTCCTTTGATCTCTATTCCTTCTTTTCCAGTTCTCCACCTGCCACCTTCTGAGCTACCAGTTTATCGCCGCTACAATGGTACTGGCAATACCTTTCTTTATCTTAAAGATTTTATATATGAATCCTCATTCTGGAAAAATGATCGTAGGGTTCTTGCCTTCTTGTTCCGTCGATCACTAGAAGGGTCTGCATTGGAATGGTTCTACTCGCTCGACTCCTTTGAGGCAGGAGACTTCGATATTGTCAAGACCAATTTTTTGCAAAGATACATAGACCGGGTGGCACCATCATGCTCCATTACGGATTTGATTGCTGAGAAGATGAAGCCTGAGGAGGACTTCATAAAGTTTGCTGATCGCTGGAGGGGAATGGCAGAGAAATTGACAGATGTGATTTCTGAAGGGGAACAAGTAAAGATGCTTATTGGAAACACTACACCTGCCTTGAGGAATGTATTGATTATGCACCATGCTACCACCATGAATGAACTCTATGACAGTGCCCGATATTTGCAAGCCCACTTCAAAGATGCCACCATGATAAATCCTTTTGATCCCAAACCTTGAAACTTCAGGAAAATCACCTCTGCACCAGCTGGTCCTACAACCGAAGGAGTGGATAACAACGAAACTATAAACATTGTGGGGAACCAGGGAGGGAAACGTCAAAACTAGTTCAAAAACCCACCACAGAACCTTTCCTATTACCCCCTGCAGCAACAGGTTAGGCCACCACAACCACGACAACCACAACAACCCCCTCAACCAGTAGCCCAACCCCAGCAACCTCGTCAACCTACCTACAATAGGGCACCGACACCACCCAATCAGGCACCAAGAAGGGGAGGTCCTAAGAGAGAGAACTACCAACAACTCCCTTACTCCTTGTCCGACATCTTCAATGTACTCATGGTGAAAAACAGTTGGAATTGCCCAAAGAAAGAGAGGTTTGGCCAGCAAATGTAGATGTGTCCCGATACTATGCTTACCACCAGTGTCCTGGTCACACCGTAGAAGTGTGATTTCAATTCAAGGATTACATCCACGATCTGAATGACCAAAGCAGCATTGATTGGGCCCAAATGGGGGAATGCATACAAGCTATGAAGGCTAGGCAACAGCAGTGGCAGCATCCACCAGCTCAACCTTAACAATAACCCAGCTTGGGGATTGTTCAGAATCTGCTCCCATTACATGCTCCCGCTCCAGCACCGACACCAGCACATCCAAACCCAGGAATTAGTCTAGTACACTCCATTGTCTAGGGAGATGCCAACCGTGCTCAAGGTTGGCAACTAGAAAACCAAAATGCAACCATGCCTGTCAACCCAGCTAGGCCTCCTACTAGGAACCCACTTAGACAAATAATCCGTGCACCTTCTACTCCACAACCACCACCAAGCTCAATAACCCAACCACTGGCCGCCACTTCTTCTCGCCGACTTATCATTAGGCCAACCCCCGCCTTAACTACACCTCCTTCAACCATTGCTACACACCGGCCCTTGCTCATCCGACCACCACAATCATCACCAAACCTAAACCCCCAGCCTATGAGCCCTGTCACTCCAAAACCTCAATCTATCATACCACCAACCCCACAACCTACCACATTACCAACACCTTCATTAAACCCATCAACCACTCCTGCACCCCGGCCTCTTCTTATCAGGCCACTAGTATCCCCATCACTACCACCTCCAAATCCTACCCCTCTATTAACTAACCCAATCATCCCAGAACCACCAATCCCATTGTCTACCATACATGCACCTACACCACCTGTTCCACCACAGCCTACCCCAGTTAACCCATCACCTCTACCCAACCACCAAATAGCCCCGGTGCTTCGGAGTGGAAGGATGTTCCAGCGGCTCTTTCCCCAAGCCGGTACTCAACCGCAGGATCCAGTGGAGGAGGAACAAGTGGAAGAACCATTGCCGGGCACAGCGTATGATTTATTGAAGCATTTGGATAAGACACCGGTCCGTATTTCCATACTTGAGTTGATCAAAAGATCAAAGGTGCACCAGGAGATTCTACAGCAGTATTTGCAAAGGGTCATGGTGAGTGAAGATATCCCACCTGAGAAGATCACTACAGTGTTAGCCCCTAGAAGTGAGCACCCAACACTCACTTTCTCTCAGGAGGAATTAGCAGATCCAGAGGTTAGGAGATATGCTTTGCATGTGGCTGTTATCATCTGCAATGTCAAAGTCAAATCATGTTTGGTTGACACTGGAGCTTCTATCAACGTTATGCCGCTAGAAACTTTGCAGTTGTGCAGCATTTCAGAGCAAGAAATCATGCCATCCTGTGCCATGGTAAAGGCCTACGACAACTCCAAGAGGTCAACACGTGGGGTGGTCACTTTAGAAGTCAAACTTGGACCAAGTACGGTCACAACGGGTTTTCACGTTCTAGAATTGGATCCAACTTTTTGGGCTATACTTGGGAGGCCATACTTGGAGGCAATGGGAGCTGTGGCTTCAACAAATCATCAGTGCATAAAGTTTCCCTTTAAAGGACAAGTGGTCAAGGTGACTAGCATGCCTGTAAGGGACGTGCTAAATGATGCTTCTTTGCCCTTAGGACTGTCAATACAGCCCCAGATCTCAGTGGGAGAATTGCCAAAAGTTAGATGCATGACCGCCTCTCTACCCGACACAGTGGGATGGCGGATGATGATGTAACTGGGCTATCAGCCTGGAAAAGGTTTAGGTAAGGATCTTCAAAGAATCACTCAGCCGAATCAAACTGTGAAAAGGCCACGCAGGCAGGGGTTGGGATACGAAGAGGATTCCCTCACAAGGAGGATCTTCCAGCGAGGATATGCCATGGGACTCCACGCATTCTTTATCAAAGGGGAGACCATGATGATGGCTGAAGATGACAAGAGTTTCATTACAGTTGTCAAGAGAAGGAAGGCTCTAGATTAAGAAGAAGACTTGGAGGACCTGTGCTTATCTTTGACTCGTTTGTTCTCAAGTGGGGAAGAGCACCAGGAACCACTCAAGGGCAGACCAATCTTGGATCATCTAGTTAAGCATGCCACCCAAGTCAGAACCATTCCGCGAGGCCCAAATTCAACAATCCCATGTTTGAACCTCGTACCATTGTTTCTAGATCTTTTGGATGGGCTTCCGAGCCCACTTACCCACTTTGGGCCCATGTGCCCTCTTAAGCCTTCTATTCTCGCAGGGCCTGCTTGCCCATTTATTTCCCTCATCAACTTTAGAACTGAGGGTTCTTTCCAGCATGGGCTCACATGCCCATCCATTTCTAAGATCGGGTCCATGTACCCGTTTACTTTTTTTATCAATTTTGGACTCATGTGTCCACTTTCTGTTACCATTGGGCCCACGAGCCCCTTTTCCCCTTTATTCTTAAGTTTGTCTATCTAGTAATTCAGTCAGTTTCTAGCAAATCCCGAGTCATTACGACTCATTCTATCTTTTTACTTGAAAATTCCAAAAAAAGAAACGTCTTCTCTGAAACTCACATTTCCATCGAGGAGACGTCTCTACTCATCCCAGAGGGTGCTCCTAATCAGGGACCCCTCTCTTATAAATCATTGATCAATTTACTCGATCCTCCCTCCACTGTAAATACCACCTTTCCAGCTTTGTTTTCAGTAGGTCAGGTTAGATTAGGAAATAGGAAAGTCAGAGGTAAACGAGTTCCAAATATGTATCTGCAACAGTTGGCACAGAAATGCATAGAGTGTGCAAGGCTGCCAAACTTTTTAGAGAATACCATCCAGCTGGATGAAATCCGATATGAGGATGAGCATAACATAGATCCTACTTTGGGAGTATATGAGGTGGCATCAGAGAAGGATCCCAAATTTGAGGATGAAATTGAGGACTTGGCCGATGCGTATGCATCTGGACTTAGAAGATTTGAGGAACCATCAGCCATAGGGAATGAACCAACCAAGGAACTGAATTTAGGAACCTGGAAGATCCTAAAACTATCCTGATCAGTGCAAACCTCACTCCCTCACAAGAACAATGTTTGATCAATGTTTTGGAGGAATATAAGGACACGTTCGCATGGATGTATGAAGACATGCCGGGATTAGATAATTCCTTGGTTGAACATAGATTAACCTTGAAACCTGGAACTACCCCGGTTAAACAAAAGCTCAGGAGGTTCCACCCTGATATTGCACTCAAAATAAAAGAAGAGGTCGACAAACTACACCAAGCAAAATTTATTAAAGTCGTCCTATATCCGCAATGGGTGGCTAACATAGTCCCTGTTATGAACGCTAAGGTGTGGGTGGCTAACATTGAAGACTGTGGGTTAAAGCTTCTCCCTCTTCGGCCGGCCGATGAAGAAGAGTCCTCAATGTGTGGGTGCTTGATCTTCTGTGCAACTAGACAAACAAACAAGTGAAAGAGACAATTAGAACTAAACAAAGTGGAGTATATGTAAAGAGAATAACATAAAACATACAACTGACTAGAAACTGACCGGATTCGGGTTATCTCTAACCCATTTTTTTTATTTTCGGATAAATAGACTAAAAGTAATGCAAAAATGTAAAAAAATGATAGGAGGATGTAGAATCACTAAACAAAGATATAGGAAAAAGAACAGAAAGATTCTGAGTTGAATAGAGAAAGATATGGCCAAATCTGTGTTGTCGAAAAAGCCAAGCAGCAGTCCAGGATCTGCCAGGCGCGACTTTGCTTCTGCGATCGTCACGACCAGTCCCGACCTCAGAATCAAGTGCCGTCAATTGTAAACTCAAGAAGACTTGGAGATGAAGAACTTTTATGAAGAGATCTTGGACAGAAGACGTTCAAACACTGCTTTAGAGGCCGAAGAAGAGAGACCTGGCTGATCACCTGCAGAACAGTCTTCCTCTCTCTTGAACTGACTTTTCTCTCTCTAAAAACCCAAAATTCTCTCTCTAAAAATCACAAAATCAAAGCAGGAGGGAGGTTGGACGTCTTGAGATGCCTGGGGGGTCGTGCTCATGCCTTTGGAACGACCAGAATCAGAGTTTATTTATAAGAGAACGAACAGTCCTATCCTGACTAAAAAATAGGGCACATTGCGCCCTACCCCTGGGCGCATGGAAGGGGCGCATCTCATCAATTCCGAAAAAATTGGTCTTATCCTGTCGATCCATTCAGCGGTAGAGTCCCGGTGAAAAATTGGGTCCCTCAAGGGTAGGGCGCATGTGCCCTCAAGTGAGGGCACAAGGTCACGTGCCTCACTGGTAGGGCGCATGGGCACGTGCCCTGGGTCCCGGGCAGATGTGACCAGGAACCCGGGCGCATGGGACTGTTTTTGCGCGTCCTTCTTCCGGAAGCCATTTCAAACACTCCCGAACTCGAAATTCGACGCCATTTGTTGCGTTGGAAAGATAACAGACCGAAGAATCTTTCTTTAGCATAGGATCAGCCATAAAACCCTCCAAAACTTCATAATTTTGTCCGGAAGTTAGGGCAGTGAACAGAAGATCCGATACAGGTCAAAATGACTCCGACGGCAATCCGAAAAGGCACGGTATGCAACAAAACTTGTCCGGGGTGTGAATATGACCATAACCTTCAATACATGATCATTAGGCATTGGTCATTCAGCCAATTTTTGTGTTTACACGATTTACGTGGGGCTTTCGCTCGGAAATTATGGGTTTTTGTGAAAAACTTCGGAAAACATCCGATTTCGTTCGGCGAAGCTCCAAATCAACTTTTAAAGAACCGGCATCATTATAAGGTCAATCTCACATGTTACCCTATAAAACATGATTTTTATGCTCTGAATTAGGCGAATTTGGCGTGTCTACAGCTTGCCTCGCCTTGATGTCGTCTTTGTAAGGGAATGGCATGTAATGAAGCGGAGTGATTCGTAGTGAACTGTAATGGAATGCAAGTGAGCGTAGATGAATGTAGCGGAATGGAATGATGATGGACTGAAAAGGTGGCATCAAGGTGTAGATATAGACACTCTTATCTACCTGATCCAGCAAAATGAATCTCTCTGAGTATTCTAGATCGCTTTCATGTTCTATCAAAACCTCATATAATTGATTGGTAAAAGACATGCCCTTGGCACGAGAGATGAAAAAGTAAATGATAAAGGATAAAAGGATGTAGCCAACCCTCAGCGTGATAAGGAGTCCTTGAATTTGTAGGTTCATCATCAGCCAGCAACCCGAACTTTGCGGTGTTCTTGTACTGTGATGGGCTAAAGTTTTTAAAAGAGCAATTGATTTTAAAATGAAAAGAATACCAATCCATCATATTTGAAATCTCAAGTTCATTCAAGTTTCACCAAAATACTCAGTTTAATTCTGAGTGGAATAATCTTAAGTTCTAAAAGGGTTCGTTTAAGCATAACAAAATTGCTCGGGTATCGTGAAAACCATGAATCATGCTTTGATAGAATACCCGATATTCGGAAAATGACAAGACAGATTTAAGCCATAGTGGGATTGAAAGAAAATGATGAGACTAACATAGAATAAAGGGACAAAAGAAACAATGGCATGACAATTGCCATGGTGGGGTGGAATAAAATAAAAGACACGGTGGGATAAAAGAAAGGACAGAATAAAACATGGTGGAATAAAAAGAAAGGAATAAAACATGAAGAGATAAAATTGGTAATGATAAGAATAAAAAAAAGGAGATGGATGTGAAAACATAGAAAATTATGTAGAAAATAGTTGAAGATATAGATTGTCTATTGGAGGTCAAGACACCCGATTAGGAACCATCGTCCCTCCAATGTTCAATTTTGGCTTATCCGTGAGTGTGAAGAAATGACCAAGCCATCATAGATTTTGTTGAAGGGGACCTCGGGCCCAGTCATTTTCACTCTCAAGGTCTTCAACATTAATGCATATAATATGTATCAAATGGCCCTGATATAACTAGGTGACAGATGGTGAGAGTGATGTGAAGTTCAAAAGTGAAGTGATGGTGATGATGTGAGATTGATGAGAATGTGGATTTGAGTGAAGTCTTCAGGCGTGGTCTATTGACTTGCATCGACTGCCTGATTCATCAGCATCTCTGGTCCATCCTTGTCTTGCCTTTTGACATAATACAGCTCCACGATAATGTTTAGCTGGGTGGTGCTTCCTCTCTTTTCGCCACAAGGTTGGCATGACGTTTTCTTGGGGAATACCGATCTCACTAATTCACCTGATAGCCCTTCTCTTTTGCTTCTTCAACTTCTGAAAAAACTTACCAAAGATGATTAAATTTTCATCTTGACTCATCCCTTTGCTTGTATACCGTTTGCCGTGATTTTGAGTCAAAGGGAGGAGCCTTCTTAACAAGGTAGAATAAAACAAATGACTAAAATGAAATGTAAGGGTTGAGAGAACTTACCTGTCATGGTGTGAATCCTCTCCTCTCCTGCATTGAAATGCCTGAAACACTTGATAAAAGAGGAATAGATCTTCACCATGACTTATCCCTTTGCCCATTATGGTCAACTTTGACTTAGGTCAGAGGGAAGAGCCTTCTTAACAAGGTAATTAAAGTAAAAAAATGGATATGCAATACAGAAATGGAATTATGCATGACAATCAAATAAACATGGATCTAACTAAGGCAATGATCATGACTGAGCATTTTTTTTAGATTTTCTTGAAAACAATCATTTTTTTTAGATTTTCAAAAATATTTGATTTTTTTTAGAAAAATGCAATTTTTTAGATTTTTGAAATATGTATTTTTTTGGATTTCTGAAATATGTATTTTTTTTGGATTTCTGAAATATGTATTTTTTTTTGGAATTTTGAAATATGTATTTTTTTTTGGAATTTTGAAATATGCAATTTTTTTGTGGAGAAAATGCTGGTATTTGAGACAGTTCATCGATCTTTGGAGTTTGTCAAGACTCAAGTGGTAGATGCCACGTGCAAAAATAAAATTCCCTACCTAGAATCCTTCTAACCTTCTTCCTTTGATCGGCTTGGGTTCTACCTGGATTTGGTCGGTTTACCCTACCCAAGGGGTTTAAAGAAGAAGAGTATAGAGAAGGTCCTTGATAGGGTTTGAAGATGTTGAGAGAGATTTCTCTACTCTTCATTCAAATTACCCATTGGGGTTCGACCTCTTTGGGTTTTTCTTTCTTTTTTTGCTCTTTTCTATGTGGCACATATTTGGACAGGTTTTTGACCTGTGGGGACATTGCCCATCTTTTAGTGCCTTTTGCATTGACTATCATTCTGGGTACTCATTCAGACAAGTTGATCATTTTTCTTTTTCTAACCTGAGGGGTTCATTGCCCATCTTTTGGCACCCTTTTGTACCCTCTAAGACGGCCTCCTACTAGGGTGGCGAGTGTTTTCGATACTACCCCTCTCTAATCTTCTCTCCCTATCTTGGACCCAGTAAAAGAGAGTAGGGTAAGGGTACTCCTTCCATTTCTAGATTTCTGCCTTGCCTTTCGCAAGTGTCGGGTTGTCTGTATTCTAGGATTGGGAAGTGTTGTGTGTGTAGGATGGTACCTACCCTTGACTTCTCACGAACAACCTAAGATCGATGACTTGAGGTTATACCAGTGGTTTCTCCATTTTTATAGAAATTACTTTTTGAGGTAAACTCCATTCCAAGGACGATTCAATTTTTCTCCATCTGCATTAGTCAGTTCATATGCATTACCTGTATACTTATCAGTGATTACAAAAGGCCCTTCCCAGTTAGGTTGCAGCTTGGAGCGGGGACCTCCTGGCTTAACGAATATGCGTTTAACTACCATCTCAACGATTTTGAACTTTCTCTCGACCACCCTCTTTTGATAAAAACCTTTTAAGTCTATTCTGATAAGTCTAGGCATGCTCGGCGGCGGCTAGCCTTCTTTCATCCAAGAGTTCAAGCTGTGCAAGAAGAGATTCTCTTCTCTCATCAACAGGAATATCCCAGTCGAGCTGAACTCGGAGAGATGGAAGTAATACTTCGTAAGGGACCACTACTTCCATCCCATATGCCAAAGCATACAGTGTTTGTCCAGTGGGAGTCCTTACAGAAGTACGATAAGCACATAGAGCATCTACAAGCTTATCAGGCCAGTCGGCAAATTTGCTAGACTTATAAGATTTCTTGATGATTTTAATTAAGGTTTTGTTGGTGGTTTCTGCTTGACCATTGCCTTGAGGATAGTATGGTGATGAATAATGCAATGAAATGCGATACCTGTTGCAAAGATCACGCAGATCTTGATAAAGAAATTGTGGCCCATTATCGGTGACGATGTCGCTAGGGATCCCGAACCTTGCCAGGATGTTGCGCTTGATGAAGGAGCAGACTGTTGATGCTTTAATCTCCATGACTGCTTCCGCTTCAGCCCACTTTGTGAAGTACACCGTTGCCGTCAGAATGAATGATTTTGAGCGCATTTCGGAGTCGAGGTCACTCAAGGGGCCAATGATATCAAAGGCCCACATGGCGAAAGGCCATGGGGCATGAATTGGATGAAGGGAAGATGCGGGAGAGTGAATCTTGTCGGCATGGAGTTGACATGAATGACAATGCCGGACAAAGATGAAGCAGTCTTCTTCTAGAGTTGGCCAATAATACCCTTGTCGGATGATTTTCTTAGCAAGGGCTTGGGCATTCACATGACCACCACAAACTCCAGAATGTGCTTCCTTCAGTACCAACTCAGCTTCTTCTTCATCAAGACATCTGAGTAAGATTCCACTTAGGCTTCTCTTATAGAGCACTCCTCCTAGGATTGTATACCTCTGGGATACTCTTCTAATTTCCTTCTTTTCTTTGGTGGTTGATCCAGATGGATATGACTGATCTTGGCAATACCTCGCACTCTCGTCATACCAAGGTCTCTCACCTTCTTCTAATTCTTCCAACTCAATTAAGGAGATTTCTTATTTGCGTTCCAAGTATTCTTTGCTGTTGAACCTTTCCTTAACCTTCAGAAAACGTCCATCCTCAATTGCTGGAATTGTCCTCTTACAGATGTGGATAGTCCGCACTTGCCTGCCTAGCGGGACAGATAGAGATGAAGCTAGTGAAGCTAAGGCATCGGCGAGGATATTCGGAGAACGGGGGACATGGACAAAGGTGAGTTTGAAGAATAGCTTGATGTAGCAGGTAGTGAGCTCTTGGTAGGGTTTGAGGTTTGGATGAGAAGTTCGGTACTTGGATAGGACCTGGCGTAGGATCAATTGAGTATCACCTATCACCCTCAGTTCAGTAGCACCATGGAAATGAGCAGCCTCCAGCCTGGCCAGCAAGGCTTCATACTCAGCTATGTTGTTAGTTGCTGGAAAGTTAGGCTGAAAAGCCTATGGAATGGTGACACCTTCAGGTGACAGAAGGACAATACCTATCCCTCTACCATGAGAGTTCAGAGCCCCGTCAAAATATAATGTCCAAAGATTGGAAGATCGGACTGACATTAGTTCGTCATCTGGGAACTCCGACCGGACTGGGTCAAAGACGGGTATGGTATGATGGGCAAGGTGTTCAGCAATAGCATAACCCTTGATTGCCTTCTGTGGGACATAAGTGATATCAAATTGGGATAAGAAACTCTGCCATCACCCTAACCGATCAGTCAAGACTGTCTTCTCTAACAGAAACTTAATGGGATTGATACGAGCAATGAGCTTGACTTGGTGAGCAAGGAAATAATGTTTGAGTTTCTGAACCACCCAAACAAGAGCAGCACAGGTCTTTTCTACCACAATGTACTTCAGCTCACAAGCATCCAACATCTTAGACAAGTAGTAAGTAGCTCGTTCTTTCCCTTCTTCATCAACTTGTGCAAGGACTGCCCCAAGAGAGTTCTCAAGAACTGAAATGTAGAGGACCAAGGGTTTGTCTGGAATTGGTGGTCTAAGTACAGGGGGACTTGCCAGGTATGTTTTCAACCCATCAAACGCCTCCTGGCACTTCGAATCCCATTTAAACTCGGCCCCCGCCTTGGTTAACTTATAGAAAGGTTTACACCTTTGGGAATGTTGTGAGATAAACCGGTGGACAAATTGTAGCCTCCCAATCAATCCTCGAAGCCCTTTCATATTCTTTGGGGGAGGCATACCAATGATTGCCTTGGCCTTATTTGGGTCGATCTCTATGCCCGTCTTGCTTACTATGAACCCAAGTAGCTTTCCTGATGAAACTCCAAATGTACACTTCTAAGGGTTCATTTTCAGCTTGTATTCTCTAGCCCTTTGCAAGACCTTTCTCAAAACTTCAGAATGATCTTCCCGACTCTTGGACTTGATAACCAAATCATCCACATACACCTCTACAAGGGTGTGCATCATGTCTTGAAAGATAGCCATCATAGCCCTCTGATATGTAGCACCAGCATTCTTTAACCCAAAGGACATGACAACATAGCAATATGTTCCCTAAGGTGTAGTGAACGCGGTCTTCTCTTGGTCCTCCTCAGCTAACCGGATCTGATTGTATCCAGAATAGCCATCCATGAATGAAAGCATTTCAAATCCAGCTATGTTATCAACCAAAACATCGATATGAGGTAAAGGGAAATCATCCTTAGGACACGCTCGGTTCAAGTCCCAGAAGTCTATACAAATCCGAATTCGTCCATCCTTCTTCATAACAGGGACTATGTTAGCCACCTATTGCGGATATAGGACAACTTTAATAAATTTTGCTTGGTGTAGTTTGTCGACCTCTTCTATCATTTTGAGTGCAATATCAGGGTGGAACCTCCTGAGCTTTTGTTTAACCGGGGTAGTTCCAGGTTTCAAGGTTAATCTATGTTCAACCAGTGAATTATCTAATCCCGGCATATCTTCATATGTCCATGCGAACGTGTCCTTATATTCTTCCACAACTTTGATCAAGCGTTGTTCTTTTGAGGGAGTGAGGTTTTCACTAATGAGGATAGTCTTAGGATCTTCCAGGGTTCCTAAATTTAGTTCCTTGGTCAGTTTATTCCCTATGGCTGATGGTTCTTCAAATCTTCTAAGTCCAGATGCATATGCATCAGCCAAGTCCTCGATTTCATCCTCGGATTCAGGATCCTTCTCTGATACCACCTCATATACTCCCAAAGTATGATCGATGTTATGCTCATCCTCATATCGAATTTCGTCTAGCTGGATGGTATTCTCTAAAAAGTTTGGCAGCCTTGCACACTCTACGCATTTCTGTGCCAATTGTTGCAGATACCTATTTGGAACTCGCTTACCTCTGACTTTCCTATTTCCTAACCTAACTTGACCTACTGAAGATAAAGCTGGAAAGGTGGTATTTACAGTGGAGGGAGGATCGAGTAAATCGATTAATGATTTAGAAGAGAGGGATCCTTGATTGGGAGCACCCTCTGGGATGAGTAGAGATGTCTCCTCGATGGAAATGTGAGTTTCAGAGAAGACGTTTTTTTTTTGGAAATTTCAAGTAAAAAGATAGAATGAGTCAGCATGACTCGAGGTTTGCTGGAAATTGACTGAATTACCAGAGAAAAAAACTTAAGAATAAAAGGGAAAAAGGGGCTTGTGGGCCCAATGGTAACAGAAAGTGGACACATGGGTCCAAAACTGATGAAAAAAGTAAACAAGTACGTGAACCCAATCTTAAAAATAAATGGGCATGTAAGCCCATGTTGGGAAAAGCCCTCAGTTCTGAAGTTGACGAGGGAAGCAAATGGGCACATGGGCCCAAAGTGGGTAAGTGGGCCCTGAAGCCCATCCAAAAGATCTAGAAATAATGGTACGAGGTTCAAACATGGCATTGTTGTATTTGGGCCTCATGGAATGGTTTTGACTTGGGTAACATGCTTAACTAGATGATCCAATATTGGTCTACCCTTGAGTGGTTCCTGGTGCTCTTCCCCACTTGAGAACAGACGAGTCAAAGATAAGCATAAGTCTTCCAAGTCTTCTTCTTCTTCATCTGGAGCTTTCCTTCTCTTGATAGTCATCATGGAACTCTTGTCGTCTTCAGCCATCATCATGGTCTCCCCTTTGATAAAGAAGGTGTGGAGTCCCATGGCATATCCTGGCTGGAAGATCCTCCTTGGGATGGAATCCTCTTCATATCCCAACCCCTGCCTGCGTAGCCTTTCCACAGTTTGAATCGGCTGAGTGATTCCTTGAAGATCCTTGCCTAAACCTCTTCCAGGCTGATAGCCCAGTTTCATCATCATCCGCCATCTCACTGTGTCAGGTAGAGAGGCGGTCATGCATCTAACTTCTGGTAATTCTCCCACTGAGATCTGGGGTTGTATTGACAAACCTAGGGGTGATGTAAAAGTAGCATCATTCATCTCGTCCCTTATAGGCATGCTAGTCACTTTGACCACTTGTCATTTAAAAGGAAACTTTATGCACTGGTGGTTTGTTGAAGCCACAGCTACTATTGCCTCCAAGTATGGCCTCCCAAGTATAGCCCGAAAAGTCAGATCAAATTCTAGAACATGAAAATCCATTGTGACCGTACATGGTCTAAGTTTGACTTCTAAAGTGACCACCCCACGTGCAGACTTCTTGGAGTTGTCATAGGCTGTCACCATGGCACAAGATGGCTTAATTTCTTGTTCAGAAATACCGCATAACTGCAGTGTTTCTTGTGGCATAACGTTGATGGAAGCTCCAGTGTCAACCAAACATGATTTCACTTCAATATTACAAATAACCACAGCCACATGCAAAGCATATCTCCTAAATTCTGGATTTGCTAATTCTTACTGAGAGAAAGTGAGTGTTGGGTGCTCACTTCTAGGGGCTAACACTGTAGTGATTTTCTCAGGTGGGAGATCTTCATTCACCATGACCCTTTGCAAGTACTGTTGTAGAATCTCCTGGTGCACCTTTGATCTTTTGATCAACTCAAGTATGGAAATACGGGCCGGTGTTTTATCCAAATGCTTCAACAAATCATAGGCTGTGCCTGGCAATAGTTCTTCTACTTGTTCCTCCTCAACTAGATCCTGCGGTTGAGTACTGGCTTGGGGAAAGAGCCGCTGGAACATCCTCCCACTCCGAAGCACCGGGGCTATTTGGCGGTCGGGTAGAGGTGGCGGGTTAACTGGGGTGGATTGTGGTGGAACAAGTGGTGTAGATGCAGGTATGATAGGTAATGGGATTGATGGTTCTGGGATGATGGGGTTAGTTGGTAGAGGGGTAGGATTTGGAGGTGGTAGTGATGGTGATACCGGTGGCCTAATAAGAAGAGGCCGGGGTGCAAAAGTGGTTGATGAGTTTAATGAAGGTGTAGGTTGTGGGATTGGTTGTGGTGGTATGATAGGTTGGGGTTTTGGAGTGACAGAGCTCATAGGCTGGGGGTTCAGGTTTGGTGGTGATTGTGGTGGTCGGATGAGCAAGGGCCGGTGTGTAGAATGGTTGAAGGAGGTGTAGTTAAGGAGGGGGCTGGCCTAATGATCGGTCGGCAAGAAGAAGTGGCGGCCAATGGTTGGGTTATTGAGCTTTGTGGTAGTTGTGGAGTAGCAGGTGCATGAATTATTTGTCTAAGAGGATTCCTAGCAGGAGACCTAGCTGGGTTGACAGGTATGGTTGCATTTTATTTTTCTAGTTGCCAACCTTGAGCACTACTGGCATCTCCCTGGACAATGGAGTGTACTAGACCAATTCCTGAGTTTTGATGTGCTGGTGCCGGTGCTGGAGCGGGAGCATGTAATGGTAGCAGATTCTGAACAATCCCCAAGCTAGGTTGTTGTTGAGGTTGAGACGGTGGACGCTGCTGCTACTGCCTAGCCTTCATAGCTTGTATGCAGTCCCCCATTTGAGCCCAATCAATGCTGCCTTGGTCATTTAGATCGTGGATGTAATCCTTGAATTGAAAGCACACTTCTACAGTGTGACCAGGACACCGGTGGTAAGCACAGTATCGGGACATATCTACATTTGTTGGCCAAACCTCTCTTTCCTTGGGCAATTCCAACTGTTTCTCTGCCATGAGTACATTGAAGATGTCGGTCAAGGAGTAAGGGAGTTGTTGGTAGTTCTCTCTCCTAGGACCTCAAGCCCTTCGTGGTGCCTGATTGGGTGGTGGCGGTGCCCTATTATAGGTAGGTTGACGAGGTTGCTGGGGTTGTGCTACTGGTTGCGGGGGTTGATGTGGTTGTCGTGGTTGTGGTGGCCTAACATGTTGTTGAGGGGGGTAATAGGAAAGGTTTTGTGGTGGGTTTCTGAACTGGTTTTGACGGTTCCCTCCCTGGTTCCACACAATGTTTATAGCTTCGTTGTTAACCACTCCCTCGGTTGTAGGACCAACTGGTGCAGAGGGGGTTTTCCTGAAGTTTCTAGATTTATGATCAAAAGGGTTTATCATGGTGGCATCCTTGAAGTGGGCTTTCAAGTATCGGGCACTGTCATAGAGTTCATTCATGGTGGTAGGACGGTGCATGATCAAGACATTCCTCAAGGCAGGTGTAGTGTTGCCAATAAGCATCTTTACTTGTTCCCCTTCAGAAATCACATCTGTCAGTTTTTCTGCCATTCCCCTCCAGCGATCAGCAAACTTTATGAAGTCCTCCTCGGGCTTCATCTTCTCAGCAATCAAGTCTGTAATGGAGTATAATGGTGCCACTCGGTCTCTGTATCTTGGCAAGAATTTGGTCTTGACGATATCAAAGTCTCCTGCCTCAACGTAGTCGAGCGAATAGAACCATTCCAATGCAGACCCTTCTAGTGATCGGCGGAACAAGAAAGCAAGAACCTTACGATCATCTTTCCAGAATAAAGATTCATAGAGAAAATCTTTAAGATGAAGAAAAGGATTGCCAGTACCATTGTAGCAGCGATAAACTAGTAGTTCAGAAGGTGGCTGGTGGAAAATTGGCAAAGAAGGAATAGAAATCTCAGGCACTGACTTGGAGTCCAGGTGACATCTCAGCTCTTCATAACGTTCATTCATCTGAGTGAGCTGATCCATGATTGCCTGGGTGAGAGTAGGTTCTTGGTTTACTGGAGGCGGTATGTGGTTAGAGACATGGTTCTGAAATTGAGGAGCATGACTTGAAGATTGTCCCATGGCTTGGTGGATTGGGGGAGCAACATGGTTAAAATAAGATGGCTGAACAAATGATGGTTGAACCACATATGGTTGAACTATAGAGGGTTGAACTACAGATGGTTGTGCTAGTGATGGTTGAATCATAGATTGTTGAACAACAGGAGGTTGAACAAAGGGTGATTGAATGAATGGTGGTTGAACTAGAGGACGAGGAAATAAGGCAACTTGATTGGTTTCAGCCTGATCTGAAGCAATTTTGCCCTTCACCATGGATTGTATATGGGCCTAGGTTTCTGGGTCGGTATAGAGAGACAACTCTCTAAAGAGTTGTTCAACATCACGGGGAGCAGATGGTCGAAAGACCTCTTGCACTTCTGACTCAAACAATGGATTAACATGACCGTCTGACGGATTTGGTTGATTGTTCTGCCATTCCAACGTGCCTTCTGTCGACTCTGAAAATTCGATGGGGTCCTCTCCTTTTCAGGGAAGTCCGTGAACCCAGATCGTCACCTCAAGAGGGGATGAGAAAAGAAGGAATAAAACATCGGAAAGCAACTCTCACCTCGGTCCCACACTCACATTGATCCCCGAACTTTCATCCTTTGGCATCGCTCGATCACCAAGGAGACGGTTTGGGTCATGTGAGAGGAGGGTGAGAAGAAAGAAATTAAGACTGTGGTCGCCAGGAACCGTGGGTTCCGATTTATAGAATTAAAATGGCCGTGTGTAGGTAGCGTGAAGAGTGTGTGTTAAAGCTTCCCCTTCTTCGGCCGGCCGATGAAGAAGAGTCCTCAACGCGGTGGGTGCTTGATATTCTGGGCAACTAGACAAACAAACAAGTGAAAGAGACTATTAGAACTAAAAAAGGTGGAGTATATGTAAAGAGAATAACATAAAACACACAATTGACTGAAACTAACCGGATTCGGGTTATCTCTTACCCTTTTTTTAATTTTTCGGAATAACAGAATAAAAGTAATGCAAAAAAATGTAAAAAAATGATAGTATGATGACGAATCACTAAACAAAGATATAGGAAAAAGAACTGAAAGATTCTGAGTTGAATAGAGAAAGATATAGCCAAATCTGGGTTGTCGAAAAAGCCGAGCAGCAGTCCAGGATCTGCCAGGTGCGACTTTGCTTCTGCGCTCGTCACGCCCAGCCCCGACCTTAGAATCAAGTGCCGTCAATTTCAAATTGAATAAGACTTGGAGAGGAAGAACTTTGATGAAGATAGCTTAGGCAGCAGACGTCCACACACTTCTGTAGAAGCCGAGGAAGAGAGACTTGGCAGATCACCTGCAGAATAGCTTTCCTCTCTCTTGAACCGACTTTTCTCTCTCTAAAACCTCGAAATTCTCTCTCTAAAAATCACAAAATCAATGCAGGAGGGTGTTTGGATGTCTTGAGATGCCTGGGGGGTCGTGCTCATGCCATTGTAACGACCGGAATCAGAGTTAATTTATAGGAGAACAGACGGTGTTATCCGGGCTAAAAAATAGGTGCCTTGCGCCCCACCCCTGGGCGCATGCGCCCTGGTGCAGGGCGCATGCGCCCCACTGAGGGGCGCATGTGCCCCCCAGTGAGGGCGCATGGGCACAAATCCCGAGAAAAAAGGTCTTATCCGATCGGCGGTTTAGTGGTAGAGTCCCGATGAAAAACTGGGTCCCTCGTGCCTCCAGGGTGGGGCGCATGTGCCCTCAAGTGAGGGCACAAGGTCATGTGCCTCACTGGTAGGGCGCATGGGCACGTGCCCTGGGTCCCGGGCGCATGTGACCAGGAACCCGGGCGCATGGGACTGGTTTCGCGCGTCCTTCTTCCGGAAGCCATTGCGAACACTCCCGAACTCGGAATTCAACGCCGTTTGTTGCGTTGGAAAGATAACAGGCCGAAGAAGCTTTATATTGCATAGGATCAACCATCACACCCTCCAAAACTTCATAATTTTATCCGTAATTTAGGGCAGTGAACAAAAGATCCGATACAGGTCAAAATGACTCCGATGGCAAACCGGAAAGGCACGGTATGCAAAAAAACTTGTTCGGGGTGTGAATATGACCATAAAATTCAATGCATGATCATTAGGCATTGGTCATTCAGCCAAATTCCGTGTTTACACGACTTACGTGTGGCTTTCGCTCGAAAATTATGGCTTTTTGCGGAAAACATCCGATTTCGTTCGGCAAAGCTCCAAATCAACTTTTAAAGACCCGACATCATTCTAAGGTCAATCACACATGTTACCCTATAAAACATGAGTTTTATTCTCTGAATTAGGCGAATTTGGCGTGTCTACAACTTGCCTCGCCTTGATGTCGGCTTTGTAAGGGAGTGGCATGTAATGAAGCAGAGTGATTCGGAGTGAACTGTAATGGAATGCAAGTGAGCGTAGATGAATGTAGCGGAATGGAATGGTGATGGACTAAAAAGGTGGCATCAAGGTGTAGATATAGACACGCTTATCTACCCGATCCAGCAAAATAAATCTCTCTGAGTATTCTAGATCGCTTTCATGTTCTATCAAAACCTCATATAATTGACTGGTAAAAGACATGCCCTTGGCACGAGAGATGAAAAAGTAAATGATAAAGGATAAAAGGATGTAGCCAACCCTCAGCGTGGTGAGGAGTCCTCGAATTCGTAGGTTCATCATCAGTCAATAACCCGAACTTTGCGGTGTTCTTGTACTGTGATGGGCTAAAGTTTGTAAAAGAGAAATTGATCTTAAAATGAAAAGAATACCAATCCATCATATTTGGAATCTCAAGTTTATTCGAGTTTCACCAAAATACTCAGTTTAATTCTGAGTGGAAGTACCTCAAGTTCTAAAAGGGTTCGTTTTAAGCAAAACAAAATTGCTCGGGTATCGTGAAAATCATGAATCACGCTCTGCATAAAAATCGGTATTCGGAAAATGACAAAACAGATTTAAGCCATAGTGGGATTGAAAGATAATGGTGGGACTAACATAGAATGATGGGAAAGAAGAAACAATGGCATGACCAATATGACATGGTGGGATAAAATAAAAGACACGGTGGGATAAAAGAAAGGACAGAATAAAACATGGTGGAACAAAAAGAAAGGAATAAAACATGAAGGGATAAAAGAAAGAATAAAACATGATGAAATAAAAGAAAGATAAAACATAATGAAATAGAATTGGTAATGATGAAGAAAGAAAAGGAGATGGAGATGCAAACATAGAAAATTATGTAGAAAATAGTTGAAGATATAGATTGTCTATTGGAGGTCAAGACACCCGATTAGGAACCATCATCCCTCCAATGTTCAATTTTGGCTTATCCGTGAGTGTGGATAAATGACCATGCCGTCACAGATTTTGTTAAAGGGGACCTCGGGCCTAGTCATCTTCACGCTCATGGTCTTCAACATTAATGCATATAATATAAATGAATCTAACATAACTAGGTGAAAAATGGTAAAAGGTGATGTGAAGTGCAAAATGCAATGATGGTGATGATGTGAGATTGATGAGAATGTGGATTTGAGTGAAGTCTTCAGGCGTGGTCTATCGACTTGCATCGACTGCCTGATTCATCAGCATCTCTGGCCCATCCTTGTCTTTCCTTCTGACAGAATACATCACCACGATAGGTAGCGCTTCCTCGCTTTTCACCACAAGGTTGGCATGACGTTCCTTGGGAAACACTGATCTCGCTAATTCACCTGTTAGGACTTAAAAGATTGCCTGCACATTTCTGGTTAGTACCCAACAGACAGAATTGTCATATGAAGTAGATTGTTCATGAAATGATCAACTGAAGATTTTACTATTAGAACCATCATTTAGATGTCAAAACAACATTTTTGATGATGGTTCCTTTAGCAAAAATGTCACTTTTAACATTATAGACATTTTTTAATTTTTTGAGATTTTTCTGAATTTTTCAAATTTTTTATCCATGTGCCCCCGATCGGGGGCACCTGGCCATGCGCCCTGGGGTGGGGCACCTGGCCATGCGCCCCTAGATGAGGGCACATGCACCCTGAGGTGGAAAAAATAAATTGAAATCCGAATTGGACTCAAAAAGGGATTAATCCTCCACTATAAATACTCTCTTAAACTCGAAAATTGATCTTAAAAATGGCTCCTCCTTCTAAGAAGATGTGTTCTGACTTGGGAAGAGCGATTTCAAGCATTCCAGGGCATGTGAAGGGGAGGATTTCAGCAGATCTGGTAAGAGAAAGTCATTTTTTGTTGATTGTGATTTTTTTGAATTTTTTTCAAATTTTTGAAAATTTTGGGTCCATGTGCCCCCGATCGGGGGCACCTGGCCATGCGCCCTGGGGTGGGGCACCTGGCCATGTGCCCCCATGTGAGGGCACATGCGCCCTACCCCTGGGATTTTTTTTTCAAAATTTTGTTATAAAAAGTGCAAATACCTGACAACATGTTTTGATGGTTTTATGCAGAATTACCCACTCCTTCCAGGTCCTCGAAGATTCTGTTCACCTGTTTGGTTAAAAGATCTGCTTAGAGTGCTTCATTTGTCAGTGAAATCAATCCTGAGTGGCTGGGGCTTGACCGGTCTTTTGGTTCATGCGAAACACTTTGCAGAATATCACTTGGACTTTGGATTGATGGGTGCTTTGGCAGAGTTATGGCATCCTGACACTCACACCTTTGTCTTTAGCTCTTTTGAATGCACCATCTTACTAGAAGAAGCAGAGTTGTTTCTTGGACTGCCGCGTACTAGAAAAGATGAGATTGCAAACATGTTTATTCCTTCTGGGCCAGTGTCTTGCCTTGAGTTCTTGCATGATTTTGTGGAGACAGAGCAAATCAACTCCTTTATCACCGGAAAACGGATCTATCTCCAAAAATTGGCAGCTTGGACCATCTCTACTTTGTCTTCTCGCGGCCTTGAAGAGACACAACTTCTTCATGGATCCAAGGGTTTTGCTACTTGCCTTGCTGCTGTGTTCTTGTTTCCCACAGAAGATGGCTTTGGAGCGAGGACAACTCTCGTGTATTCGCGGAATCTGGTGCGGCAAGCGGCTTGGTCCTTCAGTGCTTGGCTTTCTCTACTGTGGCTTGTCCTCTGCTTGCGTGGGACGTCCTATGTTTGGCAGTGCTCTTCTGTTTGCTTGCTGGGCAGATCTTCATTTCATGTTTGATCCATCAGGCAGTGCTACTACCACTTCACGGCTTTTCCGGCGCAGTCCTTTGTTCCCATATGCTACAGCTCTCGGTTTTCCTGACACGGTTTCCAACAAGTGTGCTACATTGAAGAAACAGATAGATTGGTGTATTCATCTTGCTTCCATGAGTCATTTAGGCTTTGTGCACAGTCCAGTCATTATGAAACAGAGAGATGTTCAGATCTGTTTTGCTCCTGGCGTGGATCTTCGACTAGTTACTGGCTTGGCTTTTGTTCTGTACAATCCGCACAGGTGTCATTCCCAGATTGGTTTGCCTCGCCATGAACTGCCGGTGCTTTCACACTTGACTCTTATCAAAGACAGGAAGCTTGATACAGATGAAGACATGGAGGAAGCTCAGACATCTATTACCTTGTGGAGTATGAGCCGGCTACAGCAACCAGGCACACTTATCGTGGAGAGTCCAGATGACCAACGTCGCTATCTTTCTCAGTTGCAGCTTCTTTGTACATGATCATCCTTTTGTTGCCATTTTCTTTTCTAGCTTGTCAAACAAATTTCGGTCATTTATGAATATGAAATGAATTTTGTCATGTCAATTTTGCAATATAAATTCACAAACTTTTTACCTTATGCCTGAAAATTGTCAATGCATGACCGAAACAATGCATGAAAAAAAAACAGCTATTTTACAACATGATTTGCAAGATTTAATAGTAAGAAATGAATTTTTTATGAAGTTAAAGCATGCATTTTTTCGGTGAATTTTTCTAAGCAATCCAGAAATCTGTTTGGGATTCTCTCAATGGCGTTGTGATCAGCTCAATTTCAAGAGTGGCAAGGTAATTTTTAAAATTTTTTATGATTTTTACATATTTTTACCTCTATAAATAGACTAAATGCCCCTACCAGTTCATTTCACCACTCACAGCCTCTTTCTTCACCAGGGCTACTCCGACTTCTTCTACACTTTCGGAGCCCGAATCGCGTTCAAAGGTCAGTGCTCTAGTTAAAGAAAACATAGATCTCTGCATTCTCTTCGTTTTGACTATGATTTCATGCAATTCCGAGTTCGTTTGAGCTGTTTTTGGGTCAAGAGAAGAATGGTGCACATCTAGGGTCCATGTGCCCTGGAACCAGGGTGCATGTGCCCTCAAACAAGGGCACAAGGGCACGTGCCCTGGGTCAGGGCGCATGTGCCCTCAACCCAGGGCACAAGGGCATGTGCCCTCAAGTTAGGGCGCATGTGCCCCCAAGTCAGGGCACAAGGGAACATGCCCTCAAGTCAGGGCGCATGTGCCCTAGACCCAGGGCACAAGGGCATGTGCCCTCAAGTCAGGGCGCATGTGCCCTGGACCCAGGGCGCATGTGCCCACAGAACAGGGTGCATGGGCCCCTGGTTTGGGCACATGTCAACTTCAACATTCTTGTTTTAAAAAATTGAAAAAAACTGACCAATTTTGAAATGTACAGATGCCGAAGAGGGTTCGACGCGCGCGTGCGCATGACGATGAGGCTGGTCCTTTTGAGCCGAAAGCCCGGCGCGATGTAAATGTCCTTTGAACTAACTAGAAACTCTCTACCATCTTTGTGATTTAGTTCTTGACCTGAACAACTTTTCCACTTGTAGGTATGGATCAAATCGCGTATATCATGGCAATTGGTACGATTGGCGTACCGGGGTCTTCAACCGTTCCAACGCCGCCGCCTGGATGACATGGGATTTGGTCCCGTCTTACATTTGTCAGTGCTTTGGGAGGACTTGGCTCTGATCCAGGTTCTGAGAGATCGTTGGGATGCCGCAACTTGTTCTTTTCTTCTTCCTTGGGGGCATATGGTCCCTACTCTGGAGGACGTGGCCCATATCACGGGGCTGCGGGTCTATGGGCGCGCCATCACCGGTTGCACGTATAGTAACTACGCTGAGATGGCAGCGATGCTTCTTTCTTACTCCCCGCCTTGGTCACATGATGAGGCAGTCCTGTCGATCACTCGGAAGGAGTGTCTTGAGCTAGTGGGCCTGACAGAGGCTAAGATGCAGTAGGGCGAGGTGACCACGGACTGCGAGGATCGCCTGATTCATCAGGTATCTGCGACACTATGTGGTCTTCCTGGATCAGCGGAGGCAGATCGGGATCTCCGCCGATTTCTACTCTTCTTTTTCAGTCGCTTGTTGCTGGGCAACAAGACCGAGAAGGTTCACCTACGGTTCCTTCCGTTCCTGGCAGACGTGGAGTCCATCGGCGACTATGCCTGGGGTGTAGCGGTCCTCGCACATCTGTTTGCCAGTCTCTCTCCTGACAGTGGTACTGTCTCAGTGGGCGGCTTTACACCTTTTCTTCTGGTATTTCTCTTTCTGTGGCTTACTTTCCTGTTGCAGGTTATACTTGTACCAACGAAGTGTTAATTTCAGGTGTGGAGTTACCTTTACATTCCACTAGGCCGAGGCAGAATAGATCACCCGTTTCGCCTACCTTTGATGGCGCGTTGGCATGCCATCCGTGACACTAAGTCCCATGCTTACCAGCTCCTTCGTCTTCGAGGTGAGCTGTTGGGTCTTTCTCCTGCACGGGTACGTCTCCCTATTCTTCCTTGCTTTTGTTTTACTAACTGATGATCCTTTTCTTTCTTGTAGGTATGCTGGCGCCCATATCTGACTACTGATGATGAGAGTGCCGAGTGGGTGGTGAAGGGTGCTCATCTTTTCGGCCGCGACATTTACCTCCATTGTCTGAACGAGGTGGAGCCATTGTGGGTTCGCCTCGTGATGAGGACGTTTGGCGGTTATCAGGAGTGGTGCCCATCTCCTTCGTCCAGACACAGCCATAGCACAAAGGGGTTGACACACTCAGTAAATTGGGTAGCCCGGTACCAATCTGCCTTGGAGGACTGGGAGGCTGAGGGCACCGTGGTTTTCTCGACTACCGTGGATGACACGGAGTTCACTCGCCAATATGGTGTGGCTTACAGTCATCTTTTTGACTATGCTGGCCAGGTTAGCCTTTTGTCTCTGTCTCTTTGTTATCAATGATTTGCCTTGTCTAAAAAAAAATTTCTTCTTTTCAGGATTCCCGGTGCATGCTTACCCAGTATCGAGCACAGATTCGCGAGCTGGAGGAGGAGGTGGCCTCCCTGAAGGAAGCTCTACAGGTAGAGGTATGTGTGTGTCTGGTGTTCCTTAATTAAGCTGCCAGATATTTGACTTGCTTTATGTACTGACAGCGCATGGGCCACTCATAGGGTGTTTCTTCTTCTGAAGAGGTGAAAGCCCTACGAGATGAGTTGGCTTCCGTGAAACAATCTCTGGCGGAGAAGGAGATCACGGTAACATCTTGATACTTGCTACCAAACTTGTTCTTTCACTGTCTAAGACTTATACATTGCTTGTAGGTGGCTGCACTAGAGCGATCAGTTGCTACTTCTTCGGAGTCTTCTTCTAGGATCCAGGCCTTGGAAGCTGAGTTGCAGGCCCGGGTGCCTACTCTTGAGATGGCTCAGCTCCGATTGGACTTTGATACAGAGCTATTGGTGCGTGACCGGCACCACTTTGAGGCTCTTCGTGAGGTGGAGACCCAGCATACAGCTACCCTTCGTGAGCGAGACGCCGCGATCCGTGCTATGGAGCAGAGGCAGTACCAGATGCAGATGGATCTTGTTTCCGCCCAGGCGGAACTACGTTTTCATCGTGAGATGGCCCGCCAGTCTACTCGGAGCCGGACCCATCATAGTGGCACCCATTAGAGTGGCAGTCATCAGAGTGGCAGTCATTAGAGTGGCAGCCACCAGAGTGGCACACGGACCCACCAGAGCGGCTCACACCATAGCCGAGGTCGTACAGTACGGGGCAGAGTTGATCCAGAGAGAAGCCAGACTCCGAGTGTGGCTGACTATTTAGTTTCTTCTCCTGAGCGTAGGGATGAGTAGGTTTTGATTTGTATGTCCAGCATCATTGTATCAGGCTTTTGTCTTGTATCTTTCTTCATGAATGGATCAGTGTTTGTGTCTACTTGGCTTGTTGTGCCTGCAACATCACTTTGACAATTTTGATTAGTATAACATGGTGGCTTAGCCCTTTGCTTTTGTCAAAGGGCATAGCCTTCTTAACATGGCGAAAAATAAAGAGTGAAGGAAAATAAATGTGGAAAGAGTTAAGAAAACTTACCTGTATGGCGAGAATCCATCCTCCTTGTTATGTAGTGCCTAAAACACTTCAAAAGGATCAATTCTATCCATGTCTCATCCCTTTGCCTATTTTTTTTATTTGGCTTGACTTTGAGCCAAAGGGAGGAGCCTTCTTAACAAGGTAGAATAAAACAAATGACTAAAATGAAATGTAAGGGTTGAGAGAACTTACCTATCATGGTGTGAATCCTCTCCTCTCATGTATTGAAATGCCTGTAACACTTAATAAAAGGGGATTAGATCTTCACCATGACTCATCCCTTTGCCTATTAGGGTCAACTTTGACTTAGGTCAAAGGGAAGAGCCTTCTTAACAAGGTAATTAAAGTAAAAGAAAAAATTGATATGCAATATAGAAATGGAAATATGCATGACAGTCAAATAAACATGGATGCAACTAAGGCAATGATCATGACTGAGCAAAAAAATTTCTTTTTTGGGTTTTCTTGAAAACAATCATTTTTTGGATTTTCAAAAGTATTCAAGTTTTTTTGGATTTTTGAAATATGTATATTTTATTGAATTTTTGAAATATTCATTTTTTTGGGTTTTTGAAATATTAAACTTTTTGGGTTTTTGAAATATGCATTTTTTTGGGTTTTTGAAATATGCATTTTTTTCGGTTTTTGAAATATGCATTTTTTGGGGTTTTTTGAAATATTCCTTTTTTTGTGGAGAAAATGCTAGTATTTGAGACAAGTCATCGGTCTTTGGGGTTTGACAAGATTCAAGTGGTAGATGCCACGTGCAAGAATAAAGTTCCCAACCTAGAATCCTTCTAACCTTCTTCCTTTGATCGGCTTGGGTTCCACCTGGATTTGGTCGGTTTACCCTACCCAAGGGGTTTAAGGAGGAAGAGTATAGAGGAAGTCCTTGATAGGGTTTGAGGATGCTGAGAGGGATTTCTCTACTCTCCCTCAAATTACCCATTGGGGTTCGGCCTCTTTGGGTTTTTTTTTCTCTTTTCTATATGGCACATATTTGGACAGGTTTTTGACCCGTGGGGACATTGTCCATCTTTTAGTGCCTTTTGCCTTGACTATCATTCTGGGTACTCATTCAGACAGGTTGATCATTTTTCTTTTTCTAACCTGAGGCGTTCATTGCCCATCTTTTGGCACCCTTTTGTTTACTCTGAGATGGCCTGCTACTAGGGTGGCGAGTGTTTTCGATACTACCCCTCTCTAAACTTCTCTCTATCTTGGACCGAGTAGAAGAGAATAGGGTAAGGGTACTCCTTCCATTTCTAGATTTCTGCCTTGCCTTTCGCAAGTGTCAGGTTATCTGGATTCTAGGATCGGGAAGTGTTGTGTGTGTAGGATGGTACCTACCCTTGACTTCTCACGAACAACCTAGGATCGATGACTTGAGGTTATACCAGTGGTTTCTCCATTTTTATGGAAAGTACTTTTTGAGGTAAACTCCATTCCAAGGATGATTCAATTTTTCTCCATCTGCATTAGTTAATTCATATGCATTACCTGGATACTTTTCAGTGATTACAAAAGGCCCTTCCCAGTTAGGTTGCAACTTGGAGCGGGGACCCCCTGGCTTAACGAATATGCGTTTGAATACCATCTCACCGATCTCAAATTATCTCTCGACCACCCTGTTTTGATAAAACCTTTTGAGTCTATTCTGATAAGTCCGGGCATGCTCAGCGGCGGCTAGCCTTCTTTCATCCAAGTGTTCAAGCTGTGCAAGGAAAGATTCTCTTCTCTCATCAATAGGAATATCCCTGTCGAGCTGAACTCGGAGAGATGGAAGTAATACTTCGTAAGGGACCACTGCTTCCATCCCATATGCCAAAGCATACGGGTGTCGACTCCAGAAATGGGTTCCGGATCGGCACCTCAAGAGAAGGTGAAGGTGAAAGATGAAATTGGGGGAAAAGGAGTGAATCGAGAAACACTCGGAAAGCTGTAAAAGATCCTCACCTCGGTCCCACACTCACATTGATCCCCGAACTTTCATCTCACGGCATCGCTCGAGCATCGGAGATGGTTCGGGTCATGTGGGAGGAGAGTGAGGAGTGAATTAGCTTAGAACATGAATAAAAAGAAAGGTGGTCGCCAGGAGCCGCGGGCTCCGCTTTATAGAATAACAACAAGATTGAGTTGTTTTGACCGCGTACCTTAGCGTGGGAGAGAGTGTGTGAGTTCAACCTTCTTCCTCTTCGGCCGGCCGATGAGGGAGAGTCCAACCAATGCTAGCTTGATGTATTTGTGCAACTAGAAGACAATAAGACAAGAAAACAAGTGAAGAAGGATTAGAACTGAGTGAAGTACAATTGGAAACAAACTCACCGGATTCGGGGTTAGCCCTAACCCCTTTTTTTGGTTTTTTGTGATATATGAAATGATGAAAATAGAATAAAATTATGCTTAAACATGAATTAAATGATATGAATGAAGAGTTAGAAAAGAGAATATGAATGGTTAAAGACAACACAACCTGCAAAGTGGCAACCGGGTTGGATAGATTCAATGTAAATCGCGCAGCTCTGATGCAGAAATCATAACGAACAGCACAAATGTCAGAATAAAGTGATGTTTGTTTTAAAATAAAGAGGACTCACCGAGGGTGGTTTGATATGAAGACAAAATTGCTTGAATCTTATGATAAGTAATCTGAATTTACCTGATAATTCGGATCTTGGACAATGAAGTTCTGGAAACTCCCAGCACAATGTCGATGTAGGAAATGCTATGGGAACCAAGGATATCCAAATTAAATGATTCTTGTTGGAGATAAAATATAACTCACCGGGGAACAATTTCTATGAAGGATGTATGGGCTTAATCTACCATTAAATGTACTGAAATTGACTGATAAGATGATGACTTAGAAGAGAAGACTTCGGATCTGTCTTTGCAGCGCCGGTGTTGAAGCCATAACAAGCAGAGGAAATGTCAGAATTGATCTCTGTTTGTTGTATATGAAATATATCTTGATGAACCACACTTCGTATGAAGGAAGTCAGGCCATAAAATGACTAGAAATATCTGTAGAATCCGATGATCAGCAGTGCAACACGTTGGAGCATAGACCGGCTTCTTCTTCACTTTGGGATGATCTCCGGGCACCGGGACGAAGATAGAACTATTTGGGGAGATTGGGAAGAGCCTAGGGTGGCTTGAGGACGAAGAGAGAAGTTCTGGAGGATGGGGATGCGCTTATTAGGTCGTTCATATGAGTCTCCCTTTATAGGGGATGAGAACCAGGTCAAAAAATAGCAAGTTTTGATACATCCGACCATAGGTTGGATTTCCTTCAATTAATGTTGCTGATTTTCATCCTTAGGTATCTAGAAACTTACCTAAATGATTGAGAGAGATTGAAAACCGTGGATCACCTTTCTCCATGCTCAAAATATGCCTCCACTTGAAGAGGAAACAAATCTAGTCTAAAAATGGCAAGTCTTGATATACAAGACAACAAGTTGGATTGCCATCATTAGATGATGCTAATTTTGACCATGAAGCTTCCAGATACTATAACAAGTGATATGGAGGAAGAAAAAGGAAGGTAAGGTCGTGAATTGGTCAGATATGTGCCCAATGGGCTGGGCTTGCATGAAATTGGGCTTGATAGGTGCTACGTGCGGACAGAACTGCGCATCTGACTTCCAAAGGGCTCTGCGGACAAATGGAAGATCAGAATTGAATGCCGTTTGTTTCAATGGAAATATAACTCATAGAGGAAGATTATTTTTGTTGAAGACTTCTTCATTGGAAGTCCACAGAATCCTGTGAAAAATTTTCAAATAGAAGATATGCTGGGAAAAGCATAATATGGCACACCACCAAGAGTCTCTTGTTCGGCAAACACGGATTTGATTAGAAATTAGAAAATCATCCTCATATTTCCAATAAGCACCTCAGCTCATCCAAAAGGGTGGTTGATCATGATTTTTATGGTCTAAAAGAGATGTTGCCAATGGAATAATGGTTTAAGCTCTAAATAAGGCCAAATTGGCGTGTCTACAACGGGGTTTGTCTAGTGGGAGTCCTTACAGAAGTACGATAAGCCCATAGAGCATCTACAAGCTTATCATGCCAATCGGCAAACTTGCTAGACTTAAAAGATTTCTTGATGATTTTGATTAAGGTTTTGTTGGTGGCTTTTGCTTGACCATTGCCTTGAGGATAGTATGGTGATGAATGATGCAATGAAATGCGATACCTGTTGCAAAGATCACGTAGATCTTGAGAAAGAAATTGTGGCCCATTATCGATGACGATGTCGCTGGGGATCCCGAACCTTACCAGGATGTTACGCTTGATGAATGAGCAAACAGTTGACGCTTTAATCTCCACGAATGCTTCCACTTCAGCCCACTTTGTGAAGTACTCCGTTGCCGTCAGAATGAATGATTTTGAGTGCATTTCGGAGTTGAGGTCACTCAAGGGGCCATTGATATCAAAAGCCCACATGGCGAAAGGCCATGGGGCATGAATTGGATGAAGGGAAGATGCGGGAGAGTGAATCTTGTCGGCATGGAGTTGACATGAATGACAATGCCGGACAAAGATGGAGCAGTCTTCTTCTAGAGTTGACCAATAATACCCTTGTCGGATGATTTTCTTAGCAAGGGCTTGGGCATTCACATGACCACCACAAACTCCAGAATGTGCTTCCTTCAGTACCAACTCAGCTTCTTCTTCATCGAGACACCTGAGTAAGATTCCACTTAGGCTTCTTTTATAGAGCACTCCTCCTAGGATTGTATACCTCTAGGATACTCTTCTGATTGCCTTTTTTTCCTTGGTGGTTGATCCAGGCGGATATGACTGATCTTGACAATACCTCGCAATCTCGTCATACCAAGGTCTCTCACCTTATTCTAATTCTTCCAACTCAATCAAGGAGATTTCTTCTTTATGTTCTAAGTATTCCTTTCTGTCGAACCTCTCCTTAACCTTCAGAAAACGTCCATCCTCAATTACTGGAATTGTCCTCTTACATATGTGGATAGTTCGCACTTGCCTGCCTAGAGGGACAGATAGAGATGAAGCTAGTGAAGCTAAGGCATCGGCGAGGATATTATAAGAACGGGGGATATGGACAAAAGTGAGTTTGAAGAATAGCTTGATATAGCAGGTGGTGAGCTCCTGGTAGGGTTTGAGGTTTGGATGGGAAGTTCGGTACTTGGATATGACTTGGCATAAGATCAATTGACTATCACCTATCACCCTCTGTTCGGTGGCACCATGGAAATGAGCGGCCTCCAGCCCGGCCAGCAAGGCTTCATACTCAGCTATGTTGTTGGTTGCTGGAAAGTTAAGCTGAAAAGCCTGTGGAATGGTGACACTTTCAGTAGACAAAAGGACAATACCTATCCTTCTACCATGAGAGTTCAGAGCCCCGTCAAAATATAATGTCCAAAGATTGGAAGATCGGACTAACATTAGTTCGTCATCCGGGAACTCTGACTGGACTGGGTCAAAGATGTGTATGGGATGATGGGGAAGGTGTTCAGCAATAGCATAGCTCTTGATTGCCTTCTGTGGGACATAAGTGATATCAAATTGGGATAAGAAATTCTGCCATCGCCCTAACCGATCATTCAAGACTGTCTTCTCTAACAGAAACTTAATGGGATTGATACGATCAAATGAGCTTGACTTGGTGAGAAAGAAAATAATGTTTGAGTTTCTGAACTACCCAAACAAGAGAAGCACAGGTCTTTTCTACCACAGTGTACTTCAGCTCACAAGCATCAAACATCTTGGACAAGTAATAAGTAGCTCGTTCTTTCCCTTCTTCATCAACTTGTGCAAGGACTGCCCCAAGAGAGTTCTCAAGAACCGAAATGTAGAGGACCAAGGGTTTGTCGGGAATTGGTGGTCTAAGTACAGGGGGACTTGCCAGGTATGTTTTTAACCAATCAAACGCCTCTTGGCACTTCGAATCCCATTTAAACTCGGCCCCCGCCTTGGTTAACTCATAGAAAGGTTTAGACCTTTGGGAATGTTGTGAGATAAACCGGTGGACAAATTGTAGCCTCCCAATCAATCCTCGAAGCTCTTTCATATTCTTCGGAGGACGCATACCAATAATTGCTTTGGCCTTGTTTGGGTCAATCTCTATGCCCCTTTTGCTTACTATGAACCCAAGTAGCTTTCCTGATGAAACTCCAAATATACACTGAAAAATTTTGGATTTTGAAAATATTCATTTTTTTTGGATTTTGAAATATTCATTTTTGATGGGGAAAATACTGGTTTTTGAGACAATTCATCGGTCTTTGGGGTTTGTTAAGACTCAAGTGGTAGATGCCACGTGTAAAATAAAGTTCCCTACCTAGAATCCTTCTAACCTTCTTCCTTTGATCGACTTGGATTCCACCTGGATTTGGTCGGTTTACCCTACCCAAGGGGTTTAAAGAGGAAGAGTATAGAGGAAGTCCTTGATAGGGTTTGAAGATGTTGAGTGGGATTTCTCTACCCTCACTCAAATTGCCCATTGGGGTTCAGCCTCTTTGAGTCTCTCTTATTTTTTTGCTCTTTTTTATGTGGCACATATTTAGACAGGTTTTTGACCCATGGGGACATTGCCCATCTTTTAGTGCCTTTTGCCTTGACTATCATTTTGGGTACTCATTTAAACAGGTTGATCATTTTTCTTTTTTCTAACCTGAGGGGTTCATTGCCCATCTTTGGCACCCTTTTGCATCCTCTGAGACGGCCTCCTACTAGGGTGGTGAGTGTTTTCGATACTTCCCCTCTCTAATCTTCTCTCCCTATCTTGGACCGAGTAGAAGAGAATAGGGTAAGGGTACTCCTTCCGTTTCTAGATTTCTGCCTTGCCTTTCGCAAGTGTCGGGTTGTCTGGATTCTAGGATCGGGAGGTGTTGTGTGTGTAGGATGGTACCTACCCTTGACTTCTCACGAACAACCTAGGATCGATGACTTGAGATTATACCAGTGATTTCTCCATTTTTATGGAAAGTACTTTTTGAGGTAAACTCCATTCCAAGGACCAAGGATGATTCAATTTTTCTCCATCTGTATTAGTCAATTCATATGCATTATCTGGATATTTTTCAGTGATTACAAAAGGCCCTTCCCAGTTAGGTTGCAACTTGGAGCAGGGACCCCCTGGCTTAACGAATATACGTTTGACTACCATCTCACCGATCTCGAATTTTCTCTCAACCACCCTCTTTTGATAAAACCGTTTAAGTCTATTCTGATAAGTCTGGGCATGCTCGGCGGCGGCTAGCCTTCTTTAATCCAAGAGTTCAAGCTGTGCAAGGAGAGATTCTCGTCTCTCATCAACAGGAATATCCCTGTCGAGCTGAACTCGAAGAGACAGAAGTAATACTTCGTAGGGGACCACTGCTTCTATCCCATATGCCAAACCATACGGGGTTTGTCCAGTGGGAGTCCTTACAGAAGTATGTTAAGCCCATAGAGCATCTACAAGCTTATCAGGCTAGTCGGCAAATTTGCTAAACTTACAAGATTTCTTGATGATTTTGATTAAGGTTTTGTTGGTGGCTTCTACTTGACCATTGCCTTGAGGATAGTATGGTGATGAATGATGCAATGAAATGCGATACCAGTTGCAAAGATCACACAGATCTTGAGAAATAAATTGTTGCCCATTATCGGTGACGATGTCGCTAGGGATCCCGAACCTTGCCAGGATGTTGCGCTTGATGACGGAGCAGACTGTTGATGCTTTAATCTCCACGAATGCTTCCGCTTCAGCCCACTTTGTGAAGTTCTCCGTTGCCATCATAATGAATGATTTTGAGCGCATTTCGGAGTTGAGGTCACTCAAGGGGCCAATGATATCAAAAGCCCACATGGCGAAAGGCCATGGGGCATGAATTGAATGAAGGGAAGATGCGGGAGAGTGAATCTTGTCGGCATGGAGTTGACATGAATGACAATGCCGGACAAAAGATGGAGCAGTCTTCTTCTAGAGTTGGCCAATAATACCCTTGTCGGATGATTTTCTTAACAACGGCTTGGGCATTCACATGACCACCACAAACTCCAGAATGTGCTTCCTTCAGCACGAACTCAGCTTCTTCTTCATCAAGACACCCGAGTGAGATTCCACTTATGTTTCTCTTGTAGAGCACTCCTCCTAGGATTGTATACCTCTGGGATACTCTTCTAATTGCCTTCTTTTCCTTGGTGGTTGATCCAAGAAGGTATGACTGATCTTGGCAATACCTCGCAATCTTGTCATACCAAGGTCTCTCACCTTCTTCTAATTCTTCCAACTTAATTAAAGAGATTTCTTCTTTATGTTCTAAGTATTCCTTTCTGTCAAACCTCTCCTTAACCTTCAGAAAACGTCCATCCTCAATTGCTGGAATTGTCCTCTTACATATGTGGATAGTTCGCACTTGCCTGCCTAGCGGGATAGATAGAGATGAAGCTAGTGAAGCTAAGGCATCGGCGAGGATATTCTAAGAACGGGGGATATGGACAAAGGTGAGTTTGAAGAATAGCTTGATATAGCCGGTGGTGAGCTCCTGGTAGGGTTTGAGGTTTGGATGGGAAGTTCGGTACTTGGATATGACTTGGCGTAAGATCAATTGACTATCACCTATCACCCTCAGTTCAGTGGCACCATGGAAATGAGCAGCCTCCAGCCCAGCCAGCAAGGATTCATACTCAGCTATGTTGTTGGTTGCTGGAAAGTTAAGTTGAAAAGCCTGTGGAATGGTGACACCTTCAGGTGACAGAAGGACAATACCTATCCCTCTACCATGAGAGTTCAGAGCCCCGTCAAAATATAATGTCTAGAGATTGGAAGATCGGACTGACATTAGTTCGTCATCCGGGAACTCTGACTGGACTGGGTCAAAGATGTGTATGGGATGATGGGCAAGGTGTTCAGCAATAGCATAGCTCTTGATTGCCTTCTGTGGAACATAAGTGATATCAAATTGGGATAAGAAATTCTGCCATCACCCTAACCGATCAGTCAAGACTGTCTTCTCTAACAGAAACTTAATGGGATTGATACGATCAATGAGCTTGACTTGGTGAGCAAGAAAATAATGTTTGAGTTTCTGAACTACCCAAACAAGAGAAGCACAGGTCTTTTCTACCACAGTGTACTTCAGCTCACAAGCATCAAACATCTTGGACAAGTAATAAGTAGCTCATTTTTTCCCTTTTTCATCAACTTGTGCAAGGATTTCCCCAAGAGAGTTCTCAAGAACCGAGATGTAGAGGACCAAGGGCTTGTCAGAAATTGGTGGTCTAAGTACAGGGGGACTTGCCAGGTATGTTTTCAACCCATCAAACGCCTCCTGGCACCTCGAATCCTATTTAAACTCGGCCCCCGCCTTGGTTAACTCATAGAAATGTTTACACCTTTGGGAATGTTGTGAGATAAACCGGCGGACAAATTGTAGCCTCCCAATCAATCCTCGAAGCTCCTTCATATTCTTCGGGGGAGGCATACCAATGATTGCCTTGGCCTTGTTTGGGTCGATCTTTATGCCCCTTTTGCTTACTATGAACCCTAGAAGCTTTCCTGATGAAACTCCAAATGTGCACTTCTTAGGGTTCATTTTCAGCTTGTATTCTCTAGCTCATTGCAAAACTTTCCTTAGTACTTCAGAATGATCTTCTCGACTCTTGGACTTGATAACCAAATCATCCGCATACACCTCTACAAGGGTGTGCATCATGTCATGAAAAATATCCATCATAGCCCTCTGATATGTAGCACCAGCATTCTTTAACCCAAAGGGCATGACAACATAGCAATATGTTCCCCAAGGTGTAGTGAATATGGTCTTCTCTTGGTCCTCCTCAGCTAACCGGATTTGATTGTATCCAGAATAACCATCCATGAATGAAAGCATTTCAAATCCAGCTGTGTTATCAACTAAAACATCGATATGAGGTAAAGGGAAATCATCCTTAGGACACGCTCGGTTCAAGTCCCTGGAATTTATACAAATCCGAACCCGTCCATCCTTCTTCATAACAGGGACTATGGTAGCCACCCATTGCGGATATATGACAACTTTAATAAATTTTTCTTGTTGTAGTTTGTCGACCTCTTGTTTCATTTTGAGTGCAATATCAGGGTGGAATCTCCTGAGCTTTTATTTGTCTGGGGTAGTTCCAAGTTTCAAGGTTAATCTATGTTCAACCAATGCATTATCTAATCCCGGCATATCTTCATACGTCCATGCGAACGTGTCCTTATATTCTTCCAAAACTTTGATCAAACGTTGTTCTTGTGAGGGAGTGAGGTTCGCACTAATGAGGATAGTCTTAGGATCATCCAAGGTTCCTAAATTCAATTCTTTGGTTGGTTCATTCCCTGTAGCTGATGGTTCCTCAAATCTTCTAAGTCCAGATGCATATGCATCAGCCAAGTCCTCGATTTCATACTCATATTCGGGATCCTTCTCTGATACTACCTCATATGCTCTCAAAGTATGATCTATGTTATGCTCATCATCATACCGGATTTCATCTAGCTAGATGGTATTCTCTAAAAAGTTTGGCAGCCTTGCACACTCTACGCATTTCTATGCCAATTATTGCAGATATCTATTTGGAACTCGTTTACCCCTAACTTTCCTATTTTCTAATCTAACCTGACCTACTAAAGCTGGAAAGGTGGTATTTACAGTGGAGGGAGGATGGAGTAAATTGATCAATGATTCAGAAGAGAGGGATCCCTGATTGGGAGCGCCCTCTGGGATGAGTAGAGATGTCTCCTCGATGGAAATGTGAGTTTCAGAGAAGACATTTTTTTTTTGGAATTTTCAAGTGAAAAGATAGAATGAGTCGGAATGACTCGGGATTTGCTAGAAACTGACTGAATTACTAGAGAGACAAACTTAAGAATAAAGGGGAAAAGGGGCCCAATGGTAACAGAAAGTGGACACATGAGTCCAAAATTGATGAAAAAAGTAAACGGGTATGTGGACCCGATCTTAGAAATGGATGGGCATGTGAGCCCATGCTGGAAAGAACCCTCAGTTCTAAAGTTGATGAGGGAAGTAAATGGGCAAGCAGGCCCAACGAGAATAGAAGGCTTAAGAGGGCACATGGGCCGAAAGTGGGTAAGTGGGCTCGGAAGCCCATTCAAAAGATCTAGAAACAATGGTACGAGGTTCAAACATGGGATTGTTGAATTTGGGCCTCGCGGAATGGTTCTGACTTGGGTGGCATGCTTAACTTGATGATCCAAGATTGGTCTACCCTTGAGTGGTTCCTGGTGCTCTTCCCCACTTGAGAACAAACGAGTCAAAGATAAGCACAGGTCTTCCAAGTCTTCTTCTTCATCTGGAGCCTTCCTTCTCTTGACAACTGTAACGAAACTCTTGTCATCTTCAGCCATCATCATGGTCTCCCCTTTGATAAAGAATGCGTGGAGTACCATGGCATATCCTGGCTGGAAGATCCTCCTTGTGATGGAATCCTCTTCGTTTCCCAACCCCTACCTGCGTGGCCTTTTCAAAGTTTGAATCGGCTGAGTGATTCCTTGAAGATCCTTGCCTAAACCTTTTCCAGGCTGATAGCCTAGTTTCATCATCATCCGCCATCCCACTGTGTCTGGTAGAGAGGCGATCATGCATCTGACTTCTGGCAATTCTCCCACTGAGATCTGGGGCTGTATTGACAGTCCTAAGGGCGATGAAAAAGTAGGATCATTCATCTCATCCCTTATAGGCATACTAGTCACCATGACCACCTGTCCTTTAAAGGGAAACTTTATGCACTGGTGGTTTGTTGAAGCCACAGCTCCTATTGCCTCCAAGTATGGCCTCCCAAGTATAGCCCGAAAAGTTGGATCTAATTCTAGAACGTGAAAATCCATTGTGACCGTACATGGTCCAAGTTTAACCTCTAGAGTGACCACCCCACGTGCAGACTTCTTAGAGTTGTTGTAGGCCGTCACCATGGCACAAGATGGCTTGATTTCTTGTTCAGAAATACCGCACAACTGCAAAGTTTCTGGCGGCATAACGTTGATAGAAGCTCCAGTGTCAACCAAACATGATTTTACTTCAATATTACAGATGATAACAGCCACATGCAAGGCATATCTTCTGACCTCTGGATCTGCTAATTCCTCCTGGGAGAAAGTGAGTGTTGAGTGCTGTAGAATACTGCTGTAGAATCTCCTGGTGCACCTTTGATCTTTTGATCAACTCAAGTATGGATATACGGGCTGGTGTCTTATCTAAATGCTTCAACAAATCATAGGTTGTGCCTAGCAATGGTTCTTCCACTTGTTCCTCCTCCACTGGATCCTGCGGTTGAGTACCGGCTTGGGGAAAGAGCTGCTGGAACATCCTTCCACTCCGAAGCACCGGGGCTATTTGGCGGTCAAGTAGAGGTGATAGGTTAACTGGGGTGGGCTGTGGTAGAATAGGTGGTGTAGGTGCATGTATGGTAGGCAATGGGATTGGTGGTTCTGGGATGATTAAGTTAGTGGGTAGAGGGGTAGGGTTTGGAGGTGGTAATGATGGTGATGTTGGTGGCCTGATAAGAAAAGGCCGGGGTGCAGGAGTGGTTGATGGGTTTAATGAAGGTGTTGGTAATGTGGTAGGTTGTGGGGCCAGTGGTATGTTAGGTTGGGGTTTTAGAGTGACAGAGCTCATAGGCTGGGGGTTCAGGTTTGGTGGTGATTGTGGTGGTCGGATGAGCAAGGGCCGGTGTGTAGCAATGGTTGAAGGAGGTGTAGTTAAGGTGGGGGCTGGCCTAATGATAAGTCAGCGAGAAGAAGTGGCGGCCAGTGGTTGGGTTATTGAGCTTGGTGGTGGTTGTGGAGTAGAAGGTGCACGGATTATTTGTCTAAGTGGGTTCCTAGTAGGAGGCCTAGATGGGTTGACAGGCATGGTTGCATTTTGGTTTTCTAGTTGCCAACCTTGAGCATGGTTGGCATCTCCCTGGACAATGGAGTGTACTAGACTAATTCCTGGGTTTGGATGTGCTGGTGCCGGTGCTGGAGCGGGAGCATGTAATTGGAGCGGATTCTGAACGATCCCCAAGCCAGGTTGTTGTTGAGGTTGAGCCGGTGGACCCTGCCGCTGCTGCTGCCTAGCCTTCATAGCTTGTATGCATTCCCCCATTTGAGCCCAATCAATGCTACCTTGGTCATTCAGATCGTGGATGTAATCCTTGAATTGAAAACACACTTCTACGGTGTGACAAGGACACCGGTGGTAAGCACAGTATCGGGACACATCTACGTTTGCTGGCCAAACCTCTCTTTCCTTGGGCAATTCCAACTATTTTTCTGCCATGAGTACATTGATGATGTCGGTCAAGGAGTAAGGGAGTTGTTGGTAGTTCTCTCTCCTAGGACCTCCCCTTCTTGGTGCCTGATTGGGTGGTGTCGGTGCCCTATTGTAGGTAGGTTGACGAGGTTGCTGGGGTTGGGCTACTGGTTGAGGGGGTTGTTGTGGTTGTCGTGGTTGTGGTGGCCTAACCTGTTGCTGAGGGGGGTAATAGGAAAGGTTCTGTGGTGGGTTTTTGAACTGGTTTTGACGGCTTCCTCCCTGGTTCCCCACAATGTTTATAGCTTCGTTGTTAACAACTCCTTCGGTTGTAGGACCAGCTGGTGCAGGGGTGGTTTTCCTGAAGTTTCTAGGTTTGGGATCAAAAGGATTTATCATGGTGGCATCTTTGAAGTGGGCTTGAAAATATCGGGCACTGTCATAGAGTTCATTCATGGTGGTAGCATGGTGCATGATCAATACATTCCTCAAGACAGGTGTAGTGTTTCCAATAAGCATCTTTACTTGTTCCCCTTCAGAAATCACATCTGTCAGTTTTTCTGCCATTCCCCTCCAGCGATCAGTGAACTTTACGAAGTCCTCTTCGGGCTTCATCTTCTCAGCAATCAAATCCGTGATGGAGCATGATGGTTCCACCCAGTCTTTGTATCTTTGCAAAAATTTTGTCTCTACAATATCGAAGTCTCCTACCTCAAAGGAGTCGAGCGAGTAGAACCATTCTAATGCAGACCCTTCTAGTGATCGACGGAACAAGAAGGCAAGAACCCTACGATCATTTTTCCAGAATGAAGATTCATAGAGAAAATATTTAAGATGAAGAAAAGGATTGCCAGTACCATTGTAGCGGCGATAAACTGGTAGCTCAGAAGGCAGCAGGTGGAGAACTGGCAAAGAAGGAATAGAGATCTTAGGAACTGACTTGGAGTCCAGGCGACATCTCAACTCTTCATAACATTCATTCATATGGGTGAGCTGATCCATGATTTCCTGGGTGAGAGCAGGTTCTTGATTTACTGGTGGGGGTATATGGTTAGAGACATGATTTTGGAATTGAGAATCATGGCTTGGCAAATTTACTGAAGATTGTCCCATGACTTGATAGGCCAAGGGAGCAACATGATTGAAATAAGATGGTTGAACAAATGATGGTTGAACCATAGATGGTTGAACTATAGATGGTTGAACTACAGATGGTTGAACTACAGATGGTTGTGCTAATGATGGTTTAATCACAGATTGTTGAACAATAGGTGGTTGAACAAAGGGTGATTGAATGAGTGGTGGTCGAACTAGAGGACAAGGAGATGAAGCAACTTGGTTGGCTTCAGCCTGATCTGAGGCAATTTTGCCCTTTACCATGGATTGTATGCGGGCGTAGGTTTCTGGATCGGTATAGAGAGACAACTCCCTAAAGAGTTGTTCAACATCACGAGGAGCAGATGGTTGAGGGACCTCTTGCGCTTCTGACTCAAACAATGGATTAACAAGATCATTTGACGGAATTGGTTGGTGACCCATCTCGTGCTCTCGATGTTCAGCTTGTTCCGCCATTCCAACGTGCCTTCTAGACCTTAATTGCATTGTCACCTTTCAACTTGAAGCAAAAAGTAAAACAAACAAGTTGGTAAAGCAACAAAGAACTCTTTCTGGTTTGTTTAGTATCTTGCAAAATGTTAGGGGTTTGAATTTTTGTTTGACAAGCAAGTGATGCAAAGACTTGAAAGCAAAATTACGCAATGATTTTGATTAAACCATAGGTTTATGGATTTGTTAAGAATTGTTCTCTCAACAAATGGGTTAGGATCCTAACTCCAATCTCCAATGACCTAGGTTTCACACAATCTCACAATGCCTAGGTAACATAGGATGCTTCGGGTTTTTGGGAGTGGTACAACCAACCCGATCGTGAAGAGGAATACTCCACGTATGAGGAATTGTGGAGGCCTTGATGAAAGACAACCAAGTCAACTAGGAAGGAATATCCCAGAAGAGAGGTCAGAATCTACCAAGAAAGTGTTTTGGATGGGAGGGGTAAATGGGAGAGTGAGCTCCCGTCTCAAAAAAGTGTAAAAGAAGGAGGTAGAAAGAAGGAGCAGAGAATGCAATCAAGTAATAAAGCAAGTAATAAGCAAAACATAAACTTAAATAAGCAAGCAATGACACAAGGAAAGTAATTAGAAACTAGACAAGAAACTTGAAACTAGAATCTAAACCTTATTTCTTATGTGAGCCAAATGGAGATAGTGAAAAGTAATGGAAAAAAGAGGGTTCAGATCTGATAGCCAAGAAAAAGGGTGGTCCACGTGGGGACCGATGTAATAATAAGCTGGTTCACGTGGGAACCGGGGTAAAAAGTGAAGGTGGTTCACGTAGGAACCGATTTTGGGTAAAGAAGGGTGGTTCACATGGGAACAAGTTTGAATGATTGAAAGAAGGCCATTTGGGGTCAATTAAAGGTGGATAAGGATCTGATACAAGTGGAGATAGATCTGAAGGAAAGTGGTTTGGTTCACGTGGGAACCGAAGTAAAGAAAGAGATTGGTTTACGAGGGAACCGGCTTAAAAGGAAAAGGGTGGTTCACGTGGGAACCGGTTTAAATGACAACTGAAAATAAAAGAGGGTCACGCGGTGACCAATTTGATGGTGATAACCTGCAGAAAAGAGGAAAAATATGATTTGAATGACTGAAAATAAATGTTGGTTCACGTGGGAAACGGTCTGTAGAAGAGAGTTGGTTCGCGCAGGAATCGGTTTTAAAGCAAAGGTGGGTTCACGTGGGAACCGGCTTAAATGAAATGACAGAAATTAAATGACATACTTGGCACTTCAGATCTGATGAAATATGGGTGAAATCAAAATTTTTTGAGATGGCATGAAATTTAAGAGAGGTGGAAAGAAGGAAAGGCTCACGTGGGAACCGGTCTAGAAATAGAACTAGTTGCAAGGAAACACTAAGCACCCACGGTTGAATACATTGCTTGTCCCACTGTGGTCGCCACAAAGCTGTTGACTATGAAAATTCAACGGGGTCCTCTCCTTTTCAGGGAAGTCCGTGAATCCGGATCGTCACCTCAAGAGGGGATGATAAAGAAAGGAAAACATGGAAAACAACTCTCACCTCGGTCACACATTCACATTGATCCCCGAACTTTCATCCCTTGGCGTCATTCGATCACCAAAGAGACGGTTCAGGTCATGTGGGAGGAGGATGAGAAGTATAAAATTAAAACATGTGGTTGCCAGGAACCGCGGGTTCCGATTTATAAAATAAAATTGACCGTGTGTAGCTTAGCGTGAAGAGTGCGGGTTAAAGCTTCTCCTTCTTCGGCCGGCCGATGAAGAAGAGTCCTCAATGCGTGGGTGCTTGATTTTTTGTGCAATTAGACATATAAACAAGTGAAAGAGACAATTAGAAATAGAAAAAGTGGAGTATATGTAAGTAAAATAACATGAAACATTTAATTGACTATAAACTGACCGGATTCGGGTTATCTCTAACCCCTCTTTTTTCTATTTTCTGATTAATAGACTAAAACTATTGCTAAAAAATGTAAAAAAATGATAGGAGGATGGATAATCACTAAATAAAGAGATAGGAAGAAAAATAGAAATATTCTGATAAGAATAGAGAGAGATATGGCCAAATCTGGGTTGTCGAACAAGACGAGCAGTAGTCCAGGATCTTCCAGGCGCGACTTTGCTTCTGTGCTTGTCACGACCAGCCCAGACCTTGGAATCAAGTTCTGTTGATTGTAAACTGAAGAAGACTTGGAGAGGAAGAACTTTTATGAAGAGATCTTGGGCAGCATATGTCTACACGCTTCTGTAGAGGCCGAAGAAGAGAGACCTGGAAGATCACCTGCAGACCAGCTTTCCTCTCTCTTGAATCGACTTTTCTCTCTCTAAAAACTCGAAATTCTCTTTCTAAAAATCACAAAATCAATTCAGGAGGGAGGTTGGAAATCTTGAGATGCCTGGGGGGTCATGCACATGCCTCTGGAATGACCAGAATCGAAGTTTATTTATAGGAGAAAACTGTCGTGATCCATGCTACAAAATAGGGGACCTTGTGCCCTACCCCAGGGTGCATGTGCCTCCAAGTGGGGGCGCATGCTATCCATTCAAAAATTTTGGTCTTATCCACTCGATCCATTCAGCGGTAGAGTCTTGGTGAAAAACTAGTTCCCTCGTGCCTCAAGGGTAGGGTGCATGTGCCCTCAAGTCAGGGCACGAGGTCACGTGCCTCAATGGTAGGGCGCATGGGCACGTGCCCTAGGTTCCGGGCGCATGTGACCAGGGACCCGGGTGCATGGCACTGTTTTGCGCGTCCTTCTTCCGGAAGCCATTGCAAACACTCCCGAAATCGGAATTCGACACCGTTTGTTGCGTTGGAAAGATAACAGGCCGAAGGAGCTCTCTATAGCATTGGATCAGCCATCACACTTTACAAAACTTCATAATTTTGTCTGAAAGTTAGTGCAGTGAATAGAAGATCCGATACAGGTCAAAATGACACCGACGGCAAACCGGAAAGGTACGGTATGCAACAAAACTTGTCTGGAGTGTGAATCTGACCATAACCTTCAATGCATGATCATTAGGCATTGGTCATTCAGCCAATTTCCGTGTTTACACAATTTACGTTTGGCTTTCGCTCGGAAATTACGGCTTTTTGAGGAAAACTTCGGAAAACATCCGATTTCGTTCGGCGAAGCTCCAAATCAACTTTAAAAGACCCAGAATCATTATAAGGTCAATCATGCATGTTACCCTATAAAACATGAGTTTTATGCTCTGAATTAGGCGAATTTGGCATGTCTACATTGGGCTCAAGAAAACAAAACAAAACTTGTATAACAAATAGTTGAAGATATATATATTGTCTATGAGGTCAAGATACCCATTCGAGAACTATCGTCCGTCACAGCACAACTTTGAGCTTATCCATGAGCATCGGAGATGACCCGACCATCGTAGATTTTGATGAAGGGGATCTCGGATCAAGTCTTCTCCGCACTCATGGTCTTCAACAAATCATGCATAGGATAATAATACACGACTAATGAATTATAAGTTAGCCAGCAAGAAATGGAGGTTTCCCATGTCCATTATTTCATTTCTGCGAGCATTTTCTTGGCCACTCCTTTGGAGCATCGTCGGAACGAGGCGGTTGCAGCGGTATTTGTGGACTTGGTTTCCATGCATTCTCCACGTGGTTGTTCTCCTGGAGTCAGTGGCAACAGACACTGATATCTGTAGCAGGCTTAATCTTCTTCTGGTGTTGTAGCTGCTTTTCTTCTTTGTTATAACACTTCTTGCTTCAGTGTTGTTTGATCTGCTTGACATTTCTCAAAAGGATTATTAGTATCGCATTCCGGCTTGGCCCCTTGCGAGTTTGTCAAGGGGCGAACCCTTCCAAAGGATTAAATAATAGATGTAGGGTAAGAAATATACCTGCTGGCGAGACCTCCCCTCCTTAACTCGTGTTTCTGAAATACTCAATAAAGGGGTTAGATCTGCTCTATGGCTTACCCCCTTGCCTATTGTCATCTTGCTTTGCTTAAATGTCAAGGGGGGTAGCCTTATTAACAAGGTAATATGAACAAAATGACTGAAAATGAATAAGATAAGAGTTAAGAAATCTTACCTACCATGGGGAGAGTCACTCCCTTCTTGATCTTAGAATCCTGAAACACTTAAAGGGGATTAAATCTTCACCATGGCTTATCTCTTTGCCTATTGTTGTCTGCCTTGACTTAGGTCAAAGAGAGGAGCCTGCGTAAAAAGGTGTAAAAATAACCTAAATGACCGAAATGAAATGGTTAAGAGAACTTACATGTCGTTGATAGAATCTTCCTCTCTTACTTTGAAGTTCCTGAAAACACTTGATAAAAGAGGATTAGATCTTCACAACGACTCATCCCTTTGCCTATTATGGCCAACTTTGACTTAGGTCAAAGGGAGGAGCCCTCTTAATGGGGTGGTAATCAAGGTAAATATGCAATGCGGAAATGAAACATGCAAGACACAAAGATAAACATGAATGCTAGCAAAGGCAAAAATCAAGGTTATGCAGAGTTAAATGATGCATTTTTTTGGGTTTCTAGAAGATATTCATTTTTTTATTTTTTTGAAAAAAATTCAACTTTCTTTTATTTTTTTAAAATATTCAATTTTTTTTTTGAATTTTTAAAAATATTTATTTTTTTGGGATTTTTGTGGAGAATGTGCCGGTATTGAGACAATTCATCGATCTTTGAGTGTTAATCAAGATTCAAGCGAGAAACACCACGTGAAAATAAGGTTCCCTACCCAGAATCTTTCTTGCCCTCTTCTCTTGATCGGTTTGGATTCCCCCTGAGTTTGGATAGTTTACCCTACCCTAGGGTTTTAAAATGGAAGAATAATAAAGGAAGTCTTTGATAGGATTCGGGGGTGTTGAGGAGGGTTTCTCTACTCATGCCCAAATTGCTCGTTGGGGTTCGGCCTCTTCGGGTTGTTTTTACATGTGTCACTTACTTAGACAAGTCTTTGACCTGTGGGGTCATTGCCCATCTTTTGGTGCCTTCTTTTCATTTTCTACTTTTCTGGGTACTCATTCAGACAGGCCCATATTTGTTTAAACTTGTGGGGTTCATTGCCCATCTTTTGGCACCCTTTTGCACCCTATGAGACGGCCTCCTACTAAGGCAGCGGGCATTTTCGATACTATCCTCTTCTAGTCCCCTTCACCTATCCTGGACCGTATAGAAGAGAATAGGGTAAAGGTTCTTTTCCGCCTTCAGGGTTCTGCCTTGCCTCTCTCAAGTGTTGGGCTATCTGGATTCTGGGATCGGGAGGTGTTGTGTGTGTAGGGTGATGTCTACCCTTGACTTCTATCTAACACCCTCGGATTGATGACTTAATATCATACCATAAATTCTCTATTTTTCTTTTCTTCAAGAAAAATATTTTTTGAGGTGAACACCATTCCACGGATGGTTCAATTTTTCTCCATCGGCATTGGTTAGCTCATATACATTACCTGGATATTTTTCAGTTATAACAAAAGGCCCTTCCCCGTTAGGTTGCAACTTGGAGCGGGGACCACCCGGCTTAACGAATATGCATTTGACTACCATCTCACTGATTTCGAACTTTCTCTCTACCACCCTCTTTTGATAAAACCTTTTCAATCTGTTCTGATAAGTCCGGGCATGCTCGGAGGCGGCCAACCTTCTTTCATCTAGGAGTTCAATTTGTGCAAGGAGAGATTCTCGCCTCTCATCGACAGGGATGTCCCTATCGAGTTGAACTCGGAGTGATGGCAGGAGTACTTTGTACGGGACCACCGCTTCCATCCCATATACGAGAGCATACGGGGTTTGACTAGTGGGGGTTCGTACAGAAGTACGATAAGCCCATAGGGCATCTACAAGCTTATCTGGCCAGTCTGCGAACTTGCTAGACTTACAGGTTTTCTTGATGATTTTAATCAAAGTTTTGTTGGTGGCTTCTGCTTGACCATTGCCTTGTGGGTAATAAGGAGATGAATGATGCAATGCAATGCGATACCTGTTGCAAAGATCACACAAATCTTGAGAGATAAATTGTGGTCCGTTGTCGGTGATGATGTCGCTGGGTATCCCGAACCTGGCGATGATGTAGTGTTTGATGAAGGAGCACAATGTTGATGCCATGATCTCCACGAATGCTTCCGCTTCTGCCCACTTGGTGAAGTAGTCTGTTGCCGTCAGGATGAACGATTTGAAACGGATTTTAGAGTTAAGATCACTTAGAGGGCCAATGATGTCGAAAGGCCACATGGCGAAGGGCCATGGGGCATGAATCGGATGAAGGGAAGATGCGGGAGAATGGATCTAGTTGGCATGGAGTTGGCAAGAATGACAGTGCCAAACAAAGATGGAGCAATCCTCTTCTAGGGTTGGCCAATAATATCCCTGCCTGATGATTTTCTTGGCAAGAGCTTGAGCATTGACATGGCCCCCACAAACCCTGGAATGTGCTTCCTTAATGAGCATTGACATGGCCCCCACAAACCCTGGAATGTGCTTCCTTAAGCACCAATTCTGCCTCTTCTTCATCAACGCATCTAAGTAAGATTCCACTCAAGCTCCTCTTGTAGAGAACCCCTCATAGGATGGTATACCTCTGGGATACTCTCCTGATGGCCTTCTTTTCTTTTGCATTGGATCCAGGTGGATACGACTGATCTTGACAATACCTTGCGATCTCATCAAACCAAGGCCTCTCACCCTCGTCTAACTCTTCCAACTCGATTAGAGAAGCTTCCTCTTTCTGCTCTAAATATTCTTTCTTGCCAAATCTCTCCTTGACCTTCAGAAATTGGCCATCCTTTATCGCCGGTATCGACCTTCACAGACATGGATAGTCCGCACTTGTCTACCTAGCAGGACTGATAGAGATGAAGCTAAGGAGGCTAGGGCATCAGCAAGGATGTTCTGAGCTCAAGGAACATGAACAAAAGTGAGTTTGGAAAAGAGTTTGATGTAGCAAGAGGTGAGTTCTTGGTAAGGTTTGAGGTTTGGATGAGAAGTGCGGTATTTGGTTAGGACTTGGCGAAGGATTAGTTGTCTATCACCTATCACCCTCAATTCCGTGGCACCATAGAAATGAGCGGCCTCCAGCCCGGCCAGCAAGGCTTCGTATTAAGCTATATTGTTGGTTGCTGGGAAGTCAAGCTGAAATGCCTGTGGAATAGTGACACCCTCGGGTGATAGAAGGATGATTCTTATTCCCTTACCGTGTGAATTCAGAGCCCCGTCAAAATATAATGTCCAAAGATGGGAAGATCGGATCAACATTAGTTCGTCATCTGGGAGCTCTGACTGGACCGGGTAAAAAAGGGGTATAGGGTGGTGGGCTAGGTGTTCAGCAATGGCATAGCCCTTAATCGCCTTCTGGGGGACATAGGTGATATCAAACTGGGAATGGAAGCTCTGCCAACGACCAAACCGATCAGTTAGAACAGTTTTCTCGAGAAGGAATTTTATGGGATTGATGCGGGCAATAAGATTGACCTCATGAGCTAAGAAATAGTGTTTAAGCTTCTGAACTACCCAGACAGTGCAGCACAGGTCTTCTCCACTACAGTATATTTCTGCTCACATGGATCAAAAATCTTTGACAAGTAGTAAGTTGCCCTATCTTTTCCTTCTTCATCCACTTGTGCAAGGACTGCCCCAAGAGAATTCTCCAAAACCGAGATATACAGAACTAAGGGCTTGCCAGGGACTGGTGGTCTAAGCACAGGGGGACTAGCCAGGTATCTTTTCAAACTATCGAATGCATCCTGGCACTTCGAATCCCATTTGAACTCGGCCCCCGCCTTGGTCAACTCATAGAAAGGTTTACACCTTTGGGAGTGTTGTGAGATGAACCGACGGACAAACTGTAGCCTCCTGATTAATCCTCGAAGTTCTTTCATATTTCTCAGAGGAGGCATACCAATGATTGCCTTGGCCTTGTTCAGGTCGATCTCTATGCCCCTTTTTCTCACTATGAACCCCAACAATTTTCCTGAGGACACTCCGAATGTGCATTTCTTTGGGTTCATCTTCAACTTATATTCCCTAGCCCTTTGTAAGACCCTTCTTAACACTTCAGGATGATCTTCTCGGCTTTTGGATTTAATGACCAGGTCGTCCACGTACACCTCTACAAGGGTATGCATCATGTCATGGAAGATAGCCATCATGGCCCTCTGATAGGTAGCACCAGCATTCTTTAGTCCAAAGGGCATGACGACATAGCAGTAGGTTCCCCAAGGTGTAGTGAACGAGGTCTTCTCCTGGGTCCTCTTCGGCCAACTGGATTTGATTATAACTAGAATAGCCATTCATGAATGACAACATCTTGAATCCAACAGTGTTATCAACCAGTACATCAATATGAGGTAGAGGAAAGTCATCTTTAGGACACACTCGATTCAAGTCTCTGAAGTCTATACAGATCCGAACTCTACCATCCTTCTTCATGACAGGGACTATGTTTGCCACCCATTGCGGATAAAGGACAACCTTAATGAATCTTGCTTGATGTAACTTGTCGACCTCTTCTTTCATCTTAAGTGCAACATCAGGGTGGAATCTCCTTAATTTTTGTTTGACCGGGGTAGCCCCAGGTTTCAAAGTTAAACGATGTTCAACTAACGAGTTGTCTAACCCCGACATGTCTTCGTATGTCCATGCGAACGTGTCCTTGTATTCTTCCAAAATTTTAATTAAGCTCTGTTCCTCAGTGGGAGTGAGGTTTGCACTTAGGAGGACTGTCTTGGGATATTCCGGTGTTCCAAGATTCAATTCTTTTGTCGGTTCATCCACCATGGCTAATGGTTTTTCAAACCTTTTAAGTCCAAATGTATATGCATCAGCCAAGTCCTCAATTCCATCCTAAAAATCAGGATCCTTTTTTAATAAAACCTCATAAACTCCCAATGTATGTTCTACATTGAATTCATCCTCATATTGAATTTCATCAAGTTGGATAGCATTTTCCAAAAACCTTGGCAGCCTCGCACATTCCTTTCATTTTTGAGCTATTTGCTGGAGATATCTCTCTGGCACACGTTTATCTCGGGTTTTCTTCTTTCCTACCCTAAATACTCCTAAAAAAGATGGAATTGGAAAGGTGGTATCTACCATGGGTGAAGGATTGAGCAGATCGATCAGTGAGTTGGAGAAGAGGGGTCCCTAGTTGGGAGCACCCTCTGAGACAAGAAGAGACGTCTCCTCAATGGAAAACTGAGTTTGCGAGAAGACATTTTTTTTGGTGTTTTCAATAATGGAAAGAAAATGAGCCGGTGGGGCTCAAGCAGAAGTAGAAAGCTTGAGCAAATGGGAGAAAGATGGGCTCGCGGGCCCGACGATGACAAGAAATGGGCAGATAGGCCCAAAGCTAGTGAAAAGATCTAAGGGGCACGTGGGCCCAAATGGTGGGCACGTAGGCCCAAAGCTAGTGAAAAGATCTAAGGGGCACGTGGGCCCAATTGGTGGGCATGCAGGCCCAATGTTGTTGGATGGGCATAAAAGCCCAGTGGAGTAAGAAGATTTAAACGGGCTCTCAAGCCCAGTGATCAGTTCAGGTGGCCATTTTGGCCCAGAAGTAGGAATCGGGCTAGATAGCCCATCAAGCGAATCCAAGAGGGATAGAGTGAGGATTTTGAAATACATGACCGTAGGATATGGCTCACGCGGAATGTTGATTGGAGGTGCGTTTGAGTGGACAAGTTGTTTAAGAATGGACTTGCCCTTGACTGGTTCTTCCTCCTCTATGAACAACCGAGCCAAAGATGAACTCAGGTTGTCCAGTTCCTCCTCTTGCTCTGGTGCCTTCCTTCTCTTGAATGGTTCTTCTTCATCGTCCCTGGCCATCATCATGGTCTCTCCTTTGATAAAGAATTTTTGGAGTCCCATGGCATTTTTTGGCCGGTAGACCATCCTTGGAGTGAAACTGGGCTCGTAGCCAAGCCCGTGCCTCTTTGTTCTTTGTACGACTTTAATGGGGTGTACAACCCCCTGTAGCTCCTTTTCCAACCCCTTTCCTGGTTGATAGCCCATCCCTTTCATTATCCGCCATGCATCTGTATCTGGAGACATCGTTATCATCATGACCTCAGGTAGCTCTGTAGTTGAAACCAACGGCTGGACAAATTTTGATACTGGCAGTGCAGAAGAGGGGTCATCCACATCATTTAGAATGGGGATGTTGGTTACTTTAATTACCTGGCCCTTGTATGGGAACTTCAAACATTGATGATTAGTGGAGGCAACATCTCCTATTGCCTCAAGATATGGGCATCTCAAAATGGGTTTAAATGTAGGGTCCAGTTCTAGAACATGAAACTCGGTGGTGATAGCACACGGCCCGAGCCCTACTTCCAATGTAACCACCCCTCGTGCCGGCTTCCGGGAGTTGTCATAGGCTGTCACCGTGATGGTAGAAGGCTTGATTTCTTCATCGGAGATGCCGCAAAGTTGCAATGTTTCTGGCGGCATGACATTTATAGAGGCTCCGGTGTCAATCAAGCAAGACTTGATTTCTATGCCTCTGATGATCACTACGACGCGTAAGGCGTATTTTCTGATTTCCGGCCGTGCCAACTCCTCCTGTGTGAATGTAAGCGCCGGATGTTCACTCCTCGGGGTCAGGACAGTAATGATCTTCTCGGGTGGGAGGTCCTCATTGACCATGACCCGCTGCAAGTATTGTTGTAGAATGTCCTGATGGTTCTTCAACCTCTTTATCAGCTCCAGAATTGAAATCCATGCCGGCATTTTGTCTAAGTGCTTCAATAAGTCATATGCCGTGCCGGGCAACGGTTCTTCCACTACCTTCTCTTCTACCTGTTCCTGTGGTTGTATCCCGACCTAGGGGAAGACCCTTTGGAACATCCTCCCGCTATGAAGTACCGGCACCAGCATGGTAGGGGGGAGTGGTGATGATGGTGATGGTAGGGTTGATTGGTATGTTGAGGAGCCCGTGGTAGGTAGGGGTGGTGAGGATCAGATGATGAGGGGTCGTGGATTGGTGGAGGCTGGTGTGTTGGGTGATGGTTGGTGGTGACGGTCTAATGATGAGGGGTAGTGGAGTGGTGGAGGCCGGTATGTTGGGTGATGGTTGGGGTGTTGGTGGTGATGGTCTAATGATGAGGGGTCGTGGAGTGGCAGTGACTGGTAGGTTAGGTGACGGTCGGATAATGAGAGGCCGAGGGGTGGTGGAGGCTGGTAGGTTAGGTGATGTCTGGGGTGTTGGTGGCGGTCTAATGATTAGACGCCGAGGAGGAACGATAGTTGATAGGTTAGGTTGGGGTGCTGATTGGGGTGTTGGTTGGGATGCTGGTTGGGAGGTTGGTGATGGTCTAATGATTAGGCATCATGGAGGGTTAATGGTTGGTGAGGGTAGTGGTGTTTGGGTAGTTTGTGGGTTGGGGGCAGCTCTTGGAATGGAGAGTATGGTGCGGTTTGTAGGTGGGGTTGGTCTGACGGGCATGGAGGTGGTTTGATCCTCAACCTGCCAACCCTGGGAATGGTGGGTTGACTCCTCGATGGCGGAGTAGACGAGGCCGAGTCGTTGGTTTGGTGGTGCTGGTGCCGGTGCTTGAACGGGTGCATGTACCGGTAGCGGATCGTAGACTATGCCCAGGCTGGGCTGCTGTTGTGCTTGCTATCGCCATGGTTGATTCTGACGTGTCTTCATTGCTTGAATAGATTCTCCCATCTGTCCCCAGTCAATGTTCCCCTGATCATTGAGGTCATGAATGTAATCTTTGAATTGAAAGAAGACATCCACCGTGTGCCCAGGATACCGATGGTAAGCACAATACTTTGTCATGCCAACATTTGCCGGCCATCCTTCTCTCTCCTTTGGAAGCTCCAGCTACTGTTCAGCCATCAATGCATTGAAAATATCAGTGAGGGGGAATGGCAGTTGAGGATAGTACTCTCTTTTGGGTCCCCCCGCTCCTAGGTCGGTTGGCTGGTGGTGGCACTTGGATGTAGGCTTGTTGTTGTGGTTGTTGTCGATTGTAGATGGGTTATTGTTGAGGCGCTCGGTTGTAGACATTTTGCTGCTAGGGCACTCGGTTGTAGGTGGGTTGCTGTGGTGGTGCTCGGTTGTATGCAAGTTTCTACTGAGGCTGAGGAGTTGGTTGAGGAGCTGGGCAGTATTGTTGGTTGGGTGGTGGGTTGCGGTATTGGCTTTGGCAATACCCACCCTGATTACCCATGGCATTGATGCTCTCATTGTTTACTACCCCTTCGGTGGTGGGCCCTACAGGTGTAGGCTTTCTAGTGTTACGAGGTTTGGGGTTGTATGGGTTGATCATGGATGCATCCTTAAAATGGGCTTGGAGGTAGCAGGCGTTATCACACAGCTCCCTCATGGTTATTGGGCGGTGCATGATCAGGAGGTTGCGAAGGTTAGGCGTGGTGTTCCCAATGAGCATCCTCACCTACTCCCCCTCTGTGATGGTATCCACTAGCCTCTCAGCCATTCCTCTCCACTGATCAGCAAACTTGGCAAAGTCTTTATCCGGCCTCATCTTCTCGGCATTTAGATCAGTTATCGAGTAGGCTGGCCCCACCCGATCCTTGTACCTCTACAGAAACTTTGCCTTAACAATGTCGAAATATGCCGCCTCAATAGAATCAAGAGAATAAAACCAGTCAAGGGCGGATCCCTCCAATAACCGACAGAATAGGAAGGCAAGTGCTTTGCGGTCATTTTTCCAGAACGCGGAGTCATAGAGAAAGCTCTTTAAGTGGTTAAAGGGATTCCTGGTCCCATTATAGCGTTGAAAGATTGGTATTTTAGAAGGAGGAGGATGTAGGACCGGGAAAGATGGAACAGAAATTTTTGGGGTGGCTTTGGAATAGAGGCGGTGCCTCAGCTCTTCAAAACGCTCATCCATATGGTTAAGTTTTTCTATGAATGCTTGGGTGAGGCTGGATTCCTGAGCCACCAGAGCAAAGTGTTTAGGTGAATGGGTTGGAAGAGGCGGGTTGGAAATAGGAGTTTAAATAGCATTATGTGAATGCCCCACAATAGGGTGAGTGGAGACTCGGCAGGGTTGCCCAGGAGAAGAGATGATCAAGGGCCTGACTGTCGACCGGGGTGGTGAGGGGGCTTGATTTCCCTCGATCGAATCTTGATTGGCGGGCATCTTGCCCTTAGTGGCGGATTGGATGATTGCAAAGGTCTTGGGATCGAGGTGAAGAGATAGATCCTTGAGAGCTTGTTCTATACTACGTGAGGAAGATCGGTGAGCGGGATCTTGGACCTCAGGTTCAATCACGGCGTTAACATGGCCCTCTGGTTGGACCATGGGTTGCTGAAGCTCATAGTGACCCGTCTCGTACTCCTCTTCTTGCTCGTAGTAGTCCGACATCCCGATGTGTCTACCGGACCTTAGTGTCATGGGCATCCTGGCAAATTTACTTACAAAATGGTTGAAATAAGGCAAATGAAAAGTGTAAATGCAAAGAGAGTTTTTTTTGTTTGCTTATGATTGTTTGTTTGATTTGATTTGATTTCAATTTAGTTGTTTGGCAAGCAAGTTGAATACAAAAATTAAAGAAAATTTTTTTAAGTGTTTTGAAAGAAAAAAAATTTTAGTTGTTTTCAATTGTTGTGAGCAAGCAAGTTGTGCAAACAAGTTTTTAAAATGACTACTCGACAATTTTTGGGTTGAAACCTTATATTAGATAGATTGTTGGCAATTGTTCACTCAAATGGGTATGATTCCTAATGCTTCAATCTTCAAGACCTAAGGTTATCACTCAATCACCACGAGTAGGTACTTGGGTTCTTCGGCTTTTGGGAAAGTGGTACAACCGGCCCAATCGTGCGGAGAGGAATACTCCACGGATGGGGACTTACGGAGGTCTTGATGGAAACCACCAAATCAACTAGGAAGGAATATCCCAGAAGAGAGGTTAGAATCCACCAAGAAGGTGTTTGGAGGGTGAGGGTGTGTTGGGAGAGAGAGCCCCCACCTCGAATGCCCTACGGATCGGAGCAAGTCTGGTACCCGATGCAAAAGCTAATGAAAAAATGAAAAATGGAGGGTAGGAGGAGAAGAAGCAATCAATATGCAAACATTAATGAAAGCTATTAAATAAATCAAGCAAGTGAATGCGATCAAGACAAGCAATGATAAAGTAAAACAAGTAACTAGCCACTAGCAACTAAAAGGTGGTTCGCGCGGGAACCGGCTTGTGTTGGAGTGTCTAAGTGGGGACAAATCTGAAGTAAAGGAAAAAGGATGGTCCACGCGGGGACCGATTTGAAAATAAAGTGGCTCACGCGGGAGCCGGGTTTTGGAAAGGTAGGTGGTTCACGCGGGAACCGGTTTTTTGAAGGAAAAAGGGGTGGTTCACACGAGAACCATTTTGTTTGATTTGAAAAATGAAAGGAGGGCCACTTGGGGCCAATTTAAAGTGGTGCAAAAGGGTGGTCCACGTGGGGACCGATCTCATCATGATTTAATCATCATTGTATTTGATCAAGGACTTCATTATGATATTCGCATATAATAAGAGCTTATAATGAAGATTTACCTAATTAATTGAATAAGATATATCTAGAAATGTCGAATCATATCATATATGATTGGTTTGTAGGGCATACATTTCTATCAATCTCCCACTTGCACTAAAGCCAATCACCCATTTGGTTGATCTGTATCAACTCAAGGTGAAGCTCAAACACTCTTTAAGTAACTGCTTCAGTTAGTGGATCTATAATGTTATTAGCGGTAGATACTTTATCTTTAATTATATCTCTATAAGCTGCAATCTCTCTGATTGTATGGCATCACCACAGAAGTTCTAAACTTCTAATGAGACATCGACTCTACCCCATTGTTTTCTCAAAATAATGGTACACTTTCAGAGAAAATTTGGATAATCCTATATCTTAGATATAGATGAAAATGTTCATCTAGACTACTTCTCAAGTAGTGTGTAACCACTATGTAAACTTGTTTACATATGTTGTAGAATTTATAGTGTTATATCGCATAGAACTCTTCCAGCTCACTGCACTACCATTATATTGACTTAATATCAAACTTATTTGATTAGAAGTTTGTGTTTGTAAAACTATAAGATTTCAAGTCTTATCCTTCAGTGTATAGAGATACATTCTCAATACTTCTCAAGTACCAAATGATATATCTCTAAACTATCTAGTGACTCTCACCTGGATCTTCCTGATGAATGCTGATAACACTTAGAGCATTTATCACATCATGTACGTAGCATCACATAAATGACAGACCCTATGACAAAGGCAAAAGGGCTCTATTAATGTGATCTCTTTATCTCTCAAGAAGTCTTCAAAGATATCACTTTAGAGAGATCAACTCCACATCACATAGGTAAGAAACCTATCTTGGAGTTTATCATGTCAAACCCTTTGGCTATGATGACTACATACATTAACTGAGCATTACTTTTAGATCTATCTTCATAGATCTCAAAACTCAAATTATGTTTGGAAGATCAATTTGATAGCTAAGCTCACTTATGATAACACACCTACTTTATTCTTAATCAGTAGAATGTCATCAACATAAAATGTCAAGAAGGTAATAGCACTCCCACTTATCTTCTTGAATACACAAGGCTCCTCTTCCTTCTTAAAGAAGTCATAAGATTTAATCTCATTAAACCTTATATATGATCTATGGAAAGTTTTACTTCAGTTCATAATGAACTTAATACACACTCTTTTTGAATGTTACTTGGACTTGATTCCCTATAGTTATATCATATACACTTGTTCCTCAAAATACCTTAGAGGAACATTATCTTAACATCCAATTAACTTATATTATAATCATAGTGTGTAACAATCAAAATACGAATGGATTAATCCATGGAATAGGTAAAAGATCTCATCACTCATCATAGTCAACCATTTGACTTCGATGATATCCTTTTCAACTAGTCTCACCTTTAAAGGTTTCTACCTTCTAATCCACTCCAATCTATTCTTTAGTGATCCATTTATTTCTTATGGATACTATATCCTCAGGTGGAACTATCAAGTTCTAAACTTGATTAGAATAGATAAAGTTTATATCAAAATTTATTGTCTCTTCCCATTTGTGAATCAATATCTCATATTTGTTCCATATAGATCTTAAGATCAATATCCTTATTATCTTATACCTCATTTCATCTATTAGAGATATGTCCCACATATCTCTTTAGGTTGAATGAACATAAGAAAAGACCTATGAAATGACTTTTTGTAATTATTAACTAGTACCTTAATAGAAGTGTTATTGGGTTGTGGGACTAGAACATCTTCCATATATACCTTGCTCCCACTATCTTTCTTAAGAAGGAACTTTTTCTTTAGAAATATAGTGAGCTGAGCAACACATACTCTTATACATAAGTGTGGTATATTAATATCTAGAAGTTTTCTTTAGGATATCCCACAAGCCAACACTTCATAGTCTTATATTCCAACTTGTTAGAGTTATACTTCTTCACCAGGTCGGACATTCCAAACCTTAACTTGCTTAAGGTCAAGTTTTAACCCGTTTTCAATATCTTATATGAAATAATTAGAATAGACTTAGAAGGTACCTTTTAAGATCAAGTGGTTATAATGAGTACTTAGCCAAAATTAGACAAGGAGGAATTTTGCAAAGTTTGTCGTTGTTCATATTATGTCCTACATAATATGGCTTCTCATTTTAGCTACTCAATTAAGCTAAAATGTGTAAAGAGATGTTCATTAGATTCTATTATCTTTCATTTATATGTGAATTATGTACTTAAGTATTCCCTTCCTTGATCTCATCAAAGAGTTCTAATACTCTTTCCATTAGTATCTCTACTTCATTCTTAATCTCAGATAATTTCTCAAAGGTCTTATATTTGTACTTCATAAAGTACATATATCCATATGTTGGCACCAAAATTTTCCTCGTAGCTTGCTTGGTACAGATTTCAACAATGCCGAAGCCAGTGTAGAAAAATTTGACCCCAATTCGAAAAATTCAAAAATAGATGATGCAAATAGGCTTTGGAAATGCTTTGGCATGGATTTACATGCCACAAATGACCAATATAATGTGCTCATTTCATAGCCCTGGTTGAGAGCTTCGCAACGGTGCCCAAAACATGGAAAACAGACACCGGAAGGCCAAAATGACCATTTTGCCCCCGACACTTTGGGACAAATTGGGACTCTAACATGGAATTCCAACTTTACCACATTGTCAATGTTAGATAGAGCTAGGCAACGCTCGAAACGGATCAAAAATCTGACCCACGGATGAAGAGATATGCAAGAAAGAGCAAATCTAGACAGAAAGCCGTATGTCGTCGCACCAAGGGCATAATGGTCTGATTAGCTCCGGATCGTCCCATGGGCTGAAATTTTCAATTTTAATGACTCAAAACTTTTATCTTATGAATATTTATGCATGAAAAATAAATTTGGCCAATGGGAGAAGGTAATTGCACTCAATTACAGTTTTTGGCATTATCGACGGCCAAGATCGCACCAATCGGAGAAACTAGCTAAATCAGGAGATCCGTTGCAATTCAAGTGATCTCAACCACACATCAGGATGGAGCATAAGATCAATGGCCATCAGGGCATGATCTGGAATTTTTTGAAGTCAATTTGGGATTTATTTAATTGGTTTTGGCCAGAATTAATGCTAGTCGTTGGATCGGGAGCACTTTGATTAAACCAGGGTTAAACCTAACCCAAGATTGTAAGCACCCGGAACGGGACATCCGCGGATCTCCCCCCCCCCCCCCCGGAACCCCCTTTACGCCCGGCCTCGGTGTTCGTCGGTGGGTGGGTGGTGTGTTTTGTGTGTGGTCGCCAGGAACCAAAGGCTCCAAAGTATGATGGGATGAAAGAAAATGAAATAGAAAGATGACCGTCGTACCTCCGGAAGCGGGGAGATTGTTGAGTTCCGACTTCTCCTCTCTCGGCCGGCCGAAAGAAGAGAGCTTAGTGAATCCCTTGCCTTCAATCCGGTTGAAGCTCCGCCTCGATCGGATCTACCTAAGAATGTCCATAAGAAAACATGTAGACAAGTGAAGGTTTCATTAGTTCTAACGAAAGCATAGCATCGAGCTCGAATTTAGATTCAAACATGCAAATGGGAAAAGACTAACCGGATTGGGACGAAATCCCAACCCCTATTTTTGGTAGGTTTTAAACGTATATGAAATGCAAAGATGCTCTAAGACGTGCTTTAAATAACTTGATGATCGATGCAAAAGCGAAAAAGGGAGACAAAACTCGATTAAACGGGGCGATCGGAATCTAAAAATAACGAAAACAAGCACGCTTCTGGTGCCCTGTATATAGGGCGCCGGGGAGAAAACTTGCCTTTATAGGGCGCGTTGACCAAGTCAAAGCGCCATACGGGCACTAAGTACGGCGAGCAGATTTTCTTCTCCTCTTCGCGGCGCTGCTCGGAGTCTTTGGGAGGCTTCCGGACGAAGTAGGGGCTCCTCCTTGTAGACAATACTCAAATGAAGCCCATGGAAGAGGGTTTGGGTGCTGGATATAAGAGGAGAGACGGGTAGAAGCTCTCAAAGTTGGAGAAAAATCATATTTACGGGTGACGAAACGAGAGGGTTTTGGGGTTTTTTTGGTGGAAGATTTTGGATCGGTTTGGAGGCTTTTGGAGGGTGAATGTGGCTTGGAATCGTAGTGTTGGATGATCTCTAGGGTGGCACGGAGTTGGAACCTCCTCCAAGCTCCAAATGGGGCTCTGTTATAGCCCAGAGGGTACTTTGGTCATTTCCGGCAGTGCCATGTGGCATAGCGCCCTATATACGGGGCGCCGGCATCATGAGATATGTCAAATCGACAAGACAAGTCCTTCACGGGGGTCAAATCAACTTTGTCAAATCAATTTAATTTTGATCCGGGCGCCCTGTATATAGGGCGCACGGGTGCCTATATATAGGGCGCCGGGTGCCCCTTTTGTTTATAGGGGCGCACAGTGCCCTATAAACGGGCGCTTTGGTGCCCTATTTATAGGGCGCACAGTGCCCTATTTATAGGGCGCCTGGTGCCTATAAGTAGGCGCCGGAGCCCTTATACACGAGGTTTTGCCCTCTCCAAAATCTTCCATTTGTCCGGAAAACTCGGTTCCCTTGAAAGGTTACTCAAATATACTTCATGAAAACAAGAATTCGAGCTCTCCAACTAGGCCAAAATTGCGTGTCTACAGCTTGCCTCGCCTTGGCGTCGGCTTTGTAGGGGAGTGACATGAATGAAGCGTAGGCGAAGGTAGCGAGCGTAATGAGGCGTAGCGGAATGAAGTGGTAATGGAGCGAAAAGTGACGCCAAGGTGTAGATTTAGACACGCCCTCATTGGCCTAGTTGAGGTGGAATAAAACTTTACGGACTCGAGATTACCCTTTGTCTTATCGAAACCTTCCCTACGGTTGATTGGTTAAAGAGAAAAACGATGCGAAAGTAAATAACTAAAATCCCACGTGGGGGAGAATTGTTACACGGCCGGGACCCGAAGCTGCATGGTGTGCTGGACTCGGTAGAAATGCATTGAAAAGTAAATTGCGAAAAGTAAAGAGGAGACAGCCAATCAACAAAGGTTGGGTTCTTCAAATTCATGAGGTTTACTCAGAAATACCGGTTTAGTTTGACATGGAAAAACTTCTTGTTTTGATGAAAACATCGTTGAAACATATTGAAAGCCGATTTTTCGGAAAATCAAGACCTCCTCTAGGGGTTGTAAAAGACCATTTATAAAAAGGTTTATAATGGGACTGGAAGGAGGTTATGGCAGGATTAGGAAGCGGGGAATGGTTATGGTGGGATGATGCATGTTGGTGTATGAAATGATGCATGCTGGGTTTAAAGAAATACAAATAAGTATAAGAAAATAGTTGAAGATATAGGTTGAACATAACGGGTCGGGACATCCATGAAGAAACCGTTGTCCCCGCATATTCAACTTTGGCCTATCCGCAAGCCTAGGGAATGGCGAGCCCTCAACGATTTTGTTGAAGGGGTTCTCAGGCTCAGCCCCCTCTAGACTTGAGGTCTTCAACATATCAAATATTATTTATTTTGATAGATGCAATACTAAATGCAACCTAATAGGGGTCGGAGTAGTCCACTTTTGTTTTTCAATTTTTGATTTTTTTGTTGTTGTTTTTGCTTCCTCTAAGTTTCTGGGGATATGAAGCTGGCATGCCTTCTCCTATTCCTGCATCCACTTGAGAGAAGATATTAGAACTTTATTTTGGCTTAGTCCCTTGCGAGGAGAGGGCAAAGTTGCCTTGACCTTTTGTCAAGGGACATCGGCCTTATCAAGGTAAAGATAACAGAAAAACATAAGTATGCACAAAAGAAAGTATGTAAGACTGATTTTAAACATGAATGCAAAGGCAGCTAGCCAATTTAAGAAGCAAATTTTTAGGTGTTTTGGGATTTCTGATTTGTTTGGGTTTTGATGGTTTTATAATGTTTTTGGTATTTTGGTATTTTTATGATTTTTTGGTGTTTCGGATATTCTTTTTTAGGATTTTTGACTTTATAGATTTGTTTGGTGTTTTTGAAGTATTCGATTTTTTTGTGTTCGGTGTGAAGGACACAACCATCTCATCCTTTGCCTTGCTTGTTATAGGTGCCTCTCATTGTTACCTGAGGGTTAAGAGTAAGCATCACGTGTAAGAAAGTGCCTAGTCCGAGATCTTCTGACCTTCTGCCTTTGATAGGCTATGGTTCTTCTTGGACCTAGTCGGTCAACCCTATTCTTGGAGGTTGAAGAAGGAAGATGATTGGTGGTAAGTCCTTAGTAGAATTCAGGGATGTCGAATTTGTTTCTCTACTAATACCCACATTGCCCGTTTGGGATTTGATATCCTTGGGTCTTTCATTCTAGCCCTTTTCTTTGATGGCCCACATTCAGACAGGTCTTGATTTTGACCTGAGGGGTCATTGCCCATCTTTTGGAGCCTTTTTCTTTTGGGCTTTTGTCGGTACACATTCAGACAGGTCTATTCTTTTCTTGACTGAGGGTCATTGCCCATCTTTTGGCACCTTTTCTTATCAGAGGCATGCTCCTACTAAGGCAACGGGTACTTTCGATACTCCTCATTCTAACCCCTTTCATCTATTCTGGACCGAAACGAGAAGAGAATGGGTTAGGGTCGACCTTCTTTTACCAAGTGTTGCCTAGCTTTCTCTCTGACTTCCGATCATCAGATTCCGAAATCTAGGCGTGTAGTGTGTGCAGTATGGTGTCTATCCTTATTTCCCTAAGTGACAAGTTGGTGCACCGAGCAAGCAGGCGTTAGATGTTTCCATCATTCTTCACACCTTTGGATTTTATAGGTTTTTGTGATTTTTGTTTTAAGGGAAATATTTTTTTGAGGTATACACCATTCCAGGGATGAGCTAGCTCTTCTCCTTCTGCATTAGTCAGCTTATATGAATTACCGGGATAAACAACCGAAATAACATAAGGACCCTCCTAATTCGGTTGAAGTTTGGAGTGGGGACCGCCCGGCTTAACAAATATTCTTTTAAGCACAACCTCACCGACTTTAAATTTTCTCTCTACCACCCTCTTCTGATAAAATATTTTAAGTCTATTCTGGTAAGATCTAGCATGTTCGGCAACGGCCAGCCTCCTTTCATCCAAGAGTTCGAGTTGCGCGAGAAGAGAATCTCGGCGTTCATTCATCGGGATATCTCGATCGATCTGGACTCGGAGGGAAGGAGTGATTACTTCGTATGGAACTACCGCCTCCATCCCAAATGCCAAGGCATAGGGGGTCGACCGTTGGGGTTCGAATAGAAGTGCGGTAGGCCCGCATCGAAGCATCAGCTAGCTTATCGCGGTCTGCAACGAACTTGCTAGACTTACAAGTCTTCTTAATGATCTTATCGGGGTCTTATTGGTGGTACGCGGCGGGTGCCTTGAGGATAATATGGAAATGAATGATGCAATCGATGCAATACCTGTTGTGCGACTCTGAGAGATGAATTGCGGTCCATTGTCGGTGATGATGTCGCTGGGATCCCGAACACAGCAATAATGTTGCGACTTGATGAATGTGCGGTGGTGATGCCTTGATCTCCACATATGCTTCCGCTTCGCCATTTGGTGAAGTACTCCGTTGCGATTAGGATGAAGGATTTGGTTTTGTTTGTGGAGTTTGGGTCACCGAGGGGTCCGATAACATCAAAAGCCCACATAGCGAAGGGCCATGGGGCGTGGATCGGATGAAGGGAAGATGCGGGAGAGTGAACCTTGTCGGCGTGGAGTTGACATTGATGGTAGTGCCGGACAAAGATCGAGCAATCTTCTTCCAGAGTATTGATCAATGTTATCCTTCTCTTCATATCGAATTTCATCCAGCTGAATCGCATTTTCTGGATACTCCGGTAGCTTGGCACATTCTAAGATCTTCTGGGCTAAATGATGCAGGTATCTTCCTGGAACTCTTCTACCTCTGATTTTTGTTCTATTTTTATTGGAAACTAAACCTAAATAAGAAGAAGGTAAATAAGAGGAGGAAGAGGAGATGGATGGAGTAGAATTTATTGGAGAGAATGGAGGGCAAAGAAGGTCAATCAAGGATCCGGTGGCTCCTTGGGTCGAACGCCCTTCCGAGGCAAGTTTAGATGTTTCCTTGATCGAAATTTGAGTTTCGAGGAGGACGTTGTTTTTTGAGGAGTGCTAAACATAAAGACAGATTGGGCTTTGGGTGCCCGATTTGGGTTGAGATCACCTACGGGAGCCAAAGTAGGCGGAGATATTGATAAAGAGGGGAAGACTTCGAGCAATGTTTGATAGAGGGGGCTTTCGGGCCCAATGTTGACAGAAAGAGGTGATGGGCCAGTAGGCCGGATGATCATAGAGGAAGATGGGTTTATGGACCCAATAAGAGGAGGATGCGGGCTCAAAGGCCCAGGTTTAGGAGAGGGGCTCGATGGCCCAAGAGTTGGAGAAAATGGGCACAAAGGCCCAGATTTAGTAGAGGGGCTCAATGGCCCAAAAGTTGGAGGAAATGGGCACAAAGGCCCAAATTTAGTAGAGGGGCTCGATGGCCCAAGAGTTGGAGAAATGGGCACGAAGGCCCGAGATTCAATAGAGGGCTCGATGGCCCAAGAGTTGGAGGAAATGGGCACAAAGGCCCCGGATTTAGTAGAGTGGCTCGATGGCCCAAGAGTTGGAGAAAATGGGCACAAAGGCCCCGGATTCAATAGAGGGGGCTCGAGAGGCCCAAAGCAGCAAGTGGGTTCATGGACCCATAAGTTGGGCACGAGGGCCTAGAAATAGGGATCGGGCCAAGAAGCCCGGGGAGAGCATCACAGTGTGTTGGGGCGTCGGCCCCAAAAGATGACATAATGAGGGAAGGCCCTCGTGGAGTTCGTTGGATTTTTCCTCGAGTCGGTTTGGCAATATGACCCTTAGGTGGGTTGATAGGTGGTTCAGCCTCGAGTGGTTCATTGCTTGACCCTTCTTCATCGGTGGAAAATAAAAGAGATATTTCTGGATACAAGTCATCTTCAGGGTCGTTGGTTCTTCTTCTCTTCTCTTGCTCCATCTCTTGTCCTTCCTTGTTCTCAGCCAGTTGAATGGTTTCTTTCTTGATGAAAAACTTTTGTAAGCATCCAGAAAAGTATCTGCTTCTGAGATTCTGACCATTCTCTATCGTTCCATCATATCCAACCCCGCTTTTTGGTTGTAACCTCACTAGATTGATTGGCTCAGCTATGCCTTGCAGTTCTTTGCCTAGTCCTCGGCCCTTCTGGTATCCCAAACTTTTCATTATATGCCACCCAAATAGTTTCATTTTCTTCTCTTTTCCTTCTCCGCACTTGCACTGGGTTGCCTACTCATTTACGGAAGATCCAAGATTGTAAAAATTGGCTCGTTTGGCAACCCAAGGGGTGGTGGTGGTGAAGATGGATGATCTAGGGGCATGCTAGTCACCTTAATTACTGTCCCTTGTAAGGAATTTAAGACAACTTGGTGATTGGTGGAGCGGCTTGCCTCTAGTGCTTCCAAGTAGGGTCGTCCCTAAAAATAGCTTTGTATGTCGGATCCATCTCTAGTATGTGAAAGTTGACGGTGGTATCGAGGTCCGAGTTTGACACCCAATGTAATCATGCCGTCTGCGGGCTTCTTTGAATTATCATATGCGGTCACTGTTATTTGAGATGGCCGGATGTCCTCCTCGGAGACTCCACAAAGATGTAATGTTTCTGGTGACAGAACATTAATGGATGCTCCGGTATCGACCAAACATGACTTAATGCCTACACCATTGATGTGGACTGTGATGCACAAGGCACATTTCCTTATTTCTGGGTCGGCCACCTCTTCCTTTGTGAATATAAGGGCCGGATACTCACTTCTCGGGACCGGAGCGATGAGATTTTTTACGGGGGAGGCTCTCGTTTACCATTACTCGTGTAAGTGTTGGAGAACCTCTTGATGGACTTTGGATCTTTTGATCAACTCTAAGATAGAGATTCGTGCCGGGGTTTTATCAAGATGTGATAAGTCATAGGATGTCCCGGAGCAACGGCTCTTCAATGTGTTCTTCTTACGCACGGTGCCAACCTTGATTGGCCGGCTGGGGAAAGGCCCTTTGGAACATGCGCCCACTCTGATGTTGTGGCAAGTTGAGGAGCTATGGTGCAGGTTGGTAGTGGTGGGTGGTGGGATAGGTCGAATGATGGGAGCTCTTGCGATGGGTGTAATGATGGTGGTTTGAGGCATAGTAGGGTAGGTAGGTTGTGAAGGTGCAGTTGCTCGGGGTGGGATGATGATGGGTCCTAGTGGTGGTGATGTTTGTAGTGGATTAATCGGGCGGATTAGGGTCCGTCCCGATTGGAGTTGTGTGTTTGGTGGTGTTATGATGGGTCGTGATGGTGCTCGGATGATGGGTGGCCGGTTGGGAATAATGGGGTTGGCTGATGTAGCTTGGGGTATAGAATGGATGGTTCGGTTGACATGCATGGCGGAGGTGGCTCCCTCAACTTGCCAATTCTGGCCCCGATGATGATACTCCTCGGAAGAGATCAAGATGGGATTAACATGTTGATTCCAGGTGCGGGTGCATGTAGAGGTAGAGGGTTTTGGATAATCCCCAGGCCGGGGTTGTTGTTGTTGTTCTTTGGTGGGTGCATCTTTGCCGTTGAGGTTGATTTTTCAACTGTTACGATGTATTCCCCCATTTGGTCCCGATCCAATCTTGCCTTGCTCATTAAGATCGTGGATATAGTCTTTGAGCGAAAACAATTTTCCACGGTGTGCCCGGGATATCTATGGAACAAACGAGTATCGCTCTGTGTTGGCATTCGAGGCCACTCCTTTTTTTCCCTTGGCAATGCAATTTGCCCTCCCGCCATGAGTGCATTAAAGATGTCCACGAGAGAGTACGGCAAAGGCGGGTAATGGTTCCTCTTCGGTCCAACTTTTCGGGGTTCGTAGGCCATGGGAGAGGGTGCTTGGTTGTAGTTGGCCAGTTGGTGCCGTGGTGGTTGGGGCGGGGCTTGCGGTCGGCGAGGGATCGGGGCTTGTTGCGACGGGGCTGGAGCGAGGTTGAGGTTGAGGTTGACGAGGGTTTTAAATGGTTGATTTTGTTGAGGGTTCTGATTGTTGATATTTTTTAGGTGGGTTCCCTACAACGTTAAGGTTTTCGTTTGTCACTACGCCCTCAGTCACTGGGCCGGTTGTGGTAAAAGTGGTTTTCTTGACAGTTCGGGGTCTAGGATCAAACAAGTTCATGATAGGTGAGTCCCTAAGCGTATGTACGAATATCTACCGTGCCCTCTCATAAAGTTCACTCGTGGAGGTGGGGTGATGCAAAGCCGGCATATTCTTTAAGGCCGGAGTGGCATTGGTGATGATCATCTTCACTTGCTCGGGTTCGAAATGGAATCGGTAAGTTTTTACGCCATTGACCTCCATCTATCGGCATATCTGGTAAAGTCTTCATCATTTCTCATTCTTTTCCGGCTATGAGGTCGGTGATGGAATATGTTGGTCCGACCCTATCTTGATATCTCTGCAAAAATTTAGCTTTGACGAGTTTCAAAGTTACTCGCCTCCAAAGAGTCAAGCGAGTAGAACCACTCTAAAGCGGTCCCTCTAATGATCTTCGAAAAGAAAAGCAAGGGCCCTTGGATCATTTTGCCACATTAACGACTCATAAAGAAAGTCCTTGATGTGAATGAATGGATTACGGTTCCATTGTAGCGATGGTATACCGGCATCTCGGAAGGAGGTAGATGAAAAGTAGGGAGGGAAGGAAGAGAAATTTCGGGGGGCTACCTTTGTGTCGATCAAACGTCTAAGCTCTCTATACTGCTCATCCATGCGATTGATCTTGTTAATTATGGCCTGATCGACAGAAGGTTCCCCAAGAGGAGGAGGAGGAGCGGGTGCTTGGTGCACCGGGATCGGGATTTGGTGGGCCGAAGTGACCGGATGAGAAGGGTGGGCGGGGGATGCACCAAAGGGGGAGTAGGGTTGAGATGATTAGAAGAATAAACAGGTGGTCTAGAAGGGACGACCACATTCGTATGGGGGTGATCTAGATTAGCCACCGGATGAGGAAGAAATTGGTGCTAGGAGCCCGGTATGGGAATGGCCATGAGTGGGCACATTGGGTTGGTGTGCCACTGACCGAGGAGTAGAGATATGAAGGCCACATTCGGTAGGAATGTGGTCGGTGGGGGACTTGCCCTTGAGAATGGCTTTGATAGCCTGGAGTTGGGTAGGGTCGGCATGAGAGAATGCCTCCCAAAGTGAATTTGGATTGGGTCGACGAGAAGTTTGACTAGGTTCAGGGAGAACTTCAGGTCCGATGACGGCGCAGACGGCATCCAAGGTAGAAGTAAGGCGGTCGTATTCCAATTGCGATTGCTCGCATCTTTGATCCGCCATTCCGATAACTCGACCTGACCTCAAGTTCATAAACACGACAGAAAAAGAAGGTTGGCAAATAAAAGTTCAAGAATTTTTTGGTTTTGATTTTTGACCTCTTTTGTTTTGATTTTCTTTTGTTTGGACAAGCAAGTTGTCAAGCAAATTAACCTCAAGTAAATTTTTTTTGTTTTGGTTCTTTTCAGGTGATTTTGGGATTTTTGTTTAGTTTTCAGTTTTTGTTTGCAAACAAGTAATAGCAAAGACTTGGAATGATTAACGCAATTTTTTTGTTTCAATCTCAAATTAATGGCTTGTTAAGAGAAATATTGTCCACTCAAATAAATGGGTAGGACCCTATGCTCTCACAACACCGAGCAATCTAAGGTTGTCACTCTTTTCACAACGATGGGTAATAGGTATTCCGGGTTTTGGGATAAAGTGGTACAACCAGCCCGATCGATGAAGAGGGAATCCTTCACGCCGGGGGCCTTATGGAGGCCTTGATGGAAGCTACCCGGTCCTTCCGAGAGGGAATCCCCGGAGGAGGAGTTGGCAACCACCAAGAGGGGTGTTTGGATGTGTGGGGCTTTGGGAGGAGAGAGCCTCCCTTCTCGGATGTCCTAAGGAGACGGGCGGACCCGAAGCTCCGATGCAAACTAAATGCAAGTGAAATTTCAAGGAATAAGAAGCAACCAAGAAGAAAATAAAAGCATACAATGATTAATGAGATGTTTGTAGGAAGCAAGTGAAAAAGGCAATGATATAAAATTAAGCTAGGATGGAAGAAAGAACTAATTTAACTAAGCATGCTTTGAAAGATTTAAAGGAGAACTAGACTTAGCAAAGAAGATGATATCTAAAATACTAAGGTGAAATAAGTTGATTATCAAAGCTGGAAATCAGATGGATATGCTTTTTAAAAGATAAACGGAGAGCAAGTAAACTTGGAAGAGACAAGATGATGCTTCGAAGAAAAGTAAGCAACGTAAACAAGCAACAATGTAAGGAAATGGAAATGACTCACATGGAAATGAAAGTAAACATGATTTTCAGATGGACATTCTTAGGAAAATAAAGTGGGATTTCACTAAAGCAAAGTCGGTCCCACCGTGGTCGCCAAAAGGTGTAAGCACCCGGAACGGGACATCCGCGGATCTCCCCCCCCCGGACCCCCCTTTACGCCCGGCCTCGGTGTTCGTCGGTGGGTGGGTGGTGTGTTTTGTGTGTGGTCGCCAGGAACCAAAGGCTCCAAAGTATGATGGGATGAAAGAAAATGAAATAGAAAGATGACCGTCGTACCTCCGGAAGCGGGGAGATTGTTGAGTTCCGACTTCTCCTCTCTCGGCCGGCCGAAAGAAGAGAGCTTAGTGAATCCCTTGCCTTCAATCCGGTTGAAGCTCCGCCTCGATCGGATCTACCTAAGAATGTCCATAAGAAAACATGTAGACAAGTGAAGGTTTCATTAGTTCTAACGAAAGCATAGCATCGAGCTCGAATTTAGATTCAAACATGCAAATGGGAAAAGACTAACCGGATTGGGACGAAATCCCAACCCCTATTTTTGGTAGGTTTTAAACGTATATGAAATGCAAAGATGCTCTAAGACGTGCTAAATAACTTGATGATCGATGCAAAAGCGAAAAAGGGAGACAAAACTCGATTAAACGGGCGATCGGAATCTAAAAATAACGAAAACAAGCTTCTGTCCTTCCTGGTGCCCTGTATATAGGGGGGCAGGAGAAGGTGCCCCGTTTATAGGGGGCGTTGAGCAAGTCAAAGGGCGGTGTATACGGGGCACTAAGTCTGGCCCGAACAGATTTTCTTCTCCTCTTCGCGGCGCTGCTCCGGAGTCTTTGGGAGGCTTCCGGGGACGAAGTAGGGGCTCCTCCTTGTAGACAATACTCAAATGAAGCCCATGGAAGAGGGTTTGGGTGCTGGATATAAGAGGAGAGACGGGTAGAAGCTCTCAAAGTTGGAGAAAAATCATATTTCTGGGTGACAGAAACAGAGGGTTTTGGGGTTTTTTGGTGGAAGATTTTGGATCAGTTTGGAGGCTTTTGGAGGGTGAATGTGGCTTGGAATCGTAGTGTTGGATGATCTCTAGGGTGGCACGGAGTTGGAACCTCCTCCAAGCTCCAAATGGGGCTCTATTTATAGCCCAAAAAAGGGTACTTTGGTCATTTCCGAAAAGCAGTGCCATGTGGCATAGCGCCCTATATACGGGGCGCCAGCATCATGAGATATGTCAAATCGACAAGACAAGTCACCGCGGGGGTCAAATCAACTTTGTCAAATCAATTTAATTTTGATCCGGGCGCCGTATATAGGGCGCACAGTGCCCTGTATACAGGGCGCCTGGTGCCCTATATATAGGGCGCCAGGTGCCCTGTTTATAGGGCGCCTGGTGCCCTATAAACAGGGCGCCTGGTGCCCTATTTATAGGGCGCCTGGTGCCCTATAAGTAGGGCGCCAGGAGCCCTTATACACAGGGTTTTGCCCTCTTCAAAATCTTCCATTTGTCCGGAAAACTCGGTTCCCTTGAAAGGTTACTCAAATATACTTCATGAAAACAAGAATTCGAGCTCTCCAACTAGGCCAAAATTGCGTGTCTACAAAGATGGGCTAACCGAACCTGTCATGGCCGAACCTACCATTCTCCCTCATCTGATGGGTGCGCAAACAACCCTAGAAAGTAGGGGAGGGTGCGCAAGGCTTTCCCAACTCTCTCCATCTCTCTTTGGTTTATCTTTATCTCATCCTCAACCACCTCAACTTCCCATGGCTTATCCTTATCACCCTCAACCACTCCCTTGTTTTAGCTTCATCCTAACTAATCCTACTACTAACCAAGCCTATCCTCATCCAAGCCCTGGCTGAACCATCCATCTTACCACATGTCATGTGCGCACACCTCCTTGAAAGTAGGAGAATGTGCGCACCCTTCTCTCCCTCTCTTTCTAGTTGGCGCACAATCAGCTCAACAACCAACTATGGGTTATCCTTATCATCCTCAACCTCCCTTGAGTTATCCTTATCTTCCCTCAACAACCTCCAGTCTTATCTCCTCCTGCAGATGGCGCCATCAACTCCTATATAAACCCCTTGCTGGCCATATGGAAGGCAAGCTGATCACCCTGCGGAAGCCTTGCTTCTCCTCCCTCTACCCTGCTCCAAGACAGCTTCTCCTTGCTTGGACGTCTTCATCAAAAATTCAGCAACCTCTCCAGCCCCCTTGTGGTGTGCCAAGTGAAGAATAAGAAAAAGAAAAGACCTCCCTCCAGCAGGTGCGCCAGCAGCAGCCCAACCGGTGGTGCACCGATTCCAACAGCAGGTGTTCCTTTTTGGAGCACCGATTCCGGTCCCATATTCAGCAACAAAAGAATAAGAATAAGAAGGATATAAGTCCAGCCATCTTCTCCTTCAATCTCCAACAAGAATTGTGCCAAAAAGGTGAGGGAAGATGTAGTACTTTATAGTTCTTTTCCTCCCTTCTTCTTTCTCTTCCCCTCGGCCTTCTCTATGGCCATTCAAGAAGCTCCAAAAACCCAGCCTTGTTGGTACCACTTAAAGCCCATGTTCAACCTCCTTATGTTGGTCCCACAAGCCATAAAAAATTTGCCTCTTTGAGCCCCTCATTTCATACCCCTTGCTGTCCTAATTCTGGCTCCTCATTGCCCATGTGCGCACAGCCCATAGGTGGCTTGTAAACAGCCCATTTGGCACCCCCAAACAAATCAATCACCCTCTTTGATGTATGGAAGGAGGGGTGACAGCCCGGGCCTCTTGGAATCCGCTAGATGGGCCAATAGGTTAAGCCGAGTGGCCCTAATTTCCATTCATCAAATGCCTTTGCATAGCCCCTTGCTGGCCCAAGTTCTGCCCACCTGAGCAGCATCCAAACATAAGCCCCATTTCAGCCCATGTTTGGCCTATCAAAACACACCTTAATCAGGTCCTTGTGTGCCCCCTTTATGGCCCTTCAACATAGCACCTGAATGACAAAATAAGTCAGCCCATTGGAAGCTCTCAAAACAGCACCAAACTAGGTCCCTTTTCACCTCTCTACATGGAGGCTTGCATCACCTGCTGCTTCTGCAAGAATAAACAAAAAAATGGCAAAGGCATACAAGGTTTGAACCTTGAAGTGCTGCAAACAGGCCATGCTGGCCCTTGAAGAGCAAATCAGGCCGCCAGGGCCCAAGATGTTCAAAATAGGCCAACCAGGTTGACAAGATGTTCAAGACCGGCCTTACCAGGCCGACATCGCATGAAGACCAGCCCATTGTGCTTATGAAGCTGGCCCATTGGGTCTCGTACAGTTAAAAAGCACATTTAACTAAATCTGATGGCAAAATGCCAAAATTAAATAAGGAGTTAGCACCACCATATGGGCGCTCCCCCTTGGGCGGCTCATCCGGCTTGCACCGGAACGTTGACCCGGACGTAGGCGCGGGCTGGCTCCCATTGCAGACGATTCTTTCCACTACTTGGAAAGTCAAAAGACTATGCCATGTAGGATGGGTAAAAATTCCACACCGATCGGAAAATAAGGCGGCATGCTGCCAAAATTCTTCTGGTCAAGTGGGATTTTACACCAAGGGAAGAACTTGCCACTTCGACAAGCATTATTCATGGCATATGAACTGCCACATCTGATGTACACCAGCATGAACATGAATATTCAATGAATATCTCAAGTGCCAAGTTGATTGCATGTGATTGGGCATCGACACTAGCCTGACAGACCGGATGTGATGCAAACCGAACAAGAGTTAACCAAACCTGAAGTTAACTTAATTAAATACAAAAATACATTCAAACCAAACCTTAAAACATGCTTAAAATAGATCATTAAAGCTTTAACATTCAACAAAAATCAGATTTAATACAATCTAGAAAAATTGATTAAATACACTTAATCCATTTGAATTCAAATGCTTAAATAAGTGCAAATCAAACCAATTGAAAAGAACACATAAAGAAAACATTAATGCATATGAAATTCATCTTAAAACATGTCAAATTTAGATCATTAACAATTTGAAGTTCAAGTTTAATCAATTTAAACCAAACTTCAAAACATTTAAAACATACTGAATGCACCCGAATCGGTACTAAAACACCAACCGACATGAGAAAATCACATGGAAATGACTCAACACATGTCAACTAAACTTAAACAAGTCAAATTAATCAACACATCTAAAATATCAAGTTCAAACAAAAAATAAAATAAACTTCAATCAATTAAAGTAAAACAAACCAAACAAATCAAACAAACTCAAAACAATTAACATTCAAATCCAAGTCAAATCAAAATATGAAATTAACATTTCAAACCACATCAAAATATATTAATAAATCAAACATAAGTCAACTTCAAACCAAATCTAATCAAACTTGTTTGCATCTCATCGGGCCTGAAAGGCCAGGGCCCTTTGTGTTCTTTATACGTTGTGGATGTGCACGCTCTCGTCAAACAAGATCGCTATGGCAGTTAATCATGGGTGTTCTAGTGTTTGCTCGATGTAAATGAACATCGGATATTCACACCATCCGATGGAGAGAGGTCAAAAAAATTTTCACAAAACCCGAACCTTGGTTCTATACTCTTTTAATATCACCTGGATTATCTAGTATTTTTATGGTCTATCACCTACTTTACTAGAAAATTCGGATGTCGATATTTCAAAACATGTAAAAACAAGAAATATTTTCAAAGAATAAAACAAAATGATTCCCGAGGTTCCCACACCATACTACCTAGAGACATCATCTTTGAAATAATGAAGTAGAAACATTCTTTTTTAGGGCTAACATACACGTATATGTATGAGTTCTATCAACTCATTAACCCATTCTCCATGTCTACATTAAGCTAAAGTGTAGATTGATCTAAATCAACCAATTTTCTCTTATAAGGAGTATTCACACATAACATGAGAGCTAACATATCAAATATGATTAAACAATTCATTAAGCTCCCACTGGCAAACACTTTGCCATTCAATTTTTTAGAACATCTATCAATTTCATAGCTTAGAATAAATCAACATTTATTCAAACATGAAATCATATAATGTTCTTGTAGAAGGATATAATAGCAATCTTAATTATTAAGACATCTCCATAAGGCTATTAAAGATTTATACCTCCCACTAATAATGATGCAACTTTTGCGCCATTTCATATGTAGGTCAACATCTTCTTTATTAATCCTTCATCTACTTGTCATCATCTACAACTCCTTGTAGATATAAGATCCATATCTAGTATCTCATACCATTAGATGCATCCATAGTATCTAATATTATTATATACACATAGTATCTAATATTATTAAGTGTATATTTAAAACAAGTAAATGTCAATGACTTAGATGCATGAAGCTTCTCAAGTTTGCATTATGTACAATACACTCAATACTTTTTCTTACACTTACCATCATCATGATAGTGTAAGAATTCTATCGTATTCTAGCTTTATTATCTTGACCACCTTCTTTTACTATTAACTATCTCCTATTTCTATCTAACAATTTTACTTCTTTCTATTGGTCTCACCAACTAGAAGTAATTAAGATGTATTGTTGTTTTAACTTGCCTTTAGTTAGCTCATCACTATGAGCCATGATGGATCTCATATCCATGTATCCATGTTGTCTCTACAATTTATATCTCATAGAGACTAACATCTAGTTTAAGGCAAACAATGCATCTCGTCTATAAGATAAGATCTTATCTTTCACATCATTAGATAATCTAGGAGACACCTACTTCTCAAGTAGGATAATTAATTGGTCAACTATGAGAACAATTCTCTTAGTTCTAAACGGGTCTAAGAAGTGTGAGCCAATAAGCTATTTGGCATCCAATATGCCATACTAATGGTGGTTTATCATCATATTCTACAACTAAGATATAATTTTATTAATATAACATTGCAGATATTTATTAAAATTAAGATATGATCTTTCATCTTAATTTATGCTCCCACTAATTTTCAACGAATTTGCATAACCCTCATTATTCAAAGATAGGATATCACAATGAAATTCTAGTGGGGGCTAAAACCCTATTAACTTTATGATGATAACCTTATGAGAAACACAACAAGTCATCCCATACTTAATAGGTAGGTAACTTTTATCAATTGCAACCCATGCAATTCTTAGTCATTCAGCCTCGAGAGTTATAACCTTGTGGGAAACACAACAAGCTATATACTCTAGTTAGGTCAAATATGCTTGTTACGTTATGAGACTGGATTCTTAACATAGCCCATGTGGAAAACACAACAAGGCCATGCAATGGTCCACTCCAAAGTTAGGCAAATGTCTTGGCCATGATCACCAATCCCTTGCTGAATGAGTCTTGTGGGAAACACAACAAACCCATCCAACCTAAGATTGGCTCGTCAAGACCATAACAATGTAAGGTTACATGAGTCATTCTTAATGTCACATGTTTATCGACCTAATTAAGACAAAGAGGGATTTTATTTTAGTCTCATCAATAATATGTGCTAAGTATATATAATACCTTTGAAATATCATATATCTAAGGTATAACCAGTAGCACACATCCACATATCAAATATGCACAAAAACAGGTGATCATGGACTTAACCCTAAGCATGCACCTAAGGCACCCCTATAGGTGCAAATCCTTGCTTCAGATGCTTGCATTGGTATGCTCCCACTTCATAAGAGTGCTTCTCCAAGTTGTCCCACTCTCCATCCTTCCATGAACCAGCTTCTAACTCTTACAAGCGACTTAAGAGTACGCAGACCCACAAATGTACATAACTTAATAAGAAACCTTGGTTTAAACCAAAGGGAATACATTAATGGAGGGAGGTAGAATGTACAATCAGATTGTATAGAGAGATAGGAGGCACACACAGGCCCCATTTAATAACATAACCAACACAATTAAAAAACAATCATAAGCCAAGCATAATTAAGTCCATGATCACCTCCATACACACACTTGCATTCATCACATGAACATAAAGTGCATACATGATAATCATATGAGATATATCATATATATCAGCATAAATTTATATACTTTATTTTTTAAATTCTCAATTTCATACATGTCGAATTTTCATGAAATAAATAACATGAAAATATCATGACAACAACATATAAACAATTTATATGAAATAAACATACACATCTAAACTTTTTAAAACATTCATGCATTCCCAATATTGTGCAAAGTCAAAAATTAATGTCCCAATTTCTATTCTGAAAAATATCATTTAACAGAATTAATTAAGACACTAATAATTTTAAGTTAAACCTTTAAAACAATTTTAAAATTTAACCATGAGTGAATCTATGTAAATAGAGCTAAACATCATCTAACATGTCATTAAACACTTTAAAATATGTCAAATAATATTATATAAATTTTCATAAATTTTTTGGAAATTTTTATGATTTTTCTATGATTTTAAACACTTTAAAACCATTTTAAAAAAACTGGCGCATTGCACCAAGCTTGCGGGGTGCGCCGGCCAGCCACAGGCACTGAGCCACCTCCCGTGCTCCCAACAATGTGCCTCTCTCTGGCTACTGTAGCGACGGGGTCCAAAATCGGAGCCGGTCGTCTTCTTCTCTGCCTGTTAAGGGCCGCGGTTGGTGCACTATTCACTCAAGAGGATACTTTCTATAAAATCAGGTCTTTATCTCCTCATTCCAGACTCCAAAAAATTCAAATAAATATGCGTTAGAATTCTTATCAAATAAGGAATCCAAAACAGCCAGCCTCATATCTAGGAAAAATCTCAATAGATTGCAAAATAAGGAAGAAGAGGAGGCGGTCACAGAGATTCCGTAGTAGAAATCATTATTTTGCAACGAGGATAACTCCTTATCCCGAAAACAAAATATTCTAAAAAATACAATTTAGAATACTAATAAAATTAGGTTTCCAAATATGTATATATCCCTTCATATAAAAATTCTATAGAAATATAAAAATAGGGAGAAATAGACCGGTGCCGCCAGACTCTGCAAAATCCTAGTTCGTCGGAAAAATCTAAAATTCTCTCTCTCCGCCGCCGTTCAAAGCTGGAGATAAAGATAAAATGTTAGGTAATCACATTACCCATATCATAAAACTTTTTAGAGGCCTCAATTTCTTCTGTGGACGGAGATTTCACAAAATCTCCAAATCCGGGTTATGGTTCGGGCAAGTCAGAAACCCCAATTTTTGGGGCTTCTCCCAAACTCTATAGGGATATAAACTTTGAACGGATTGTGGCATTGGAAAGCCCTATATCACGAGATTCTACTGAAGCCAACCAATCTTTTATCTGAGTCATACACAGATTATGGTGACTTCGTCAAAACAGATGTTTGTACAGATTCAAGAACACATAAATAACATGAAATAATGTCGATTAGATGTCGGTTTTGACCGAGACTTGAACCTGGCTCTGATACCATGGTAAAAAATCGTTCATTAAAATTTGGTTCAACGTAAGCGACGATTCCTATGGGTTCCTATGGAATCTATCTCAATTGAAACTGAACAAATCGGGTTTGAATATACTTGATAGAGATTCATATAATCTCATGAAGAAGAAGGAGATGAGATTCTCAAGCTCTTCAAACCATTCAAGTGCCTGGTCTCTAGCAGTATCCACACGAACTTCATCCACATCAAGTTCTTCCTTCGCATCGGCCTCAAGAACTCTTCCTGAATGAAGCTCCATCGCCCATAGATGCCTTATAGAGATAGAAGGAGGTAGGGAGGAGGATAGGGATGTGGTTTTACCCTTGGCTTGATAGGGTTTTGGCTGAAACCATTAGTATTTAAAGAATTTTAAATTATTTCATAAAAACCCAAAAGCTCTATAAATTACACCCTTGCCCCTATACTTGTGGATAAGTCCTTTTGTGTGTGACCCACTAGTCCCAATAGCCTATTTGGTTGAGGCCTAAATAAAATATAACAATTCTATTTAATTTAATTAAATATGTTATCCGATAATAGATTAATCGGCTTACCGATCATGAAGGGTACAAGCCACATCCCATGATCTCAAATGGCTATGGGAATATTCTTATCTTCATTGAGCCTTTCCATCATTGATTACCGCATGGATATAAACCCTCATCCATTCAATGTCCCAGTCAGAAAGAAGTAAGGCATTAACTGTCAACTCCTTAGTGTACCGACTTTATAGGATCCTATACTCGGAATTAGATCAATTGGAAAACTCCTTTTCTAATTATCTTATCTACCCTGGCTAGGGATTTAGAGTGCTATCCCATAAGACATTCACTCTCACTTATCAAGAGTGGACAATCCCTTGTTGTCCGCTCAGTTACCTCTATCAGGTTTTCTTTGTACCCGATCCATCGCTATATTGGACCATCTAAATGGTAATCTATAAGTCAATAGTCAAAGTACAAGTTTCACCCAACAAGATATCTTTGGCGACTAATGAGCATCTGTATGTGTGTCTCAGTGTCTCCACACTAATGACCAATGAGATCGGTCATCCTCATCACATGAGAAGATATCACATATACCAGTCTATCCGAATCCTTGATGTCCTGTCTCAAGTATCCTTTGACTAAGAACATTTAGATCAAATACCTCTAGATGATCAATCTCATTATTATGATCTCATCATGATTTAATCATCATTGTATTTGATCAAGTACTTCATTATGATATTTGCATATAATAAGAGCTTATAATGAAGATTTGTCTAATTAATTGAATAAGATATATTTAGAAATATCGAATCATATCATATATGATTGGCTTGTAGGGAATACATTTCTATCACTTGTGATAATCTTGAACTTTAGATTTTGGTTATCAAGTTTGTGGGCCATAGATTTGTGATCTCTTTGGATTTGAATTACATAGGAGTTTTTTGATGATTTAAATTTGAGTGTTGGTATTTGGAGCTTTTAATTTTTGTTTTTATTTGTTTTCAGATTTGGCGGCCTTTTATCATGGGTTTCAAAGTCTTAGAGTTTTGAGATTTTTTTTTGGTTTTATAACTTTTTGATCTTTTATTTTAGATTTTAGATTTGGTGAGATTCAAATTTATAGATTTCCTGAGACTAGATTTTTAGATAATTTAAGTTTTTTCTATGTATCAACAAATTTATCATGTTGTAACCTTGCTTGCAAACTTGGAAGACCTACTTTTGCCCAATCGAGTTCTGTCATCTGGAAGAACGTTGTTGCCTGAAGAATAAATGCTTTCTTCTCTGTGCTTTTGGAGGCCTGTGATGTAACTCATTCAGTACAAAATATTTCAATAATTTTTGGTAGCTCATACAAACTTTAGCATGGTAAGATGGAAGGTTGAAAGAAGAAAAAGAAGAATATTAGAATCATCTTATTTCGCCCTTATTGCAACATGATAGCATTTCAGATATGTATGAATTGACAAAAATTATACGAGATCTAAGGCTCACCATTAAGGAAACTGGGATCTAACAACTCCGAAAGGTTATCCTGAATATGTAGAAAAAATCCAAAATTCCAAGAAAATTGGGCATCTAAGAGGTCATATGTTTTATCTATTTATGTTACAATAAGAAATTAAATTTTTGTTCCTTTTACAAATAAACTTAATGTGTATATGTGTTTATATACACATGCATATCACTTTCGGTCAATTTCTGACCCTTTTGGGATTCCTATGTTGGAGGTGGTTTTGCTGCCTTTGCAGCATAAGCTGCATCTTTGGAAGTAGAAGTGTTCATAGTTTGGTTTGGTTTAGGTTAAACTGAACAATGAACAACCCTATTCAGAAGGAGGTCTTGCCTAGTCCAATTGGAGGGAATAGTAGTGTCATAGTTGCCAAGTTTGGCAGAATTGCCGAAATCAGATCTGAATCAGTCAACTCAGGCCAAGTTGACCCAATCCATAGCCAATTCAGTCGATTTCGACTAACTCTGAAAGAAAATTGATGCATATAGGTTCTTCCCTCCAAAATTGGGTCGACATATGCCGATCTAGTTGGATTTGCTGATTCTGCAATCCAAGCATAGGAATGTTTGACAGAATCCTTTTTTGTTTATGAGGGTGTTGTCCAGTCAAGGTCAAGCAACACTAGGAAAATACAAGGTAGAAATAGGAAAGCAAATGGGAAAAGCTTATACAATTTTTACTAAAATGGTATTGACTTGCTTTTGGAACTTTCTTTTTGTTCTTTCTGATTTCTAGCTTGCAAGGCTATTTAGACCACATTTTCGGCTGAAACTATATATAGAGGGAGCAATAAGTGGATCAATCTTCTACCTGCTGCACAAGGCTTTTGTTGCTTCTCCTGAGGTAATGGTTAGCATGTATAGGATGTCTAAACTTTTCTTTTTTTTTTCCATTTCCTCTTGTCATCTACGTGATAATTTTCTTGCATGTACTTTTCAGCAATTATCTATCTAAAAAAGTTTATTCCACCAATTTACTCATAATTGAGGAGCTATTTTTTTATTGTTTAAACTTTCAGGGCATACATGTGGTGTACTATTCAAGAGACTGTGCACTGCTAATGACATCTCTGTGATCATGTGATTTTAAGTTGTAATTAGGGGACACACCAGCAATGACATAACTGGGGTGCGTAATGCCCTAGAACATTATAATTTTTCTGTAACATTATACATGCACACATATGCAAACTATATCTCTTTCCACTAGCGAATCTGATTCATGTGTTTCTTAGAAAGACAAAAATGGAAACAGAAGTCTGAAGATGTTGGAAGACTAATACCTAATTGCAAATCTATTCTTTTATACTCGAAACAACATTTTATGGGTTCTAGAATATTGTGAGATTTCACCTCGAAACTTTTCACTTATCTTCTATCGGAGTCTCTTAGTTTTTTTCCTACTTGACATTTTTTAAGTGTCTGTTTTAGTTATCTACCTCTTGAGTTGTTGTTTGGGGTCTTATTCTTTGCTCTAAGGTGTGATAGTTTCAGGTTACGTAGGTGTTGTATTATCTAGCTTCTTTTTATTTCTATTCTATCTTTGTGATATCTCAGACGTCGGTTATATTGCCATGAGACTATCAGTGAGACTATTAATTTGGACAACATCCACACCTATATGGTGTGATCATCTAGCTTCCTGGCAAATGTCAGATTCCATGAAGAGAGTTCTTACTTAAGGACAGTCAAAGCATACCAAAGTGCAGGTTCATTCTATTTTGTGACAATTTTCGACCGCGTTAAACATGAAATCTCAGAACACTTCTACAATTTGGTCTTTAATTATCTGTGTTTACTATCATCATTCTTTATATTGTGTTGTCTCTGTATGAGAAATCCTCGTGTATCAAGTTGTGTTTGTCTAAGTTGTTTGCTATATTTATAGTATCTTCTTACACCACCGTAATATAGTAAGGAATAGCCTTTGTTTCAAAAAAAAAGAAGACTAGTTGTTTGATAACATCCCCAAGTCCATAAATCATTTTATTCATCTAGCAGAACCGCCGTTCAACATACTAATAATTCCACCTTCACCCAATTTTCTTCCCCATTTTTCATCTACTCGAATACTTTGTTACGTCATTACCTTATTAAACTATCTATTTTATGCCTTGACATAAAAATTTAAAATACGTAATAAAAATTGAAAAAGGTACGTAGGTGGGAGTCGTGTGACCAAAGTTGCCCCCACTTGGAAGCACCTTTTTTTGAACACATGGCGCCAAACATGGCAGAAAGTCACCAAATTAGGATTTTTTATTGAAAAAACACTATTTAAAAGTTTTATTATAAAAATAATATTATCCGACTTTTATTTCTCAAAATAGCAAGTGCACCTGAGAGCGGGATCTGTAATCCCGTTTCTGAAACCGTGAAGTGTATCACGATTTTCTGATTCAAAAAAATGTATATTTTGAAATAAGAAATTTATTTTTTATTACTTAGATTTTAAGACATCTATATTTAAAAGTAGAATGATACATTTATTTACCTAGTTCGTAAGATCTCGAAGAAACATATACATTCAATCCATCTCATCCACATATATATTCATTCAATATTATTTTATTCATCATATTTATCATTTGTACATATATTCATTTATTCAATTACAAGTATGTACATCATTCGATCATAACTTTTATATTCATTCATGAGAAAATGAATAGACGGTCCGTCTCAAATTAAGCATTTTCACGATAGGTCCGTTCTAAAAAATGCTTTAAGAGTAGATCTACTTTTTCTTTTTTTCTTTTTTCAAAATTTCGTCATCTTCGCTCCATATTCGAAGGATAGCGTTAGATAGCTGTCGCCGAGGAAAAGTCACTTTTGCCCCCCTTTCGCTGTAAACACTGTCCCGTCACTTGTTTCGGCGACTCTTGGAATAAATAGGAACATGTATAAATAAATTTTAAAATAATGCTCAAAATATATGATTCTGATGATGCTCGGTGGGGATTGATGATTATCTAAAAATACAAAAAAATACAAGATTGAAAGAATAGGAGAGCAGTACCACAATAGAGAGAAGGATGAAGAAACAATGCGAAGGAGATCACTGCCAGATGATGAAGGCGGCACCATCATCGTGAGATGGAGTTGGGAGAATGTTATGGTCGAATGGGTTTGTGGGCTCATACGAGACGCAGGGGTCCAGGGCACGATGCAAGAAAGGGTAATGCTGGAAAATTATTTGTTTCGAAACGTTGGTTTGACGGTGTTGCAACAGAATGAACATAAAATTAAAGATATTGCAGTCAATAGATCAGGCATTAAACATATTTGGTCAACGGATCTTGTGTTAAAGTGGTTTCTGGATTGGCTCTATACATAGTAAGACATTAAACATATTTGACGGTGTTAATTTTTTCTTCATTTAATCACAACCAAGTAAGTAAGACATGTGAGACAATAACAGCCTTCATTCACATACCTACATAAATTTTAATCACATAACATCCGATCACACCAACAACTTGTTACAACTGTACGAATAAATTAACATGACAAATATATACAATCAAATGTTCTTATAGAATGAAATGAAGTAAGGATATATATAATTAATCACTCATAAACATCCCTCCTCACCCTCTTCGTCCTCTCTATTCTCTTATCTTTACCTTGAACATGGCGCTGATGCGGATAGATTATGTCACGACTTGAAAAAAAACCCCCCAAGTATATAAGTTGATGTGTCGTTACTTTTTAATAATTTCTCTCAAAACTTTTATCATGTAATTAGATTACATGATTTGAATTTTTTTAAAAAACTTCTGAACCGTTGAAAGTGTTTAATCTTTTCCCGAATTTTCTCTTATTAAATAATTATGTCTCTATTTCATTTGATTGCTACACGGACTGGTCAAACTGGGTGCACCGGATCAAATTCTCAATTCTACTCCTGCTCAGAGAATCGCCTGCAGAATAAAAAGTGAAAATGCATAGAAAGTCGATCAGTTTTAACTCAAGTCCTTTTCTTGGTAGATTTGTTTAGTCTTTTTGAGGGTTGAAATGAGTACGATGACTTAATAGACATCCCATCATCCATCAAATCGGATAGTCAAATAGTCCTAAATGTTAATTAAATAGATACACAAATCTACAATCATTATATATATAAATAGATTAGTCAATATATTAAACATTTGTCTCAATTCACATATTTTAAATCGCCAACCAACATCTATAGACACACCAATCAGCACCTATAAATACCTTAAAATGACCTGAAATGATGACGTAAACACATGCATAATCACCTAATATATGCTCAATATGATGATACCACTATAAATGAGACAACCACACCATGCAACACACCTCATAATTGACAAAATGAAATACATCACTAGACTACCTCTTCAATACCATGCAATAAGTGTACCTATCCTTTAATGAATGACTACATTCACAAATGCACATATCCTCCAATAGATGCACCTATCATCTACACAGTTTTTCATTAGCAAAGAATACGTCGTTTTGCCATCTCAACCAGCTACCACCAGATCTATCATATATAGTAGTACCATATAGCTAAACAAAATCCTATAGTGCACCTAGGTAGTGGTGGCACGTAGGATGCCAGTGGGATCTGGGATCGAATGATGCATTAGACGGTTCTAACCTCCGTTGCCCTCGAGTCACAACTAACTAGTCTGGTGTAGCTTAGTCTTCCATTCACCGTTTCAATACATCATGCATCCATATCAATCATGCCATGCCATGAATACACTTATGAAATAAATGACATACACCATATCATGCTATGACAACATACCACTAATGTAAATACCATGATCAACCACACCTAAACAATATGTTTAAAATGCTAGAACCATAAAATGACAAGAATAAATAATGACTAACATGATACCACATCACATACTCAACCCAACATGATATGAGAATCAGACCCTATCACCTAGTTAAAAGGACATAACATAACCAAAATCAGATTAATAATGCTAGCTAGAACAATAACTAATCTTGTTAACCTATCAGCACACATATATAATGGGATTAACTCAAAAATGTTAACAAATATTAGCTAATTACATTCTAAACTAAAAAGGAATAAGACCAACTAAAATCTACCGATCAACATGTTATAGACAACATAATTATCACCCTAACACGATCCTTGTTATGTACAAAAGAGAACAACACTACTAATCATGCTAATAAAACATAACACACAATGCTAGCCGACTAATCAACTTATTAAAATTTACTACAAGTCATGAAGGATTAAATAGAAAATTTAATGATAATAGACACGTCAAGGGTGTCTACCGGAAATGATATCGAACGTTGAAGACGCAACGCATAAATCAAATCACCCAAACAAGAGATCTCTCTCCTCCAAAGGTGCTGCAAAAGACATAGAATGAGGAGGGTTATACCATCGGATCAAGAGGGAGAATAAGAAAGATAAATAAGGAATAATAGAAAAAGAAAACATAGAGAAAGGCTCATGGTGGCGGATGGCGCACAGTGGCGCGGCGGAGGCGGCGCACGGCGAGCCTTCCGTGGGCACACAGCTAGCTGCGGCTGGCGCATGGCACTGGCGGGGGCGGCGTCGGCCGCGTGGTGCGGCGGCTGGCCGCGACAACAGCGCGCTAACGTCGGCGGGGCTGTGCGGAGGCTAATGGTGGGATGGCGGCCGCAGAAGGCGGCTGGTCGTGGTGGCATGGAGGAGGAGAGCGGATCACCTCAGTCCCCGGGTGGAGGGAGCTCCTGTAGTCCTCAATGGTGTGAGGACACCTGGTGTCGCGAAAAATGAAGTGTCAGTGCATTTTAAAGATGACATGATGTCCTTTCAACTTCCCCAGAACCCACTACAAACTACAGAGACTCCAAAGACCCACTACCGACCCTCTATAGATGCACTACCGAGCCTAGTTTAACTTGCTACCGAGACCAGTTACTAGCGACCGCCTATCAACTTGCTACTGAGTTACCGAGGCTCCAAAGACCCACTACCGAACTACTGAGACTCCAAAGATCCACTACCGACCCTCGATAAATGCACTACCGAGCCTAGTTTAACTTGCTACTGAGACCCGTTACAGTTTCTACTGACTGCCTATCAACTTGCTACTGAGTTACTGAGGCTCCAAAGACCCACTACTGAACTACCGAGACTCCAAAGACCCACTACCGACCCTCTATAAATGCACTATAGAGCCTAGTTTAACTTGCTATCGAGACCTGTTAAAGTTGCTACCGACCGCTTATCAACTCGCTACCGAGTTACTGAGGCTACAAAGACCCACTACCGAACTACCAAAGCTCCAAAGACCCACTACTGACCCTCTATTAACTCACTACCGAGCGACGTCACATCTACTTTACTCCCACTTTAAAGTGCACTGATGCTTCATATTCCATGACACCAGGTGTCCTCACGTCATTGAGGACTGTGGGAGCTCCCTCCACCCGGGGACTGAGGTGATCTGCTCTCGTGGCGGAGGGCGGATGGCAAGGCGGCATTGACTCGAGTGCGGCTGGCCGGGCACACTCACGCGGGGCGGCAGATTTCCATGTGGCAAGGAAGAGAGAGAAGAAGAAGGTGTGGCAAAGCGGCGGCTGACGGTGAGGAGAGAGAGCGGCCGGCGGAGTCTTGCGAATGATGAGAAGAGAGAGACGACGACGCCCAATGCGATGCATGCATGGATGCATGGCCAACGTGGTTGGCCACACGGGCGGCAGAAGCATGATGGCGTAGAGAAGAAGAAGAAGAAGCAGTGCAGGCGTGCCAGTGGCGATGCAAAGAGAGAGAAAGAGGGAGAGTAGGCGTGGCGGCCGATCTTGAGGGGAGAGAGAGAAGGAAGCGCGATGAAGATGGAGGGAAAACGGTGACTGTTACAATAATAAAATATTATTTAATAGGAACAACACCCTCAAATAGAGTAAGACTTTACGTAAAGAGAGAGAGATACGGGTAGACGTTGAGAGAAAGATGGATGGATGGGGATAACTCTTAAGTAATTAAAAAATAATAGTAATTATGCTATTCTTAGGAGTCTTAAATAATGGGGAGAGATAAAATAAAATAATAACATTTATTATAAATAAAAATATAGGGATCCACTCGACTAATAAGATCCAATAAAAATAAAAAACACCTACTTATCTATATAAATGTCTGAAAAATAATTTAAGCACATTACAAAAATAATTAAATCACCATGATAATAACCTAAATAATATTACAAAAATCCAGAATTTTACATTCTACCCTCAAAATAAATTTTGACCCCGAAATTTCTAATTAAAACTTACCGAAAAGATGAAGATGATGATGTGTACATATTCCAATCCAACGATACACCTATCATTCTATCTATCTAAGAATTCCTCTCATTCTAATCTATCTATCCATCTACTACTCTTTCTAAACATATCTACCTACCTATCCATCAATCTATCTATTGGACTATCTATCTATCTATTCTCCTCTTTCTAATCTATCCATCTGTCTATACTACTTTCCCTAAACATATCTATCTATCTAACTATATATCAAACTACTCTATCTATCTATCTACCTAGCTATCTATCAAACTAACTATCTATCTATTTATTTTATCAAACTATCTATCTATTCTAATTACTCCTTCAACAATCTACCTACCTGATATCTCCATCTATCTCCTTCTACTATATCTGACATATCAATCTAATATCAAAATCACCTAACAATAGAAAATTCCATCCTCAAATATGTAGTCCTAATTGTCACTCAAGCCTAAGTCCAATAATTGAAAATGATTGACTCTAATTCATCCAAACCAATATTATAAACTCGGGCTGGTCAAAATAGACCTTAAGGTTGAGTTAATGCTCTGATACCAAGCTGTCACACCCCAGATTTTAACATGCACATCGGAATAATCTGACGATGCGACCAGGGAAAATTAACTCCGTAAAAACATCAGTTTGGGAAAAATGAAGACAACTAGGTACCAATTCATAAATTACACATTCCAAATAAGTACATTACTATCCACTACAATCTACATAAATCTAAATACCATCTAGGCATAATTATCATCCGATTGCATTCTCGAGAATCGATCCATCACGTTTCGGCTGCGCTAAACCTGATTACCTGAAAATTGATAAGAGGATTGAAATGAGTACAACGACTCAGTAGACACCCTATCATCCATCAAATCGGATAGCCAAATGGCCCGATATGTTAATTAAATAGGTACCCAAACCTACAACCATTATATATATAAATAGACTAGTCAATATGTTAAACATTTGCCTTAATCCACATGTTTTAAACTGCCAACCAATACCTATAGACACACCAATCAGCACTTATAAACACCTTAAAATGACCTGAAATGATGAGGTAAACACATGCATAATCACCTACTATATGCTCCATATGATCATACCACTATAAATGAGACAAACCATGCATACACCATGCAACACAACCTCATAATTGACAAAATGAAATACATCACTAGACCACCTCTTCAATACCATGCAATAAGTGTACCTATCCTCTAATGAAGGACTATATTCACAAATGCACGTATCCTCCAATAGATGCACCTATCCTCTACAAAGTTTTTCATTAGTAAGGAATGCGTCGTCTTGCCACCTCAACCAGCTACCACCAGATCTATCATATATAACAGTACCATATAGCTAAACAAAATCCAATAGTGCACCTAGGAAATGGTGGCACGTAGGATGCCCGTAGGATCTAGGATCGAATGATGCATTAGACGGTTCCAACCTTCGCTGCCCTCGTGTCACGACTAACTAGTCTAGTGTAGCTCAGTCTTTCATTCACCATTTCAATACATCATGCATCCATATCAATCATGCCATGTCATGAACACACTTATGAAATAAATGACATACACCATATCATGTTATGACAACATACCACTAATGCAAATACCATGATCAACCACACTTAAATAATATGTTCAAAATGCTAGAACCATAAAATGACAAGAATAAATAATGACTAACATGATACCACATCACATACTCAACCCAACATGATATTGTCGACTCCAGAAACGGGTTCTGGATCGGCACCTCAAGAGAAGGTGAAAGATGGAATAGGGTAAAAGGGGGAGTGAATTGGTAGACACTCGGAAAGCGGTAAAGACTCCTCACCTCGGTCCCACACTCACATTGATCCCCGAACTTTCATCTCACGGCGTCGCTCGAGCACCGAAGATAGTTCGGGTCATGTGGGAGGAGAGTGAGGAGGAGATGAAATTAGAACATGAATAAAAAGGTGGTCGCCAGGAGCCGCGGGCTCCGCTTTATGAATAAAAAACAAGATTGAGTTGATTTGACCGTGTGTACCATAGCGTGGGAGATTATATATGGGTTAAACCTTCTTCCTCGTCGGCTGGCCGATGAGGGAGAGTCCAACCGATGCTAGCTTGATCAACATGTGCAACTAGAACAATAAACGAAGTGAAAGAAACCGATTAGAACTATGGGAAGTGTAGAAACTATAGGAGAGGAGATGAAACAAATAAGCAATTGGAATAGAACTCACTGGATTGGGGCAAGCCCTAACCCCTTTTTTGTGTTTTTTTAATTATGTAAAAATGATGAAAATGAAGTAAAATATGTTCTAAGACAGTAAATAAACTGAATTAAACGAGTTAATAAGGACTTATGAAGTGTGTGGCTTAAGTTGAAGCCAAGTTGGTTGAAGAAGGCCGGTTCGGGTAGCTTTGCACCCTTCTGGCGCGACTTTGGTACAGAAAATGTTACGGATGACCCCAATGTCAGAATCAAGTTACGTTTGTTTCTATGGATGGATAACTCGGAGAGGAAGAGATATTATGTTGATGACCTCTCCGGAATATATCTGTAGAAGCCTGTAGAAAATTTTAAAGTGGACAAATGTAGAAAACAGGACCTGGATGCGCGCCCTTAGTGCAGAAATCACCACAAACAAACAAAAAGTCGGAATCAAGTGCCGTCAGCTGCAGATGAAAGAGGACGAAGAGAGAAACAACTCCTATGTTGAAGAATTTTGCAGAAGGAGTCCCAAATTTTCTGCATAAGTCAATGAATTCTGTTAATGCAGAACACATGGATTGAGCCTTCTCCTTCACTTCGGGATCGATCTCTCGACGTCGGATCGGCTTTGGACGTCGGGATGGCCTTAGGAGAGAGCTTGGATGACCTAAAGACGAGCTAGGCATGGGGGATTAACCTTGGGTTGTTGAGAATGACCCTCAATTTAAAGGGAATTGAAACCAGTGCAAAATATGGAAACTGGACCGACCGCGCCCCCTCCTTTCAAAGGTGGCGAGGGCGCACCTTCAAACCAGGGGAGCACAGGGCGCGCCCTCAACCCGGGGACGTGGTCTGCGCACCCCCTTGTTTCAAAGGAAGCGGGGGCGCGTTACGCATCTCACTGCTAAAAATCGATGGAAAGTTCCGTAAATTGCTAAAAAATCAACTTGACAAACGTAACGCGCTCCCGAACCGGGGGCGTGGTACAAATAAAAGAAAATCATCTTCGGCAACCTTCCAAAAACCCGGTTTAGAAGGTGTAAATCAGAGAAATTTCCGATTTTCGGAAACTGACTGCGCTCCTGTGTTTCAAAAAAAGTGGCGGCGTGCAAGGCACGCCCCCAGGTTGAGGGCGCGCAGAGCGCGCCCTCCCCTTTCAAGGGGCACGGGGGCGCGGTACACTCTCTCTTCTGCGCGCGTGTTCCGCGGGCCGTAACATGCAAACGGGATGTCCGATTCGACTCCCATTTTTTGCGTTGGAAAGAGGGCCTTAAGCCGTACCTCCATCGGTAAACCAGCCGGCATGACTCCTGAGATGCTCGCACGAGGCATTCTACCAGTTTACCCTTTCGCGAAAAGCCGAAAACCGCGGCGGAGATCCGGAAGGGCACGGTTCAAGTCGAGGAATCTCGAGTCAACTCGGGATGACTTAAAATGATGACCAAACAAGTTCGGTAGGATCGGATAACCTGAAATCATTGAAAAATTTGAGATTGACTGGGTAAACGTGAACCGAAACTCGTAAAAGCCGTAAAACCCTAAAATCGACCGAAATGGCCGTATGGCCCCGGTTGATGAAATATACGGCTAGGATCGATCTGGATGACTCGAAAAGACCTGGTAATGATCGGAAAGGCCTAACGCGTGGTCCAGGATAGCCGTGTCAATACAGATTGAAAAAGCCATAACGAAAGCCGTCATTGACCAACGACAACCAAAATGACTTCTCGGAAACCCTAAATGTTACAGAACACATGCGGGACTCCCGAGACCTTCAATTAAGGATTATTCAAGGTCGGTCAACGAGCAAGCTCCGTGTTTTCACAATTTACGTGTGGCTCTCGCTTGAAGGTTACGGCATCGTTCTGGAAATCATCGGACCATTCTCAACTTGTGAGGGGCTCCACCAGCGTCCTTAGCTCATCTTCACGAGGTAATCCGGATCAGATAATGGTTAAATAAAAGATATCGCCTATGGAATAAGAGTCTGGGGCTCCGAATCAGGCCAATTTGGTGTGTCTACAGCTTGCTCGCCTTGATGTCGGCTTTGCAAGGGAATGGCATGTAGCGAAGCAGAGTGAAACATAGAGAAAGCGTAGTGAAGCGAGATGGATTGTAGTGGAATGTAGTGGAGTAAAATGGTGATGGACTAAAAAGGTGGCATCAAGGTGTATATATAGACATGCTTAACGACTAAATTCGGCAAGACGAACCTCTTCAAGTCTCCTAGTTAACCACCATGTTTCATCAAGTCTTCCTATGTTCGATTGGTAAAAGATGTGTCATTGGCACGAGAGAAGAATAGCCAACCCCCAACACGGTGGGGAGTCCTCGAAACATGGGTTCATAGGTTCATCATCAGCCGGTAACCCGATCTTTGGGGTGTTCCTGTACTGTGATGGGCTAAAGTTTAAAAAGAGATTTGATTTGAAAAATAAAAGAATACCAATCGAGCACATTCAGGCTCTCAGATTCATTTAAGTCTTCCAAGAGACAAGATTCAATTCGGAATAGAATGATCTCAAATTCCAAAAGGCAAATGTTGAAGCACAGACCGTGAAGATAGTGACGGTTCAAGTTCTGATTGAATAGGAGGCCCTTGGTGGGATGAATTGATGGCCACGGTGGGATAAATAGCAAGAAGGTTTTTGCAGTGGTGATAAAAATGAAGGAGTTGGAGGCACAAGGTGATTACCAAACACGGTGGGATTAACAAACACAGTGGGATATCTGAAGGATCAGTGGGACTAGAGAACATGGTGGGATTAGAAAACATGGTGGAGATCAAAAAGATTTAGAGACTAGGGTGAGAAGGTGAAGATATGAAAGGATGTATGCGATAACAAAACAAAATGTAATGCAACTAACACTACATGATGCATGTTGGGCTCAAGAAAACAAAACAAAACTTATATAACAAATAGTTGAAGATATAGATTGTCTATGCGGTCAAGATACCCATTCGGGAACCATCGTCCCACACAGCACAACTTTGGGCTTATCCGTGAGCATCGGAGATGACCCGACCTTCGTAGATTTTGATGAAGGGGATCTCGGATCAAGTCTTCTCCACACTCATGGTCTTCAACAAATAATGCATAGGATAATAACACACGACTAACGACATATATGCTAGTCGGCAGTTATGGGGGTTTCCCATGTCGATTCTTCCATTTCCGTGAGCAATTCCTGTCTTTCATCAAAAATATTAGTTACGGATGGAAAGTAATGTCCACTCGGCATCAATAAAGACAAAACTTAAATAAATTTAATTTAACAATTTTTCTCAAATTTTTTCTAAATTTTTATGATTTTTCTAGAATTTTCGAGGAATTTAGAAAGAATTTGGTCGAACGTGCCCCCGAACCGGGGGCACGGCCTGCGCGCCCTCATTTTGGGGGCGTGGCCTGCGCGCCCTGGGTTTGGGGGCGCGGCCTGCGCGCCTCCACCTCGAGGGCGCATTCGATCCCAGTTTCCTGTTTCGACCGGATCCAAATTCGGTTCAAACCGGGCCCAATTTCCCCTATATAAACACTTCCTAGGACGACCAGAACGTCTTACCAACACTCAGGATGGCTCCTCCTTTGAAAAAGCAGTGTGTTGGCTTGGTTCTAGGTATTTCAAGCATCCCAGGTCATTTGAAGGTCAGAATCGGTGCCAACTTGGTAAGTTTGCTGCCAATTTTAGCCTTCAACCACTTTTCCCCTTCTTTTCTCTTAAGAAATTCTCTCTTACCTCCTGTTTAGGTGTAGGATTACCCAAACTTTTCAGGACCACACCGGTATTGCTCTTCTCCTTGGCTTACCGGCTTGCTTGACGTTCTCAGTTTTTCGGTCAGGGCGACTCTTCGGGACTGGGGCTTGACCGGTCTCTTGATCCATGCCAAGCAATACTCTGGCTACTCTCTCAACTTTGGTTTGATGGGAGCTCTTGTTGAGTTGTGGCACCCCGACACTCACACGTTCATGTTCAGCAGCTTTGAGTGTATGGTTCTTCTTGAAGAGGTGGAGCTCCTTCTCGGCCTCCCTCGGACTAAGAAGGGAGAAACTGAAGGTATGTTCATCCCTTCTGGACCCCTCTCTTACCTAGAGTTCCTGCAGGATTTCGTCGAGGAGCGGCAAATCAGCTCTTTGTTGGCCAGCAAGTGAATCAGTGTTCCCAAGTTGGCGGCCTGGACAGTTTCTCTTCTGATGGCTCCTGGTCTGGACGAGGACCGGATTCTGCGCGGTGCAAAGGGTTTCAAGGCTTGCCTTGCCCCGTTTTTCTTGTTCCCTATGGAGGATGGTTTTCTGGAGGCTGATCAACTAACGTGCATCAGTGGCATATGGAGTGGTGCACGGTTGGGGCCTTCAGTTCTGGGCTTCTTGTACTGTGGACTGTTCGCAGTTTGCGTGGGTCGTCCTCCCTTTGGCAGTGCGCTTCTACTGGCTTGATGGGCCGATCTCCACTTCAAATTCGATCCAGCTGGTGAGGTGGCCACCAGGTCGCAGCTCTTCTACCGTAGCCCCGTGTTCCCATATGTTGCTGCACTCGGCTTCGGCGAGAGAGTCGCCAACAGGTGTGCGTCGGTGAAGAAGAGGCCAGATTGGCGTGCTTATTTTGCCTCCATGAACCATTCCGGCTTCTTGCACTCTTCTATTGCCCTGATGCAGAAGGACTTCCAGGTGTGCTTTGCGCCTGGCGTTGATCTCCGCCTGGTTACTGGTTCGGCCTTCGTGTTGTACAATGCTCACCGTTGCCACTCTCAGATCGGCTTGCCACGGTACGAGCTACCCAAGTTGTCCCACCTTCCACCTATCAAGGGCAGGCAACTTGGCTCTACGGATGACGAGGAGGAGGCAATCTCAGCCATTGCCTTGTGGGAGACGAGTCAGGTGTGCCGCCCAGGCCTCCTGATTGAGGAGGACCCCGACCGGAAGCGCCGCTACATCTCCGCGTTGAAGCTCTTACTTGTCTTAGAGTCTTCTTTTCCTGCTTTAGCTTCTTAGACATGTTGGAGTTATTTTTAATAAACAATGAATTTTTTATAGCAAGTTTGAGTGAAAATTCAATGGAAATTTACCTTGTTTCATAAAATTGCAAGACAGATGTTGACAATTATGATGAATATGCCTTGTTATTTTTCAACACCTTGAATGTTTTTTAATATGAAACAAGATATTTTTGACAGGTTTTAAAATGCCTTTTTTCTTTAGGTAATTTTTCAAAGCAAACCATGAGTCTGATGAATTTTCTTTCGGTGACTTCTTGATCGGCTCGATTTTTTGAATAGCATGACGCTTTCTAAAATTTTTGCCATTTTCATCAATTTCAGTCCTGAAAAATACATTTTTAGTCATTTCTGACTAATAAATGCATAGAATTTTCTCCTGACACCTAAAAAATGTTAGCTAGTGATGATAAAAAACATGAATATGTCTAGCTAATTTAGGAACTGAGATATTCAAAGTTATGTATAAAGAGAGATTTTTGGTTGGAATTTAAAGAGAAATTTCTTTCATAAAATTATTTTAAGCAAACCACGCATCAAATCGGGATTCTTTCGGTGGCATTGCGATCAACTTCATTTTGTGAACCTTGGGTGACATTTCCAAATTTCTCTTATTTTCACATTTTTACTCTCTATAAATACCCCTTGAGGGTAAGAATCTCTCATTTCCACCTGTACACCATCTCTCCTCGTGTTAGAAGCTCCAGAGCTCCAACTCAGATTCGGAGTCTGAAACATCGTCAAAGGTTAGTGCCCCTATTACAAGAAATGTAGATCAGGTTGTGCTCTTCGATTTGGTTCAAGTTTCACGTGATTCCCAGTTCATTTGAACAAGTTATCGCTAAAATAGAAATCTAGCAAGTGGGAGGGTGCAGTCAACGCAAAGCGTTGATCGCGCCCTTGAACCAGGGGCACGCAGACCGTGCCCCTGGTTTTGGGATGCGCTAACCGCGCCCCCAAGAGGAGGGCGCGGTCTGCGCGCCCTCTCTCTCCTCACTGAACAGGGGCGTGCAGAGCGCGCCCTCAGATGGGGGATGCGCTGAGCGCGCCCTCCCTTTTCAAAGAGGGGGAGGGCGCGTTCGACAATTTATTTTTATTAATGAAATAAATAAAAAAATGTATATAACAATATTTGATGTCAACTTTCCTTTTGGCGCAGATGCCGAGACGTGTTCGCCGCCATGACTCCGAATCCGAGGAGCCCGAGCTCCCGGCAGTCCGAGAGGTACGTTTTTTTTTCTGCACTTAATGATTAGCTCATTTGTATTTTGACAATAAAAATTGAGTGAACTAATGAAATGAATTTCTTGCAGGCCCGGATAAAATCTTGGATCTCGTGGGACTTGGTGCATGCTGCCTACCTCGGCCTACCGGACTTCCAGCAGGTTCGGTTGGAGGAGATGGGGTTTGGGCCCATCCTCCGGGTGACTCCATTTTGGGAGGACCTACCACTGGTGCAGGTCCTCCGCGAGTCTTGGGACCCGGACTCCTTTGTATTTCTGTTCCCATGGGGACACATGGTGCTCTCCCTGGAGGATGTTGTACACATCACCGGTCTCCGTGTTTACGGTAGGCCGGTGGTGTGTGCCACTTCTTCTGACTATTCACGGGAGTTTTGGGCCCTTTTCGTATATGAGCCTGAGTTCGACCTAGGGGAGGTCTACGCACCATCGCCATACTAGAGGCTGGTGAGATGGTAGGCTTGGTAGATACCGAGCATGTCCGTGGCGAGAGCCAGGACAGGTTTTTCTGTCGCATGGTCGGCCAGGCAGCGACGGCATTTACCGGGTTACCTGGCTCCTTGGAGGCGGATGTAGACTTGTGCCGCTTCCTCCTCTTCTTCTTCGGGCGCCTTCTGTTAGGCTCGAAGATGGACCGCACCCATCCGTGGTTCCTCCCTTTGCTTTTTGACCTGGAGCAGGTTGGCCCTCCAACCTGAGGCGGGTTCTATTTCAGTTGCTGGCTTCTCTCCTTTTCTCCAGGTGACTTTTAGCAGCTTTTCTTTCTGTACGTTTGTATTGTTTTGCTTTGTTCTAACGAGTTGTGCCTTTTTCAGGTCTGGAGCTACCTTTACTTCCCCCTGGGTCGGGCACAGCAGTCCTACCCCGACCTCCTCCCTCTGATGGCTCGCTGGGATCCTATCCGCCCTACTGGGGGCCATCGCAGCCAGTTGGCTTCGATTCGTGCACAGATTCTCCGCTTCCCACACACTGAGGTATGTTTTTAATTTGTGTATCAATATTCTCCTGTTGAAATAATAATCATGATTTTGTTTCCTGCAGGTGTGTTGGAGGCCATATCACATGACCGACGACCATCTCCAGCCCTGGATTGCCCAGCCAGGTCATGTCTTCGGCCGCGATCTTCATCTTTTGTGTGTCAATGAGTTGGCGCCACTATGGCTTCGATTCTCGGCACTCGCCCTCGGTCTGGAGTAGGACTGGTTGGAGCCTCCTCCTTCTCTTCCCCTAGTCGGGGCCCGCCCCAAATGCCTACTCCTCCCCGTGGACTGGGTGGAGAGGTACCATGCCTTAATCACATTGTGGTATGAAGGCGGCGAGGTAGTTATTGGCTGGGCAAAGGACAGCCGAGACTACCTTCGCCGATACGCGTAGGCGTATGACCACTTGTTTGTTCTAGAGGGTCAGGTAGATGTTTCTTACTTTCCTTCAATTCTATGTTGTTGTTCTCTTCTGATCTTCGTGCCATTTCAGGAGGCTCGGGCTCTACTACTTCGCCAACAACTGGAGATTGCTGATCTTCGGCAGGAGGTGGCCACTCTTCGTGGCATGCTGGAGACTGAGGTAGACACTGCCTTTGACCTTCATTTCTATTCTCGACATATACTTGCCTTGATCTGATGTGTTTTTCTTCTATTCGCAGTGGAAGGCCCGTGCCGAGGGTTCACCTCCTTCTCTGTCGAGGGAAGAGGTGGCTGAGCTCTGCCAGCATCTTAGTGAGGCAAGAGAGACCCTGACGACCACGGAGGCAGAGGTATCTTTCATTGTTCTTTATTCTGGTTGTTGATTTTTCTTGGTTTATATTCTTCCTCTTCTTCCAGGCTACCGAGCTTCAGAGTAGTTTGTCCTCCCGTATCCAGTCTTTGGAGGCCGAGGTGGAGATATTGCAGTCTGCCCCAGCCGATCTTCGTTCCCAGATGATCGTCTCGGATCTCCGCCTTCAGCATGAGAGAGCCATGCGTGAGATGGAGCGCCAGCATAGCCAGACCATGCGATCTTTGGAGCAGATGCACCTGCAATCGCAAGTTCGTTTGTCGGCAGCAGAGGCGACACTACAGGTTTACCGCCAGGGCGTCCCTCCACAGCCGAGCCAGAGTCACGCCCACCAGAGCATCTCCCATCGGAGTGGTACACACCAGAGTGGCAGTGCCACTCGTAGCCAGGGTCACCACAGCTAGAGCCAGCAGGGGCAGAGTGGCCAGAGCCAGAGCCATGAGCGCGGTGCTTCTGCGTTCTTGGCCACTTCTTAAGAGCGTCACCGCAATGAGGCGGCAGCAGCAGCTTTGGCGGACACGGCTACCATGCCTCCTTCACGTGGTCACTCTCTTGGAGAGGGTAGCAGTAGGCATTGATATCTGTAGCAGGCTTTAGCTTTTCTGATGTTGTAGCTGCTTTTCTTTTTTGTTGTAGCACTTGATGGTGTAATCAAATCTTTATCTGTTCCGGAGTCACTTGCACTGTTCTTCCTGCTCGACATCACTCTAAAGGGTTGTTAACATCATATTTTGGCTTAGCCCCTTGCAAGTTTGTCAAGGGGCAGAAGCCTCTTAAAAATGGTAACTGTTAATAATAAAGAAGACAATAGATATAAGGTTAAGAAACTTACCTGTTAGCTAGATTTCCCCCTCCTTGACTCGCGTTTCCTTCCTAAAATGCTTAATAAAGGGGTTATATCTGCTCTATGGCTTACCCCCTTGCCTATTGTCATCTTGCCTTGCTTACATGTCATGAAGGGTAGCCTTATTAACAAGGTAATATGAACAAAATGACCGAAAATGAATAAGATAAGGGTTAAGAAACCTTCCCTACTATGGTGAGAGTCACTCCCTTCTTGATCTTAGAATTCTGAAACGCTTAATAAAGGGGATTAAATCTTCACCATGGCTTATCTCTTTGCCTATTGATGCCTACCTTGACTTAGGTCAAAGAGAGCCTTCTTAACAAGGTGTAAAAATAACCTAAACGACCGAAATAAAATGGTTAAGGGAACTTACCTGTCGTTGATAGAACCTTCCTCTCTTACTTTAAAGTTCCTAAAAACACTTGATAAAAGAGGATCAGATCTTCACAACGACTCATCCCTTTGCCTATTACGGCCAATTTTGACTTAGGTCAAAGGGATGAGCCCTCTTAATGGGGTGGTAATCAAGGTAAATATGCAATGCTGAAATGAAACATGCAAGACATAAAGATAAACATGAATGCTAGCAAAGGCAAAAATCAAGGTTATGCCAAGTTAAATGATGCATTTTTTGGATTTTTTTTGAGTTTTGATAAAATTCAACTTTTTTTGGATTTTGTGGAGAATGTGCCGGTATTGAGACAATTCAACGATCTTTGAGTGTTGATCAAGATTCAAGTGATAAACACCACGTGTGAATAAGGTTCCCTACCTAGAATCTTTTTTTTGCCCTCTTCTCTTGATCGGTTTGGATTTCCCCTGAGTTTGGATAGTTTACCCTACCCTAGGGTTTTAAGATGGAAGAATAATAAAGGAAGTCTTTGATAGGATTTGGGGGTGTTGAGGAGGGTTTCTCTACTCATGTCCAAATTGCCCGTTGGGGTTCGGCCTCTTCGGGTCTTTTCTACATGTGGCACTTACTTAGACAAGTCTTTGACCTGTGGGGTCATTGCCCATCTTTTGGTGCCCTCTTTTCATTTTTTTTACTCTTCCGGGTACTCATTCAGATTGGCCCATATTTGTTTAAACCTATGGGGTTCATTGCCCATCTTTTGGCACCCTTTTGCACCATATGAGACGGCCTCCTACTAAGGCGGCGGGCATTTTCGATACTATCCTTCTATAGTCGCCTTCAACTATTTCGGACCGAATAGAAGAGAATAGGGTAAGGTTTCCTTTCCGCCTTCAGGGTTCTGCCTTGCCTCTCTCAAGTGTTGGGCTATCTGGATTCTGGGATCGGGAGGTGTTGTGTGTGCAGAGTAATGTCTACCCTTGACTTCTAGCTAACACCTTTGGATCGATGACTTAATATCATACCATAAATTCTCCATTTTTCTTCTCTAAGCAAAATATTTTTTGAGGTAAACGCCGTTCCATTGATGGTTCAATTTTTCTCCATCGGTGTTGGTTAGCTCATATGCATTGCCTAGATATTTTTTAGTTATAACAAAAGGCCCTTCCCAGTTAGGTTGCAACTTGGAGCGGGGACCACTCGACTTAATGAATATGCATTTTACTGCCATCTCACCGATTTCGAACTTTCTCTCTACCATCCTCTTTTGATAAAACCTTTTCAATATGTTCTGATAAGTCCGGACATGCTCGTAGGCAGCCAGCCTTCTTTCATCTAAGAGTTCAAGTTGTGCAAGGAGAGATTCTTGCCTCTCATTGACAGAGATGTCCCTATCGAGTTGAACTTGGAGTGATGGAAGGAGTACTTCGTATGGAACCACCGCTTCCATCCCATATGCGAGAGCATACAGGGTTTGACCAGTGGGGGTCCATATAGAAGTACGATAAGCCCATAGGGCATCTACAAGCTTATCTGGCCAGTCTGCGAACTTGCTAGACTTACAGGTTTTCTTAATGATTTTAATCAAAGTTTTGTTGGTGGCTTCTGCTTGACCATTGCCTTGCGGGTAATAAGGAGATGAATGATGCAATGCAATGCGGTACTTGTTGCAAAGATCACGCAGATCTTGAGAGAGAAATTGCGGTCCGTTGTCGGTGATGATGTCGCTGGGTATCCCGAACCTGGCGATGATGTTGCGTTTGATGAAGGAGCATAGTGTTGATGCCTTGATCTCCACAAATGCTTCCGCTTCCACCCACTTGGTAAAGTACTCTGTTGCCGTCAGGATGAACGATTTGGAATAGATTTCAGAGTTAAGATCACTTAGAGGGCCAATGATGTCGAAAGCCCACATGGTGAAGGGCCATGGGGCATGAATCGGATGAAGGGAAGATGCGGGAGAATGGATCTTGTCGGCATGAAGTTGGCAAGAATGACAGTGCTGGACAAAGATGGAGCAATCCTCTTCTAGGGTTGGCCAATGATACCCTTGCTTGATGATTTTTTTGGCAAGAGCTTGAGCATTGACATGGTCCCCACAGACCCTGGAATGTGCTTCCTTAAGCACCAATTCTGCCTCTTCTTCATCAACGCATCTAAGCAAGATTCCACTCAAGCTTCTTTTGTAGAGCACCCCTCCTAGGATGGTATACCTCTGGGATACTCTTCTGATGGCCTTCTTTTCTTTTGCATTTGATCCAGGTGGATATGTCTGATCTTGACAATACCTTGCGATCTCATCAAACCAAGGCCTCTCACCCTCATCTAACTCTTCCAACTCGATTAGAGAAACTTTCTCTTTCTGCTCTAAATATTCCTTCCTGCCAAATCTCTCCTTGTCCTTCATAAATCGACCATCCTTAATTGCCAGCATTGACCTTCTACGGACATGGATAGTCCGCACCTATCTACCTAGCGGGACTGATAGAGATGAAGCTAAGGAGGCTAGGGCATCAGCAAGGATGTTCTGAGCTCGAAGAACATGGACAAAAGTGAGTTTGGAAAAGAGTTTGATGTAGCAAGAGGTGAGTTCTTGGTAAGGTTTAAGGTTTGGATGAGAAGTTCGGTATTTGGTTAGGACTTGGCGAAGGATTAGTTGGCTATCATCTATCACCCTCAATTCTGTGGCACCATAGAAATGAGCGGCCTCTAGCCCAGCCAGCAAGGCTTCGTATTCAGCTATATTGTTGGTTGCTGGGAAGTCAAGCTAAAATGCCTGTGGAATGGTGACACCCTCGGGTGATAGAAGGACAATTCCTATTCCCTTACCGTGTGAATTCAGAGCCCTGTCAAAATATAATGTCCAAAGATGGGAAGATCGGATCAACATTAGTTCGTCATCCGGGTGCTCCGATTGGACAGGATCAAAGAGGGGTATAGGGTGGTGGGCTAGGTGTTCCGCAATGGCATAGCACTTAATCGCCTTCTGGGGGACATAGGTCATATCAAACTGGGAAAGGAAGCTCTGCCAATGACCTAACCAATCAGTTAGAACAGTTTTCTCCAGAAGGAATTTGATGGGATTGATGCGGGCAATAAGATTGACCTCATGAGCTAAGAAATAGTGTTTAAGCTTCTGAACTACCTAGACTAGTGCAGCACAGGTCTTCTCCACTACAGTATACTTCTGCTCACATAGATAAAAAATCTTTGACAAGTAATAAGTTGCCCTCTCTTCCCCTTCTTCATCCACTTGTGCAAGGACTGCCCCAAGAGAATTCTCCAAAACCGAGATATACAGAACTAAGGGCTTGCCAGGGACTGGTGGTCTAGGTACAGGGGGACTAGCTAGGTATCTTTTCAAACCATCGAATGCATCCTGGCACTTCGAATCCCATTTGACCTCGGCCCCCGCCTTAGTCAACTCATAGAAAGGTTTACACCTTTGGGAATGTTATGAGATGAACCGGCGGACAAACTGTAGCCTCCCGATTAATCCTCGAAGTTCTTTCATATTTCTCGGAGGAGGCATACCAATGATTGCTTTGGCCTTGTTTGGGTCGATCTCTATGCCCCTTTTGCTCATTATGAAGCCCAACAATTTTCCTGAGGATACTCCGATCGTGTATTTCTTTGGGTTCATCTTCAATTTATATTCCCTAGCCCTTTGTAAAACCCTTCTGAGCACTTCAGGATGATCTTCTCGGCTTTTGGACTTAATGACCAGGTCGTCCACATACACCTCTACAAGGGTATGCATCATGTCATGGAAAATAGCTATCATGGCCCTCTGATAGGTAACACCCGCATTTTTTAGTTCAAAGGGCATGAAGACATAGCAGTAGGTTTCCCAAGGTGTGGTAAACGAGGTCTTCTCCTGGTCCTCTTCGGCCAACCGGATTTGATTATAACCGGAATCGTCATCCATGAATGACAACATCTCAAATCCAGTAGTGTTATCAACCAGTACATCAATATGAAGTAGAGGAAAGTCATCTTTAGGACACACTCGATTCAAGTCCCTGAAGTCTATACAGATCCGAACTCGTCCATCCTTCTTCATTACAGGGACTATGTCTGCCACCCATTGCAGATAAAGGACAACCTTAATGAATTTTGCTTGATGTAACTTGTCGACCTCTTCTTTCATTTTAAGTGCAACATCAGGGTGGAATCTCTTTAATTTTTGTTTGACCAGGGTAGCTCCAGATTTCAAAGTTAGATGATGTTCAACTAACGAGTTGTCCAACCCCGGCATGTCTTCGTATATCCATGCGAACGTGTCCTTATATTCTTCTAAAATTTTAATTAAGCTTTGTTCCTCTGTGGGAGTGAGGTTTGCACTTAGGAGGACTGTTTTGGGATCTTCCGGTGTTCCGAGATTCAATTCTTTTGTCAGTTCATCTACCGTGGCTGATGGTTCTTCAAACCTTTTAAGTCTAGATGCATACGCATCAGCCAAGTCCTCAATTCCATCCTCGAAATCAGGATTCTTTTCTGATAAAACCTTGTAAACTCCCAGTGTATGATCTACAATGAATTCATCCTCATATTGGATTTCGTCAAGCTGAATAGCATTTTCCAAAAAACTTGGTAGCCTCACACATTCCTTGCATTTTTGAGCTATTTGCTGGAGATATCTCTCTAGCACACGTTTACCTCGGGTTTTCTTTTTTCCGATCCTAACTACTCCTAAAGAAGACAGAATTGAAAAAGTGGTATCTACAGTGAGTGAAGGATCAAGCAGATCGATCAGTGAGTTGGATAAGAGGGGTCCCTGGTTGGGAGCACCCTCCGAAATAAGTAGAGACGTCTCCTCAACAGAAAAGTGAGTTTGCGAGAAGAGTTTTTTTTTGGTGTTTTCAATAACGGAAAGAAAATGAGCCGGTGGGGCTCGAGTAGAAGTAGAAAGCTTAAGTAAACATAAGAAAAATGGGCTCGTGGGCCCAACAATGACAAGAAAAGGGGCAGATAGGCCCAAAGCTAGTGAAAATATCTATGGGGCACATGGGCCCAAGTGGTGGGCACGTGGGCCCAAAGCTAGAAATGAAAATTAAAGGGCATGTGGGCCCGATTGGTGTGCACGCGGGCCCAGTTTTGTTGGATTGGAATGGGCATAGAAGCCCAGTGGAGTAAGAAGATTTGAATGGGCTCTCAAGCCCAGTGATCAGTTTGGGTGGCCAAGCTGGCCCAAAAGTAGGAATCGGGCTAGATAGCCCATCAAGCGAATCCAAGAGGGATAGAATGAGGATTTTGAAATACGTGACCGTAGGATACGGCTCACGCGGAATGTTGATTGGAGGTGGGTTTGAGTGGACAAGTTGTTTAAGAATGGACTTGCCCTTGACTGGTTCTTCCTTCTCTATGAACAACCGAGCCAAAGATGAACTCAGGTTGTCCACTTCCTCCTCTTGCTCTGGTGCCTTCTTCCTCTTGACTGGTTCTTCTTCTTCGTCTCCGTCCATCATCATGGTCTCCCCTTTGATGAAGAATTTTTGGAGTCCCATGGCATTTTTTGGCTGGTAGACCATCCTCGGAGTGAAATTGGGCTCGTAGCCAAGCCTGTGCCTTTTTTATCTTTGTACGACTTTAATGGGGTGTACAACCCCCTGCAGCTCCTTTCCCAACCCCTTTCCTGGTTGATAGCCCATTCCTTTCATTATCCGCCACGCAACTGTATCTGGAGGCGTTGTTAACATTATGACCTCGGGTAGCTCTGTAGTTGAAACCAACGGCTGGACAAATTTTGATACTGGCAGTGCAGAAGAGGGGTCATCCACGTCATTTATAATGGAGATGTTGGTTACTTTAATCACCTGACCCTTGTATGGGAACTTCAGACATTGATGATTAGTGGAGGCAACAACTCCTATTGCCTCAAGATGTGGGCATCCCAAGATGGCTTTAAATGTAGGGTCCAGTTCTAGAACATGAAACTCGGCGGTGACAGCACACGGCCCGAGCCCTACTTCCAATGTAACCAACCCTCTTGCTGGCTTTCGGGAGTTGTCATATGCTGTCACTGTGACGGCAGAAGGCTCGATTTCTTCATCAGAGATACCGCAAAGTTGCAATGTTTCTAGTGGCATGACATATATAAATGCTCAAGTGACAATCAAGCAAGACTTGATCTCCACGCCTTGGATGACTACTGCAACACGCAAAGCATATTTTCTGATCTCTGGTCGTGCCAACTCCTCCTGTGTAAATGTAAGTGCCGGATGTTCACTCCTCAGGGTCAGGATAGTAATGATCTTTTCGGGTGGGAGGTCCTCATTGACCATGACCCGCTGCAAGTATTGTTGTAGAATGTCTTGATGATTTTTCGACCTCTTTATCAACTCCAGAATTGAAATCCATGCCGGCATTTTGTCCAAGTGCTTCAACAAGTCATATGCCGTGCCGGGCAACGGTTCTTCCACTACCTCCTCTTCTGCTTGCTCCTGTGGTTGCATCCCGGCCTGGGGGAAGACCCTTTGGAACATCCTCCCGCTACGAAGTACCGGCGCTAGCAAGGTAGGGGGGAGTGGCGATGATGGTGATGGTAGGGTTGTTTGGTATGTTGAGGGGCCCGTGGTAGGTAAGGGCGGTGAGGATCGGATGATGAGGGGTCTTGGATTGGTGGAGGCCGGTATGTTGGGTGATGGTTGGGGTGTTGGTGGTGATGGTTTAATGACGAGAGGTCGTGGAGTGGCAGTGACTGGTAGGTTGGGTGATAGTTGGGGTGTTGTTGGTGATGGTCTAATGATGAGGGGTCGCGGAGTGGTGGCGATTGGTAGGTTAGGTGACGGTCGGATAATGAGAGGCCGAGGGGTGGTGGAGGCTGGTAGGTTAGGTGATGTTTGGGGTGTTGGTGGCGGTCTAATGATTAGACGCTGGGGAGGAACGATGGTTGATGGGTTAGGTTGGGGTGATGGTTGGGATGCTGGTGGCGGTCTAATGATTAGGCACCATGGAGGGTTAATGGTTGGTGAGGGTAGTGGTGTTTGGGTAGTTTGTGGGTTGGGGGTAGCTCTTGGTATGGAGAGTATGGTGCAGTTTGTAGGTGGGGTAGGTTTGGCGGGCATGGAGGCGATTTGATCCTCGATCTGCCAATCCTAGGAATGGTGGGTTGACTCCTCGATGGCGGAGTGGACAAGGCCGAGTCGTTGGTTTGGTGGTGCTGGTGTCGGTGCTTGAACGGGTGCATGTACCGGTAGTGGATCTTGGACTATGCCCAGGTCGGGCTGCTGATGTGCTTGCTGTCGTCGTGGTTGATTCTACCGTGCCTTCATAGCTTGTATGGACTCCCCCATTTGTGCCCAGTCAATGTTCCCTTGATCATTGAGGTCATGAATGTAGTCTTTGAATTGGAAGCAAACATCCACCGCGTGCCCAGGATACCGATGGTAAGCGTAGTACTTTATCATGTCAACATTTGCCGGCCATCCTTCTCTCTCTTTTGGAAGCTCCAACTGCTATTCAGCCATTAATGCATTAAAGATATCGGTGAGGGGGAATGGCAGTTGAAGATAGTACTCTCTTTTAGGTCCCCCCCTCCTAGGTCAGTTGGCTGGTGGTGGCACTTGGTTGTAGGCTTGTTGTTGTTGTGGTTGTTGTCGATTGTAGATGGGTTGTTGTTGAGGTGCTCGGTTGTAAGCATTTTGCTGCTGGGGCGCTCGGTTGTAGGTGGGTTTCTGTGGTGGTGCTCAGTTGTATGCAAGTTGCTGCTGGGGCTGAGGAGCTGGTTGAGGTCCTGGCTGGTATTGTTGGTTGGGTGGCGGGTTGCGGTATTGGCTTTGGCGATACCCACCCTGATTACCCATGGCATTGACACTCATTATTGACTACCCCTTCGGTGGTGGGCCCTATAGGTGTAGGATTTCTAGTGTTACGAGGTTTGGGGTCAAATGGATTGATCATGGATGCGTTCTTAAAATGGGCTTGGAGGTAGCGGGCGCTATCACACAGCTCACCCATGGTTGTTGGGCGGTGCATGATCGAGAGGTTACGAAGGTTAGGCGTGGTGTTCCCGATGAGCATCCTCACCTGCTCCCCCTCTGAGATGGTGTCCACTAGCCTCTCAACCATTCCCCTCCACCGATCAGCATATTTAGTAAAATCCTCATCCGGCCTCATCTTCTCGGCAATTAAATCAGTTATCGAGTAGGCTGGCCCCACCCAATCCTTGTACCTCTGCAGAAACTTCACCTTGACAATTTCGAAATCTGCCGCCTCAATAGAATCAAGAGAATAGAACCAGTCAAGGGCGGATCCTTCCAATGACTGACGAAATAGGAAGGCAAGTGCTTTGCGGTCATTCTTCCAGAACGCGGAGTCATATAGAAAGCTCTTTAGGTGGTTAAAGGAATTCCCGGTCCCATTATAGTGTTGAAAGATTGGTATTTCAGAAGGAGGGAGATGTAGGACCGGGAAAGATGGGACAGAAATTTCTGGGGTGGCTTTAGAATCGAGGTGGTGCCTCAGCTCTTCAAAATGCTCATCCATCTGGTTAAGCTTTTCTATGAATGCCTGGGTAAGGCTAGATTCCTGAGCCACGGGAGCAAAGTGTTTAGGTGAATGGGTTGGAAGAGGTTGGTTGGAAACGGGAGCTGGAATAGCATTATGTGAATGCCCCACAATGGGATGAGTGGAGACACGGCAAGGTTGCCCAGGAGAAGAAATGATTAGGGGCCTGACTTCCGATTGAGGTGGTGAGGGGGCTTAATTTCCCTTGACCGGATCTTGATTGGCGGGCATCTTGCCCTTTGTCAAGGATTGCACAAGCAAAAAGGATTCAGGGTCTAGATGGAGAGATAGACCCTGGAGGAGTTGCTCCACGCTAAGTGAAGCAGGTTGATGAGTAGGATTTTGAGTTTCCGGCTCCCTGACGGCGTTGACATGGCCCTCTGGTTGGACCATGGGTTGTTGCAGCTCGTAGTGGCCCGACATCCCGACATGTCTTCCGGACCTTAGTGTCATGGGCATCCTGTCAAATTTTCTTACAAAATGGTTGAAAGAAGGCAAATGACAAGTGTAAATGCAAAGAAAGTTTTTGTTTGGTTATGCTTTGTTTTTGTTTGAATTGATTTGGTTTCAATTTTGTTGTTTGGCAAGCAAGTTGAACACAAAAATTAAAGGGATTTTTTTTGTTTTGTTTTAGGTGTTTTGAAGGAAGCATTTTTTTTTGGTTGTGTTCAATTGTTGTGAGCAAACAAGTTATGCAAACAGGTTTTTTAAAATGACTACTCGACAATTTTTGGGTTGAAACCTTAGATTAGATAGATTGTTAGCAATTGTTCACTCAAATGGGTATGGTTCCTATTGCTTCAATCTTCAAGACCTAAGGTTGTCACTCAATCACCACAAGTAGGTACTTGGGTTCTTCGAGTTTTGGGAAAGTGGTACAACCGGCCCAATCGTGCGGAGAGGAATACTCTACGGATGGGGACTTACGAAGGTCTTGATGGAAACAACCAAATCAAATAGGAAGGAATATCCCATAAGAGAGGTTAGAATCCACCAAGAAGGTGTTTGGAGGGTGAGGGTGTGTTGGGAGAGAGAGCCCCTGCCTCGAATGCCCTACGGATCGGAACAAGTCCAGTACCCGATGCAAAAGATAAGGCAAAAAATGAAAAATGGAGGGTAGGAGGATAAGAAGCAATCAATATGCAAACATGAATGAAAGATATTAAATAAATCAAGCAAGTGAATGCAATCAAGACAAGCAATGATAAAGTAAAACAAGTAACTAGCAACTAGCAACTAAAAGGTGGTTCGTGCGGGAACCAACTTGTAATGGAGTGTCCAAGTGGGGGAAAATATGAAATGAAGGTAAAAAGGATGGTCCATGTGGGGACCGATTTGAAAATAAAGTGGCTCACGTGGGAGCCGGGTTTTGGAAAGGTAGGTGGTTCACGCGGGAACCGGTCTTTTGAAGGAAAAGGAGTGGTTCACACGGGAACCAGTTTGTTTGGTTGGAAAAAGAAAAGGAAGGCCACGTGGGGCCAATCTAAAATGGTTCAAAGGGGTAGTCTACGCGGGGACCGATCTGAAAGTGTATTGGTTCACGTGGGAACTGGTTTAGAAAAGGGGTTGGTTCATGCGGGAACCGGTTTTTGTAAAGAAAAGGGTGGTTCACGCGGGAACCAGTGTAAAAGGTAACAAAATGAAAGGAGGGCCACGTGGGGCCAATCTGAAGGTGTTGTAAAGAGGTGGTCCACGTGGGGACCGATCTGAAAATAAGTTGGTTCATGCAGGAACTGAGTTGGAAAAGAAAGGTGGTTCACGCGGGAACCGGTTTATAAGAAGAAAAGTGGTTCACGCGGGAACCGGGTTGAAATTAAAGACAACCAAATCAAGTTCGCATGGGGGACAATCTTTAAAGGAAGAGTAAACAGAAAGTTTAAAGATAAATGAACATGGAAAAGGTAAAGGACAAGCCGGTTCACGCGGGAACCAAGTCGGAAAATAACTAGTTGCACGAATCAATCAAGCTAGCATGGTTGAAGACATTGGTTGTCCCACCGTGGTCGCCAAAAAGCTGTCGACTCCAAAAACGGGTTCCAAATCAGCAACTCAAGAGAAGGTGAAAGATGGAATAGGAGAAAAGGGAGAGTGAATCGGAAGACACTCGGAAAGCGGTAAAGACTCCTCACCTCGGTCCCACACTCACATTGATCCCCGAACTTTCATCTCACGGCGTCGCTCGAGCATAGGAGATGGTTAGGGTCATGTGGGAGGAGAGTGAGGAGGAGATGAAATTAGAACATGAATAAAAAGGTGGTCGCCAGGAGCCACGGGATCCGCTTTATGGAATAAAAAACAAGATTGAGTTGATTTGACTGTGTACCTTAGCGTGGGAGATTATATGTGGGTTAAACCTTCTTCCTCGTCGGCCGGCCAATGAGGGAGAGTCCAACCGATGCTAGCTTGATCAACCTGTGCAACTAGAACAATAAACCAAGTGAAAAAATCAATTAGAACTATGGGAAGTGTAGAAACTATAGGAGAGGAGATGAAACAAAGAAGCAATTGGAATAGAACTCACCGGATTGGGGCGAGCCCTAACCCCTTTTTTGTGTTCTTTTAATTATGTAAAAATGATGCAAATGAAATAAAAAATATGTTCTAAGATAGTAAATAAACTGAATGAAATGAGTTAAGAAGGACTTATGAAGTGTTTGGCTTAAGTTGAAGCCAAGTTAGTTGAAGAAGGCCGATTTGGGTAGCTTTGCACCCTTCTGGCGCGACTTTGGTGCAGAAAATGTTATGGACGACCCCAATGTCAAAATTGAGTGCCATTTGTTTCTATGGATGGAGAACTCGGAGATGAAGAGATCCTATGTTTATGACTTCTCCTGACTCTATCTGTAGAAGAATGTAAAATTTTTGAAAGTGGATAAATGTGGAAAACAGAACCTGGATGCGCGCCCTCAGTGCAGCAATCGCCACAAACAAACGGCAAGTCAGAATTGAGTGCCGTTAGTTGCAGATGAAAGAGAACGAAGATAGGAACAACTCCTATGTTGAAGACTTTTGAAACAGGTGTTCCAGATTTTCTGAAGAAGTCGATGAAGTCAGTTGATGCAGAATGCACGGATTGAGCCTTCTCCTTCACTTTGAGATCGATCTCTCAACGTCGGATCGGCTTTGGACATCGAGATAGTCTTAGGAGAGAGCTTGGATTCCCTCAGGATGAGCTAGGCATGGGGGATTAACCTTGGGTCATTGAGAATGGCCCTCAATTTATAGGAAATTGAAACCGGTGCAAAATATGGAAACTAGACCGACCGCGCCCCCTCCTTTCAAAGGAGGCGAGGGCGCGTAGGGCGCGCCCTCAAACCAGGGGCACGTAGGGTGCGCCCTCAACCCAGGGGCGCGGTCTGCGCACCCCCCTGTTTCAAAGGAAGTGGGGGCGCGTTATGCGTCTCACTGCTAAAAATTGATAGAAGGTTCCAAAAATTGCTAAAAAATTGACTTGACAAACGTAATGCACCCCCGAACCGGGGGTATGGTACAAATAATCGAAAATCATCTTCGGCAACCTTCCAAAAACCCGGTTTAGAAGGTGTAAATCGGGGCAATTTCCGATTTTTGGAAACTGACTGCGCCCCCGTGTTTCAAAAGAAGCGGGGGCGCGCAGGGCGCACCCCCAGTTTGAGGGCACGTAGGGCGCGCCCCCAGGTTGAGGGCGTGCAGAGCGCGCCCTCCCCTTTCAAGGGGTGCGGTACACTCTCTCTCCTGCGCGCATGTTCCGCGGGCCGTAACTTGCAAACGGGATGTCCGATTCGGCTCCCGTTTGTTGCGTTGGAAAGAGGGCCTTAAGATGCACGTCCTTAAGTCAGTAAAGCATCTGGCATGACTCCCAAGATGTTCACATGGGGCTTTCTACCAGTTTACCCTTTCGCGAAAAGCCGAAAACCACGACGAAGATCTGGAAGGGCACGGTTCCGGTCGAGGAATCTCGAGTCAACTTGGGATGACTTAAAATGATGACCAAACAAGTCCGGTATGATCGGATAACCCGAAATCATCAAAAAATCCGAGATTGACCCGGTAAACGTGAATCGAAACTCGGAAAAGTCGTAAAACCCTAAAATCGATCGAAATGGCCGTATGGCCCCGGTTGATAAAATATACGGCTAGGATCAACCTGGATGACTTGAAAAGACTCGGTAATGACCGGAAAGGCCTAACATGTGGTCCAGGATAGCTGTGTCAATACAGATCGAAAAAGTTATAACGAAAGTCGTCATTGACAGACGACTACCGAAATGACTTCTCGGAAATCCTAAATGTTACGGAACACATGCGAGACTCCCGAGACCTTCAATTAAGGACTATTCAAGGTCGGTCAATGAGCAAACTTCGTGTTTTCACAATTTACGTGCGACTCTCGCTTGAAGGATACCGCATCGTTCCGAAAATCATCGGTCCATTCTCAACTTGCGAGGGGCTCCACCAGCGTTCTTAGCTCATCTTCACGAGGTAATCCGGATCAGATAATAGTAAAATAAAAGATATCATCTATGGAATAAGAGTCTGGGGCTCCGAATCAGGCCAATTTGGCGTGTCTACAGATATGACCATAAGGAATCATACCCTATCACCTGGTTAAAAGGATATAACATAGACAAAATCATATTAATAATACTAGCTAAAAGAATAACTAGTCTTATTAAGCTATCACCACACCTATACAATGAGATTAACTCAAAAGGGTAACAAAGATTAGCTAATTACATTCTAAACTAAAAAGGAATAAGACCAACTAAAATCTACCAATCAACATGCTATAGACAACATAATTATCACCCTAACACGATCCTTGTTACATAAAAAAGAGAACAACACTACTAATCATGCTAATAAACTATAACATGCAATGCTAATCCGACTAATCAACTTAATAAAATTTACTACAAGTCATGGAGGATTAAATAGAAATTTTAATGATAATAGACATGATTGTAGACACGCCAAATTCTCCTAATTCAGATCATAAAACTCATGTTTTATAGGGTAACATGAGTGATTGACCTTATAATGATGCCGGGTCTTTTAAAGTTGATTTGGAGCTTCGCCGAACGAAATCAAATGTTTTCCGAAGTTTTCCGCGAAAAGCCATAATTTCTGAGCGAAAGCCACACGTAAATCATGTAAAGATGTAAATTGGCTGAATGTCCAATGCCTAATGATTATGCATTGTAGTTTACGGTCATATTCACACCCCGGACAAGTTTTGTTGCATGCCGTGCCTTTCTGGTTTGCCATCGGAGTCATTTTGACTAGTATCGGATATTTTGTTCACTATCCTAATTTACGGAAAAAATTATGAAGTTTTGGAGGGTGTGATGGCTGATACAATGCTATATAAATTTTCTTAGGCCAGTTATCTTTCCAACACAACAAACGGCGTCGAATTCCGAGTTCGGGAGTGTTCGCAATTGCTTCCGGAAGAAGGATGCTCAAAACAGTCCCATGCGCCCGGGTCCCTGGTCCCATGCGCCCGGGTCCCTGGTCACATGCACCCAGGACCCAGGGAACGTGCCCATGCACCCAACCCATGAGGCACATGACCTTGTACCCTGACTTGAGGGCACATGTGCCCTACCCCTAAGGCAGCAGAGAACTAGTTTTTCACCGGGACTCTACCGCTGAACGGATCGAACCGGATAAGACCAAAATTTTAGGAAAGGATAACATGCACCCCTTCTGGGGGAAGCATGCGCCCTGCCCTTAGTGGGGTGAATGTGCCCTGCACCAGGGCGCTTGCGCCCTGGGGTAGGGAGCAATCCACCTATTTTTTAGCCCTGATAAGATCAATCATTCTCTTATAAATTGAGACTGATTTAGGTCATTCCAAAGGCATATGAACGACCCCCGAGGCATATCAAGACGTCCAAACTCCCTCCTGAATTTATTTTGTGATTTTTAGAGAGAAAATTTCGAGTTTTTAGAGAGAGAAGTCAGTTCAAGAGAGAGGAAGGCTGGTCTGCAGGTGATCTACCAGGTCCTTCTTCTTCAGACCCTACAGCAGCATGTGGACGTCTGATGCCTGAGTTCTCTTCATCAAAGTTCTTCCTCCTCAATTCTTCTTAAGTTTTCAATCAACTACACTTGATTCTGAGATCGGGGCTGGTCGTGACAAGCGTGGATGTAAAGTCGCGCCTGGTAGATCCTGGATTGTTGCTCGGCTTTTTCGACAACACAGATTTGGCCATATCTCTCTCTATTCTATTCAGAATCTTTCTGTTATTTTTCCTATCTCTTTGTTTAGTGATTCTACATACTTCTATCATTTTTTTAAATTTTTTGCATTATTTTTAGTCTGTTAATCCGAAAATAAAAAAAGAGGGGTTAGAGATAACCTAAATCCGGTCAGTTTCTAGTCAGTTGTGTGTTTCATGTTATTTTCTTTACATATAATTCACTTTGTTTAGTTCTAATTGTCTTTTCCACTTGTTTTTTTGTCTATTTTCATAGAAGATCAAGTACTCACGCGTTAAGGACTCTTCTTCATTGGCCGGCTGAAGAAGGAGAAGCTTTGACCCGCATTCTTCACGCTAAGGTACACACGGTCAATCTTTATTTCATAAATCGGAACCCACGGTTCCTGGAGACCACATGTCTTAATTCCCTTCTTCTCACCCTTCTCCCACATGACCCGAACCATCTCTTTGGTGATCGAGCGATGCCAAGGGATGAAAGTTCGGGGATCAATGTGAGTGTGGGACCGAGGTGAAGGTTGCTTTCCGTGACGATCTGGATTCACAGACTTCCCTAAAAAGGAGAGGCCCGTTGAATTTTTAGAGTCGACAGCTTTGTGACAACCACAGTGGGACAAGCAATGTCTTCAACCGTGGGTGCTTAGTGTTTTCTTGCAACTAGTTCTAGTTGTAGACCGGTTCCCACATGAGCCTTTCCTTCTTTCCACCTTTCTTAAACTTCATGCCATCTCAAAATTTCTGATTTCACCCATCTTTCATCAGATATGAAGTGCCAAGTACCTCCTTTAATTTCTGTCATTTTATTTAAGCTTGTTCCCATGTGAACCCGCCTTTGCTTTAAAATCAGTTCCCGCGCGAACCAACTCTCTTTTCAAAACCGGTTCCCACGTGAACCAGCATTTATTTTCAGTCATTCAAATCAGATTTTTCCTATTTATCACCCTCAAATTTGTCACCGCGTGACCCTCTTTTATTTTTGGTTGTCATTTAAACCGGTTCCCATGTGAACCACCTTTTTCTTTGTAAACCGGTTCCTACGTGAACCAATTTCTTTCTTTACTTCGGTTCCAACGTGAACCAAACTACTTTCCTTCAGATCTATACCCACTTGGATCAGATCCTTATTCACCTTTAAATGGCCCCATGTGGCCTTCTTTCAATCATTCAAACCGGTTGCCACGTGAACCACCCTTTTTTACCCAACACCGGTTCTCGCAGGAACCACCTTTACTTTTTGCCCCGGTTCCCACGTGAACCAGCTTATTCTTACATCGGTCCCCACGTGGACCACCCTTTTGCTTGGCTATCAGATCTAAACCCTCTTCTTTCCATCACTTTCCACTATCTCCATTTGGCTCACATAAGAAACAAGGTCTATATTCTAGTTTCTAGTTGTCTGTCTAGTTTCTAATTGCTTGTCTTGTATGATTGCTTGTTTATTTAAGTTTATGTTTTGCTTATTACTTGTTTTATTACTTGATTGCATTCTCTGCTCCTTCTCTCTACCTCTTTATTTTTCACTTTTTTGAGGTGGGAGCTCACTCTCCCATTTACCCCTTCCATCCAAAACACCTTCTTGGTGGATTCTGACCTCTCTTCATGGATATTCCTTCCTAGTTGACTTGGTTGGCTTTCATCAAGGCCTCCGTAATTCCTCATACATGGAGTATTCCTCTTCATGATCGGGTTAGTTGTACCACTCCCCAAAACCCGAAGCATCCTATGTTACCTACACGTGGTGAGATTGTGTGAAACCTAGGTCATTGGAGATTGGAGTTAGGATCCTAACCCATTTGTTGAGAGAACAATTCTTAACAAAATCCATAAACCTAAGGTTTAATCAAAAAATCATTGCATAATTGTGCTTTCAAGTCTTTGCATCACTTGGTTGTCAAACAAAAATTCAAACCTCTAACATTTTTTGCAAGATACTAAAAACTAGAAAAAAGTTCTTTGTTTATTTTGCCAACTTGTTCAATGCAATTAAGGGCTGGAAGGCACATTGGAATGGCGGAACATGCTGAACATCGAGAGCACGAGATGGGTCACCAACCACTTCCGTCTGACGGTCATGTTAATCCATTGTTTGAGTTAGAAGCGCAAGAGGTCCCTCAACCATCTGCTCCCCGTGATGTTGAACAACTCTTTAGGGAGTTGTCTCTCTATACCGACCCAGAAACCTATGCCCGCATACAATCCATGGTGAAGGGAAAAATTGCCTCAGATCAGGCTGAAGCCAACCAAGTTGCCTCATCCCTTGTCCTCTGGTTCGACCACCACTCATTCAATCACCCTTTGTTCAACCACCTATTGTTCAACAATCTATGATTCAACCATCATTAGCACAACCATCTGTAGTTCAACCATCTGTAGTTTAACCATCTGTGGTTCAACCATCATTTGTTCAGCCATCTTATTTTAACCATGTTACTCCCTTGGCCCAACAAGTCATGGGACAATCTTCAGTGAATTTGCCAAGTCATGCTCCTCAATTCCAGAACCATGCCTCTAACCACATACCCCCACTAGTAAACCATGAACTTGCTCTCACCCAGGCAATCATGGATAAGCTCACCCAAATGAATGAACGTTATGAAGAACTGAGATGTCACCTAGACTCCAAGTCAATTTCTGAGGTCTCTATTCCTTCTATGCCAGTTCTCCACCTGCCACCTTATGAACTACCAGTTTATCGCCGCTACAATGGTACTGACAATCCTTTTCTTCACCTTAAAGATTTTCTCTATGAATCCTCATTCTGGAAAAATGATTGTAGGGTCTGCATTGGAATGGTTCTACTCGCTCGACCCCTTTGAGGCAGGAGACTTTGATATTGTCAAGACCAAATTTTTGCAAAGATACAGAGACCGGGTGGCACCATCATGCTCCATTACAGATTTGATTGCTGAGAAGATGAAGCCCGAAGAGGACTTCATAAAGTTTGATGATCGCTGGAGGGGAATTGCAGAGAAACTGACAGATGTGATTTCTGAAGGGGAACAAGTAAAGATGCTTATTGGAAACACTACACCTGCCTTGAGGAATGTATTGATCATGCATCGTCCTACCACCATGAATGAACTCTATGACAGTGCCCGGTACTTGCAAGCCCACTTCAAAGATGCCACCATGATAAATCTTTTTGATCCCAAACCTAGGAACATCAGGAAGACCCCCTCTACACCAGTTGGTCCTACAACAAAATGAGTGGTCAACAACGAAGCTATAAACGTTGTGGGGGAACCAGGGAGGGAACCATCAAAACCAGTTCAGAAACCCACCACAGAACCTTTCCTATTACCCCCCTCAACAATAGGTTAGGCCACCACAACCACGACAATCACAACAACCCCCTCAACCATTAGCACAACCCCAGCAACCTCGTCAACCTACCTACAATAGGGCACCGCCACCACCCAATCAGGCACCACGAAGGGGAGGTCCTTGGAGAGAGAATTACCAAAAACTCCCTTACTCCTTGACCGACATCTTCAATGTACTCATGGCAGAAAAACAGTTGGAATTGCCCAAGGAAAGAGAGGTTTGGCCAGCAAACGTAGATATGTCCCGATACTGTGCTTACCACCGGTGCCTTGGTCACACTATTGAAGTATGTTTTCAATTCAAGGATTGCATCCATGATCTAAATGACCAAGGCAGCATTGATTGGGCTCAAATGAGGGAATGCATACAAGCTATGAAGGCTAGGCAACAGCAGTGGCAGCGCCCACCGGCTCAACCTCAACAACAACCTGGCTTGGGGATTGTTCATAATCCGCTCTTATTACATGCTCCTGCTCCAGCACCGGTACCAGCACATCCAAACCCAGGAATTGGTCTAGTACACTCCATTGTCTAGGGAGATGCCAGTCGTGCTCAAGGTTGGCAACTAGAAAACCAAAATGCAACCATGCCGGTCAACCCAGCTAGGCCTCCTGCTAGGAACCCTCCTAGACAAATAATTCGTGCACCTTCTACTCCACAACCACCACCTAGTTCAATAACCCAACCACTAGCCGCCACTTGTTCTCGCCGGCTCATCATTAGGCCAGCCCCCTCCTTAACTACACCTCTTTCAACCATTGCTACACATCGGCCCTTGCTCATCCGACCACCACAATCACCACCAAACCTGAACCCCCAGCCTATGAGCTCTGCCACTCCAAAACCTCAACCTATCATACCACCGACCCCACAACCTACTACATTACCAACACCTTCATTAAACTCATCAATCACTCTTGCACCCCGGCCTCTTCTTATCAGGCCACCAGTATCACCATCACTATCACCTCCAAACCCTACCCCTCTACCCACTAACCCAATCATCATAGAACCACCAATCCCATTGCCTACCATACATGCACCTACACCACCTGTTCCCACCCCGGTTAACCCATCACCTCTACCTAACCGCCAAATAGCCCCGGTGCTTCGAAGTGGGAGGATGTTCCAGCGGCTCTTTCCCCAAGCCGGTACTCAACCGCAGATCAAGTGGAAGAAGAACTAGTGGAGGAAGAACAAGTGGAAGAACCATTGCCAGGCACGGCATATGATTTCTTAAAACATTTAGATAAGACACCAGCCCGTATTTCTATACTTGAGTTGATCAAAAGATCAAAGGTGCACCAAGAGAATCTACAGCAGTATTTGCAAAGGGTCATGGTGAGTGAAGATCTCCCACCTGAGAAGATCACTATAGTGTTAGCCCCTAGAAGTGAGCACCCAACACTAACTTTTTCTCAGGAAGAATTAGTAGATCCAGAGGTCAGAAGATATGCTTTGCATGTGGCTGTGGTTATTTGTAATATTGAAGTGAAATCATGTTTGGTTGACACTGGAGCTTCTATCAACGTTATGCCGCTAGAAACTTTGCAGTTGTGCGGCATTTCTGAACAAGAAATCAAGCCATCTTGTACCATGGTGATGGCCTACGACAACTCCAAGAAGTCTGCACGTGGGGTGGTCACTCTAGAAGTTAAACTTGGACCATGTATGGTCACAATAGATTTTCATGTTCTAGAATTGGATCCAACTTTTCAGGCTATACTTGGGAGGCAATACTTGGAGGCAATAGGAGCTGTGGCTTCAACAAACCACCAGTGCATAAAGTTTCCCTTTAAGGGACAAGTGGTCAAGGTGACTAGCATGCCTGTAAGGGACGAGTTGAACGATGCTTCTTGGCCCTTAGGGCTGTCAATACAACCCCAAAGCTTAGTGGGAGAATTGCCAGAAGTCAGATGCATGACCGCCTCTCTACCTGACACATTGGGATGGCAGATGATGATGAAACTGGGCTATCAGCCTGGAAAAGGTTTAGGCAAGGATCTTCAAGGGATCACTCAGCCAATTCAAACTGTGAAAAGGCCACGTAGGCAGGGGTTGGGATACGAAGAGGGTTCTATCCCAAGAATGATCTTCTAGCCAGGATATGCTATGGAACTCCATACATTCTTTATCAAAGGGGAGACCATGATGGTGGCTGAAGATAACAAGAGTTCCATGATAGCTGTCAAGAGAAGAAAGGCTCCAGATGAAGAAGAAGACTTGGAAGATCTATGCTTATCTTTGGCTCGTTTGTTCTCAAGTGGGGAAGAGTACCAAGAACCACTCAAGGGCAGACCAATCTTGGATCTTCTGGTTAAGCAAGCTACCACCCAAGTCAGAACCATTCCATGAGGCCCAAGCATAACAATCCCATGTTTAAACCTCGTGCCATTGTTTCTAGATCTATTGGATGGGCTCCCAAGCCCACTCTGTTCCACCAAACTAAAAACCCACTTTGGGCCCATATGCCCTTTCCAACCTTCTATTCTCATTGGGCTTGCTTGCCCATTTACTTCCCTAATCAACTTTAGAACTGAGGGCTTTCCCCAATATGGGCTCACATGCCCATCCATTTCTAAGATCAGGTCCACGTACCCGTTTACTTTTTTCATCAATTTTGGACCCATGTGTCCACTTTCTGTTACCATTGGGCCCACGAGCTCTTTTTCCCCTTTATCCTTAAGCTTTTCTTTCTATTAATTCAGTCATCTTCTAGCAAACCTCGAGTCATTCCAACTCATTCTATCTTTTTACTTGAAAATCACAAAAAAATGACTTCTCTGAAACACACATTTCCATCGAGGAGACGTCTCTACTCATCCCAGAGGGTGCTCCCAATCAGGGATCCCCCTTTTCTGAATCATTGATCGATTTACTCGATCCTCCCTCCACTATAAATACCACCTTTCCAGCTTTTTCTTCAGTAGGTTAGGTTAGGTTAGAAAATAGGAAAGTTAGAGGTAAACGAGTTCCAACTAGGTATATGCAACAATTAGCACAGAAATGCCTAGTGTGCAAGGCTGCCAAATTATTTAGAGAATACCATCCAACTAGATGAAATTTGATATGAGGATCAGCATAACATAGAACCTACTTTGGGAGTATATAAGGTAGTATCCGAGAAGGATCCTGAATCTGAGGATGAAATTGAGGACTTGGCCGATGCGCATGCATCTGGACTTAGAAGATTTGAGGAACCATCAACCACAGTGAATGAACCAACCAAGGAACTGAATTTAGGAACTCTGGAAGATCCCGAGACTATCCTCATCAGTGCAAACCTCACTCCCTTATAAGAACAATGTTTGATCAAAGTTTTGGAAGAATATAAGGACACGTTCGCATGGACATATGAAGACATGCCGGGATTAGATAATTCATTGGTTGAACATAGATTAACCTTGAAACCTAGAACTACCCCGGTTAAACAAAAGCTCAGGAGGTTCCACTCTGATATTGCACTCAAAATGAAAGAAGAGGTCGACAAACTACACCAAGCAAAATTTATTAAAGTTGTCCTATATCCTCAATGGGTGGCTAACATAGTCCCTGTTATGAAGAAGGATGGACGGGTTCGGATTTGTATAGATTTTAAAGACTTGAACCGATCGTGTCCTAAGGATGATTTTCCTTTACCTCATATCGATGTTTTGGTTGATAACACAGCTGGATTTGATTATCAAGTCCAAGATAACACAACCGATGTTTTGGTTGATAACACAACCGATCGTGTCCTAAGGACGATTTGGTTATCATGTCCAAGAGTCGGGAAGATCATTCTGAAGTGCTAAGGAAAGTTTTGCAATGAGCTAGAGAATATAAGCTAAAAATAAACCCTAAGAAGTGCACATTTGGAGTTTCATCAAGAAAACTACTAGGGTTCATAGTAAGCAAAAGGGGCATAGAGATCGACCCAAACAAGGCCAAAGCAATTATCGGTATGCCTCCCCCGAAGAATATGAAAGAGCTTCGAGGATTGATTGGGACACTACAATTTGTCTGCCGGTTTATCTCACAACATTCTCAAAGGTGTAAACCTTTCTATGAGTTAACCAAGGCGGGGGCCGAGTTTAAATGGGATTCGAAGTGCCAGGAGGCGTTCGATAGGTTGAAAACATACCTGGAAAGTCCCCCTGTACTTAGACCGCCAATTCCCGACAAGCCCTTGGTCCTCTACGTTTCGGTTCTTGAGAACTCTCTTGGGGAAGTCCTTGCACAAGTTGATGAAGAAGGGAAAGAACGAGTTACTTATTACTTGTCCAAGATGTTTGATACTTGTGAGTTGAAGTACACTATGGTATAAAACACCTGTACTGCTCTTGTTTGGGTGGTTCAGAAACTCAAACACTATTTTCTTGCTCACCAAGTCAAGCTCATTGCTCGTATCAATCCCATTAAGTTTCTGTTAGAGAAGACAATTTTGACTGATCGATTAGGGTGATGGCAGAGTTTCTTATCCCAATTTGATATCACTTATGTCCCACAGAAGGCAATCAAGGGCTATGCTATTGCAGAACACCTTGCCCATCATCCCATACCCGTCTTTGACCTAGTCTGGTCAGAGTTCCCGGATGACGAACTAATGTCAGTCCGATCTTCCAATCTTTGGACATTATATTTTGACGGGGCTCTGAACTCTCATGGTAGAGGGATAGGTATTGTTCTTCTATCACCTGAAGGTGTCACCATTCCACATGCTTTTCAGCTTAACTTTCCAGCAACCAACAACATAGCTGAGTATGAAGCCTTGCTAGCCGGGCTAGAGGCTGCTCATTTCCATGGTGCCACTGAACTGAGGGTGATAGGTGATAGTCAAATGATCCTACGCCAAGTCCTATCCAAGTATCGAACTTCCATTCAAACCTCAAACCCTACCAGGAACTCACCACCTACTACATCAAGCTATTCTTCGAACTCACATTTGTCCATGTCCCCCGTTCTCAGAATATCCTCGCCGATGCCTTAGCTTCACAAGCTTCATCTTTATCTGTCCTGCTAGGCAGGCAAGTGCGAACTATCCACATCTGTAAGAGGACAATTCCAACAATTGAGGATGAACTTCTGAAGGTTAAGGAGAGGTTCAACAGAAAGGAATACTTGGAACATAAAAAAGAAATCTCCCTAATTGAGTTGGAAGAATTAGAAGAAGGTGAGAGTCCTTGGTATGACGAGATTGCGAGGTATTGCCAAGATCAGTCATACCCACCTGGATCAACCACCAAGGAAAAGAAGGCAATTAGAAGAGTATCCCAGAGGTATACAATCCTAGGAGGAGTGATCTACAAGAGAAGCCTAACTGGAATCTTACTCTGGTGTCTTGATGAAGAAGAAGGCGAGTTGGTGCTGAAGGAAGCACATTATGGAGTTTGTGGTGGTCATGTGAATGCCCAAGCCCTTGCTAAGAAAATCATCCGACAAGGGTATTATTGGCCAACTCTAGAAGAAGACTGCTCCATCTTTGTCCGGCACTGTCATTCATGCCAACTCCATGCTGACAAGATTCATTCTCTCGCATCTTCCTTTCATCCAATTCATGCCCCATGGCCTTTCGCTATGTGGGCTTTTGATATCATTGGCCCCTTGAGTGACCTCAACTCCAAAATGTGCTCAAAATCATTCATTCTAACGGCAACGGAGTACTTCACAAAGTGGGCTGAAGCGGAAACATTCGTGGAGATTAAAGCGTCAACAGTATGCTTCTTCATCAAGCGCAACATCATTGCAAGGTTCAGGATCCCCAACAACATCTTCACGGATAATGGGACACAATTTCTCTCTCAAGATCTGTGTGATCTTTACAACAGGTATCGCATTTCATTGCATCATTCATCACCATACTATCCTCAAGGCAATGGTCAAGCAGAAGCCACCAACAAAACCTTAATCAAAATCATCAAGAAATCTTGTAAGTCTATCAAGTTTGCCGACTGGCCTGATAAGCTTGTAGATGCTCTATGGGCTTATCGTACTTCTGTAAGGACTCCCACTAGACAAACCCCGTATGCTTTGGCATATGGGATGGAAGCAGTGTTCCCCTACAAAATATTACTTCCATCTCTCCGAGTTCAGCTCAACAGGGATATTTCTGTTGATGAGAGACGAGAATCTCTCCTTGCACAGCTTGAACTCTTGGATGAAAGAAGGCTAGCCGCCGCCGGGCATGCCCAGATTTATCATAATAGACTTAAAAGGTTTTATCAAAAGAGGGTGGTCGAGAGAAAATTCAAGATCAGTGAGATGGTAGTCAAACGCATATTCGTTAAGCCAGGGGGTCCCCGCTCCTAGTTGCAACCTAACTGGGAAGGGCCTTTTGTAATCACTGAATGGTATCCAGGCAATGCATATGAATTGACTAATGCAGATGGAGAAAAATTGAATCATCCTTGGAATGGAGTTTACCTCAAAAAGTATTTTCCATAAAAATGGAGAAACCGCTGGTATAATATCAAGTCATCAATCCTAGGTTGTTCGTGAGAAGTCAAGGGTAGGTACCATCCTACACACAACACCTCCTGATCCTAGAATCCAGACAACCTGAAACTTGCGAAAGGCAAGGCAGAATTCTAGAAATGGAAGGAGTACCCTTACCCTATTTTCTTCTACTCTGTCCAAGATAGGGAGAGAAGATTAGAGAGGGGTAGTATCGAAAACCCTCGCCACCTTGGTAGGAGGCCGTCTCAGAGGGTGCAAAAGGGTGCCAAAAGATGGGCAATGAACCTCTCTGGTTAGAAAAAGAAAAATGATCAACCTGTCTGAATGAGTACCTAGAATGATAGTCAAGGGAAAAGCCACTAAAAGATGGGCAATGTCCCCACGGGTCAAAAAACCTGTCTAAATATGTGCCACATAGAAAAGAGCAAAAAAATAGGAAAGACCCAAAGAGGCCGAACCTCAACGGGCAATTTGAGTGTAAGTAGAGAAATCCCTCTCAACATCTCCAAACCCTATCAAGGACTTCCTCTATACTCTTCCTCCTTAAACCCCATGGGTAGGGTAAACCGACCGAATCTAGGTGGAATCCAAGCCAATCAAAGGAAGAAAGTTAGAAGGATTCTAGGTAGGGAACTTTATTTTGCACATGGTATCTACCATTTGAGTCTTAACAAACCCCAAAGACCGATGAATTGCCTCAAATACCAGTATTTTCTCTCCAAAAAAAGTGAATATTTCAAAAATCCAAAAAAATGATGATTATTTTCAAATCCAAAAAAAATTACATATTTTAAAAAACAAGAAGGACCAAAAAATGCATATTTAAAAAATACAAAAAAATGCATATTTCAATAATCCAAAAAAATTTCAAAAATCCAAAAAAAAGTGAATACTTTTGAAAAATCAAAAAAAAATGATGAATATTTTCAAGAAAATCATGATCATTGCCTTAGTTTCATCCATGTTTATTTGACTGTCAAGCATATTTCCATTCCTGTATTGCATATCCATTTTGCTTTAATTACCTTGTTAAGAAGACTCTTCCCTTTGACCTAAGTCAAAGTTGACCATAAGGGGCAAAGGGATGAGTCATGGTGAAGATCTAATCCTATTTTATCAAGTGTTTCAAGCATTTCAATGTAAGAGGGAAGGATTCTCACCACGGTAGGAGCTGAAGATGCAAAAGAGAATAGCTATTGGGCAACCTTTGAAGTCCAACAGATGAATTGGTGAGATCAGTGTTCTCCAAGGAACGTCTTGCCAACATTGTGGCGAAAAGAGAGGAAACACCACCCAGCTGAATATTATTGTGGTGTTGTATTTCGTCAAAAGGCAAAACATGGATGGACCAGAGATGCTGATGAATCAGGCAGTCGATGCAAGTTGATAAATCATGCCATAAGATTTCATCCACCTTCTCATCAATCTCACATTATCACTATCATTCCAATTTTGCACTTCACATCACTCCTACCATCTATCATTTAGTTATGTTAGGTTCATTTAATATGTATTATATGCATTGATGTTGAAGACCTTGAGAGTGAAAAGGACTGGGCCCGAGGTCCCCTTCAACAAAATCTACGACGGCATGGTTATTTCTTCACACTCACGGATAAGCCAAAATTGAACATTGGAGGGATGATGGTTCCTAATCAGGTGTCTTGACCTCCAATAGACAATCTATATCTTCAACTATTTTCTACATAATTTTCTATGTTTTTACATCCATCTCCTTTTCATTCTTCATCATTACCAATTTTATCCCACCATGTCTGTTCTTTCTTTTATCCCACCATGTTTTATTCTTTCCTTTCTTTTATCCCACCATGTTTTATTCTTTCCTTTTCTTTTATCCCACCATGTCTTTTATTTTACCCCACCGTGGCAATTGTCATGCCATTATTTCTTCTTTCCCATCATTCTATGTTAGTCCCACCATTATCTTTCAATCCCACTATGGCTTAAGTCTGTCTGTCATTTTCATTTAATCGGGTTTTTTGCCAGAGCATGATTCATGGTTTTCACGATACCCGAGCAATTTTGTTATGCTTAAAACGAACCCTTTTAGAATTTGAGATTATTCCACTCAGAATTAAACTGAGTATTTTGGTGAGACTTAAATGAACTTGAGATTCCAAATATGATGGATTGGTATTCTTTTCATTTTCAAATCAATTTCTCTTTTAAAACTTTAGCCCATCATAGTACAAGAACACCGCAAAGTTCGGGTTGATGGCTGATGATGAACCTACGAATTTGAGGACTCCTCACCGTGTTGAGGGTTGGCTACATCCTTTATCCTTTATTTTTCATCTCTCGTGCCAATAGCATGTCTTTTACCAATCATTTATGTGAGGTTTTGATGGAACATGAAAGTGATCTAGAATACTCAGCGAGATTCATTTTGCTGGATCGGGTAGATAAGCGTGTCTATATCTACACCTTGATGCCACCTTTTCAGTCCATCACCATTCCATTCCGCTACATTCATCTACGCTCACTTGCATTCCGATACAATTCACTACGAATCACTTCGCTTCATTACATGCCATTCCCTTACAAAGCCGACATCAAGGCGAGGCAAGCTGTAGACACGCCAAATTTGCCTAATTCATAGCATAAAACTCATGTTTTATAGGGTAACATGTGTGATTGACCTTAGAATGATGCCGGGTCTTTTAAAGTTGATTTGGAGCTTCGTCAAAAGAAATCAGATGTTTTCCGAAGTTTTCTGCGAAAAGCCGTATTTCCTATCAAAAGTCACACTTAAATCGTGTAAACATGGAAATTGTCTGAATGACCAATGCCTAATGATCATGCATTGAATATTACGGTCATATTCACACCCCGGACAAGTTTTATTGCATGCCGTGCCTTTCCAGTTTGCCGTCGGAGTCATTTTGACCAGTATCAGATATTATGTTCATTGTCCTAACTTCCAGACAAAATTCTGAAGTTTTTGAGGGTGTGATGGCTGATCCAATTATATATAAATCTTATTAGGCCTGTTATCTTTCCAACTCAACAAACGGCGTCGAATTCCGAGTTCGGGAGTGTTCGCAATTGCTTCCGGAAGAAGGACGCGCAAAATAGTCCCATGCGCCCGGGTCCCTGGTCACATGCGCCCAGGACCCAGGGCACGTGCCCATGTGCCCTACCCCTGAGGCACGTGACCTTATGCCCTGACTTGAGGGCACACGCGCCCTACTCCTGAGGCACGAGAGAACAAGTTTTTCACCGAGACTCTACCGTTGAACGGATCGAACCGGATAAGACCAAAATTTTCAGAAAGGATAAGATGCGCCCCTTCCAGGGGGCACATGCGCCCCTCAGTGGGGTGCATGTGCCCTGCACCAGGGCACATGCGCCATGGGGTAGGGTGCAATCCACCTGTTTTTTAGCCCTGATAAGATCGGTCGTTCTCCTATAAATTGAGGCTGATTCCAGTCATTCCAAAGGCATGTGCATGACCCCCAAGGAATATCAAGACGTCCAACCTTCCTCCTGAATTGATTTTGTGATTTTTAGAGAGATAATTTCGAGTTTTTAGAGAGAGAAAAGTCGGTTCAAGAGAGAGGAAGGCTGGTATGCAGGTGATCTGCCAGGTCCTTCTTCTTTAGCCTCTACAGCAGCTCGTGGACATCTTATGCCCAAGATCTCTTCATAAAAGTTCTTCCTCCTCAAGTCTTCTTCAGTTTTAAATCAACGGCACTTGAATCCGAGATTGGGGCTGTTTGTGACGAGCACAGAAGCAAAGTCGCACCTGGCAGATCCTGGATTACTGCTCGGGTTTTTCGACAACCCAGATTTGGCCATATCTCTCTCTATTCTATTCATAATCTTTATGTTCTTTTTCCTATCTCTTTGTTTCATGATTATACATTATCCTATCATTTTTATATATATTTTTTCATTATTTTTAGTCTGTTAATCTGAATATAAAAAAAGAGGGGTTAGAGATAACCAAAATCCGATCAGTTTCTAGTCAGTTGTGTGTTTCATGTTATTTTATTTACATATACTCCACTTTGTTTAGTTCTAATTGTATTTTTCACTTGTTTGTTTGTCTAGTTGCATAGAAGATCAAGCACCCACGTGTTGAGGACTCTTCTTCATCGGCCGGCCGAAGAAGGAGAAGCTTTGACCCGCATTCTTCACGCTAAGGTACACACGGTCAATCTTTATTTCATAAATCGGAACCCACGGTTCCTGGTGACCACATGCCTTAATTTCCTTCTTCTCACCCTCCTCCCACATGACCCGAACCGTCTCTTTGGTGATCGAGCGACGCCAAGGGATGAAAGTTCGGAGATCAATGTGAGTGCGAGACCGAGGTGAGAGTTGCTTTCCGTGTTTTCTTCCTTTCTTTCTCATCCCCTCTTGAGGTGACGATCTGGATTCATGGACTTCCCTGAAAAGGAGAGGCCCATTGAATTTTTAGAGTCTACAATGATAAGGGTGCCTACCGGAATGGCACAATAAAAGTCAAGAATCGATGACCGAAAACAATATCCAATGTCGAGGATGCAACTCACAAATCAAATCACCCAAACAAGAGATCTCTCTCCTCCAAAGGTACTGGAAAAGACATAGAATGGGGAGGGTTATACCATTGGATCAAGAGGGAGAATAAGAGAGATAAATAAGGAATAATAGATAAAGATAAGAGAGAGAAAGGCTCACGGCGGCGGATGACTCACAGCGGCGCGGCAGAGGCGGCGCACGGCGAGCGGCGACTGACGCATGGCGTTGGCGGGGGTGGCGTCGGCCACGTGGCATGGTGTCTGGCCATGGAAAGAGCTCGTTGACATCGGTGTGGCTGTGTGGTGGCCAATGGTGGGACGGCAGCCGCAGAAGGCGGCTGGCCGCGATGGTGCGGCGGAGGGCAGATGGCGAGGCAGCGTTGACCCAAGCGCGGCTGGGCAGGCACACCACATGGGGTGGCAGATTTCCACGCGGCAAGAAAGAGAGAGACGAAGAAGATGCAGCAAAGTGGTGACTGATGGCGAGGAGAGAGTGCAGCCGACGACGGAATTGGATCTACAATAAGGAAGATGCAGATCGTGGGAAGCAGTGCACAGAGAAGAGGAATAACAGTCTTCAGTAGAATCCAGCTTCTGAGATATCCTGTGCGAATAACACCCTGAAGAACTCCTGATCCAGATCCTAAAGGAAGAGACGAGATGATGAGACTAAAGAGGGAAAACGAGCGGGAAAACCAGAGACTGCTCAATCAGCTCTGTTCGCCCCTCTTCTCTGTTTTTATATCAATGTAATGCAGTGTACAGAATACAAATTTAAATGAAATGTTACATAAAATAATATCCACATCATCCTGGATGCCAAGTCATCCCATATTGCCCAACACCCCCCCTCAAGTTAGGCGGGAGGTTCATGATTAACTTGTGTCTGAAATTCTCAAAAGGCTGAATTGACAATGGTTTGGTAAAAATATCAACAACCTGGTCTTTGCTTGCAATATGTTTGATGATGATTACCTTATCTTGAACCAATTGTTTTATGAAATGATAATCCACTTCTACATGCCTTGTATGAGCTTTAAAAATAGGATTTGGACTAAGATAAATGGCTGAAATATTCTCACACCATAGAATTGGTGAATGGTGCATAGGTAATCGAAGTTCTTTAGCCAATTGCAGTACCCAAATTAACTCAGTTATAACCATTGCCAAGGAGCGCATCTCGGTTTTAGTGCTTGAGTGAGCTACAGTCCGCTATTTTTTTGCTGACCAGGTTATGAGATTGTCCCCTAAATAAATTCTATAACCTCCTGTGGACCTAGTGTCATTCGGGCAACCTGCCCAATTAGCATTGGAATACACAGACAAAGCATAGTGAGATGGTCTTAACAGAAGTCCAAACTGATATGTGACTTTTAAATATCATAAAATCCTCTTGACCAAAGTGAGATGAACATCTGAAGGGGCTGCAAAAAATTGTCAGACTTTGTTAACTACAAAAGCTACATCTGGTCTAGTAAGTGTGATGTATTGCAATGAGCAAACAATACTTCTATAGAAAGTAGGATCCACAAGACTTTCTCCATCATGCTGAGAGATATTAGTCTTGGAGGCTATAGGAGTAGTGATAGGTTTGGCATCCAGAAGCTCAGCCTTCTTTAAAGTGTACCTTGTTTTACTAAGATGGAGACCAGTAGTGTTCCGAACCACCTCAATTCTCAGAAAATAATGCAAATCACCTAAATCCTTTAAAGAGAAAGTCGATGACAGACCTGTGACCAGCTAGGAGATAGCTTGAGAATTATTCCCAGTGGGAATAATATCATCGACGTATATGAGAAGATAAATGTTTATACCATTTTTATTAAAAATGAACAATGAGTGATCACATATAGATGCATTGAACCCAAGTGATAACAATTAAGTGTAGAGTCTAAAAAACCATGCCCTTGGGGCTTGTTTTAACCCATAAAGTGACTTTTGGAGCTTACAGACATGAAGTGGATAGATTTTGTCAATAAAACCCGGAGGTTGTGCCATGAATATATGTTCATCCAAATTGCCATGTAAAAATGCATTGTTGACATCTAGTTGTTGTATTTTTTTAATTGTTACTAACAGCCATTGAAAGAACTAACCTTATGGTAGAGGGTTTGATAACCGGGCTAAAAGTTTCATTGTAGACTATACCATACTCTTGTGTGAATCCCTTGGCTACTAATCGTGCTTTATATCTAGCAATTGAACCATCTGATTTCTTTTTTACTTTGTATATCCATTTGCACCTAATGATGTTAGCATTTAAAGGAGGTGGAACATGAATCCAAGTCCCATTGCTCTGTAAAGTAGAAAATTCTTTGGACATTGCTTGACGCCAGCATAAAAATTGATTTTTAGTAGAAAAACATGTAGCTTCACAGTCTAATTTCTTTTCAACTATCAAGACATACTTGCTGTTCTTCTTGGATATAATAGGTTGTGTATTTTCTATTATTTCCTGAAGGGACCGAAATTTCTTGGGAGGACTAACCTCTGAGTGATTACTAATGATAGTATGTGCAGAATTGGAAATAGCCAGTTTAGAATTTTGTAACTGGGCAGACTAAGTAGGTTTAGCAAGTGTGTTGGTATGTTGAAGAAAAGGAATGTCTTGTGTGGTCTCCAAGACCTGAGGAAGAGCATCTTCAGAGTGGACTGTGTTATCAGAAATTGTATTTGCAGAATTATTTTGCCTGACACATTGATGATGAGCAGGGGCCAGAAAAGGAAAAGATAAGGCATCACACTCGAACTCCTTTGGAGTTGTGTTCACTAGAGTGTTGTATGGAAAATATTTCTCATCAAAGACCACATTTATAGCTATATAGGTCTTGCCAGTTTGAGGTAGGTAACATTTGTACCCCTTGTGTGAATTGCTATAACCCAAGAAAATACAACACTCAGACCGAAAAGTGTACTTGTGCTGATTATATGGGCGGAGATGAGGGTAGCATGCACAACCAAACACTTTCAAGAAGGTATAATCAGGTTGTCAACCAAATAGCTTTTCAAAGGGTGAATGTTATCTAAAACCAAAGTAGGAAGTCTATTAATCAGATATGCAGCACAAGAAGTTGCATCATCCCAAAATGAATATGGTAATTGAGCATGACTCAAAAGACCAAGAGAGGTCTCTATAATATGTCTATGCTTTCTCTCAGAAAGACCATTTTGATGATGAGTATAGGGGCATGCCACTCTATGAATAATGCCACATTTTGAGAAAAAGGAAGACAAGGTACAAAATTCTCCTCCCCAATCACTTTGAAAATACTTGATTTTCCTTGAAAAGAGGTTCTCAACTTGTGCTTTAAACTTTATGAACACATTAAAGACATCACTCTTGGAAGTAAGTGGAAACAACCAACAATATCTATTATAATGATCAATAAAAGTCACATAATATCTAGATCCACTGTTGCTAACAAAGGGGAAGGACCCCACACATCCGAGGTAATCAATTCTAAAAGAAATTTAGAGACATAACTAGAAGATGGAAAGTGATGTTTGTGACTCTTTGCAACTACACAATGTGAACAAAAGAAAGTATGACTACTAGTAAAAGGGTCTACAAGAGTATTTAGTATCTTATGGACAGTTTGTAAGACTGGATGTCCAAGCCGTCGGTGCCACACTTCCACAGCTTCAGCAATAAGTCTAGCAGGTTTGTTGTAGTTCTCTAGAGGTAGACAATATAATCCACCAACATTATACCCGCGAGCCAAAACCTTCTTGCTCCTTATATCCTTTATAAGACAATGTGAAGGAAAAAATTCAAAATATGCATGGTTATCCTTTGTAAACTGAGAAACAGACAAGAGGTTCTTAGCTAATAATGGAACATGTAGAGTGTTGACAAGATGAAAATTCTGATAACATGCTTGACCAATTTGATTAATAGATAAACTATCCCCGTTGCCAACCATGACTTGTTCTGGACCATTGTAAGGAATAGAATTTTGTAAAATGCCTGAATTGGGTATCATATGATTGGTAGCCCCAGTATCCGGGTACCAATTAGGGTCCAGCTGAGAGTTATACTGAGTGGTAGCAACATTAGCTGACAGAAGCTGAAAAGGAGCTGGTGAATTGCCCTGTCCAGTATTCCCTTCAGACTGAAAAGTAATATCAAAAATGTTTCCAGCAGTTAAAAATGGTGTGTCCCCGTTTTTCACATAATTAACATATCATAGGAGTTGTTTGATAGTTGGATTGAATTTGTCCCTATCCATAGGTAACATTCTGTCTAGGTTGCTGTTGATTACCTTGAACTTGAATCCTATCATTATTACCATAATATGTAGTGCGATCAGATCTACCTTTGCCACCATTCCGGCCTCTGAAATTTTTGCCCCGTCCTCGATAATTGTTTGAAAAACTCTATTGCTGAGCATTGTTAATAGTAGCTCGAGCCATATTAGCAGTAATATTAGCCATATTTTGTTGACGATGAGTCAATAATATATTATGATTAAGTAAAAGACCCTGTATACTGTCTATAGTAAGAGAACCAACATCTGACCTAGTCGTAACAGCAGTGATGAACAGATCAAATTCAGGTCCGAGACCTTGTAAGGCATGAAGAAGTAACTCTTTGTTGGAAAGAGGATCACCGACCATAGCTAAGGAATTAGCTATGTTCTTAATTTTTTGTAAATACTCGGTGACTTTCATAGCACCTTTCTTCAAATTCTGAAGTTGACAATGAAGTTGAAGAGCACGAGTTGTAGAAACAGAACCATATACATCAGATATGGTCTTCAAAACTTCAGCCGAAGTGTCCAAACCAACAATCAAAGGAAGAATAGACTCATTGTCAGAAGACATTATGACAGTTATGATAAGATTATCATACTGTTTCCAGACATCAGCATCAAGATTAGGAATGTTCAGAGACGAATCAGTCGGATCAGGTATCAACTCTGGTGGACAAGGTATACTCCCATCCACAAGGCCCATCAGTTTGTACGTTCTCAAAAATGGTACAAATTGGCCTATCCAAACAATGACATACGATGAGTAATGCTGGGAAGAGATGCAAACACAGCCCCCTAGCAAAGCGCAACTTAGAGGAATCCGTGAGAGGAGCAGAAGATGAACTAATTGCTGAATCTTCCATGAGAAAAATGGAACTAAGCAATGAAATCAGAAATCAGGGAAGGGACGAAATAGATCTGACCTTGACCGCTCTGATACCAAATTGGATCTGCAGTAAGAAAAATGCAGATCGTGAGAAGCAACGCACAGAGAAGAGGAATAACAGTCTTTAGTAGAATCCAGCTTCTGAGATATCATATGTGAATAACATCCTAAAGAACTCCTGATCCAGATCCTGAAGGAAGAAACGAGATGATGAGATTGAAGAGGGAAAACGAATGGAAAAACCAGAGACTGCTCAATCAGCTTTGTCCACCCCTCTTCTCTGTTTTTATATCAATGTAATGCAGTGTACATAATACAAATGTAAATGAAATGTTACAAAAAATAATATCCATGTCATCTTGGATGCCAAGTCATCCTGTATTGCCCACACGGGTGGCAGAGGCGAGACCGTGCAGAGAAGAAGACGAAGAAGCAGTGCAGGCGGCAATGCAAAGAGAGAGAGAGAGGGAGAGCACGCGCGGCAGCCGATCTGGAGAGAAGAAAGCGCGATGAAGATGGAGGAAAAATGGTAACTATTACAGTAATAAAAAATAATAAAATATTATTTAATAGGAACAACACCTTCAAATAGAGTAAGGCTTTACGTAGAGAGAGAGAGAGAGAGAGAGAGAGAGAGACACGGGGAAACGTTGAGAGAAAGACGAATGGATGGAGAGAACTCTTAAGTAATTAAAAAGTAATAGTAATTATGCTATTCTTGGGAGTCTCAAATAATGGGGGAGAGTTAAAATCAAATAATAATATTTATTATAAATAAAAATATAGGGATCCACTCAACTAAAACAATCTAATAAAAATAAAAAATATTTATTTATCTATATAAACATCTTAAAAATAATTTAAATACATTACAAAAATAATTAAATTACTACGATAATAACTTAAATAATACTACAAAACTGGGAATGTTCCAAATTTGAATCGCACTCCCCGCTGATAGAAATGGCACACGAGTTGTTGGTGTCCACTGTGCTACACTGGACCTGGATGAGTTCATTTACAAAGCCACTTCAGCGGTAGATGTGCTTTTTCAAAATTTCACTTTTCCAGCTCCATTTTGGAGATGGTTGTTTATTACCATCTCCTAGGAAAGGACATTTTTGCCCCTTTTCTATTACAAAGTTAACGCCATTCCCTCTCTTTTTAATATCTACAAGCAAATGTTTCAGAAATAATAAGACTTTACCGACGGAGAAATAGACATGAACATGTATAAATTTACTACTATATCTTTTAGAAAAACTAAATTTATTGTTATATTTAGTTCTTGATATTTACGAGGAATATGAACGAATTCAAGTTTGGAGAAGAGTTTGATGTAAGAAAAAGTGAGTTCTTGATAAGGTTTGAGCCCAGGGTGAGATGTTCGATATCGGGAGAGCACTCGCCAAAGGATCAACTAGCTATCGCCTTGTATTCTTAACTGGATGGCTTCGTGGAAGCGAGTAGCCTCTAATCTAGCTAGGAGGGCCTCATACTTCGCAATGTTATTGGTGGCGGGGAAACAAAGTTGAAAGGCTTGGGGGATAACGACCCCTTCAGGAGACAAAAGGACAACCCCGATTCCCCTCCCTTGGGAGTTCAAAGCGCCATCAAAGTAGAGGGTCCGTAGTTCATGATGATGGAGGGACATGAGTTCTTCATCAGGTAATTCAGAATGGACTAGATTAAAAGTAGGGATAGGATGGTGAGTAAGATGCTCGGCAATTGCGTACCCCTTAATTGATTTTTGTTGGATGTAGATGATATCAAACTGGGAGAGAAAGCTTTGCCATCTGGTGAGTTGATCAGTTAGGATAGATCTTTCGAGGAGAAATTTGATAGGATTCATTTGGGCAATAAGGCTAACCTCATGAGCAATAAAATAATGCTTGAGTTTCTGCACCACCCAAACGAGAGAGACACAACTCTTCTCCATGGTGGTGTAGTTTAGCTCACAAGGGTCAAACATTTTGGAGAGATAGTAAACAGCCCATTCTTTCCCCTCTTCATCTACTTGTGCCAGTACTGCACCTAAAGACTCACTCACCACCGAGATATATAAAATCAAAGACTTGCCTGGATTTGGGGGTTGAAGCACAGGAGGACTAGAAAGATATTCTTTCAAACTATCGAAGGCCTCTTGACATTTTCGATTCCATTTGAACTTAGCCTTTGCCCTGGTTAACTCATAGAAAGGTTTACACCTTTGGGAGTGTTGCGAGAAAACTAATAGAGAATTGTAGTCTCCCGATTAATCCTCTAAGTTCTTTCAAATTCTTTGGTGGGGGCATACCAATAATGGCTTTAGCTTTGTTTAGATCGATTTCAATTCCCCTCTTGCTTACAATGAAACCGAGTAATTTGCCCAATGATACACCAAACACACATTTCTTTGGGTTCATCCTTAGCTTATACTCTCGAGCTTTTTGCAAGGCCTTCTCCAGAACTTGAGCGTGTTCATCTCGGGTTTAGTATTTAACCACTAGATCATCCATGTACACCTCCACACATTTATGCATCATATCATAGAAAATTGCTATCATTGCCCTTTGGTAAGTTTCTCTTGCATTTTTCAATACGAAAAGCATGATGACATAACAATGTGTTCCCCAAGTTGTAGTGAATGATGTCTTTTCTTGATCCCCATCTGCTAGCCGAATTTGATTATACTCGAAATAGCCATCCATGAATGAGAGGGTCTCGAATCCGGTTGTGTTATCAATGAGCACATCGACATGGGGAGGGGAAAATCATCCTTAGGACAAGCTTTATTTAAATCCCTAAAATCAATGTAGATGCGGACCTTGCCATCCTTTTTCATTACCAGGACAATGTTGGCCACCCATTGAGGATAAAGAATGAATTGAATGAATTTTACTTGATGCAACTTGTCGACTTCTTCTTTCATCTTTAGAGCAACTTCTGGGTGGAATCTCCTAAGCTTTTGTTTTACGAGGGTAGCTCAATCTTTAAGCGTTAGACGATGCTCAACCAATGAGTTATCTAACCCTGACATATCCTGATAAGTCCATGCAAATGTGTCTCGGTATTCATGCAAGGTTTTGGTCAGATCCGATTCTTGGGAGGGGGTGAGGTTAGCACTGATGAGAACAACTTTGGGATCTTCCAATGTTCCAAGATTAAGCTCCTTTGTGGGCTCATCAGCGAAAACTAAGGGTTCTTCAAATCTCCTTGACCTAGAGGTGTAAGCATCTGCTGCATCTTCTTCTTCTTCGTTGGAATCAACATCTTTTCTTGAACCAACCTCATTGACTCCCAGTGACTGATCAATGTTCCCTTCATCCTCATAGAGGATCTCATCAAACTAGACGGCGTTGTCCCAAAACCCTGGCAATTTTGCACATTCCACACTCTTATTGGTTAGTTGACCCAAATACCGATTTGGTACCCACTTACCCCTAGTCCAGACTTTCCTAGACACTAATCCTAATAGAAAGGAACAAGACATGGAAGAAGAAGAATGATTAGAGTGAACGATATTCACAAGTGGTAGGGAATCGAGCAAATCGCTCAAAGTTTCTTTGATCAAAATGCTAGTTGTGAAGAGAACATTTATTTTGGGTGGTGCCGACCACGTGTATGTGGTGGGTTGCGACACCCTTCTCAACACAGAGAGAAAGGAATGTAAAAATCTGAGAAATATATTGAGCTGGATTGTGATCCTCTCTAGTTGGGGGTGAACTGGTCAGCCCCTGAGGGGGCAAATCTGGAGAATTAGGTGGCCCATCTGGTTCGACCCAAGATTGCACTGGCATTACTGCTAGAAAGGCAAAGGCCTCAAGTAGAGCTTGGTGGAGAGGGCTCTCGGGCCCAATATTGATTGTTGTGCTAAACATGGTTGATGTGTTCCCCGTATGGGCTGTGAAGGGCCCAATATGAAAAGGCCTTTATAGCCTGTGGGAGAGGCTCAATCGGAATGGGGGGCTAGCCTCAGAGAGTGAGAAATCGAGGGAAGGCCCTCGAGGGATCGTTAGGGAGTTATAGCTAATTAGCCCATCAGGGCAATCTTTGATTCGGGGTGGCTTGAATGGCCCTTCACTTGATTCTTCATCCTCAGCCAGGAATAATGAAAATAAAGACGGGAATAGCTCATCCTCACCTTCGTTAGTTCTTTGCTTTTTTCAAGGGCAGCAATTGATGTCACTGAGGTAGCTTGGCCTTTCTTCTTCAAGCTGAGTTACTCCCCCCTTCAGAAAATAATTTGCAAGCCCTTCGGCTACTACCTAGTGTCTAGGCCTTCTACCATTTTGATCCAATCCATCGTACCCCAAACCAGTTTTGGCTAGCCGATTGACGGGCTTGACGGGTTCTATGATTCCTTGCAAAAATCTGCCTAGCCCTTGCCCCTCTTGGTACCCCAAAATTTTCATGATATGCCACCCTATTGGCCCCTCTATGCTCCTCTTATTTTGCTTTGGCTTCCATCTACTCTTTAGAGGTTCTAACAGTGTGAATACCATCTGACTTGGTAATCTATTGGCTAGCGCTGCTGTTACATAACTGTCACTTTTACAACCTTCCCTTTGTGGGGGAATTTAACACATTGGTGATTTGTAGATGCTACAGCCTCTAGTGCTTTGAGATATGGATGACCAAGAAAGACCTTGTAGGTGGGGTCCATTTCTAGCACATGGAAATCAACCATGATGGTTTTGGGACTGAGCTCGACATCTAGAAAAATGATACCGTGCGCGGGTCGCTTCATGTTGTCAAATGTAGTCACGATGATGTGGGAAGGCTGTATTTCTTATGCCAAGATTCCATAGAAGCTCAATGTTTTGGGCGGTATGATGTTCAAGGAGGCACCAGTGTCCACTAGACATGAATCTATCGGAACACCCCGAATATTCACCATTAGGCATAGTGTACATTTCCTAACTTCTGGGGCTGCCAGCTCCTCATTAGTAAAAATAAGGATAGGGTGTTCACTGTGAGAAGCTAATACCTGTCGACTCTGAAAATTCGACGGGCCTCTTCCTTTTCAGGGAAGTCCGTGAATCCGGATCGTCACCTCAAGAGGGGATGAGAAAGAAAAAAGAAAACACGGAAAGCAACTCTCACCTCGGTCCCACACTCACATTGATCCCCGAACTTTCATCTCTTGGCGTCGCTCGATCACCAAAGAGATGGTTCGGGTCACGTGGGAGGAGGGTGAGAAGAAGGAAATTAAGACATGTGGCCTCCAAGAACCGCGGGTTCCGATTTATGAAATTAAAGATGACCGTGTGTACCTTAGCGTGAAGAGTGTGGGTCAAAGCTTCTCCTTCTTCGGCCGGCCGATGAAGGAGAGTCCTCAACGTGTGTGTGCTTGATCTTCTGTGCAACTAGACACACAAACAAGTTAAAGAGACAATTAGAACTAAACAAAGTGGAGTATATGTAAATAAAATAACATGAAACACATAATTGACTAGAAATTGACCGGATTCGGGTTATCTCTAACCCCTCTTTTTTTATTTTCGAATTAAAAGACTAAAAATAATTCAAAAAAATGTAAAAAATGATATGACAATGGAGAATCACAAAACAAAGAGATAGGAAAAAGAACATAAAGATTCTGATAAGAATAGAGAGAGATATGGCCAAATCTGTGTTGTCGAAAAAGCCAAGCAGCAGTCCAGGATCTGCCAGGTGCGACTTTGCTTCTACACTCGTCACGACCAGCCCCGACCTTCGAATCACGTTCCGTTGATTGAAAACTTAAGAAGACTTGGATAGGAAGAACTTTTATGTTGAGATCTCAGGCAGCGGACGTCCACACGCTGTTGTAGATGCTGAAGAAGAGAGACATAACAGATCACCTGCAGACCAGCCTTCCTCTCTCTTGAACCGACTTCTCTCTCTCTAAAAACTCGAAATTCTCTCTCTAAAAATCACAAAATAAATGTAGGAGGGATATTGGACGTCATGAGATGCCTGGGGGGTCATCCACATGCCTCTGGAATGACCAGAATAGGAGTTTATTTATAGGAGAATGGACGGTGCAATCAGGGCTACAAAATAGGGGACCTTGCGCCCTGGTGCAAGGTGCATGCCCCCACTGAGGAGCGCATGTGCCTCCCAGTGAAGGCACATCCAATCCTTTCAAAATTTTTGATCTTATCCGGTCCAATCCGTTCAGAGGAAGAGTCTCGGTGAAAAACTGATTCCCTTGTGCCTCAAGGTCAGGGCGCATGTGCCCTCAAGTCAGGGCACAAGGTCACGTGCCTCAGGGGTAGGGCGCATGGCCACGTGCCTTGGGTCCTAGGCGCATGTGACCAGGGACCCGGGCACAAGGGACTGTTTTGCGCATCCTCCTTCCATAAGCAATTGCGAACACTCCCGAACTCGAAATTCGACGCCGTTTGTTGTGTTGGAAAGATAAAAAGCCGAAGAAGCTCTTTATAACATTGAATCAGCCATTACACACCGTAAAAAACTTCAGAATTTTATCCGGAAGTTAGGACAGTGAACAGAAGATCTGATACTAGTCAAAATGACTCCGACAGCCAACCGGAAAGACACGGTATGAAACAAAACTTGTCTGGAGTGTGAATCTGACCGTAACCTTCAATGCATGATCATTAGGCATTGGTCATTTAGCCAATTTCCATGTTTACACGATTTACGTGTGGCTTTCGCTCGAAAATTATGGCTTTTTGTGAAAAACTTCGGAAAACATCTGATTTCGTTCGGCGAAGCTCTAAATCAACTTTAAAAGACCCGGCATCATTCTAAGGTCAATCACACATGTTACCCTATAAAACATGAGTTTTATGCTCTGAATTAGGCGAATTTGGCATGTCTACAGCTTGCCTCGCCTTGATGTTGGCTTTGTAAGGGAATGGCATGTAATGAAGCAGAGTGATTCGGAGTGAACTGTAATGGAATGTAAGTAAGTGTAGGTGAATGTAGTGGAATGGAATGGTGATGGATTGAAAAGGTGGCGTCAAGGTGTAGATATAGACACGCTTATCTACCCAATCCAGCAAAATGAATCTCGCTGAGTATTCTAGATCACTTTCATGTTCTATCAAAACCTCATATAATTGATTGGTAAAAGACATGCCATTGGCACGAGAGATGAATAAAGGATAAAGGATGTATCCAACCCTCAACGTAGTGAGGAGTCCTCAAATTTGTAGGTTCATCATCAGCCAACAACCCGAACTTTGCAGTGTTCTTGTACTATGATGGGCTAAAGTTTTAAAAGAGAAATTGATTTTAAAATGAAAAGAATACCAATCCATCATATTTGGAATCTCAAATTCATTCAAGTTTCACCAAAATACTCAGTTTAATTCTGCGTGGAATAATCTCAAATTCTAAAAGGGTTCGTTTTAAGCATAACAAAAATGCTCAGGTATCGTGAAAACCATGAATCCTGCTCTAGGAGAAAACCGAGTATTTAGAAAATGACAAAAATGGCTTGGAGTTGAGTGAGGTCAACATGAGAGAATACCTCCCAAAGAGAACCAGGGTTAGGTGGAGGGAAAACTTGATCTGGTTTAGCGGGAACCTCCGGTTCGTTGACTGTAAAGATGGCATTGGGGAGAAGTGACGGCTCATCTTCTGCCCCAAAGTAAGCCCACTCACACCCTGCTTGCTCATACTGTCGGTCCATGATGACTCGTTTGGACCTGAGTGACATAGGCATAAAGCAAAGAGAAACAAGGGGAGGTGAAGTTTTCTTTTTTTGGGTGTTTTTGATTTTGACAATTTTTTGGTTTCAGTTGTTAATTCTAACTAACACGTGCTTAGCCAAAAGTAAAATTTTCTTTGGTTTTGGGGGCGGGGGGTTGCTTCTTAAAGGTTCTTTTCTTTTGATTGTTGTGATCAAAGAAATTTTACCTTAAAGAAATAATTTATTTTGATAAATTTTTAGATTTTTTAAAGAGAGAGAATTCCTTCTCCTCTTTTAATTTTCCTTTTTTTGGTTTGCAAATCAAGTTAAAGTAGAGACTTGGAATTTTTAACGCAATATTTTTGGTGTTTCAACCTTAGATTACTGGCTTGTTTAGAAAAATATTGTCCACTCAAGTAAATGGGTTGGACCTTATGCTCTCACAATGCTGAGCAATGTAAGATGAAATAGTTTCTCACACGGATACGTAATAGGTAAACTTCGGGTTTTGGGGGAAATGGTACAACCAGCCTGATCAGTGAAGAGGGAATCTTTCACGTCTGGGGACTTATGGAGGTCTTGGTAGAAACCAACTTAGTCAATCGAGAGAGAATCCCCAGAAAAAAAGTCAAAATCCACCAAGAATAGTGTTTTGGATGTGTATGACTTTGGGAGGAGAGTGAGCCCCCCTTCTCGGATGACCTAAGGAGCCGGATGGAACTGGTACCTCGATGCAAGCTAATGTGGGAGAATGAGCAAGGATGAAGAAGCAAGCATTAACAAAGTAAAAGCAATACAACGTGAAAAAGAGAAGTTTAAAAGATGCTAAAGCGTAACAAGTTTAGGCAACAAGGCAAATTTGCATGCTGAAATTAAAGGGTAGCAAGAACAATAAGGGTTGGCAAGTGAGATGAAAAATAGAAATTGATAGATGTTTTAAAAGCTGCAGGCGCTCCGATATCGTGACGCCTAGCGTCACAATATCGGGATATTTTAAGGGTAAGTTGGCAGATTTTAAAAGAAACTAGAAAGCAAGGGTCCCATGGGGACCTAAAAGTGATGTGATGCAGGAAAGCAGTAAAAGACAATGCTTGACAAGTAAAGAGTGCTTAAATTAAAGTTGACTTGCGTAGGAGTCAATGCTTGTAGAGGTTTCGAGCTCATAGAGCTCGGTTTGCAGATATTCCAACAGGGGAGTGCCTGGCATTCCTCTGACAGATTTTGGGATTAATAGAAAAAGATGACCACGTGGAGGCTGGTAATGTACCGCTCACGTGGTGCTCACGTGGTGAGCGAAAAAATGAGAGGTGGCTCATGCGGGAGCCAAGAAGTAATGGCTTACGCGGTGAGCAAGGGAGGTTTTAACTTAAAAGGAATGAAAGTAAATGCAGGTAGGTATGAAGATAAAGAAAGTAAATAAGGACTTACTAGATGAACGATGCTTTCATTCAAAAGACATTTGGCAAGTGACTTTCTCTTGGCTTTAGATGTCCCACCGTGGTCGCCAAAAGATCTGTGGATGCCGAAATCTTTCCGTCCTCTCCTCCCTTCATCCCTCTTTCCTTCTCTCTTATCTTGGGATGGATGAGGTAGATTGGAGTGGCTTCCTCGCTTTCCGATAAAGCAGGTCGTGGTATGGGTGTGTTTTCTTCTTTCATGTTTCAGTAGGGTTGGCTTATGTTAATAACCTTGAAGATACGGATAGGGATGACGCCCACAAACCGATCTATTCTCCACTCCTTCTTTCTTTCTTCACACTCACCTTGATCCCCGAATCACTCAACCCTTGATGTCACTTGGGCATTGAAGGATCGGTCCAGGTCATGAGGAGAATGGAAGAGAAAGAAACTAGGGAGGCACACAATGACGTTCTTAACAAAAGACTAAGCTTACAGAACCGGTGAAAGGAAGAAAAGGCGTGGTCACTAGGAGCCAACGAGGCTCTGAAAGTTAAAATGAAAGAAATGAACTAGTAAGAGAAAGGATGACCGGTTACCTCTTTGTACGAAGAGATTGTGGTGGGTTCTATCTTCTCCTTCCTCGGCCGGCCGGGGAAGAAGAGCCTTGAAGAAACTCGCTTGCCTAAAAAGAAGTTAAGAATGAAAGCACAAAACAACCATAAGAACTAAGTAAAGAGTAGCAACTATTCTTAAGAGAAAAGAGAAATGACAAAAGGGATTGAACGTACCAGATTAGGACTAACTCCTGACCCCTCTTAAGGAGGATCTAAATGACCTAGAGCTGGAGATGTATTGAACTATACTAGCATGAAATGCTTGAAGAGATAAACAAGAAATGAAATGATGATAAAATAAGGGAGAAGATCGTTGATGAATTCCGGGTTGGCCGACTTGTGGAGGTTGCAGGCGCGCCGACCTAGGGTCACCTAGCGTCCCATCGGGGGAGCGCTTCGATCCTCCTAAGGTAGTTGTTGACCCGATCTTCTCCCAGTTCCAATGGGGCTTCTAGTGGCTATTCAGTTTATTTGTCGATTCCTTGAGATTCTCTTGGATGACACAGAGGGAATGATGGCTTCTTGGTGGTGTAATGGAAATACTTTGGATGGATTTTGATGGTGCAAAGTAGGCAAGATGGTAAGGCTTTGGATGATGGTGAGAGATGGTTGTAGGTGGTGATGGTGAAACTTGGGTGGCTTGGGAGAGACTTGATGGAGGCTTGGAGCTCTTAAAGAGTCTCTATGAAGGCTCTCAACCACTTCTTCTTCAAGAATTAGACCTTCCCTTTTGAGCATGGAACCCCTTCAATGTGGGAGAATGGTCTCCTTATATAGATCTGCGGGGCAATCCAGGCGCTCCCCTACGGGATTGCTTGGCATCTCACCTGCGGAGCGTCTGCTAATCCGCCGCCGACACCATGCCAGCCCCCATACCGACCACCACCTACCACGCCGACCATCACTTACCACACCAGGTGTCAGGTGTTAGTCGACCTTTCAGCATGCCGAGCGCTCTACCATCGCAGCGCTAGGCGTCCTGGTAGCGGAGCGCCTGCATCCTCGTAGGACTCTGACACACTGTTGATTGATCTGAAAAGGCAGGGACAATGAGCGGGAAATCAAAGCACTCCGCAACCCAAGATTCGGTTGCTTTTACGCTGAACTAATTTTTATGGCTAGAAAAGGGCAAGTGTTTCCTATAGAAATAAGATTTTGGTCCTTATAATTAGGTCAAAACCACGTATATAGAACCCGTAGGTAAAAGTGATGGTCGAAAAAATAAAAAATCTATTTTTTGGCAGCATATTATATTTACCTATGAAAAGAACCACAGGTAAAGACATATTCATATAGCCCACGTTTGTTCCACTTACACAATCAACATCCTTTATTTTCACATTACAATCATCATTCATCTCTTCATGGTCACTATAACCAAATTCACAATGATTGCAAAGTATACAATCAAATTGTTTCACACATATTTCATAAAACCAAATCCACACAAATTTCACAAAAAATGTTACAAAACATTCACAACTCTTTTAGTTTCACAAAACTGAACAATTTCATAACATCCAAACACATGGTACATCCTCTAAAAATTATACTCATCATAAATAAGAAATAGTAGACTTCATCAACTCATAATCATTTCTTCTCTTCTTTTGCTAACTTGTAAGTTTATACTCTTCTAGAATTGATACCAGCCAAACCTGCAACTAGAATTGACACCATTAAATAGAAAAAAAAGATAGAAGTTGAAATATACTGGAATGAATAACTAAGATGTATGCAATTCTCAAAACAAAAACTAACTTTAGAAAGAGCTTGCTTCTCAAGATGTGCAACTGAAATATTTTAAAGTCTCAAACCTTGACCATCAAGATCTTGTAATTGTAGCTCTTTTGCCAATGAATGTATTTGAACAATGTGAAGGTAAAATTTGGCCAAATAAAGCATATATTTAGTTACAAAAGAGGACATCTAAATTATATGGAACGACATCCCGAGGTCATTTTATTGATTATGCATAGACTTGAACTTCAAGTTTTTCCATGTCATTGATTCTTGTTGCTCTATTAGCATCAAGCATAAGAAGCAACTGGCCACGTGAATGCATCTTGCCAATTTGAACATTTTTTAGTCTAGCTTTCATCTCATAATACAAAGTAATTACACAATGGTGCTAATTAACCCACCATAACAAAAAAGATATAAAGTAACAAAAAAATGTTATCACCACAAACAATGGTAAAATTTGATAATCCACAATCACTTCTCTTTTGTAGTAATGTTGCTCCCTTTCTGCAAATCCACAACAACAAAAAATGTTGTCAAAATAAGGCCAACTTTCAATACAAGTTTTAATATAGAAGATCAAAATGAACTATTCAAGAGGCAAGTTTCTAGAGAAACTCCTTCCCCAAGAGAAGCAACATGAGAAGTACATGATTTGAATGAAAGTTCCAAGAGATAAGAGACAAAAAATAATAATAAATAAAAAAATAATTCCTTTATAAAATACTTCTAGAATTAATACCAAAAAGAAGTCAAGGGTTTGAAAATCATAACTCCACACAACTCCTTTCAATTTCAGATTAAGTTCAAAGATGGTACAATACAGCAACGTGGATTTTCCAAGACAACTAGTCCACTAGATATTATGGTTTGCATGATTAAGTTTAGATTAAGTTCATAGAAACATAATGGTATATGAAAACTCTATAGAATCAACATATAGTTAGCTACTTCTAATAGTCAAAAGGCAACATGTTTTTTCAACAAAGAACTCATTGTTATTAATAAGTACTAGCTCTACCACCAAGAGATCACAACACCTTTAAGTGAATGATAAACAAAATAGGTAGTTAATTCCAATGATCAACCTGCTTCTCAAGCTCCCTAGACCTGGCCTCTGATTCTCCAAATATTTCCTGTGCAATACAAAGTTGAACAAAAGAAATTAACATAAAGACTATTATGGACAAAAAAATTGCACCAACAAGCTGCAAGACAAACTAAGAAATAGACACTTCAAGTAATGAAAGTTTATCTTATTAAGGAGATTCTCATTCTCTTCTTGTAGCATATCAAGCTACAAAGAAACCAAATGGTTCCATAAGAATATGCAAATAAGACATCTCAAGCATGAAAACATTACTTAAGTCCCCTTTCAACCAACTCTTGAAAGTTTCCCTTGAAAAAGGATGCGTTCATTGATAAAAAAAAAGATAAAAGAAATGATAGAAGAAGAAAGAATTAACATGATAGATTGAGCTAACAATACAAACCAAGTGATAACAACAACCCCTCACTTAAAAGAGTTTCCAAGAAATTATGTTCTTGAAAGTAGGGAAACATGTTTAATGAATAAAAAGGGAATGCATGTGAGGTCAAGAAAATCTTCATATATGGGTTTAAACCAAAACTGGTGATAAAATATATGCAATAAAAACTCTAAATACAAACAAGGCATAATATAAAAAATATAAATATACAAAGTGTACCAAATTTTGACATAAATATATTGTCCTCTATAAATATCAATATCAGACTTAATATACTCCATTAAACTATTATTTGATATATATATATACACACACACCCACTCTAACAAAATGGCACATAAGTGCTCAAAGATAAAATGGTCTTAATCAAAATATGATATATCTCGATGTCAAGGGGTAGAAAAGGCCGAATATGTCAAGATGCATCTCGTTTTTCAATATATATATATATATGTGTATGTATGTAATTATGTAAATATATGGTGCGGTATACTACCATTTAGGAGCAAGTATTTATCTACGAAAATCATTTTAATTATGCCTTTTGTATGATAATACCAGTGGAAAAGACTAAAATTAGCTATGTAGGATGAAAGGGAGCTTAGCTTTAAGTGTTTCCCCATCGCATCCCTCACACCAAGCGCTCTCTCTCTCTCTCTCTCTCTCTCTCTCTCTCTCTCTCTCTCTCTCTCTCTCTCTCTCTCTCTCCTCTCCCTTGTGGTGGGGGTTCAATCTAGTGGGACAACCTAAAATAGTGGTTTTGGCGGTGGTGCGGGAACGGCCGGGAGGTGGCTCTACTGCTCATCCTGGTGGCGATGTTGCTGCCCTTGCTGTTGCTCCGCCGTGTCAGTTACTTGGCCAAATCCCCGAGCTAGCGCAGGATGCCAACAAGGCCGGCAATGACAACCCCATCCAGGAGGGCCTTGGGGTACTCCCTCTTGGTCGAGCCCCCGTAGAGCCTTGGATCCCCCAGCCCATACTTGTTTCTCACCTGGAACAACACCAGTGGCATTGCAGCGTCCCGACCACGCCCCCCTTCTTCCTTGCACTGACCGCTTCAGTTGCCCGCCGAGCAGCTCGACATCAGGAAGTCCGTCTAGGACATGGACAGTCTGGTTAGATCTCTGGCCAGGGAAGATGCGCAGAAGCCCTTGATCTTCGCCATTGTTGGGATGGGTGGCATTGGCAAGACGACATTAGCGCAAAGCATCTACGACGATGACCGGATCAAGGCCAACTTCTCCACACGGCTATGGTTGTGCATGTCTAAGGACTTCTCAGAGATCAATCTCCAGGAGGAGATCCTCAATGGTACCAATGGAGGCCGATGCGATGTCCACACTAGGGCGTAGCTTGAGCCACTGGTTCAATCTGCCGTCGCAGAGAAGAAATTCTTTCTCATGCTGGATGATATCTAGATAGTGGAGATATGGGAGAACTGTTGGAGTTTCTAAGAATACCTGATGACGATCCAAACTCCATCCTGCGCTGTGGAAGACAAGAACGAGGAAGATCTTCCGGATAGGAATCGCCCGTCTTTTTCAGACGACCCTCTAGTTTCCTCTCTCTATTGAGCCTGTATACGTAACCATATGGGGAGTCACAGCCTTGCCTGTGCTTATATAGAGAGGAGGGACCAGTCCGAGTTTGACTAGGATTAGGATCCTACCCATAGTCGGATCCTAGGCCAAACAAGAGAAACGGCCCAATAAGCCATGTTCCATCTTATAAACCTAATAGTGTGCTAAGTCGAGCCCAATAACAAGTGGATCACTTAAATAAATATCGGGTAAACCCAACATTCTCCCACTTGATCCATCTTGTTCCTTATACATCAAATCTTCTCTTTGAACTATACATATAATACTAATATATATAATTTTGAAAACGACTCTAGAAGATTTGACATCACGGGCTCAGACTAGAAACAAGAAAATCAGTATGCGCGCGCATGATAAAACAGAAAACCAGCACACTGTCTCTTTTAGATGGAACCCAAATTGCTCAATTATAGTAGGTCAAATGACAAGGGTCGTGATGGTAAATGCATTCAGTCACACACCACCTTCCATGTACCACGTGTCACCAACTTTCCCAAATTTGAACACTATATATGGCTGTCTGAATAAACTTACACCTGATGTTTATTCGATGGTCACCACTTTAAGTTGCATTCTGCATTCCTGAAGTCCATTACTGAAATGTACACAAATGGAACATGCAGAATACAACAACAATGAATAATCAATCACACAACTGTAAGTGTCAAACTGAATCACAACATATTAAGAGAACTGACAAGACCCATCCGAATCACATGACTATAAAGATGCTAGCTAGTAGTCCCTTAGTGAGTGGATCTACCACCATGAGACCTGTCTCAATATGTTCAATAGACACTTAATTGATTCCTCACTAAATCTCTAAGACAAAAGTACTTTATACTTAAGGTTCTACCACCCTTAGATGCCTTATCGTCCTCAGAGAAAACACTGTAGTGGAATAGTCGTTATAAATCCTTATAGGCATCAAAAGATTACAAAAGGTAGAGAAACAACCAAATTCCATAACCGAATAGCCTGTGCACTAGCCTCATAACATGCATTGAATCCTACCGCCATGGTGGAAGTAACCATAAAAGATAACCAAAAGTAAACTTTCGGATATCAAGCAACCACCATAGTCTGTATCGGCATATGCAACTATCTCTAACTAATATGACCTCCTTTATGTGAGCATAACACCTACTGTGCCTTTAAGATATCCATGACCTTCAAGGTCATAATTGGAACACCATAGCATACTGAATTTTTACCTTTAACAATGGATACCTTATTGGGTGTGCAAGACTGCAAATGAAAACCTTTTAGAACCATAAAGATGCAAGATTTATGAAAAAGACATAAAAAGCCTAATAGTCTAACTCCGGTGTTCTCTAAGCCCAAGATGTACTAGGTTACACCTAAATCTTCCATCTCAACAAATTCTCAGACACTAAAACCTTAATTTCATGTAACAAACAGAGATAAACATTAGCAAGTAATATGTTATCCATACACAAAAGCAAGATAAAACTTACTCCCACTGATCTTCAGGTATAAACACTCAACAAAAGTGTTCACTTTAAACCCAAAGGATGAAAAATATCTCATTTAAACTTGAGATACCACTGCCGGGAGGTTTGCTTAAGACAGTAAATGGATTTCCTTAACTTGCATGCCATATGTTCTCTCTATTCAATATGAAACCCTTGAGGTTGCTCCATGTACACCTCTTAATCTAGATCCCAAACTCCTAGTGGCATCCTTATTAGGCGTGTGTGTCTGCTTTGCCTTAATGCAGTCAACACATGACACAGTCTTTAAAGTCAAGAGAAGAAAATACTCCTCTCACTAATCTTTGAAGCCTCTTAATGGAGATAATTACCTAATCTCCTATACCACAACATAGATGACTCATCTTTTATGCTATCATGCTTATTACCATTAAACTGAAGTAGGTAGGCTATCATGGACATGTTAAACCATAGAAGATATACACACATTCCATAAACCATCAGAAAGATTGCCAGTACCAAAAATAACTGAATCTTTAATTAAATTATAGGAAAAAATTTCAAAATTGAAATGGAACCATTTACTACCAAGTTTTGATACCTACACCATAATTCTACTATATGATGGTACATAGAATGTGTCATCTAAATTTGAAACATATCCACTACTAAATATAGCCTAAAACGTTCCTATAGCCTTCATTTGCAAGCATGTCCTATTCCTCAAGAGAATCAGCTGCTCACCCTTATGGATCGGCCTTCTGAATAGGAATCCCTACACAAAAGTGGCAACAAGCACAACAAACCTTGAGTCAAACCACCAGGAATCTAAAAGGAATAATAACCAAATAAGACTCATAACATATATGATAAGAGACCGTACCTTTCTTCTCAAGCCACTGTTTGTCTTTCTGACGATCTCTCTTTATGTGTCCAACCTTATGGCAGAAGAAGCACTTATCATTCTTTGCTTTTCTATTTTTGTTTTTCTATTTTTTGCCCTTCATTTGAACACCCATTCCTTTCACTGAACGTCAACTTCCATTATGAGAGGTAAAATTAACAACATTATTCCTCTCTCCTCTCAATCTCTCTTCCTCCTGTACACACATGGTCATCAACTCATTGACTGACCACTTAGCCTGATGTGTGTTGTAGAAAATTTTAAAAGCTTCATATTCCATAGGTAGAGAGTTAAGAATGAAGTGAATCAAAAAAGTATCAGAAATTGTAACCACCATGGCATTGAGTTGAGCTAAAATGTCTCTCATCATCATAATATGTTCTCTAACACTCCCACTGCCAGTGTATTTCATCGAGGAGAGTTTGGCCATCAAGGTACTTGCCTTAGCCTTGTCAGAACTGACAAACTGCTCCTCAATAGCCTGAAGAAACCCACTAGCACTGGTTTGTGTAGGGATCGATCCCTTTATTTTCTGACTAATGTGCCCTTGAAGAAATAGGAGACACAAACGATTGGATCTCTCCCACTTCTCAAAATGAGTCTTCTGATCAGGTGTACTGTCAACTGTAATTAGAGCAGGCTAATCCTCAGGTAAGGCTAAGTCTAAGTCCATGCACCCTAATGCAAAAAGTACCCTCTGTTTCCATTCAGCAAAGTTTGTTCCATTAAGATAAGGCACATACCCAGTAAAAGGTGTAAAGAGTGGAGAGGTAACTGTAATTAATAAACATGCTCACATGATATAATGCAACTTAATCATGTACGAGGCAACAGGCTAAAAGCTCAAAGTAATTCTAATAACCGAAAGGAATTACAATCAGTCCGGTGCATCATTGTAATTTCTCCTTTGGGAGGCAATCACAACATGCTAATGGACCAACTCCCCAGATAGACCGAAATGGTAGAACTAACATCCATATATACTTTGATGTCCAGAGAATTTATATCTTTGGGTACCAAACTCCCAAGAGTTGCCGTATACATAAATATCATTCTATCCTACTCCTAACTTGAAAATAAAGCACTCCTTTGGGAGTTGGACTTTATCTCAAAATTAAAAGTACAAATTTAATAATATTCTTATTTTCTTTATGAGGATTATCCAATATTTTTCATGTATAAGGCCACTTTGGTGATCTACTCACACACTTCAAATATTAAATCTCCCTCCCTCCAAATAAGAATAGTATTAAGCCGTACGCTCACTTGATACTATTTAAACTAAAGAGTAGTAAATTTTATTATCCCTCATGATTGGTGCCACTTTGGTGATCTACCCAACCACTTAGAATGCAAAAATTCACCACTAAACTATATAACAACATCAATCAATGACTTTTATGTGAGCTAAGGACATTTCTATAATATTATTACAATAATAAGAAATTTCCATGCACAAATAAAACTTTAAGAGGTCATGATTGCATGCTCAATATTTCTAACCAAAATTGCAATAATTAATGTCCAATTTCATGCTAAACTTCACTGAAAATAACTTAATACAAAAATTCTAGCAACCTGTTTGCATATATATACAGTTTTACTGCAGAAATATCCACCATAATTAATTTCTGAATCCACTATTTTGCATACATGTCCCTGCATCCTTTAACATGATTTTACTTAATGGATTACAACCCTATAAGATGCTTAATGGGCCCAGTATCCTATGAACTAAATGGATACTGGATAATCCTTTAACCAAATCAAAGAACAAGAACATTTAACTTTAATACAAAATAATTAACCTTGATGATTTAGAAATAACAAAGATATTTCAATCGGATATCTTAATGGATATCAAATCGGATCTAAACTCGAATCGGATTTGGATCTAATTCCTTAAAAGATTCAAAATCCACATAATTTAAATTCAAATCAGATTTTACCTTAAATTTTTAAATCCGAATTAAATCCTAAAACCTTAAAGAATACCAAAATGGATTCTAATTTAAAAATAGATTTGAAATGATTTCTTATCGGATCGAAGATCCATTTAACAAAAATCTAAATCTATTTCATCTTTAAAATAAGAATCCAAATCAGATTCAAACACCAAAGAGAATCTAAATACCTTAAAGATTCATAACTCAAACCGAAAACAGATCTTAAAATGGATAAAGATTCAAAACAATTTCAGATTCGGTTCCAAAAAGGATAGTAATACCCATCAACCAAAATTTAAAATTGTTTTAACTTTAAAATCTTAAACCGAATCATATCCTAACGATGAGTAAAAAATAAACCAGATTATGGATCCAATAACAAACCAAATTCGGATCCAAAATTAAACAAAAATTAGATCGATCAAGCACTTATAGAATCCCAAGGGTAAACCGGTAATAATCTTATCATGAACCCCATCGTTTCTCTGGTTTCTCTCAACCGAGAAACTCTAGCCGCCAACAAGCACTGCCAACGATATCCTGCTACTAGGTGTCTGGAACAGAAGGTCCCCGCAGGACCTCCAGCCACAATTGCAGCAAGCGCTCAAGGCGCTGCTGACCAGAGCCGCCATAACGGCCTTCATGGACAGAGAATCAACACTGCCCATCCACCTGACCAGGCAAACAACTAGGCAACGGTGAGGGCCAGGGTCACGGATCCTACGTGCCTGCGCGCTCCGGAGGAAACCGGCAGCGGTGCCCATCCTCTGCCCAGCGGCTTCAGATAGAAGCCAATCGGCGTTCTCTGTCACCAGCCCGCCGTCTGCCTCAACCGCTACATTCGCCGTAGCCATGAGGGCCGCTTGGCCCTGTCCATCCACCTGCAACGGCGTCAGCCGCCATGGGGGCGCGGGAGAGAAAAACCGCGCCATCTACCAGATGGCCTCTGCCAGACCAGGCAGACAACAAGGTCATGGCCGACCTTGTCAACGCCGTCGGCAGAGGGACAGCCGTGCCCCAGGCACTGTCGTGACGCCGTTCGATGGCCGCGATGAACACTCGCTATAACGAGAGAACCAAAACCGATGCCAATCACCGGCGAAAATGGCTCGACAACCCAGCAATCCCGGATATGGCAGACGCCGGGACCAAGCAAAAAACAACGCACAATCGATTTTTGACGGCAACGAGAGAAATCGATCTCAGGCCGAAGAGAAATCGGAAGAACAGTGGAAATTACCAATTTCTCGACGTATCAAAGTCCGGTGAATCAAACACGGGCTCTGATACCACATGTTGGAGTTTTTAAGAATACCCGATGACGATCCAAACTCCATCCTGCGCTGCGGAAGACTAGAACGAGGAAGATCTGCCGGATAGGAATCGCCCATCTCTTTCAGACTGTAATATCTGACATTTTTAAAAAAAAAAATTCAATTTTGGTAACGCCCTCCCCCTTTCCCTCCCGTCCCGGACTCCTCGCCACCATCCCCGCCGTAACCGCCCCCCCAGCCCCTCACCGGTTACGCAACCCCTCCCCCCCCGCCGCTGGAAGCTCTCTCTCTCCCTCTCTTCCTATCGTCGCTGCGCACCCAGCGCCGCCCTCCCAAGCGACGCCGCCGCCGCCCGCCGCGGCATCAGCCCCGCCGCCATCAACTCCCCCCCCCCCCACGTTGACTCACTGCGCCCCCCCACCGCCTTGCCCCCCCCCCCGTTGCCTCGCTGCGTGTCCACCACCGGCTGCGAGCCAGCCATCGCCGTGCCACCGCGTGAAACCTTCCCCCTGTCGAGCTCTCTCTCCCTCTCTTCTCGTTGTCGACACGCCGTCTTCCTCCCCCATGGACTCCCCCCCCTCCTCTGCCTACGCGCGCCAGTGCGCGAGCTGCGCCGCGTGAAGCGCCGGGTCCGGCCGCCTCGTCTTCATGGCCAGCCGCAGCGCAGACCCGCGGCGGCCGCCGCTGTTGTTGCAAACCCCCCCCCCCGCGCGCGTTGACGCAAAGTGCGCCTCCGCGGCCGCCGCCTCCACCCAGCCGCCTCCCGCTGCCACCTTGTCCGCGCGACCCACCTCGGCTAGCCGGCCTTGTGCGCCCGCCGTCGTGCCCCATCTTCCCGTGTGTCCGTGCGACCTTCCCCTTAGCCGTCGGTACCCCCCTCCTTCCTCCTCACCCTCGCCATTGCCGTTCGGCCGCTGTCCAGCTGCCGCCGCCATCGACGTGAGCCCCTCCGTCGCCGTCGATCGCCCTCGCCGGATCTCCTCCCTCGTTCCGGCCGGAACCGCCGCGAGCCGCCGCCGCCTCCGCCGCCCGCGAACCGCTGCGTGAGCCGCCGGTCCAGCCAGTCCAGCCGCCGGTCCAGCCGCGGTCCAGCGCCTCCGAACCGGCCCGGTTCAGCCGGTCGAACCGGCCCGGTTCAGCCGGTCCAGGAAATTCCGATTTTTCGGATTTATTAAATCTGGATATTAGAAAAGGCCAAGAAAAATAGCAGGAAAATTCTGAAAAATACGAAAAATTCACAGGAGCTTCCAGGTAGGTTTCTCAAGCTCGTCTATTTATTTGATCCCATTTTGATTAGAAAATATGCATGATTTAACTTATGGACCTTGATTTGACTAGTTTAGCCTTTTCGACTCGCGATGAGTGAATTTTCTCAAAAATTCTTGAATCCAACTTTGAAAATGATATTTTGTATATTATGGAACATGTTTAGCTTGATTATGCTTGGGTAGAAGCCTTTTCTATCAAATTTGATCTTATGAAAACCATGTAAGTGATTATATGCTAGTTCGAACAAGAATTGAAGGTTAATTATGTGTAGACTTGAAAAACTCTTAGGTCATCAAATGATACCTTTTAGAACCTGTTTTGGCCAGATTATGATTGATTACATGAGATCTTAATTTGTTTAGTTTATGCCAAGCATGACTTAAGTTAAGTGTCTTGTACATATGTTTTAAGATGTCTAGTTCGGTTTGTCATTGCATGTGTGGGGATCATGTAAATTTTGATTAGTATGATTTCAGATTATGTATTATGTCATGCATGATATGATTATGTTCATATGGTTAAGTTTGGTATATGTTTGATTTAGAATATGTCAACCAAGTCGGTTAGTACAAGTCTTGTCTAGTTATGGTGAAATATGTTTAATTTGGTTTCAAATCATGGGTTATGCTATGCATAGTTAGTTATGTCAATTTGGTCATGATTAGTACAAGTTGTCATTGAGAACAAGTTCAATTAAGTCAAGTTATCATATGTCTTGTCAAGTTCGTTATGAATGCTATGTCTTGCATGAAAGGCTATGAAATTGGGATGTTTATGTCATGTATGCATGGTATGGTCGGTATATGATATGAAAATATGTTATGAATTCTTGATATGACGTGATGAAGGCTTCACCAAATTTATGTTAGACAATCGCCCTGCTGGGCAATGGGTAACTTAGATGAATCCGGCCCTCCCACAGATCCCGGATTACCGCGGTTTTTCCCTTAGTGTCATCATCGCTTGCCTAGGTGCACTTTTGGGCTAGCTTAGTATATGTTACTTCTATATATATATTAGAGCTGGTGAATGCATTTTGTACATGTGAAGAAACACGCCCAATTCCTTGCTGTTTGGCTATGTGTTCTGGAAAGGATATGAAATATGTTCCTTGTGTGGCATGTATGGATGTTACGCCATGTCATGTTAGAAAAATCAGATTTGTCCGTTTTAATTGGTCATGTTGAGTTAAGTCCGTAGGTCATTTAGATGATATTTGTCTAGCTTGTATGGTCTTGTGTGCATTGGTCTAGAATTAATTGACTTTGGCATAATCTTTTCTTTGAAGATAATTATGTTCGTATATGGGTTGTGAGATTAATATAGAAGACATTCTATACTTTTACATTACATCTCAATCTAGATATGTTACGTACCATTGCTTGTTTATATGTTAATTACCCGATTGATGGGTGAAGGGTGTAAATCCCACGAGTCCCCGACTCACCCCGTCAGGGTTAAATTTTTCACAGGTTTTCAAGATTTAAGAGCTTGAAGATGAGGATCAGGTGGAACCAAAGGAATCAGAGTCATTTGCACATGGAGATTCTTGGTGTTCTATACTTAGGTAGATGATCTTGCTTGTTTTTGAACAAGAGTGTGGATAGACTTAGAAGTATGATTCTATTATCTTGTTTTGATGGATCTTAGAAAAAAATTAATTGTTTAAGTTTGGGTTGTGGAATCCAAGTGTTGGGTTTCATCCCACTGTCACGACATTGTGTATTTCCGCTGCGTATTTGTGGTTATGTTATTTAAATTCCGGGTCGTGACACAGACGACCCTCTAGTTTCCTCTCTCTATTGAGCCTGTATACGTAACCGTATGGGGAGTCACAACCCTGCCTTTGCTTATATAGAGAGGAGGGACCAATCCGAGTTTGACTAGGATTAGGATCCTGCCCATAGTCAGATCCTGGGCCAAACAAGAGAAACGGCCCAATAAGCCATGTTCCATCTTATAAACCTAATAGTGTGCTAAGTCGAGCCCAATAACAACTGGATCACTTAAATAAATATCGGGTAAACCCAACAAGAACCTATTGAATAATCCATTGCAGAACGGTGCTGCTGGTAGAGGGATCTTGGTCACCCACCAGAAATGAGAACATCGCTAGGCTTCCGCCGATTGTGATGGGCTCAGGACGGTGCAGCTGGAGGAGGGACCGGAGGGGAATGTGGGGGCAGCTAATTAGCAACCGAGGTGGTTGCCGAAGGAGACGAAGAAACAGGATGAGACCATATCCAAGGTAGGGATGTCAATAGTTACCGATTATCCGATTATCTAACCCGTTCGTTAGTTAATGAACAGTTAATGGATAGTTTAAATTTTCCGAATAAGCTATCCGCGTTCGTTTACCGATTAACCATTATCTTAGCAGATGCGGTCATGGTTACACCATAAACTGAACCCGAAAACTGTTATCCGTATTCGTTAACTAATACATAATACGATATAACTCACAATTTATGACATCTGAGCATATATGTCCCATCTAAAAAATCTTATTGTCCTTAACTCACCGGTTCACCCTCCTCCTTGCGATCTTAACAATGTATAAGTTTTGTCCTGACGTCTAACAACGATGTCTTCATCCTCTTCTGTTTCTTGATGATGCAATCCACGTACACACTTTTGCTGCAAATCGACTATCTCATGTTTTATGTTCGATATGTATTATTTTGGACATATAATTAAGATTTTTTTTCTATCTCATATTTTGTGTTGCGCATCTAATTATTTACTGCAGACTCAAAAATTAATTTTACTGTGGACTTGTAAATTTTTTTTAATATCTCATGTTTTTATAATTAAAAATTTTCTTCTTGTTCATTACTATAAATAGATACTTTTAAACGTAATATATATATATATTTTTTATGTGTTTTTATCGGTAAAATTATCTGTACTTTTTATTTTGCTAATTTGTATTATACGTATGTTATCTCTTTGTATATTCGATAACCGTCTGTTATCCGACTATAAATCATTTTTAAGCGGATAGAACAATGCGGTTCACGGATACACCCGATACCGATAGTTAACGAACAGTAAGTGGATACACCTTTTTCTTATAGGATACGAATACGGATAATGCTATTATTCGACCCGTATCCGACCCGTTGACATCCCTAATCCAAGGGGCACAAGAATTACCTCTCTCTCCTCTGCCGCAGGTGCACCTGCAACGGGCTTTAGGGTGCATCAACATTCTCATCCGGGGGTGCAGGCATGGGGGGCAAGCAGGGCGAAGGGTTTTGCGATTGGGGAGGGGAAAGGAAAAGGAAAACGGGCGGGACAGGGAAATAGGAGGGATTCACGGGGAAGAGAATAAAGATGGAAGGAAAATAATAGAGAATTCACGATAGTGATCGGACGAGATAATATAATGGTAGTATTTTTATTTAATTTTTTAATATATCATATATTATATATGATATTATTATTAATATTAATATATTGTATTAATATATTATATATTTTATATATTAATGAATTTTTTTAATCTATTTTATTCTTATTAATAATAATATAATATTTTTTAATATTAATATTTATTAATAATATTTGATATATATTAAATATATATATATATAATATATATTTAAATATATATATAGGAAAAGGAAAAGGAAAAGGAAAACGGGCGGGACAGGGAAATAGGAGGGATTCACGGGGAAGAGAATAAAGATGGAAGGAAAATAATAAAGATTTCTCACGATAGTGATCGGACGAGATAATATATCTCACGATAGTACATTATTGGATTTGAGTACTGCCATCTGTGAATTCCTAGTTGAATAACACAATCTGTGACTATCTATCTCTTGAACTAAATTTGTCCTCACTGACCAATGAGTTGTAATTCAGTTCAGTTCTCGCTTAATTTGTATCCTGGAAGTTGTGAGAACTTAGACAATATGCCTCGAGAAAACAGGCAATCTAGTAATTTTATGAGGGCCGTTGTTTGTCATCCTTGCACTGCCAGTTCCAGTGGCGTTGTTTTTGCTATATATCTTGCCCACCGTTTGGATCATCTGTTGAATTTTACGAGGTTCAGTTAAAAATTTAAAAAATATATATGTGAGAAAATTAATGTTGGAGTCCCCTGCTAACTGATCGTAGGAGCTGAAAATATCAGATAAAATATCGATAATGCCAGAAACTGTATTTGAGTGCAATTACTTTCTCTCATTGACCAAATTTTATTTTTCATGCATAAATATTCATTATGTGTAACACTATGTAGTTGTATACGATTTAAAAACTGTGGATGCTCTTTGTTTTGGTCGTGATCTTGGGTCGTAGGTGTAATATTTAAGCATCAGAACTATTAACACATGTAAATTATGTAATATTTATTTTTACTTTACTTTTAATATTTAAATTAAAATTTATAAGCATATTATATATTTTGTGTATATCATAAATATCATAAATATTATTAATATTAATATATTGTATTAATATTATATATTTTTTATATTTTAATGAATTTTTTTTAATCTATTTTATTCTTATTAATAATAGTATAATATTTTTTAATATTAATATTTATTAATAATATTTGATTATTAATATTAATATATTGTATTAATATATTATATATTTTATATATTAATGAATTTTTTTAATCTATTTTATTCTTATTAATAATAGTATAATATTTTTTAATATTAATATTTATTAATAATATTTGATATATATTAATAAATTTTATTTAATCTATTCTATTTTTATTAATATTAGTATAATATTTTTAATATTAATATATTTTAATAATATTTAAAAATATTATTGTTACAAAATACATCAAACAAGACTAGCAAGTATTATATTTTTTTTGATGATATTTTAATCAGCAAAGGTCAACCTATTGTAAAAGGTGAAGTCAACAAGATTCTGGAGGAGCAGATCGCTGATATAAATTGCACCAAGGAGGGTGGCAAGATCTGGCGAAGAACAGGGAAAATCGCATTGCTGCTGCATCGTCGAAGTTACGAAAGATAGACAGAAAAAGAAGACAGAAGTAGAGAACTGGAATGAAATGTGAGCTCAAAACTGAGTCTCCCACCTCTGCTTTATTATATATATATATATTGTCACATTTACATTGACATGTCATTGCACAGGTGGCATTTGCCACATCAATTGTACATCAGTAAATATATGTGGCACATAAATCACCCTGGTTTAGACATACGACTCTCTTGTCTATTACACCCCCTCAAACTGAACGGGGCATCCATGTTCAGTTTGTTTTTTAATAGATCAAATTGTTGAGAAGACAATGCTTTTGTAAAAGTATCAACAACTTGATTCATTGTAGCAATATGTTGTATACGGATAGTTTTGTTGAGAACTAGCAGTTTGATAAAATTAAAATTGATTTCAACATGATGAGTCCTCGCCGTAAAAACTAGATTGGTTGATAGATATATGGTAGATATATTGTCACACCACACTGTTGGAATAGTATTAACTGGAATTTGTAATTCTTTTACTAACTGAATTGTCCACAGCAATTCTATAATAGCCAAGGCCATAACCCTCATTTCTGTCTCTGTACTTGAATGAGCCACAATTCTTTGTTTTCTTGCAAACCAGGTAATAAGATTGGTTCCTAAGTAAATAGCATATCCACTGGTGGACCGTCGATCATCAGGGCACCCAACCTAGTCGGCATCAGAAAATACATTTAAATCAAAAGTACTAGGAACAAATTTAAGACTCTGTTGATATGTGGCCTTCAGATAGCAAAGAATTCTCTTAACAATCATCATATGAACATTTGTAGGAGCAGAGAAAAACTGACAAACCTTATTCACAGCATATGCAACATCCGATCTAGTCAATGTTACATATTGTAATGAGCCAACAAGACTCCTATATAAAGTGAGACCATCAATTAAATCTCCATCCCGTTGAGAAAGAACTGTCCGAGCAACCAAAGGAGTGTTGAGAGGTTTTGCATCAAACAACTATGCTTTCTTAAGCATGTCTAATATATATTGCTGCTGATTTAGGTGAAGACCATCCCTTGTCCATTGAACCTCAATTCCAAGGAAAAAATGTAAATATCCAAGATCTTCTAATGAGAAAGTAATAGACAGGGTATGAATCAGATTTTAAAGAGTTGACACATGATTCCCAGTTATGATAATATCATCCACATATACCAATAAGTAGACAATAACACTACCTTTATGTAACAAGAATAAAGATGGATCATAGGCAGATGACTTGAAACCACATGAAAGAAGATGGTTATATAACTGATGAAACCAAGCTCTAGGTGCTTGTTTAAGACCATACAAAGCCTTATGCAGTTTACAAACATAATTCGGATTAGTTTTGTCCACAAATCCTTGAGGTTGAGCCATGTAAATATCTTCCTCTAGATTTCCATGTAAAAAGGCATTGTTAACATCCAATTGCTTAATTTCCCAATGTCTACTCACAGTTATAGACAAAACTAATCGAATGGTAGCAGGCTTCACCACGGGACTAAAAGTTTCATAATAATCAAAACCATAGGTTTGTGTAAAACCCTTTGCCACTAAATGTGCTTTATGCCTAGCAATAGTCCCATCTGAATTTCTTTTCAACTTAAAAATCCATTTACATCCCACCAAATTAGCATGATTAGGTAATGGAACTAAAGACCAAGTATCATTAGCTTGTAAAGCAGAAAATTCATCAGACATTGCTTTCTGCCAAGATGAGCTTCTATTAGCAACTGAAAAACTAGTAGGTTCAACTTCATCAGTGTGTACAACAGTGAGAGCATACTGTAAGGAATCAATACATGATAGCGGAAAAATTTTGATTCCATAAAACCATGATCTTTGCCTTGATCGATGCCGAACGAGTAAAATCGGGAACCGAATATGAAGTAGAACGAGAGTACCTCATGGGATTTCTAAAATCCCTCACCATGGATGAAGAGAGGGCATTCCTCCTTGCTGAAAACCGTTCAAGTGTCCGGTCTTTAGCGGTATCCACACGATCTGCTTCAATAGACGAGTTCTCCCTTCCTTCGGGACTCTAGAAGCCTTCCAGATCCAAGCTTGACCATGGGAGATCACCTTCTAGAGGAGAGAGGAGGAAGAGAGGATGCTTGGGACGTGCTCCAGCCCCTATGGCTTGTTAGGGTTTGGCTTCATAAGCCATTTATATATAGAAGATAAAATTTTTCACAAAAACCCAAAACTTTTATAAAATTACGCCCATGCCCTCATCTTATTGACCAGATCTATTGTGTGTGACCCACTAGTCCCAATAGTCAATTTGGTTGAAGCCTTAATTAATTTAAAAGAACAATTCCTTAAAATTAAATCAAAACTGTTATCCGATAACAGTTTTTATGGCTTTCTGATCATAAAGGGTACAAGCCACATCCTATGATCCCAAATGACTTTGGGGAGTTAAATAACATCCATTGAGCCTTTCCATCATCAATTACCACACAGATTTAAATCCTCATTCATACAATGTCCCAGTCGGTCAGGGGTTCGGCACTGACTGTCAACCCCTAAGTATTCCAACTCTATGAAATCTTGTACTCAGGAATGGATCAACTGAAAAACTCCTTTTCCAATTATCCTATCTACCTTGGCCAAGGATTATCTCATAGGACATTCTCTCTCTCCTACCGAGAGTGAACGATCCCCTATTGTCCGCTCAATTGCCTCCACCAGGTTTCCCATATACCCAATCCATTAACTATATAGGACCACAATACTAAGTGATCCATCAGTCAATAGTCAAAGTACATAGTACGCCTGGCAAGACATCTTTAGCGACTCAGGTCAAAGATCCAACCGTGCTATTGAGATGTAAGAATAACCTGATAGACAGTTCGGTAAGATACCGATCAGGATCAGGTTTTCCTAAATTGGTCAGTTCAGTGAACTCATTCCACTAATGAGCACATGTGTGTGTATCTCAGTGTCCCCACACTGATGACCAATGAGATCGGTCATTCTCATCATATGAAAAGACATCACGCACACTAGTCTATCCAGAATCTTGATGTCATGTCTCAAGGATCCTATGACTAGGAACATTTAGATCACATACCTCTAGATGATCAATCTCATTATCATGATCTCATCATGATTCAATCATCATTGTATGTGATCAAGGACTTCATTATGATATACGCTTCTAATAAAAGCTAGTAACGAAGTTTTGCTTCTTTAATTGAATGAGATATTTCTAGAAATGTCGAATCATATCATATATGATTAGCTTGTAGGGCATACATTTCTATCACATACTTACTGTTGGTCTTCACTAGAATAGGGGAAATCTCCCTCATAATATCATTTATAGATCTAAATTTGATAGGAGTAGAAGAGAAAACACAATTCTATTCCCAAGAAGAAGTTTCCTAGCTGACAATAAGGCTGTAAATGGGTCGGATTCGGTAGCGAAATCACCAGAATCCAATTCTGATTCCGATAAGGGTTAAGGGGTTCCGATTCCAATTTTGATAAATTCGGAATCACTATGTTCCGATTTCTATCCGATTCAAATTCCATTATCAAAATCAGAATCGAATCTGATAAATTATGAAATACATATTAAATATTAATTTTTATTCAAAAATAAGTCAATAATTTACATATAATTACTACATTTTGATATAATCTCATTAAAATTTTATTTTTATCATTTTATAAATTTTTATATTAAATTTTATAATTTATTTAACTTTATTTTATTTTATTTTATTTATATTTAATTATTTTTTATCGAAATCAGATTAATGGAAACAGAATCACCTGATTCCGATTCCGATTCCGATAAGCTACCGGAATATCCGATTTCGATAGCTTATAGGATACAAAAACAAGTTCCAAACTCGTTAATTTTTATCGAAATCGAATCAAAATATCAAAATATCGAATTCCGTTTACACGCTTAGCTGACAGGTTCAGGAGATTGCAAGGAAGAAGAAGTAATTTCCTCTTGATTAGGAGATGAAACCAATGTAGAACTGTGACCTGGTGAGTGAACAACTGCTGGTGAAGATGGCAAGTTAGAAATCTCTGCTTGAGATGACCTGCTCAACAGAGAATCATTCGAAGGACCACTGGTCTGATGTAAATTGAACTATGGTAGAGACATAACGAGAGGAACCGAAGAGCTTGTAGTGTCTGTAGAATGTTGTAAAACACTATATAGAAAAGTGTTTTTATCAAATGTAACATTTATAGCAATGTTGGTACATTTTTTTCTTGGCAAAAAACATTTGTAGCCCTTATGATCTGAACTATAACTTATAAACACACAACACTCAGATCTATATGTGAACTTGTGAGAGTTATATGGTCTTAAAAAAGATAGTAGGCACACCCAAAAGTGCGCAAGAAATTGCGATCAGGTAAGTGTCTATAAAGTTTCTCAAATGGTGATTGATTATCAAGAACCTTGGTAGGTAAATACATCATTCTTTAAACGGGCTTTCCCAATTTGTTGACCCCAATGCAGATAGTGCATGTTTGCATGGTATATGTTGAAGTTGAGATTGCAAACAAGAGAATTTGACGAATTCATTGTGAAATATATTTTTTAATTTCTTGTAAAAATATAAAATATATTTAATATAAAGAATTAATTATAATACTAATATATATTAAAATATAAAATACATACCTGAAATCCAAAAATCTTCAAAAAAAATTCACTGGCAGAAGAGAAAACCTTCTCCACAAATGATTAATCTAGAAACCTGAGAGGATGAGTCAATTTGGATGGAATGTGAGAATGAACCTAGAACATATGTATAGGGGTCGAGAGAAAAAAAACAAAATAAGTAAAGTTGATGTGTTAAAGCACTATTTTACTTTACCGACATGAGTTATATCAATTTGTCACTTTTTATTCACATGTTCATATATTTACTCACGGGTGAACACAGACGTACACATGGTCAAAAAGGAAAAACCTACAAATCAGAGTCTCCTTATTTATTCTTTTTGTTAAAGCATGTTACCTTTTTTTGTTGAAATGATGTTTGATTGGAAAAAGTGACCAGCGCTTACTAATTACATAAAATATTACGTTAAATATTCTCAAGACAAATGCATCTGGACAAAGTTTAAATGCTCCCAGGCAAAATGGCGGAGTCTTCCAGATGACCCAAGCGACCGCGTTATACTGGTAATTTTGTCTCAAACCGTGCTACTCTGTTAAATATTTTTTCAACGATGTCGGTTAAAGAAAAAAGCCTAGCTGGTTTCTTTTTAAATTGACATCGTTTGAAAAAAATATTTAACAGAGTAACATGATTTGAGACAAAATTACCAGTATAGTGCGGTCGCCTAGGTCGTCTGGAAGTCTCCGCCCTTTTGTCTGGGAGCATTTAAACTTTTGTCCGGAAGCATTCCAACGTGTGAGAGATCGCTTTGTCTTGAGAATATTTAACCAAATATTTTACGTAATTAATAAGCGTTGGCCATTTTTCTTCTTTTTTTCATTAAAATTTTAATTTTTATATAAAATTAATATTTTTTAAAAAATATTGATCATTCCTAAAATTTTAAAATTAATTATAATTAATTTAAAAAGTTTGTTAATCTTTAAAATTATAAATTAAACGTAAATAATATGATGCATGCTAAATTATTTATTATAATATATTTAAAGTATTATTATATTATAAAAATAACTATTATTTCGAATCTTAAAGTATTATAACATTTTAAAAAGAATATGAATAATTATTGATTGATCTTTTCGTGAAAAAAAAAATCCAAAAACACGAAGATAACATCACGGGGTCAAGCTTCATTCTTATAAACACCATGATAACAAAGGTTACAAAGAAAAATTTTCAAACAAATAAACTTAAAAGTATACATTTAGTTTTTAGAGCAACTTGCTCTATTACGTCCAGATCTTCCTCAAAGAGAACAATGATAATCCATTTGATTAGGATTTCGATCTATGATCATTGGTAAACTATTATTTCATGGTCTACCTACTGCTTGCTTGACTGAAGGAGGAAGAAGGGGCACCACATATCCACGCCTATCAAAGTTTGGCCAATTACGACTATTCGGAATAGTATGAAAATCTCCTTCATATGTATCTTGATATCGAGCAACTATATACCATCAGAAGCATATTAATAAAAATCTCAATTTGTTGACCCCAATGTAGATAGTGCATGCTTACATGGTATATGTTGAAGTTGAGATTGCAAACAAGAGCATTTGACGAATTCATTGTGAAATGTCTTTTTTAATTTCTTGTAAAAATGAATAATATATTTATTATAAAAAATTAATTATGTATTAAAATATAAATACATACCTGAAATCCAAAAATATTCTTCAAAAAATTCACTGGCAGAAGAGAAAACATTCTCCACAAATGATTAAGCTAGAAACTAGAGAGGATGAGTCAATTTGGATGGAATGTGAGAATGAACCTAGAACATATTTATAGGGGTTGATAGAAAAAAAAACAAAATAAGTAAAGTTGATGTGTTAAATCACTATTTTACTTTACCGACATGAGTTACATCAATTTGTCACTTTTTATTCACATGTTCATATATTTATTCACGGGTGAACACAGACGTACACATGGTCAAAAAGGAAAAACCTAATAGGGTGTTTGGTTGCATGATAATTGAGGTTTTTATTTTAATTTTTAAAAATTATAAGAAAACTTGTTAAAAGAGGTGTTTGACAACCATGATAATTTTATGTTTTGAAAGTGATTTTCTTCTTAAACAAAAAAGAGGGTCTCACCTCTTTCTTTTTTCTTGTGGTCCCCCACTTTGTTTGGTCATGTGTGGTAGTTACTCTTTTTTGTAATCACATCCCTCCAAACATGATAATTTTATGTCATGAGTTGGTTCACTTTTTATTTTAATACATTTTTTTATCATGAAAGTGTACAAAAAATTATCATGCAACCAAACACCCCATAAAAATTGGAGTCTCCATATTTATTCTTTTTGTAAAAGCATGTTACTTTTTTTTGTTGAAATGATGTTTGATTGGAAAAAGTGACCAGCGCTTACTAATTACATAAAATATTACGTTAAATATTCTCAAAACAAATGCATCTGGACAAAGTGTAAATGCTCCCAGGCAAAATGGCGGAGTCTTCCAGATGACCCAAGCGACTGCGTTATATTGGTAATTTTGTCTTAAACCGTACTACTCTGTTAAATTTTTTTCAAACGCTTTTTTTCTTTAACTGACATCGTTTGAAAAAAATATTTAACAAAGTAACATGATTTCAGACAAAATTACCAGTATAGCGCGGTCACCTGGGTCGTCTGGAAGACTCCGTCCTTTTGTCCGGGAGCATTTAAACTTTTGTCCGGAAGCATTCCAACGTGTGAGATATCGCTTTGCCTTGATAATATTTAACATAATATTTTATGTAATTAATAAGCATTGGTCATTTTTCTTATTTTCTTTTCATTAAGATTTTAATTTTTATTTAAAATTATTATTATTTTATAAAAGTTGATCATTCTTAGAATTTTAAAATTAATTATAAGTAATTTAAAAAGTTTGTTAATCTTTACAATTATAAATAAAATATAAATAATATGATGCATGCTAAATTATTTATTATAACATATTTAAAGTATTATTATATTATAAAAATAACTATTATTTCTAATCTTAAAGTATTATAACATTTTAAAAAGAATATGATTAATTATTGATTGATTTTGTCGTAAAAAAAATCCAAAAACACCAAGATATATAACATCACAGGGTCAAGCTTCATTCTTATAAACACCATGACAACAAAGGTTACAAAGAAAATTTTTCAAACAAATAAACTTAAAAGTATACATTTAGTTTTTAGAGCAACTTGCTCTATTATGTCCAGATCTTCTGCAAATAGAACAATGATAATCCATTTGATTAGGATTTCGGTCTATGATCATTGGTAATCTATTCTTTCATGGTCTACCTACTGCTCGCTTGACAGAAGGAGGAAGAAGGGGCACCACATATCCACGCCTATCAAAGTTTGGCGAGTTATGACTATCCGGAATAGTATGAAATTCTCCTTCATATGTATCTCGATATCGAGCAACTGTATACCATACAGAAGCATATTGATAATGATCCCAATTTGTTGACACTAATGCAAATAGTGAAAGCTTGCTTGGTATATGTTGAAGTTGAGATTGTAAACAACAATATTTGACGAATCATTGTGAAATATCTTTTTTTATTTCCTGTAAAAATGATAAATATATTTAATATAAAAAGTAATTATAATACTAATATATATTAAAATATAAAATACATACTTGATATCCAAAAATCTTCTTCAAAAAATTCACCGGTAGAAGAGAAAACCTTCTCTACAAATGACTAAGCGAGAAACCTGAGATGATGAGTCAATTTGGATTGAATGTGAGAATGAACTTAGAACATATTTATAGGGGTTGAGAGTAAGAAAAAACAAAATAAGTAAAGTTGATGTGTTAAATCACTATTTTACTTTACAGACATGAATTACATCAATTTATCACTTTTTATTCACATGTTCATATATTTAGTCACGGGTGAACACAGACGTACACATGGTCAAAAAGGAAAAACTTAAAAATCGGAGTCTCCTTGTTTTTTTTTGTTAAAGCATGTTACTTTTTTTGTTGAAATGACGTTTGATTGGAAAAAGTGACCAGCGCTTACTAATTACATAAAATATTATGTTAATTATTCTCAAGACAAATGCATCCGGACAAAGTTTAAATGCTCCCGGCAACGGGCGGAGTCTTCCAAATGACCCAAGCGACCGCGTTATACTGGTAATTTTGTCTCAAACCGTGCTACTCTGTTAAATATTTTTTCAAACGCTTTTTTTCTTTAACTGACATCGTTTGAAAAAAATATTTAACAAAGTAACATGATTTCAGACAAAATTACCAGTATAGCGCGGTCACCTGGGTCGTCTGGAAGACTCCGTCCTTTTGTCCGGGAGCATTTAAACTTTTGTCCGGAAGCATTCCAACGTGTGAGATATCGCTTTGCCTTGATAATATTTAACATAATATTTTATGTAATTAATAAGCATTGGTCATTTTTCTTATTTTCTTTTCATTAAGATTTTAATTTTTATTTAAAATTATTATTATTTTATAAAAGTTGATCATTCTTAGAATTTTAAAATTAATTATAAGTAATTTAAAAAGTTTGTTAATCTTTACAATTATAAATAAAATATAAATAATATGATGCATGCTAAATTATTTATTATAACATATTTAAAGTATTATTATATTATAAAAATAACTATTATTTCTAATCTTAAAGTATTATAACATTTTAAAAAGAATATGATTAATTATTGATTGATTTTGTCGTAAAAAAAAATCCGAAAACACCAAGATATATAACATCACAGGGTCAAGCTTCATTCTTATAAACACCATGACAACAAAGGTTACAAAGAAAATTTTTCAAACAAATAAACTTAAAAGTATACATTTAGTTTTTACAGCAACTTGCTCTATTATGTCCAGATCTTCTGCAAATAGAACAATGATAATCCATTTGATTAGGATTTCGGTCTATGATCATTGGTAATCTATTCTTTCATGGTCTACCTACTGCTCGCTTGACTGAAGGAGGAAGAAGGGGCACCACATATCCACGCCTATCAAAGTTTGGCGAGTTATGACTATCCGGAATAGTATGAAATTCTCCTTCATATGTATCTCGATATCGAGCAACTGTATACCATACAGAAGCATATTGATAATGATCCCAATTTGTTGACCCTAATGCAAATAGTGAAAGCTTGCTTGGTATATGTTGAAGTTGAGATTGTAAACAAGAATATTTGACGAATCATTGTGAAATATCATTTTTAATTTCCTGTAAAAATGATAAATATATTTAATATAAAAAGTAATTATAATACTAATATATATTAAAATATAAAATACATACCTGAAATCCAAAAATCTTCATCAAAAAATTCACTGGTAGAAGAGAAAACCTTCTCTACAAATGACTAAGCGAGAAACCTGAGATGATGAGTCAATTTGGATTGAATGTGAGAATGAACTTAGAACATATTTATAGGGGTTGAGAGTAAGAAAAAACAAAATAAGTAAAGTTGATGTGTTAAATCACTATTTTACTTTACGTACATGAATTACATCAATTTGTCACTTTTTATTCACATGTTCATATATTTAGTCACGGGTGAACACAGACGTACACATGGTCAAAAAGGAAAAACTTAAAGATTGGAGTCTCCTTGTTTTTTTTTTGTTAAAGCATGTTACTTTTTTTGTTAAATGACGTTTGATTGGAAAAAGTGACGAGCGCTTACTAATTACATAAAATATTATGTTACTTATTCTCAAGACAAATGCATCCGGACAAAGTTTAAATGCTCCCGGGCAACTGGGCGGAGTCTTCCAAATGACCCAAGCGACCGCGTTATACTGGTAATTTTGTCTCAAACCGTGCTACTCTGTTAAATATTTTTTTAAACGCTTTTTTTCTTTAACTGACATCGTTTGAAAAAAATATTTAACAAAGTAACATGATTTCAGACAAAATTACCGATAGCGCGGTCACACTGGTCATCTGGAAGACTCCGTCCTTTTGTCCGGGAGCATTTAAACTTTTGTCCGGAAGCATTCCAACGTGTGAGATATCGCTTTGCCTTGATAATATTTAACATAACATTTTATGTAATTAATAAGCATTGGTCATTTTTCTTATTTTCTTTTCATTAATATTTTAATTTTTTTTTAAAATTATTATTATTTTATAAAAGTTGATCATTCTTAGAATTTTAAAATTAATTATAAGTAATTTAAAAAGTTTGTTAATCTTTACAATTATAAATAAAATATAAATAATATGATGCATGCTAAATTATTTATTATAACATATTTAAAGTATTATTATATTATAAAAATAACTATTATTTATAATCTTAAAGTATTATAACATTTTAAAAAGAATATGATTAATTATTGATTGATTTTGTCGTAAAAAAAAATCAGAAAACACCAAGATATATAACATCACAGGGTCAAGCTTCATTCTTATAAACACCATGACAACAAAGGTTACAAAGAAAATTTTTCAAACAAATAAACTTAAAAGTATACATTTAGTTTTTTGAGCAACTTGCTTTATTATGTCCAGATCTTCTGCAAATAGAACAATGATAATCCATTTGATTAGGATTTCGGTCTATGATCATTGGTAATCTATTCTTTCATGGTCTACCTACTGCTCGCTTGACTGAAGGAGGAAGAAGGGGCACCACATATCCACGCCTATCAAAGTTTGGCGAGTTATGACTATCCGGAATAGTATGAAATTCTCCTTCATATGTATCTCGATATCGAGCAACTGTATACCATACAGAAGCATATTGATAATGATCCCAATTTGTTGACCCTAATGCAAATAGTGAAAGCTTGCTTGGTATATGTTGAAGTTGAGATTGTAAACAAGAATATTTGACGAATCATTGTGAAATATCTTTTTTAATTGCCTGTAAAAATGATAAATATATTTAATATAAAAAGTAATTATAATACTAATATATATTATAATATGAAGTACATACCTGAAATCCAAAAATCTTCTTCAAAAAATTCACTGGTAGAAGAGAAAACCTTCTCTACAAATGACTAAGCGAGAAACCTGAGATGATGAGTCAATTTGGATTGAATGTGAGAATGAACTTAGAACATATTTATAGGGGTTGAGAGTAAGAAAAAACAAAATAAGTAAAGTTGATGTGTTAAATCACTATTTTACTTTACAGACATGAATTACATCAATTTGTCACTTTTTATTCACAAGTTCATATATTTAGTCACGGGTGAACACAGACGTACACATGGTCAAAAAGGAAAAACTTAAAAATTGGAGTCTCCTTGTTTTTTTTTGTTAAAGCATCTTACTTTTTTCGTTGAAATGACGTTTGATTGGAAAAAGTGACCAGCGCTTACTAATTACATAAAATATTATGTTAATTATTCTCAAGACAAATGCATCCGGACAAAGTTTAAATGCTCCCGGGCAACAGGGCGGAGTCTTCCAAATGACCCAAGCTACCGCGTTATCAGTAATATTGTCTCAAATCGTGCTACTCTGTTAAATATTTTTTCAAACGCTTTTTTTCTTTAACCGACATCGTTTGAAAAAATATTTAACAGAGTAACACGATTTGAGACAAAATTACCGGTATAGTGCGGTCACACAGGTCGTCTGGAAGACTCCATCCTTTTGTCCGGGAGCATTTAAACTTTTTTCCGGAAGCATTCCAACGTGTGAGAGATCGCTTTGTCTTGAGAATTTTTAACGTAATATTTTATGTAATTAATAAGCATTGGTTATTTTTCTTCTTTTCTTTTCATTAATTTTTAAATTTTTATTTAAAATTATTATTATTTTATAAAACGTTAAGCATTCTTAAAATTTTAAAATTAATTATAAGTAATTTAAAAAGTTTTTTAATATTTACAATTATAAATAAAATATAAATAATATGATGCATGCTAAATTATTTATTATAACATATTTAAAGTATTATTATATTATAAAAATAACTATTATTTCTAATCTTAAAGTATTATAACACTTTAAAAAGAATATGATTAACTATTGATTGATTTTGTCGTAAAAAAATTCCGAAAACACCAAGATATATAACATCACAGGGTCAAGCTTCATTCTTATAAACACCATGACAACAAAGGTTACAAAGAAAAATTTTCAAACAAATAAACTTAAAAGTATACATTTAGTTTTTAGAGCAACTTGCTCTATTATGTCCAGATCTTCTGCAAATAGAACAATGATAATCCATTTGATTAGGATTTCGGTCTATGATCATTGGTAATCTATTCTTTCATGGTCTACCTACTGCTCGCTTGACTGAAGGAGGAAGAAGGGGCACCACATATCCACGCCTATCAAAGTTTGGAGAGTTATGACTATCCGGAATAGTATGAAATTCTCCTTCATATGTATCTCGATATCGAGCAACTGTATACCATACAGAAGCATATTGATAATGATCCCAATTTGTTGACCCTAATGCAAATAGTGAAAGCTTGATTGGTATATGTTGAAGTTGAGATTGTAAACAAGAATATTTGACGAATCATTGTGAAATATCTTTTTTAATTTCCTGTAAAAATGATAAATATATTTAATATAAAAAGTAATTATAATACTAATATATATTAAAATATAAAATACATACCTGAAATCCAAAAATCTTCTTCAAAAAATTCACTGGTAGAAGAGAAAACCTTCTCTACAAATGACTAAGCTAGAAACCTGAGATGATGAGTCAATTTGGATTGAATGTGAGAATGAACTTAGAACATATTTATAGGGGTTGAGAGTAAGAAAAAACAAAATAAGTAAAGTTGATGTGTTAAATCACTATTTTACTTTACAGACATGAATTACATCAATTTGTCACTTTTTATTCACATGTTCATATATTTAGTCACGGGTGAACACAGACGTACACATGGTCAAAAAGGAAAAACTTAAAAATCGGAGTCTCCTTGTTTTTTTTTTGTTAAAGCATGTTACTTTTTTTGTTGAAATGACGTTTGATTGGAAAAAGTGACCAGCGCTTACTAATTACATAAAATATTATGTTAATTATTCTCAAGACAAATGCATCCGGACAAAGTTTAAATGCTCCCGGGCAACAGGTCGCAGTCTTCCAAATGACCCAAGCGACTCCGTTATACTAGTAATATTGTCTCAAACCGTGCTACTCTGTTAAATATTTTTTCAAACGCTTTTTTTCTTTAACTGACATCGTTTGAAAAAATATTTAACAGAGTAACACGATTTGAGACAAAATTACCGGTATAGTGCGGTCACCTGGGTCGTCTGGAAGACTCCATCCTTTTGTCCGGGAGCATTTAAACTTTTGTCCGGAAGCATTCCAACGTGTGAGAGATCGCTTTGTCTTGAGAATTTTTAACGTAATATTTTATGTAATTAATAAGCATTGGTTATTTTTCTTCTTTTCTTTTCATTAATTTTTAAATTTTTATTTAAAATTATTATTATTTTATAAAACGTTAAGCATTCTTAAAATTTTAAAATTAATTATAAGTAATTTAAAAAGTTTTTTAATATTTACAATTATAAATAAAATATAAATAATATGATGCATGCTAAATTATTTATTATAACATATTTAAAGTATTATTATATTATAAAAATAACTATTATTTCTAATCTTAAAGTATTATAACACTTTAAAAAGAATATGATTAACTATTGATTGATTTTGTCGTAAAAAAATTCCGAAAACACCAAGATATATAACATCACAGGGTCAAGCTTCATTCTTATAAACACCATGACAACAAAGGTTACAAAGAAAATTTTTCAAACAAATAAACTTAAAAGTATACATTTAGTTTTTAGAGCAACTTGCTCTATTATGTCCAGATCTTCTGCAAATAGAACAATGATAATCCATTTGATTAGGATTTCGGTCTATGATCATTGGTAATCTATTCTTTCATGGTCTACCTACTGCTCGCTTGATCGAAGGAGGAAGAAGGGGCACCACATATCCACGCCTATCAAAGTTTGGCGAGTTATGACTATCCGGAATAGTATGAAATTCTCCTTCATATGTATCTCGATATCGAGCAACTGTATACCATACAGAAGCATATTGATAATGATCCCAATTTGTTGACCCTAATGCAAATAGTGAAAGCTTGATTGGTATATGTTGAAGTTGAGATTGTAAACATGAATATTTGACGAATCATTGTGAAATATCTTTTTTAATTTCCTGTAAAAATGATAAATATATTTAATATAAAAAGTAATTATAATACTAATATATATTAAAATATAAAATACATACCGAAATCCAAAAATCTTCTTCAAAAAATTCACCGGTAGAAGAGAAAACCTTCTCTACAAATGACTAAGCGAGAAACCTGAGATGATGAGTCAATTTGGATTGAATGTGAGAATGAACTTAGAACATATTTATAGGGGTTGAGAGTAAGTAAAAACAAAATAAGTAAAGTTGATGTGTTAAATCACTATTTTACTTTACAGACATGAATTACATCAATTTGTCACTTTTTATTCACATGTTCATATATTTAGTCACGGGTGAACACAGACGTACACATGGTCAAAAAGGAAAAACTTAAAGATTGGAGTCACCTTGTTTTTTTTTTGTTAAAGCATATTACTTTTTTTGTTGAAATGACGTTTGATTGGAAAAAGTGACGAGCGCTTACTAATTACATAAAATATTATGTTAATTATTCTCAAGACAAATGCATCCGGACAAAGTTTAAATGCTCCTGGGCAACTGGGCGGAGTCTTCCAAATGACCCAAGCGACCGCGTTATCTTGGTAATTTTGTCTCAAACCGTGCTACTCTGTTAAATATTTTTTCAAACGCTTTTTTCTTTAACCGACATCGTTTGAAAAAAATATTTAACAAAGTAACATGATTTCGGACAAAATTACCGATAGCGCGGTCACTGGTCGTTCGGAAGACTCCGTCCTTTGTCCGGGAGCATTTAAACTTTTGTCGGAAGCATTCCAACGTGTGAGATATCGCTTTGCCTTGATAATATTTAACATAACATTTTATGTAATTAATAAGCATTGGTCATTTTTCTTATTTTCTTTTCATTAATATTTTAATTTTTATTTAAAATTATTATTATTTTATAAAAGTTGATCATTCTTAGAATTTTAAAATTAATTATAAGTAATTTAAAAAGTTTGTTAATCTTTACAATTATAAATAAAATATAAATAATATGATGCATGCTAAATTATTTATTATAACATATTTAAAGTATTATTATATTATAAAAATAACTATTATTTCTAATCTTAAAGTATTATAACATTTTAAAAAGAATATGATTAATTATTGATTGATTTTGTCTTAAAAAAAAAAATCTGAAAACACCAAGATATATAACATCACAGGGTCAAGCTTCATTCTTATAAACACCATGACAACAAAGGTTACAAAGAAAATTTTTCAAACAAATAAACTTAAAAGTATACATTTAGTTTTTAGAGCAACTTGCTCTATTATGTCCAAATCTTCTGCAAATAGAACAATGATAATCCATTTGATTAGGATTTCGGTCTATGATCATTGGTAATCTATTCTTTCATGGTCTACCTACTGCTCGCTTGACTGAAGGAGGAAGAAGGGGCACCACATATCCACGCCTATCAAAGTTTGGCGAGTTATGACTATCCGGAATAGTATGAAATTCTCCTTCATATGTATCTCGATATCGAGCAACTGTATACCATACAGAAGCATATTGATAATGATCCCAATTTGTTGACCATAATGCAAATAGTGAAAGCTTGATTGGTATATGTTGAAGTTGAGATTGTAAACAAGAATATTTGACGAATCATTGTGAAATATCTTTTTTAATTTCCTGTAAAAATGATAAATATATTTAATATAAAAAGTAATTATAATACTAATATATATTAAAATATAAAATACATACACGAAATCCAAAAATCTTCTTCAAAAAATTCACTGGTAGAAGAGAAAACCTTCTCTACAAATGACTAAGCGAGAAACCTGAGATGATGAGTCAATTTGGATTGAATGTGAGAATGAACTTAGAACATATTTATAGGGGTTGAGAGTAAGAAAAAACAAAATAAGTAAAGTTGATGTGTTAAATCACTATTTTACTTTACAGACATGAATTACATCAATTTGTCACCTTTTATTCACATGTTCATATATTTAGTCACGGGTGAACACAGACGTACACATGGTCAAAAAGGAAAAACTTAAAAATTGGATTCTCCTTGTTTTTTTTTTGTTAAAGCATGTTACTTTTTTTGTTGAAATGACGTGTGATTGGAAAAAGTGACGAGCGCTTACTAATTACCTAAAATATTATGTTAATTATTCTCAAGACAAATGCATCCGGACAAAGTTTAAATGCTCCCGGCACAGGGCGGAGTCTTCCAAATGACCCAAGCGACCGCGTTATACCGGTAATATTGTCTCAAACCGTGCTACTCTGTTAAATATTTTTTCAAACGCTTTTTTCTTTAAGCGACATCGTTTGAAAAAATATTTAACAGTAGTAACACGATTTGAGACAAAATTACCGGTATAGTGCGGTCACCTGGGTCGTCCGGAAGACTCCATCCTTTTGTCCGGAGCATTTAAACTTTTGTCCGAAGCATTCCAACGTGTGAGAGATCGCTTTGTCTTGAGAATTTTTAACGTAATATTTTATGTAATTAATAAGCATTGGTTATTTTTCTTCTTTTCTTTTCATTAATTTTTAAATTTTTATTTAAAATTATTATTATTTTATAAAACGTTAAGCATTCTTAAAATTTTAAAATTAATTATAAGTAATTTAAAAAGTTTTTTAATATTTACAATTATAAATAAAATATAAATAATATGATGCATGCTAAATTATTTATTATAACATATTTAAAGTATTATTATATTATAAAAATAACTATTATTTCTAATCTTAAAGTATTATAACACTTTAAAAAGAATATGATTAATTATTGATTGATTTTGTCGTAAAAAAATTCCGAAAACACCAAGATATATAACATCACAGGTCAAGCTTCATTCTTATAAACACCATGACAACAAAGGTTACAAAGAAAATTTTTCAAACAAATAAACTTAAAAGTATACATTTAGTTTTTAGAGCAACTTGCTTTATTATGTCCGGATCTTCCACAAATAGAACAATGATAATCCATTTGATTAGGATTTTGATCCATGATCATTAGTAATCTATTCTTTCGTGGTCTGCCTACTGCTTGCTTGACTGAAGAAGGAAGAAGAGGCACCACATATCCACGCCTATCAAAGTTTGGCCAGTTATGACTATCTGAAATAGTATGAAATTCTCCTTCATATGTATCTCGATATCGAGCAGTTGTATACCATACAAAAGCATATTGATAATGATCCCAATTTGTTGACCCTAATGCAAATAGTGAAAGCTTGATTGGTATATGTTGAAGTTGAGATTGTAAACAAGAATATTTGACGAATCATTGTGAAATATCTTTTTTAATTTCCTGTAAAAATGATAAATATATTTAATATAAAAAGTAATTATAATACTAATATATATTAAAATATAAAATACATACCTGAAATCCAAAAATCTTCTTCAAAAAATTCACTTGGTAGAAGAGAAAACCTTCTCTACAAATGACTAAGCTAGAAACCCGAGATGATGAGTCAATTTGGATTGAATGTGAGAATGAACTTAGAACATATTTATAGGGGTTGAGAGTAAGAAAAAACAAAATAAGTAAAGTTGATGTGTTAAATCACTATTTTACTTTACGGACATGAATTACATCAATTTGTCACTTTTTATTCACATGTTCATATATTTAGTCACGGGTGAACACGGACGTACACATGGTCAAAAAGGAAAAACTTAAAAATCGGAGTCTCCTTGTTTTTTTTGTTAAAGCATGTTACTTTTTTTGTTGAAATGACGTTTGATTGGAAAAAGTGACGAGCGCTTACTAATTACATAAAATATTATGTTAATTATTCTCAAGACAAATGCATCCGGACAAAGTTTAAATGCTCCCGGGCAACTGGGCGGAGTCTTCCAAATGACCCAAGCGACCGCGTTATACTGGTAATATTGTCTCAAACCGTGCTACTCTGTTAAATATTTTTTCAAACGCTTTTTTTCTTTAACTGACATCGTTTGAAAAAATATTTAACAGAGTAACACGATTTGAGACAAAAATACCGGGATAGGGCGGTCACAGGTCGTCTGGAAGACTCCATCCTTTTGTCCGGGAGCATTTAAACTTTTGTCCGGAAGCATTCCAACGTGTGAGAGATCGCTTTGTCTTGAGAATTTTTAACGTAATATTTTATGTAATTAATAAGCATTGGTTATTTTTCTTCTTTTCTTTTCATTAATTTTTAAATTTTTATTTAAAATTATTATTATTTTATAAAACGTTAAGCATTCTTAAAATTTTAAAATTAATTATAAGTAATTTAAAAAGTTTTTTAATATTTACAATTATAAATAAAATATAAATAATATGATGCATGCTAAATTATTTATTATAACATATTTAAAGTATTATTATATTATAAAAATAACTATTATTTCTAATCTTAAAGTATTATAACACTTTAAAAAGAATATGATTAACTATTGATTGATTTTGTCGTAAAAAAATTCCGAAAACACCAAGATATATAACATCACAAGGTCAAGCTTCATTCTTATAAACACCATGACAACAAAGGTTACAAAGAAAATTTTTCAAACAAATAAACTTAAAAGTATACATTTAGTTTTTAGAGCAACTTGCTCTATTATGTCCAGATCTTACGCAAATAGAACAATGATAATCCATTTGATTAGGATTTCGGTCTATGATCATTGGTAATCTATTCTTTCATGGTCTACCTACTGCTCGCTTGGTGAAGGAGGAAGAAGGGGCACCACATATCCACGCCTATCAAAGTTTGGCGAGTTATGACTATCCTAATAGTATGAAATTCTCCTTCATATGTATCTCGATATCGAGCAACTGTATACCATACGAAGCATATTGATAATGATCCCAATTTGTTGACCCTAATGCAAATAGTGAAAGCTTGATTGGTATATGTTGAAGTTGAGATTGTAAACATGAATATTTGACGAATCATTGTGAAATATCTTTTTTAATTTCCTGTAAAAATGATAAATATATTTAATATAAAAAGTAATTATAATACTAATATATATTAAAATATAAAATACATACCTGAAATCCAAAAATCTTCTTCAAAAAATTAACTGGTAGAAGAGAAAACCTTCTCTACAAATGACTAAGCGAGAAACCTGAGATGATGAGTCAATTTGGATTGAATGTGAGAATGAACTTAGAACATATTTATAGGGGTTGAGAGTAAGTAAAAACAAAATAAGTAAAGTTGATGTGTTAAATCACTATTTTACTTTACAGACATGAATTACATCAATTTGTCACTTTTTATTCACATGTTCATATATTTAGTCACGGGTGAACACAGACGTACACATGGTCAAAAAGGAAAAACTTAAAGATTGGAGTCACCTTGTTTTTTTTTTGTTAAAGCATGTTACTTTTTTTGTTGAAATGACGTTTGATTGGAAAAAGTGACGAGCGCTTACTAATTACATAAAATATTATGTTAATTATTCTCAAGACAAATGCATACGGACAAAGTTTAAATGCTCCTGGGCAACTGGGCGGAGTCTTCCAAATGACCCAAGCGACCGCGTTATACTGGTAATTTTGTCTCAAACCGTGCTACTCTGTTAAATATTTTTTCAAACGCTTTTTTTCTTTAACTGACATCGTTTGAAAAAAATATTTAACAAAGTAACATGATTTCAGACAAAATTACCAGTATAGCGCGGTCACCTGGGTCGTCTGGAAGACTCCGTCCTTTTGTCCGGGAGCATTTAAACTTTTGTCCGGAAGCATTCCAACGTGTGAGATATCGCTTTGCTTGATAATATTTAACATAACATTTTATGTAATTAATAAGCATTGGTCATTTTTCTTATTTTCTTTTCATTAATATTTTAATTTTTATTTAAAATTATTATTATTTTATAAAACGTTAAGCATTCTTAAAATTTTAAAATTAATTATAAGTAATTTAAAAAGTTTTTTAATATTTACAATTATAAATAAAATATAAATAATATGATGCATGCTAAATTATTTATTATAACATATTTAAAGTATTATTATATTATAAAAATAACTATTATTTCTAATCTTAAAGTATTATAACATTTTAAAAAGAATATGATTAATTATTGATTGATTTTGTCGTAAAAAAAAATCAGAAAACACCAAGATATATAACATCACAGGGTCAAGCTTCATTCTTATAAACACCATGACAACAAAGGTTACAAAGAAAATTTTTCAAACAAATAAACTTAAAAGTATACATTTAGTTTTTAGAGCAACTTGCTCTATTATGTCCAGATCTTCTGCAAATAGAACAATGATAATCCATTTGATTAGGATTTCGGTCTATGATCATTGGTAATCTATTCTTTCATGGTCTACCTACTGCTCGCTTGGTGAAGGAGGAAGAAGGGGCACCACATATCCACGCCTATCAAAGTTTGGCGAGTTAGGACTATCCGGAATAGTATGAAATTCTCCTCCATATGTATCTCGATATCGAGCAACTGTATACCATACAGAAGCATATTGATAATGATCCCAATTTGTTGACCCTAATGCAAATAGTGAAAGCTTGATTGGTATATGTTGAAGTTGAGATTGTAAACAAGAATATTTGACGAATCATTGTGAAATATCTTTTTTAATTTCCTATAAAAATGATAAATATATTTAATATAAAAAGTAATTATAATACTAATATATATTAAAATATAAAATACATACCTGAAATCCAAAAATCTTCTTCAAAAAATTCACTGGTAGAAGAGAAAACCTTCTCTACAAATGACTAAGCGAGAAACCTGAGATGATGAGTCAATTTGGATTGAATGTGAGAATGAACTTAGAACATATTTATAGGGGTTGAGAGTAAGAAAAAACAAAATAAGTAAAGTTGATGTGTTAAATCACTATTTTACTTTACAGACATGAATTACATCAATTTGTCACCTTTTATTCACATGTTCATATATTTAGTCACGGGTGAACACAGACGTACACATGGTCAAAAAGGAAAAACTTAAAAATTGGATTCTCCTTGTTTTTTTTTTGTTAAAGCATGTTACTTTTTTTGTTGAAATGACGTGTGATTGGAAAAAGTGACGAGCGCTTACTAATTACCTAAAATATTATGTTAATTATTCTCAAGACAAATGCATCCGGACAAAGTTTAAATGCTCCCGGGCAACAGGGCGGAGTCTTCCAAATGACCCAAGCGACCGCGTTATACTGGTAATATTGTCTCAAACCGTGCTACTCTGTTAAATATTTTTTCAAACGCTTTTTTCTTTAAGCGACATCGTTTGAAAAAATATTTAACAGAGTAACACGATTTGAGACAAAATTACCGGTATAGTGCGGTCACACAGGTCGTCTGGAAGACTCCGTCCTTTTGTCCGGGAGCATTTAAACTTTTGTCCGGAAGCATTCCAACGTGTGAGAGATCGCTTTGTCTTGAGAATTTTTAACGTAATATTTTATGTAATTAATAAGCATTGGTTATTTTTCTTCTTTTCTTTTCATTAATTTTTAAATTTTTATTTAAAATTATTATTATTTTATAAAACGTTAAGCATTCTTAAAATTTTAAAATTAATTATAAGTAATTTAAAAAGTTTTTTAATATTTACAATTATAAATAAAATATAAATAATATGATGCATGCTAAATTATTTATTATAACATATTTAAAGTATTATTATATTATAAAAATAACTATTATTTCTAATCTTAAAGTATTATAACATTTTAAAAAGAATATGATTAATTATTGATTGATTTTGTCGTAAAAAAAAAATCTGAAAACACCAAGATATATAACATCACAGGGTCAAGCTTCATTCTTATAAACACCATGACAACAAAGGTTACAAAGAAAATTTTTCAAACAAATAAACTTAAAAGTATACATTTAGTTTTTAGAGCAACTTGCTCTATTATGTCCAAATCTTCGCAAATAGAACAATGATAATCCATTTGATTAGGATTTCGGTCTATGATCATTGGTAATCTATTCTTTCATGGTCTACCTACTGCTCGCTTGATGAAGGAGGAAGAAGGGGCACCACATATCCACGCCTATCAAAGTTTGGCGAGTTATGACTATCCGGAATAGTATGAAATTCTCCTTCATATGTATCTCGATATCGAGCAACCGTATACCATACAGAAGCATATTGATAATGATCCCAATTTGTTGACCCTAATGCAAATAGTGAAAGCTTGATTGGTATATGTTGAAGTTGAGATTGTAAACAAGAATATTTGACGAATCATTGTGAAATATCTTTTTTAATTTCCTGTAAAAATGATAAATATATTTAATATAAAAAGTAATTATAATACTAATATATATTAAAATATAAAATACATACCTGAAATCCAAAAATCTTCTTCAAAAAATTCACTGGTAGAAGAGAAAACCTTCTCTACAAATGACTAAGCGAGAAACTGAGATGATGAGTCAATTTGGATTGAATGTGAGAATGAACTTAGAACATATTTATAGGGGTTGAGAGTAAGAAAAAACAAAATAAGTAAAGTTGATGTGTTAAATCACTATTTTACTTTACGGACATGAATTACATCAATTTGTCACTTTTTATTCACATGTTCATATATTTAGTCACGGGTGAACACAGACGTACACATGGTCAAAAAGGAAAAACTTAAAAATCGGAGTCTCCTTGTTTTTTTTTGTTAAAGCATGTTACTTTTTTTGTTGAAATGACGTTTGATTGGAAAAAGTGACCAGCGCTTACTAATTACATAAAATATTATGTTAATTATTCTCAAGACAAATGCATCCGGACAAAGTTTAAATGCTCCCGGAACAACGGGCGGAGTCTTCCAAATGACCCAAGCGACCGCGTTATACTAGTAATATTGTCTCAAACCGTGCTACTCTGTTAAATATTTTTTCAAACGCTTTTTTCTTTAACTGACATCGTTTGAAAAAATATTTAACAGAGTAACACGATTTGAGACAAAATTACCGGTATAGTGCGGTCACCTGGGTCGTCTGGAAGACTCCGTCCTTTTGTTCGGAGCATTTAAACTTTTGTCCGGAAGCATTCCAACGTGTGAGAGATCGCTTTGTCTTGATAATTTTTAACGTAATATTTTATGTAATTAATAAGCATTGGTTATTTTTCTTCTTTTCTTTTCATTAATTTTTAAATTTTTATTTAAAATTATTATTATTTTATAAAACATTAAGCATTCTTAAAATTTTAAAATTAATTATAAGTAATTTAAAAAGTTTTTTAAATTTAAAATTATAAATAAAATATAAATAATATGATGCATGCTAAATTATTTATTATAACATATTTAAAGTATTATTATATTATAAAAATAACTATTATTTCTAATCTTAAAGTATTATAACATTTTAAAAAGAATATGATTAATTATTGATTGATTTTGTCGTAAAAAAAAATCCGAAAACACCAAGATATATAACATCACAGGGTCAAGCTTCATTCTTATAAACACCATGACAACAAAGGTTACAAAGAAAATTTTTCAAACAAATAAACTTAAAAGTATACATTTAGTTTTTAGAGCAACTTGCTCTATTATGTCCAGATATTCAGCAAATAGAACAATGATAATCCATTTGATTAGGATTTCGGTCTATGATCATTGGTAATCTATTCTTTCATGGTCTACCTACTGCTCGCTTGACTGAAGGAGGAAGAAGGGGCACCACATATCCACGCCTATCAAAGTTTGGCAGGTTATGACTATCCGGAATAGTATGAAATTCTCCTTCATATGTATCTCGATATCGAGCAACTGTATACCATACAGAAGCATATTGATAATGATCCCAATTTGTTGACCCTAATGCAAATAGTGAAAGCTTGATTGGTATATGTTGAAGTTGAGATTGTAAACAAGAATATTTGACGAATCATTGTGAAATATCTTTTTTAATTTCCTGTAAAAATGATAAATATATTTAATATAAAAAGTAATTATAATACTAATATATATTAAAATATAAAATACATACCTGAAATCCAAAAATCTTCTTCAAAAAATTCACTGGTAGAAGAGAAAACCTTCTCTACAAATGACTAAGCTAGAAACCTGAGATGATGAGTCAATTTGGATTGAATGTGAGAATGAACTTAGAACATATTTATAGGGGTTGAGTGTAAGAAAAAACAAAATAAGTAAAGTTGATGTGTTAAATCACTATTTTACTTTACAGACATGAATTACATCAATTTGTCACTTTTTATTCACATGTTCATATATTTAGTCACGGGTGAACACAGACGTACACATGGTCAAAAAGGAAAAACTTAAAAATCGGAGTCTCCTTGTTTTTTTTTGTTAAAGCATGTTACTTTTTTGTTGAAATGACGTTTGATTGGAAAAAGTGACCAGCGCTTACTAATTACATAAAATATTATGTTAATTATTCTCAAGACAAATGCATCCGGACAAAGTTTAAATGCTCCCGGGCAACAGGGCGGAGTCTTCCAAATGACCCAAGCGACCGCGTTATACTGGTAATATTGTCTCAAACCGTGCTACTCTGTTAAATATTTTTTCAAACGCTTTTTTTCTTTAACTGACATCGTTTGAAAAAATATTTAACAGAGTAACACGATTTGAGACAAAATTACCGGTATAGTGCGGTCCCCTCGGTCGTCTGGAAGACTCCATCCTTTTGTCCGGGAGCATTTAAACTTTTGTCCGGAAGCATTCCAACGTGTGAGATATCGCTTTGCCTTGATAATATTTAACATAATATTTATGTAATTAATAAGCATTGGTCATTTTTCTTATTTTCTTTTCATTAATATTTTAATTTTTATTTAAAATTATTATTATTTTATAAAAGTTGATCATTCTTAGAATTTTAAAATTAATTATAAGTAATTTAAAAAGTTTGTTAATCTTTACAATTATAAATAAAATATAAATAATATGATGCATGCTAAATTATTTATTATAACATATTTAAAGTATTATTATATTATAAAAATAACTATTATTTCTAATCTTAAAGTATTATAACATTTTAAAAAGAATATGATTAATTATTGATTGATTTTGTCGTAAAAAAATTCCGAAAACACCAAGATATATAACATCACAGGGTCAAGCTTCATTCTTATAAACACCATGACAACAAAGGTTACAAAGAAAATTTTTCAAACAAATAAACTTAAAAGTATACATTTAGTTTTTAGAGCAACTTGCTCTATTATGTCCAAATCTTCTGCAAATAGAACAATGATAATCCATTTGATTAGGATTTCGGTCTATGATCATTGGTAATCTATTCTTTCATGGTCTACCTACTGCTCGCTTGACTGAAGGAGGAAGAAGGGGCACCACATATCCACGCCTATCAAAGTTTGGCGAGTTATGACTATCCGGAATAGTATGAAATTCTCCTTCATATGTATCTCGATATCGAGCAACTGTATACCATACAGAAGCATATTGATAATGATCCCAATTTGTTGACCCTAATGCAAATAGTGAAAGCTTGCTCGGTATATGTTGAAGTTGAGATTGTAAACAAGAATATTTGACGAATCATTGTGAAATATCTTTTTTAATTTCCTGTAAAAATGATAATATATTTAATATAAAAAGTAATTATAATACTAATATATATTAAAATATAAAATACATACCTGAAATCCAAAAATCTTCTTCAAAAAATTCACTGGTAGAAGAGAAAACCTTCTCTACAAATGACTAAGCTAGAAACACGAGATGATGAGTCAATTTGGATTGAATGTGAGAATGAACTTAGAACATATTTATAGGGGTTGAGAGTAAGAAAAAACAAAATAAGTAAAGTTGATGTGTTAAATCACTATTTTACTTTACGGACATGAATTACATCAATTTGTCACTTTTTATTCACATGTTCATATATTTAGTCACGGGTGAACACAGACGTACACATGGTCAAAAAGGAAAAACTTAAAAATCGGAGTCTCCTTGTTTTTTTTTTGTTAAAGCATGTTACTTTTTTTGTTGAAATGACGTTTGATTGGAAAAAGTGACCAGCGCTTACTAATTACATAAAATATTATGTTAATTATTCTCAAGACAAATGCATCCGGACAAAGTTTAAATGCTCCCGGGCAACAGGGCGGAGTCTTCCAAATGACCCAAGCGACCGCGTTATACTGGTAATATTGTCTCAAACCGTGCTACTCTGTTAAATATTTTTTCAAACGCTTTTTTTCTTTAACTGACATCGTTTGAAAAAATATTTAACAGAGTAACACGATTTGAGACAAAATTACCGGTATAGTGCGGTCACCTGGGTCGTCTGGAAGACTCCATCCTTTTGTCCGGGAGCATTTAAACTTTTGTCCGGAAGCATTCCAACGTGTGAGATATCGCTTTGCCTTGATAATATTTAACATAATATTTTATGTAATTAATAAGCATTGGTCATTTTTCTTATTTTCTTTTCATTAATATTTTAATTTTTATTTAAAATTATTATTATTTTATAAAAGTTGATCATTCTTAGAATTTTAAAATTAATTATAAGTAATTTAAAAAGTTTGTTAATCTTTACAATTATAAATAAAATATAAATAATATGATGCATGCTAAATTATTTATTATAACATATTTAAAGTATTATTATATTATAAAAATAACTATTATTTCTAATCTTAAAGTATTATAACATTTTAAAAAGAATATAATTAATTATTGATTGAATTTGTCGTAAAAAAAATCCGAAAACACCAAGATATATAACATCACAGGGTCAAGCTTCATTCTTATAAACACCATGACAACAAAGGTTACAAAGAAAATTTTTCAAACAAATAAACTTAAAAGTATACATTTAGTTTTTACGGCAACTTGCTCTATTATGTCCAGATCTTCTCGCAAATAGAACAATGATAATCCATTTGATTAGGATTTCGGTCTATGATCATTGGTAATCTATTCTTTCATGGTCTACCTACTGCTCGCTTGACTGAAGGAGGAAGAAGGGGCACCACATATCCACGCCTATCAAAGTTTGGCGAGTTATGACTATCCGGAATAGTATGAAATTCTCCTTCATATGTATCTCGTTATGGAGCAACTGTATACCATACAGAAGCATATTGATAATGATCCCAATTTGTTGACCCTAATGCAAATAGTGAAAGCTTGCTCGGTATATGTTGAAGTTGAGATTGTAAACAAGAATATTTGACGAATCATTGTGAAATATCTTTTTTAATTTCCTGTAAAAATGATAAATATATTTAATATAAAAAGTAATTATAATACTAATATATATTAAAATATAAAATACATACCTTAAATCCAAAAATCTTCTTCAAAAAATTCACCGGTAGAAGAGAAAACCTTCTCTACAAATGACTAAGCGAGAAACCTGAGATGATGAGTCAATTTGGATTGAATGTGAGAATGAACTTAGAACATATTTATAGGGGTTGAGAGTAAGAAAAAACAAAATAAGTAAAGTTGATGTGTTAAATCACTATTTTACTTTACAGACATGAATTACATCAATTTGTCACTTTTTATTCACATGTTCATATATTTAGTCACGGGTGAACACAGACGTACACATGGTCAAAAAGGAAAAACTTAAAAATCGGAGTCTCCTTGTTTTTTTTTTTGTTAAAGCATGTTACTTTTTTTTGTTGAAATGACGTTTGATTGGAAAAAGTGACGAGCGCTTACTAATTACATAAAATATTATGTTAATTATTCTCAAGACAAATGCATCCGGACAAAGTTTAAATGCTCCCGGGCAACAGGGCGGAGTCTTCCAAATGACCCAAGCGACCGCGTTATCTTGGTAATATTGTCTCAAACCGTGCTACTCTGTTAAATATTTTTTCAAACGCTTTTTTTCTTTAAGCGACATCGTTTGAAAAAATATTTAACAGTAACACGATTTGAGACAAAATTACCGTATAGTGCGGTCACACCTGGTCGTCTGGAAGACTCCATCCTTTTGTCCGGGAGCATTTAAACTTTTGTCCGGAAGCATTCCAACGTGTGAGAGATCGCTTTGTCTTGAGAATTTTTAACGTAATATTTTATGTAATTAATAAGCATTGGTTATTTTTCTTCTTTTCTTTTCATTAATTTTTAAATTTTTATTTAAAATTATTATTATTTTATAAAACGTTAAGCATTCTTAAAATTTTAAAATTAATTATAAGTAATTTAAAATGTTTTTTAAAATTTACAATTATAAATAAAATATAAATAATATGATGCATGCTAAATTATTTATTATAACATATTTAAAGTATTATTATATTATAAAAATAACTATTATTTCTAATCTTAAAGTATTATAACATTTTAAAAAGAATATGATTAATTATTGTTTGCTTTTGTCGTAAAAAAATTCCGAAAACACCAAGATATATAACATCACAGGGTCAAGCTTCATTCTTATAAACACCATGACAACAAAGGTTACAAAGAAAATTTTTCAAACAAATAAACTTAAAAGTATACATTTAGTTTTTAGAGCAACTTGCTCTATTATGTCCAGATCTTCTGCAAATAGAACAATGATAATCCATTTGATTAGGATTTCGGTCTATGATCATTGGTAATCTATTCTTTCATGGTCTACCTACGCTCGCTTGATCAAGGAGGAAGAAGGGGCACCACATATCCACGCCTATCAAAGTTTGGCGAGTTATGACTATCCGGAATAGTATGAAATTCTCCTTCATATGTATCTCGATATCGAGCAATTGTATACCATACGAAGCATATTGATAATGATCCCAATTTGTTGACCCTAATGCAAATAGTGAAAGCTTGATTGGTATATGTTGAAGTTGAGATTGTAAACATGAATATTTGACGAATCATTGTGAAATATCTTTTTTAATTTCTGTAAAAATGATAAATATATTTAATATAAAAAGTAATTATAATACTAATATATATTAAAATATAAAATACATACCTGAAATCCAAAAATCTTCTTCAAAAAATTCACTGGTAGAAGAGAAAACCTTCTCTACAAATGACTAAGCGAGAAACCTGAGATGATGAGTCAATTTGGATTGAATGTGAGAATGAACTTAGAACATATTTATAGGGGTTGAGAGTAAGTAAAAACAAAATAAGTAAAGTTGATGTGTTAAATCACTATTTTACTTTACAGACATGAATTACATCAATTTTTCACTTTTTATTCACATGTTCATATATTTAGTCACGGGTGAACACAGACGTACACATGGTCAAAAAGGAAAAACTTAAAGATTGGAGTCTCCTTGTTTTTTTTTTGTTAAAGCATGTTACTTTTTTTGTTGAAATGACGTTTGATTGGAAAAAGTGACGAGCGCTTACTAATTACATAAAATATTATGTTAATTATTCTCAAGACAAATGCATCCGGACAAAGTTTAAATGCTCCCGGGCAACTGGGCGGAGTCTTCCAAATGACCCAAGCGACCGCGTTATACTGGTAATTTTGTCTCAAACCGTGCTACTCTGTTAAATATTTTTTCAAACGCTTTTTTTCTTTAACTGACATCGTTTGAAAAAAATATTTAACAAAGTAACATGATTTCAGACAAAATTACCAGTATAGCGCGGTCACCTGGGTCGTTCAGGAAGACTCCGTCCTTTTGTCCGGGAGCATTTAAACTTTTGTCCGGAAGCATTCCAACGTGTGAGATATCGCTTTGCCTTGATAATATTTAACATAATATTTTATGTAATTAATAAGCATTGGTCATTTTTCTTATTTTCTTTTCCTTAATATTTTAATTTTTATTTAAAATTATTATTATTTTATAAAAGTTGTTCATTCTTAGAATTTTAAAATTAATTATAAGTAATTTAAAAAGTTTGTTAATCTTTACAATTATAAATAAAATATAAATAATATGATGCATGCTAAATTATTTATTATAACATATTTAAAGTATTATTATATTATAAAAATAACTATTATTTCTAATCTTAAAGTATTATAACATTTTAAAAAGAATATGATTAATTATTGATTGATTTTGTCGTAAAAAAAAATCCAAAAACACCAAGATATATAACATCACAGGGTCAAGCTTCATTCTTATAAACACCATGACAACAAAGGTTACAAAGAAAATTTTTCAAACAAATAAACTTAAAAGTATACATTTAGTTTTTAGAGCAACTTGCTCTATTATGTCCAGATCTTCTGCAAATAGAACAATGATAATCCATTTGATTAGGATTTCGGTCTATGATCATTGGTAATCTATTCTTTCATGGTCTACCTACGCTCGCTTGGACTGAAGGAGGAAGAAGGGGCACCACATATCCACGCCTATCAAAGTTTGGCGAGTTATGACTATCCGGAATAGTATGAAATTCTCCTTCATATGTATCTCGATATCGAGCAACTGTATACCATACAGAAGCATATTGATAATGATCCCAATTTGTTGACCCTAATGCAAATAGTGAAAAGCTTGCTTGGTATATGTTGAAGTTGAGATTGTAAACAAGAATATTTGACGAATCATTGTGAATTATCTTTTTTAATTGCCTGTAAAAATGATAAATATATTTAATATAAAAAGTAATTATAATACTAACATATATTAAAATATAAAATACATACCTGAAATCCAAAAATCTTCTTCAAAAAATTCACTGGTAGAAGATAAAAAATTCTATACAAATGACTAAGCGAGAAACCTTGAGATGATGAGTCAATTTGGATTGAATGTGAGAATGAACTTAGAACATATTTATAGGGGTTGAGAGTAAGAAAAAACAAAATAAGTAAAGTTGATGTGTTAAATCACTATTTTACTTTACAGACATGAATTACATCAATTTGTCAATTTTTATTCACATGTTCATATATTTAGTCACGGGTGAACACAGACGTACACATGGTCAAAAAGGAAAAACTTAAAAATTGGAGTCTCCTTGTTTTTTTTTTGTTAAAGCATGTTACTTTTTTCGTTGAAATGACGTTTGATTGGAAAAAGTGACCAGCGCTTACTAATTACATAAAATATTATGTTAATTATTCTCAAGACAAATACATCCGGACAAAGTTTAAATGCTCCTGGGCAATAGGGCGGAGTCTTCCAAATGACCCAAGCGACCGCGTTATACTGGTAATTTTGTCTCAAACCGTGCTACTCTGTTAAATATTTTTTCAAACGCTTTTTTTCTTTAACTGACATCGTTTGAAAAAAATATTTAACAAAGTAACATGATTTCGGACAAAATTACCGATAGCGCGGTCACCTGGGTCGTTCGGAAGACTCCGTCCTTTTGTCCGGGAGCATTTAAACTTTTGTCCGGAAGCATTCCAACGTGTGAGATATCGCTTTGCCTTGATAATATTTAACATAATATTTTATGTAATTAATAAGCGTTGGTCATTTTTCTTATTTTCTTTTCATTAATATTTTAATTTTTATTTAAAATTATTATTATTTTATAAAAGTTGATCATTCTTAGAATTTTAAAATTAATTATAAGTAATTTAAAAAGTTTGTTAATCTTTACAATTATAAATAAAATATAAATAATATGATGCATGCTAAATTATTTATTATAACATATTTAAAGTATTATTATATTATAAAAATAACTATTATTTCTAATCTTAAAGTATTATAACATTTTAAAAAGAATATGATTAATTATTGATTGATTTTGTCGTAAAAAAAAATCCAAAAACACCAAGATATATAACATCACAGGGTCAAGCTTCATTCTTATAAACACCATGACAACAAAGGTTACAAAGAAATTTTTTCAAACAAATAAACTTAAAAGTATACATTTAGTTTTTAGAGCAACTTGCTCTATTATGTCCAGATCTTCTGCAAATAGAACAATGATAATCCATTTGATTAGGATTTCGGTCTATGATCATTGGTAATCTATTCTTTCATGGTCTACCTACTGCTCGCTTGACTGAAGGAGGAAGAAGGGGCACCACATATCCACGCCTATCAAAGTTTGGCGAGTTATGACTATCCGGAATAGTATGAAATTCTCCTTCATATGTATCTCGATATCGAGCAACTGTATACCATACATAAGCATATTGATAATGATCCCAATTTGTTGACCCTAATGCAAATAGTGAAAGCTTGCTTGGTATATGTTGAAGTTGAGATTGTAAAGAAGAATATTTGACGAATCATTATCAATATGCTTCTTCTTTTTTAACTGACATCGTTTGAAAAAATATTTAACAGAGTAACACGATTTGAGACAAAATTACCGGTATAGTGCGGTCACCTGGGTCGTCTGGAAGACTCCGTCCTTTTGTCCGGGAGCATTTAAACTTTTGTCCGGAAGCATTCCAACGTGTGAGAGTTCGCTTTGTCTTGAGAATTTTTAACGTAATATTTTATGTAATTAATAAGCATTGGTTATTTTTCTTCTTTTCTTTTCATTTATTTTAAAATTTTTATTTTAAATTATTATTATTTTATAAAACGTTAAGCATTCTTAAAATTTTAAAATTAATTATAAGTAATTTAAAAAGTTTTTAAATATTTACAATTATAAATAAAATATAAATAATATGATGTATGCTAAATTATTTATTATAACATATTTAAAGTATTATTATATTATAAAAAATAACTATTATATCTAATCTTAAAGTATTAATATATTTCAAAAAGAATATGATTAAATTTTGATTGATCTTGTCGTGAAAAAAAAAATTCCGAAAACAACAAGATAACATCACGGGTCAAGCTTCATTCTTATAAACACCAAGATAACAAAGATTACAAAGAAAATTTTTAAAACAAATAAACTTAAAAGCATACATTTATTTTTTAGAGCAACTTGCTCTATTATGTCTGGATCGCCCACAAACAAAACAATGATAATCCATTCTATTAGGATTTTGATCCATGATCAATGGTAATCTATTCTTTCATGGTCTACCTACTGCTCGCTTGACTGAAGGAGGAAGAAGGGGCACCACATATCCACACCTATCAAAGTTTGGCCAGTTATGACTATCCAGAATAGTTTGAAATTCTCCTTCATGTGTATCTCGATATCAAGCAACTGCATACCATTCTGAAGCATATTGATAATGATCCCAATTTGTTGACCCTAATGCAGATAGTGCATGCTTGCATGATATATGTTGAAGTTGAGATTGCAAACAAGAATATTTGACGAATTCATTGTAAAATATCTTTTTTAATTTCCTGTAAAAATGATAAATATATTTAATATAAAAAGTAATTATAATACTAATATATATTAAAATATAAAATACATACCTGAAATCCAAATATCTTCTTCAAAGAAAACCTTCTCCACAAATGATTAAGCTGGAAACCTAAGAGGATGAGTCAATTTGGATGGAATGTGAGAATGAACTTAGAACATATTTATAGGGGTTGAGAGAAAGAAAAAACAAAATAAGTAAAGTTGATGTGTTAAATCACTATTTTACTTTACAGACATGAGTTACATCAATTTGTCACTTTTTATTCACATGTTCATATATTTACTCACGGGTGAACACAGAAAGAAAAATCTTGAAAATTGGAGTCTCCTTGTTTTTTTTGGATAAAGCATGTTACCTTTTTTTGTTGAAATGACGTTTGATTGGAAAAAGGGACCAGCGCTTACTAATTACATAAAATATTACGTTAAATATTCTCAAGACAAATGCATCCGGACAAAGTTTAAATGCTCCCAGGCAACAGGGCGGAGTCTTTCAGACGACCTAAGCAACCGCGTTATATTGGTAGTTTTGTCTCAAACTATGTTACTCCGTTAAATATTTTTTCAAACGATGTCTGTTAAAGAAAGAAAAGAGAGCTGATCACCTCAGTCCCCGGGTGGAGGGAGCTCCCGCAGTCCTCAATGACGTGAGGACACCTGGTGTCGTGAAAAGGAAGCGTCAGTGCGCTTTAAAGATGACACGACGTCTTTTCAAGTTCCCCAGAATTTACTACCGAGCCTATTTAACCTGCTACCGAGCCTTTAAGGACTTACTACCGAGACCTGTTACGGTTACTACCGAGCTTTGAAGATCCACTACCAACCGCCTATCAACTCGCTATCGAGTTACCGAGACTTCAAAGACCCACTACCGAGCTACTGAGGCTTCAAAGACCCACTACCGACTTTCTATTAACCCACTACTGAGCCTTGAGAATCCACTACTGACCGCGTATCAACTCGCTACCGAGTTACTGAGGCTCCAAAGATCCACTACCGAGATACCGAGGCTTCAAAGACCCCCTATCGACCCTCTATTAACCCACTACCGAGCCTTGAGAATCCACTACCGACCGCCTATCAACTCGCTAACGAGTTACTGAGACTCCAAAGACCCACTATCAAGCTACCGAGGCTTCAAAGACCCACTACCGACCCTCTATTAACCCACTACTGAGCCTTGAGAATCCACTACCGACCGCCTATAAACTCGCTACCGAGTTACTGAGGCTCCAAAGACCCACTACCGAGCTACTGAGGCTTCAAAGATCCACTACCGACCCTCTATTAACTCACTACCGAGCCTTGAGAATCCACTACCGACCGCCTATCAACTCGCTACCGAGTTATTGAGGCTCCAAAGACTCACTACCGAGCTACTGAGGCTTCAAAGATGCACTACCGACCCTCTATTTACCCACTACCGAGCGACATCATATCTACTTTACGCCCTCTTTAAAGCGCACTGACGCTTCATTTTTCGCGACACCAGGTGTCCTCACGCTATTGAGGATTGCGGGAGCTCCCTCCACCAGGGGACTGAGGTGATCTGCTCTCGAAAAAAAACCTCGTTTTTAACCCCGTCAACATCCTCACCTACGTTGCCTGGAAACTCTCCGGCTTCCCCTCCAACCGCGTCATCAGCTCTGGCACCAACCTCGACTCCTTCCGCTTCCGCTTCCTCCTCGTTGACCACCTCGAGGTCAACGCGCAAGACGTCCAGGTATACCCGCCGCCATCGCCTTCTTCCATCACTTACTAGTCTGATGCCTCTCTTCTGTATATGCGCAGGCGTACATGGTGGGAGAGCATGGGGACAGCTCTGTGGCGCTGTGGTTGAGCATAAGTGTCGGTGGCGTGCCCATGTTGGCGTCGCTGATGGGAAAGGGCAGCGAGGGGTCAGAGGAGTATGTGCAGCGGGTGCTGGAGGGGATCCTAAAAGCCGTCGTCAGTAGTGCCTACGAGGTGATCCGACTGAAAGGTTACACCTCCTGGGCGATCGGCTACTCCGTTGCCAGCCTCGCTCGGACTCTCCTCTGTGACCAGAGGAAGATCCATCCAGTCTCCCTACTGGCCAAGGGCTTCTACGACATCGACGACGACAAAGAAGTGCTCTTGAGTCTGCCGACACAGCTGGGTAGGGGTGGCGTGCTCGGGGTGACCACCGTGCAACTGACGAAGATGGAGGCGGAGAGGCTGCAACAGTCAGCAACGACGCTTTGGGAGTTACAAGCCCAATTGCAACTCTGAGAGCCAACCTTTGAGGGGACGAACACAATCACTTCAGACGACATGGTCGCCTTGACCAATTTTTATGGTTTGACTTTTTCACTTTCGTTCTTGGCAAGACATTAATATTTGGCGTGACATTAATATTTGAGTTTTGATTATCTCAGTCCCTGGATGGAAAAAATACCTTCAGTCACTAATCAAAATTGGTCATGACTCCAAGTCACTTAAATGATGGTTTAAATAACAAATTCAGTGAACCGTTATCGAAAAAGACTGAACTGTTACTGATACTTTACTAAATCATTACCCGTCGATAGCGAGTTATATTAAGTTCGGTAGTGAGTTTATAAGACGTCAGTAATAGTTCAATAACGATTCACTGACTCATTAACTCACTACTGATGGAGTTGAATCGTTATCGATGTTTTACTAACTCACTACTCCGTCACTTAAGTGGCTGAGATCGCAACCTTCTATTATTGGTGACTGAGGGTATTTCCTCCACCCTAGGATATCCGAACTTTTAATATTTTGATAATATTTACTTATGATTCTACTAGTATGTGAATTTTGTGAGAAAGAATAAAGAAATATTTTTACATATTTTCTTTTTATTTTTCACTCACAAATTATCTCCCTCGGTGGAGATTTGGAAACATGTGATGTAACCGTATTAAACACCTCAATAACTGGCATTTTTTATAAAAAAATTATCTATAGATATTTAACTATCAATATCCAAATTGAAACGCTTAACTTTAAAAATTGTATGGCACTTAATATTAAGTGTTCATTATTTATATTAATTTTTATATTGATATACACTCGCAAACATCAATATAGACATTGATGCGTGGTACTTTAACCAAACATGTAATTAGATATTGCATACTAGAAGTAGAAAATAATATCAAGCCCTTAAAATTACTTAATTTTAGCTGACCAGTTGCTCTTTTTCATTTTTAGAGATGAATAGATAGTGTATATAAAAATAAACATATTAAAAGGGATATTTGACAGTTACTTTAATTTTATATTTTAATAGGGTGTTTGGCTGTACTTTATCGTGTTTTTTCTTTTAAATTTAAAAATAAGATTAAAACATAATTCTCAATGACATTTACTATTTTTAAAAGTAAGTATTTTTTTTATTTTCAATCTCTTTGATAATTAAAATAAGATGACACGTGGATGTTTTCAAAAGAAACACACAAGAGGGAAAGTAAACTTATTAAATTTTAGAGCAGAAGGGCCGGGCATCATTGTGATGGGGTGGCAGATGGTTGCAAGGGCGTTGGGGTCGGGGTCGGGTCGGGAGCGGTTTAGTTAGGTACAAATTAATTTGGATCAGTTGAGATTGAGATTCGAATGAGATAGGGTCGGTGGAGACTAAAAGAATAATAAAAAATAATTTTGATGTGCAGCGATAAATATAATTTTGAAATTAACTAGTTTAAAAAAATAGTCTATTAGCTGCACACGAGAAGCACGTGGGCGAAAACACCGTAGAAAAACGTGCGATCGTTGTCGGTGAAGAAAAGTAATATTATTTTATTTTTGTAATTAATATTTTAAAAATTTTTAAAATAAAACCTACGCAATCGGTATAAGAGAGAGAGAGAGAGCGAACGCCGACCACGCACTGCAGCTTCGGTTGATTAATTTTATATTTTCATTTGTATGCAATACTCGACCGATAAATCATATATGCAAAATGTTTAAAATAATTAAATTAAAATTTTACATGATTTATTTATCAGAAACACACAACCCTTTATCTATCTATCTATTAGAAACGAGAGTGCCCTTTTCGTCGACAAGCACCGAGTCATCCATCCTGTGATTCCTGTCCGTATACATTTTAAGTGCCCCATGATTCCACCCCTCCTACGCCTCTTTTCTCTTCGCGTTGCCCCGACTGTCACCTCCTCCTACGCCTCTTCCCGGTTCCTCCTCCTCCTACGCCTCTTCTCTTCGCGTTGCCCCGATTGGTTCCACCTCCTCCTACGCCTCTTCCCAGTTCCTCCTCCTCCTAGGCCTCTTCGCGCTGCCCGGATGGTTCTTCCTGCTCCTACGCCTCTTCCCCCCCCCCTCGCCAAATCCGCGAACGCTGCCTGCCCAGGCCCCGCCCGATGGTTCCTCCCCTCCTACGCCTCTTTTCTCTTCGCGCTGCCCCGACTGTCACCTCCTCCTACGCCTCTTCCCTCCTTTGCGGCCTTCCTACTTCCGATTGTTCCTCCGACGGCATCGACAACGTGTCGGAAGAAGGCTGATCGGAAACGACGGGCACGATACTTACACCTCCTCCATCGCCGCCGGCAACTAAAGGCTGCTTGACGTGGGATTGGTGTAGATTGTGAAGCACAGTAAGGAGGGAGAGGAACAGCCGAACAGGTACCTGCAGGTTCTCCCGAGGCACGGTACTTACACCTCCTCCATCGCCGCCGGCAACTAAAGGCTGCTTGACGTGGGATTGGTGTAGATTGTGAAGCACAGTAAGCAGGGAGAGGAACAGCCGAACAGGTACCTGCAGGTTCTCCCGAGCATAGAAACATTTAGGTATGTGGTATGCCCTGATGGTCAAGAAACGGTAATTTTAATCCTAGCCATGTCCTGCTTAAAAACAAATCTCCATCATCCTCATGGTTAGTTATTATTTAGCATTTTAAATAGCAATTCGCCGACTGGTGAGTCGCCGCCAACCTCATCCCCTTCCGGCGATCCGTCAACTTCCAATTCCTCCTCGTCGGTAACGAAATCCTCTCCGACTACTCCATCCGCAACTCCACCAGGCCGCACCTGGTCACCGTGATGCAGCGCCTGCGGCGGGCGCTCAAGACCCACTCGCTCTGCGGCGTCAAGGTCGGGACCCACTCACCATGGACACGCTGGGCGCCTCCTTCCCGCCCTCCGCAGGGGCTTCCGCCCCGACATCGCAGTTTGCAGATTTACAAAACTTTTTCAGTTTATAAATTTGTGATTCAAATGATTTTATGATTTGTCTTGGACTTTCTGATCTGACCATGTTCGGATTCTCAATTTTAAGCATCTTTCGCACTGTGGAGTTTTCTGGGATTTTCGTATTCTGACAATTTTCAAATTACTTAACCATGTATCTGGATGGTTGTCAGGATGGTGCCTTTTGCTGATTCTAATAATTAGATAAATAATTAGAAAATAGTGAAAAAATGATGGTTGTATATTTAATTATCTGCATGGGTGTCTGAAAATCTCATCTATGTCATTCATGTATAGTTTCATGCATTTTCATGTGAGTATTAGATAGATGTAAATTTATTTAATTATTATTTGTTAATTATTAGAATTAGATATATAATGTTGATAATTAATTATATTACCTGTTTTATTCACACAAATTCAACTATGACCTCTTATAATCATATTTACATCCGATTTAAGGTACTCAGACAGGGATCAGCCGATCAGATCCTAAGAGGTGGCTAATCCTGGTTTGAGCTTCCCTGGGGATTGATTTTTCTGTATGTCATTTTTCTTTGTTTTTAAGGATTTTATAGAAGTTTATTTTTATTCTTTTAAACAGCTATCATTTTTATTCTAGGCTTTTGTACAACTTTATTATTCCTTATACTAAGAGTTGTTTTGTGGCTTTGACTGAGTAAGCATAGTTTTAGGCTTGTTTCATAGAAGAATACATAATTCCAAATTCAGATACTAACTTATTAAATAATATTTTTTTTTGAAATTATCTATACCTATTTATGTTTCATTCATTTTGGAGAAAATGCTAATGACTTAATATTATTATAATCATAGCTCTTCAGATCCGTATAAAAATGCATGCAGTTTTAAAGGGACAGCTTAAACATTTCAAATAAAAATATAAACTTAAGGAACTAAAAATGGCAAGATGCAAGTTAATTCATACCAACACTAAAGAAGAGGAACCCAGAAGCAAGTTCACTGTCACTAATCACCACTGCGCTATAGAGCCAGAGGACTTCTACCTCCGACGTTGTTGTGCAACATTGACCACCTTGAACTGACATCCGACACTACTTGAGCATTGCGGCCAATGTACGCCTACCGTTCCTCGGTGGAAATCATGCCTCAATTTGTTTTTATTTTAAATTTCTATTGTTCCCATGGCGGAAATTATGAGTCAATTTGTTTTTAGTTTAAATTTCAAGTATGTACATTCTTGGATTGAGACTTATTTATATAACTTTTTTATCTGATTTTTTATATTTAATTCTGATTTTGAGACTTGAGGTTTACATTTTTTTGTTTTGGATGTGTAGCCTGCTGCACCTTACCATCACTAATCCTCACCACACTACTGGAGCTGGACATCTTCTGCCTCCGTCGTCGTCACTGTGCAACATCAACCTCCTTGGATTGTCACCGGACAACACTACTTGAGCATTGCAACCAAGGTATGTCTACTGCCTGCCCTGTTTTGTATTCCCATTGGGAAAATCATGCCTCTGTTTTTAAGAATGAAAGATAGCTAAACAAAACCTCAACAAAACATGTAGAAACAGCAGTAAAAAGCAAGTATGCCAGATCATAAGTAGTGTTCTCCTAATTGATCTAGATCAACCGTACTAGATCTCATCAAATCTGGATAAAGCAAGTATGCCAGATATCGGAAGTTTTAAATTTATATTTCAAATTTGGAATTGATGTGTTAGATTCCAGCTTTTGGTTCTTAAGTTCCATGAAGCGTGGGAAACTGAATATCAGATTTGATATCAGATCTGATTTTTTGACTAAATCCCTTTCCTTCAGTTCTGATTTTTAAAATATATGGACCGGAAGTTCCCTAATTTTTGCATCCATAAGGTTTTATCATCTTCAGATTTCTGCATCTGGGGTAATTCTTTTAAAGTTTTCCACCCCTTGTTCTCATTGAAGTACTCCACTGAGGTTGCTGAGTTCTGCACCTCGAGATGTTCATGGATTTTCAGATTTCTGTCATTTGAGATGTTTCATCTGGATAAATTAAATATAAAAACCACCTTCAGCTGTTACTATTTTTTGTTTTATTTTGATTTTTTTCTTCAAATTTCTGAATTTCCAGAGTTTCCTGTCTTTTCTTGATGCTCAGATTTATGAAATGCTTGATTTTTTTTTCAGATTCTGTTTCTTTTCTCTTCCCTTTGTTTGGTTCACATGTCTGGCTGGAAATCAGATTCTTGAATGTTTCAAAGGAGGTTTTGTTTGCATTCCCGAGAGCTATGGGGCAGTTCATGCTCCTCCACATTGACAATGCACTGAATCATAAAATTTCGTATTGCTTGAATTGATTTGAGAAACATGTAGGCGAGGAAAGGCATGAGAGCATAATTCCCTTAGATAATAGAATTCTTCAACCCTTGATGGGCATGGGATTTCTTCCCAATAATCCTCACTAACTTAAAGGTTGGTCGAGTAAGGTAACTAACGCATGACCTTCCCTTGAATTAATGAGTTCTTTTTCCCTTTGGTAGATAGAGTTTGATACTCCTTACTTCGGAGGAAGGATCAGTGTAGAGTAGGAATGTGTTCACCTATCAATCCAGGATCGGTACACCCCGGGACATGCCCGTGTGTCTGTCCGATACTATGAGGTGGTCTAATTTAATAGACTTAGCCTCTTAGCATTTTTATTTCAGTGTGTTCAACATTAAATTTTTCATTCAATGGACTTGGTGACCTGCTTAAGTGTCCTTGGCCCTGGTGGCCTATTCCTTGAACTGATGTCGCTTCCTTATAGCCCCCTTGTTCATAAGCTTATGCCATGCTGTCAATCTTCCAGACTGATCTGACTTCTGCCATAGCTGAATGTCTGAATGTAAGGCTCCTACACAGTCGGAAATCCGAAACCTGCACATTTAAAGCATATAAGTCTGAAATCCGAAACCTGCACATTTAAAATCAAAAACCCAAGAGCTGGAGTTCTGAAACTGAAATGCTGAAACATAAAATCTGCAATTAAGAATCCTGGAGTTTGAAGATCTGAAAATCTGTTTTGGAGCAGAAAATCTGAACTATGCAGAATCCGAAAATCCGAAAATCTGAACTTTGCAGAATCCGAAAATCCGAAAATCTGAACTTTGCAGGCTCCGAAATCTGAAAATCTGTACATTTCAAGTCCGAATTTCAGGAGTCTGTAGGCAAATCTGGAGTCTGAATTCAATCCATTTAAAAATCTGAAATCTGAATTTAACAGTGCAGAACTTTAAATCCGAAGCCTGAGAGCCTGCAATGTGCAGAATTTTTAGGAAGCCTGAAATTCAGATTAGGTCCGAGATGGGAGAGAGCAGAATCTAAAACCTGCAAATCTGAAATCTAAAATCTAAAACCTGCAAATCTGAAATCTAAAATCTAAAACCTGCAAATCTGAAATCTAAAATCTAAAACATGCAAGTCTGAAATCTAAAACAAATCCGAGTGCGGAATCTGAAACTCTGTGAAATCTAAAGCCTGCCGAACCCAAAATCCGAAGCACAACTTGAATCTAAAAATCTGAAAACAAAAATGTGAAATCTACCAACCGGCAGAACCCAGAAACAGAAATCAGAAATCAAAACACCCAAGACTAAATCCATGTCATTTCCAACCGTTTGAACATAAAACTCCACCCAGATCCGAAATTGAAAAATCTAAAAATCTGCAGTTTCTAATTCAAAAATCTGAACTCCAAGGATTTAAATCTGAATGTCTATCCAAAGATAAGAAGAATCCGGAATCCAAGCAAACTTGTAAATCTGGAAAACTGTAAACCCCATAAATCTGTAAAGCCCAGAATCTGAAATCTAAGTCTTCACATAATCTGACTGTCCATCAAGCTCAAACATAATCAAATCAACCAACAAGATCTAGAAACTGAATTAAAGTTATAACCCAAATCAAAGAAAAAACTCCAAACAGAATCAGTTAAATAAAAAAAATGAAATTCAAATGAATTCAAACAGATAAAAAACTCAAATAAATCAAACACAACCTAATTAAAAATTAAACTCAAATCAAATTCAATCAAATTCAATTCAATCCAAATCAATCAAGTCAACCAAAATAAATCTCTCAAATTAAATTCAAACAAATCAAATTCCAATCAAATTCATTCCAAATAAACTTAAATCAATCAATCAACTCAAATTAAATCAAATTCAAATCAAATTAAAACTTACACACCTAATCCAAATTTCAACCAATTTAAACAAACACAAATTCAAACTAAATCAACTCAAATACAAATCAAACTTAAATTAAATTTAACTCAAACTAAATTCAAAACAATTCAAAACCAATTCAACTCAAATTCAAATCAAATGCAATCCAAATTAAACTCAAAACAAATTAAGTGCTTGTATTCCATCAAGTTTCATGGGATTGTTTTCTCCTATGTCCATATGTGTGTGAATGTCTATTTTTGTGGATGCATGTTTTCTGTTCCAATGGATTGCTATGACGTTTAATCAAGGGTATTCAAGTTATCTCGATGTAATTAACGTCGGATTTTCGCACCATCCGACGGGGAGAGGTCAAAACAAATTTCAAAGAATTTCTGTTTTGCCAAATAGAAATTAACATTAATCTATGAATTTTGTTGGCATAGAAATTAACACGTGTATGGTGGTGTTGATGGTAAACAAGCTTATGGTGGTGTTGGCATAGAAATTAACACATCTTATAAATCACATGCTTTAAAATCCCATGTGTGTTGGCATATTATAATCTGATTAATAATCTATGTATACAATTGAAATTAATAGGCATCTGATGAATACAAGCTTATAGTCGTTTCCTTAGTTACATGAACTAACTAACTAACCAAAACAGTTACTACTTACCAGTTACCACTCTCCTAACCGCAGTATACATATCATTATGTTTAAGTTTCTTTTTTCCAGGTTTCATACTCTTAGATTTTCTGTTTTTCCCTGGGATTTTCAATTTTTTTGGATTCTCCAGGTTTTTGGTTTTCATTGGTTTCAAAATTTTAAAAGTTCCCTTAACTTTCAGAGTGCCCAGATTTTTGATGTTTCATAATTTTCATAACTTTGTTGACTTTTTAAACTATGTTTTCAGGTTTATTTAACTTTCTATTAAAAAGTCTATTTTAATATAGTGCCCAGATTTTTATTTAACTTTCTATTAAAAAGTCTATTTAAACCAAAGTAAAGTGCAAATGCCTAAATACAAGTCACAAACCTGAGGATGCAATCTAGATGTCAAATGCAGAACATAAAAGTTCACATTTGATGTTAACAGGATCATTAAAAAATTTATCTAAGCCCAATAATGGAGAGGGTCTTTAAGTTTATCTAAACATGAGCCTTAAACTCTTAAACCAAAAGATCTTAAATCAAGAAAAAGGTCAAAATTCCTAATCCAAACGTCCAAACTAAAACAATCCAAGCCGGAAAAAATTAATGAATGGAAAAAGTCCTAATTCGAAAGGTGACATGAAGTCAGAGAAAAAATGAGATACAAACATCCAAAAACCCAAAACTGAAACTGAGAATTCCTTCTCAATTATCAATTCTTCCACTGTCAAACCAAACTAAAGCTTAAAGAGATCACCAGATGCTATTGAATAAAAATAATTTTCAAATGATGGCAATGAGTGTACAGCTCATATACCAAAAAAGGTAGAAAGTTTAGGATCGACAAAGTCAAAAACCAAAATCTGTTATAGCTTCAAGTCAACTTATAATGGGAGGATTCTTTATTGAATTCCTTGTTAATAACTTTTATAACTAACATGCATTTAAAAAAAATTCTCAGATCTCAATTTTGAGACAAAAAATCCAAGGAGAAAAAATATCCAGATCTTTAAAAAATCTTTGAAAGCCAAAAATATTGAAAAAGAAAATTTAAGATTGAAAGTACTAAATTAAAATCTGATACATGGATCAAGTCCGGGAGCATACAATATGTCAGAATGGTTGTATATGAAGGTATTGATACTCAATGAACAAAGCCTAAGGACATAATGAAAAATATTTGATTTAAGGAGAAACAATGAACTATACAATATGTCAATACGGGTGAAATATTATTGACAAAGCCTTCTGGAAGACAACTTGAATTAAATTCTCTTAAATAATTTTATCATAACTCATGCATGCAAAAATAGTAAGCATGCTAATTTTCAAGCATATGCTTCATATAGCATGAAAATTTTGTAAATATCCATGAGGACATCTTGGGTTCGAGTGGCTAGACTCAACACAGAGTTGGTACAAGGGGAGAAAAACTTCATTCTCAATAATGAAGTTCTGGTAATATGAAGAAGAAACCTAATATAATACTAAAACCAATTAATTTATGATACGTGAACATATAATATTTTGAACTCATGACATTATGGACTATATTATAGTAACTTTTGATACGATTTTAATACTTTTGTTAATTTATCTTTTTCTAATCATAATAATTGTTAATTACTATCATCTCAAACCTACCTAACAATGAGCGACGACGACTATAATATAGAAACACATGCACTTTCAGAAAGAGAAGGTATGGTTTTTTATTTAAACTATTAATTTCTTAAGTCAAATTTATCATTGACTCTGCCGTTTAAAAGATATTTTAAGGAATAGAAAATGCAGAAGAAGAGAAGTCTTTAGGGAAGCGAAAAGGCGTAGAGTATTGCAGGATTTATCCGTCAGGCACATTGTAAGGACTATTGCGGATCGTGTATCTTGTGGAGCAACAAAGTTTGAACACGAACCTCCAACATTTTGTTGTTATAAAGGAGAAGTTTCCTTGAAGGCATCAAATTTTCCTGCATTTATTGAACTTATACATGTCAAGTGATATACAATCCAAAGAGTTCAGACTCTATACGTGCTTATAACAGCGTATTTGCATTTACCTCTTTGGGGGTAAATTTGGATAAAAGAGTTGCAGATATGTCAACTGGTTGTTACACCTTCCGCATTTTGGGCCAACTTCATCATCGCATCCCCTGTTTAGTGCCAAACGATAATGTTGCAAGATATCTTCAACTCTACTTTTACGACACAGATAATGAAGTGCATAATCGACAATCACATGCTCCAAACTTAGATGCAACATTAATTGAGAGGTTAATAGGAATATTGCGAATAAATCCATATTCTACGTTCTTAAGAAATCTACATGATTTGCCTTCCTTGGAGAAGATGGTGATTTCCATACGAACAGACCCTGGATTAGATCAACGTGTTTACAACGCACCAACTTCTGATCAAGTGGCAGCAATTTGTATTGAAGGGAATAATATAGAAGGGAGATATGTAACTGATATCATAGTCCATGGTAACGATGGGAGAAGTCATAAGGTGCAATCATACTTTGGTTGCTATGATCCACTTCAATATCCTCTACTTTTTCCTAGAGGAGAAACTGGTTGGCACAGAGGAATCAGGCGAACAAATTGCAAGTTAGATCACGAAAATTCAACACCAACTATACCAAATGATCATCACGCCTTCAGTGATATGATGCAAGCGGAAGAAGGTATGTTCTAATTATTCATCAAATATAAATATTTGTTCCTACTTTCTACTTATCATATAAATAACCGATCAAATATTCTAATCAGATGCAACTTCTCAAGGAGGGAAAAAATGTTTTGTATCTGCTCGTGAATATTATGCATATCTTCTGCAACAACGAAAAAATCTTTCGAACCATTTGTTGCTTGGAGGGTGATTGTTACAACAATATGTGGTTGATATGTACGTTAAAATAGAGACCGATCGGCTGGATTTTTATTATAGAAATCAACAACATATAAGAGCTGATCCTTACCAGGGAGTTGTGAATGCAGCCAAGGCTGGAGAGATGAACTGCAAAAATATTGGCACAAGAATTATTCTACCAGCTTCGTTCATTGGTGGCCCTAGAGACATGCGGAGGAGGTATCTTAATGCAATGGCTCTTGTACATCGGTTTTGGAAACCTGATATATTACTCACCGTCACATGTAACCCCGAGTGGGAAGAAATAAGACAACAATTGCATCCATGGGAGGCTACATTTAACGTAACCGTATATTGTTAGTCGGATTTTCCGATCGAAGTTGCAAGATATAAAGCATCTGTTATTCACAAAAAATTTGTTTGGTAATGTTGCAGCTCATATTCATGTCATAGAATTTCAAAAGAGAGGCTTACCCCATGCTCATTTCTTGATTATCTTGAAAGAAGGTGAGAAAATTGAGAATCCAGAGACATATGATACATTTGTCTCCGCAGAATTCCTGATCCAAATTTTGACAGCGAACTATATGAGTTAGTTTTGAAGCACATGATGCACGGTCCATGTGGATCCTTAAGGCCAACTTCACCGTGTATGAAAAAAGGATTTTGCAAGTGTAAGTATCCACGTCAATTCAGTGAGGTCTCGTTGAAAAACATTAATTCCTATCCGATATATCGAAGAAGAGATGATGGTCGAAAGGTTAAAGTTAGAAATGAATACTTGGACAATAGATGGGTTGTTCCATATAATCCTCTATTACTTAAAAGGTACAATTGTCACATAAATGTTGAGATATGTTCTTCTATAACAACTGTGAAGTATTTATACAAATATGTGTATAAAGGTCATGATCGTGTCTCTGTGCATATCAGTGATGACAATGGGACAAATGTAGTCGATGAAATAAGAAATTTCCGAGATGGAAGATGGATGTCACCGCCAGAAGCAACCTGGAGAATTTATCATTTCAATCTCAGCGAGATGTTCCCCTCTGTTGTTCAGCTCGACTTACATCTCCCAGATAAACAACTTGTCACATTTAGCAACAACGACAATTTGCACAACATTTTAGAAACAGCTCGTTCGAGGAAGACAATGCTCACGAAATTCTTCACAACAAATGTTGCAGATGATGACGCACGGCTGCTATTGTACAGAGAGTTTCCGGAGAATTATGTTTGGAACAAATCAAAGTCATGTTGGACTAGATGAAAACAAAGGCAAGTCATTGGACGTGTCAATGCAACGAACCCATCGGAAGGAGAGAGACATATTTTGCGACTGCTATTAAACGTTGTAAGAGGTCCAACATCATTTGATGATTTGCGTACGGTGAATGGTTTCACATACTCCTCATTTAAAGAAGCAGCTCAAAAACGAGGTCTATTAGAAAGTGATCATGCAGTTTTCACTTGTTTTGAAGAAGCTATTGTATACCAAATGCCTTATTCATTACGCCGCTTATTTGCGATCATATTCGCATACTGCGATACAGATAATGTTAAATTGTTGTGGGATCGATTTCATAAGTATATGTGCGAGGATTATGAAAAATTTGGTGATATGTCACCCGCGGATCAAATTGTGGCAACGCTCGAAGGATATACAAATGTTTCTTGAAAGTATGGGTAAGGATATTGCAGATTATGACTTGCCAAAGATACCTCAACATAACAATGCATCGTTCAATACATCAAAGGAAGTCCTAGATGAACTCTTGATACATACTCCTCAAGCTGATATTCAATCTATCAATCTGCTGAATGCAGCTCAAAAGAGAGCTTTTGACATAATAATGGATGTAGTCAATAAAAAAAACATGGCATATTTTTTGTTGATGGACCTGGAGGTACCGGTAAGACATTTCTTTATCGAGCTTTACTTGCAAACATTAGAAGTCATGGAGATATAGCCTTAGCAACTGCCACATGTGGAGTTGCAGCATCTTTAATGCCTGGAGGAAGAACGACTCATTCAAGATTCAAAATTCCTTTGGATATTAAAACATCGTGCGTGTGTAACATAAAGAAACAAAGTGCACTTACAAGTTTGATACGTGTGGCAAAGATAATTATTTGGGATGAAGCACCTATGTGTAAGAAATATGCTATTGAAGCCGTTGACCGAACATTTCAAGACATTATGGATTCAGAACTTCCATTTGGCGGAAAGATCATGATATTTGGGGGAGATTTCAGACAAGTGTTGCCGGTGCTTCCAAAGTCTACAAAACAACAAACAATTGATGCATGCATGATCAAGTCATATTTGTGGCAACAAATGGAGAAATTATACTTGAAAAGGAACATGCGTGCAAAAGATGATAAAGAATTTTTGGAATTTCTTATTCGCATTGGAAATGGAACAGAAGAAAGTATCCATCATGACTTAGTCCATATTTCAAGTGATATGTTGATTAAATTTGATGCAAATGAAGATATGCGTCTGTAGTTGATTAACTGTATATATCCATGTATACAAGAAAATTACCAATGCCCTACATATATCACAAGTAGAATTATATTGGCAACAAAAAATGAATTCGTTGACGATATCAATAACATTCACGTTAAATCATTTCCAGGTGAAGAACATGTATACTATAGTTTTGACAGTGCGGTTGATGAGGCAAATACACAATATCAAGTAGAGTTTTTGAATTCTTTGACACCGAACGGTATGCCACCTTCCAAGCTGATCTTGAAAAAGTATTGTCCAGTGTTGCTATTGAGAAATTTAGACCCACCGAATGGTTTATGCAATGGGACAAGATTGGTTTGTGTTGATTTTAAAAGAAACGTGATCAAAGCACAAATAGCAAGTGGCCACCATATTGGGAATGAGATCCTTATTCCCAGGATACCTTTATATCAGGCAGAAAAAGATAGTTATCCGTTCCAATTTAGAAGGAAATAATTTCCAGTGCGTCTAGCATTTGCCATGACAATAAATAAGGCACAGGGTCAAACAATTCCAAATGTTGAAATTTATTTGCCAGAACATGTTTTCTCTCACGGTCAATTATATGTTGCGTTGTCACGAGGAATTTCTAAAAGTTCTACCAAGCTACTTATCAAGCCTTTTGCAGTGAATAATGAAACAATACATGAGTACACACGAAATGTTGTTTACAAAGAAATTTATGAAGTCGCTCCATGTGCGTATAATTATCTACTTCATTATCTTCATCTTTCCAATTCGCTTTTAATATTGTAAATTGTTGTTTACAAAGAAATTTATGATGTCAATCCATGTGCGTATAACTATCTACTTCGTTATCTTCTTCTTTATTTTACTACTAACGTTGCAAATATTTTTTACTGAGGATATGGCGCCATCAATCATAACGTTCAGAGATTTAGCTCCAAACATGACTGAATGGACAATTAAATGTCAATCGGTTGAGAAGAAAGCGCCATACATTTTCTCAAAGAATGACGAGCTGGAAAAGTGGTTAACATGTGTTTGATGGATGAACAGGTAATAGTTACATTTTAAATATTACATCTTACCTCTTTGTTCCTGATGTTTTTTTCGTAATTTATTTCAGGGGACTCAAATGCAAGCAACAATGTTCTTAGACACAATTGGAAAATTTGATAATCTTCTAACAGAAAAAAATTATTACACCATTTCAAATGGTATAATAAAGTTGGCAAATCCAAAGTTCAATCTTGGATCAATCGCAACAACTGTTATATTCACAAAGGCTACACTGATCACAGAAGCACAAGCATTTCTTGCAATTCAACAGGATCACGGAGATACAAGTAAATTAAGGACTATTAAACAATTGTTTGATTCAAAGATTGATGATGAAGTTATCGGTAATTCTTTAAACCTTTCTGCATACTAATAACAATGCTTGATCCTAACATTACGCCCTTTTGCAGATTTATTGTGTGTGGTTATCAATACAGATGAAGCAACATCGGTTTCAAGAAGAGCAGATGGGAAAAACATTCAACGACAAACTCTAATATTAACTGATGACACGTAATATCTAATTACTTATTTATTATTTATCGACTATTTGAATATTGCTTATTCGTCTCAATATCTTATTGTTTAGATGCTCAAGAACTATCATGCTTACTATCTGGGAAAATTTTGTCAAGAACGAAGGAGCACAATTATCTGAGATCATTCAAGAGAAACCTATACTTTTTGCATCATCCTTGCGCACTCATACATTTAGAGGTAATATGTTGTATCATTGTCAACATACATAAACTCTGACTTTCTAACGTAACCATATTTTGATTTATAGGAAACTTTGGATTGGAGACGACATTTGGTACCAAATTATTGATCCGTCCCGATATAAAAAGTGCAAAATTGTTGGAAAAATGGTATACAAATTTATAGTATTTTAATTTTTAAAATATTCATTTCATGTCATACTTATTGCATTACACTGATAAAGTTTTAACTATTTCAGGGTGACTAACAACGTTGACGAATTGTCAAGAAGGGTTTTTAGAGAAACAACGGAAGATATAATATCAATAAAATCAGAGGACGTATCTTTACATGAGATGATTAACAGCAAAACGACTTCTTCGTCTACTCATGTAAGTTTGACATATCTTGAAATTACTCTTTCCAATTGTTTGATATACTCATTATTCTTAAATCTATTTGATATCGCATTATTTTTCCCTATTAATATTTTGCAGGTTGTATCATATGATGTCAAGGTAAAAATACAAGATATTATTACAAACAAGGATCCATGGTACATGGCTTGTCCTTTTTGTACACGACTTGTGAAAGAGGAGAAGAACATTTATACTTGTGTAAAATGTTCAAAAGATATATGCCCAGCTGAAAGGTTAGTAAACATACGAAAGTAAATATCATATCTTACTATCCATGCTTCTATATATTATAATCTTACTTTACATATGCACAAACATTGTTTTAACATCTTATTTATAGATATTGTCTGCGTCTCAATGTTGCGGATCATACAACAAATATGTGGTTAACATTCTTCAATCGTCAAGCTGAAGATATTCTTGGTGTACCCGTCCATACATTGAAAGAGTATAAGGTATACGTTGTTAACTTTTTAAAATTTTTTTGTTTCTTATCCTACACATAATGTTATATGTTATCATGCAGGAGAAAGACCTTCCTACCTACTTGAATAATTTGCAGAGCTTGATTAATAAAGGATATGTGTTGACTATAAAGTGTGTCAACAGAGGAATCAACGATCCTGTTAGTTACACATGTACACATGTCAAGCAGATTCTCGAGATGAATGAAGCCGATGATTCAAACTCGCGGGCTACTGATGAAATCATACAACATCGAGGGAAAAAACAGAAGATCATGTGAATATCATCAAAAGTTTGAGGGCCAGAAGATACAGAAGTTCATTTCGTGCATTTGAATTTTTTTTTGCAACTATTTGATTGAAGGGTGTAGATTTAGTCAAATATTTCTAAATTTCTTTCAATTGCAAATAGCTTTTGTTTTTTGACTTATTAGGTGACAGTTTAATTTTAATGTTGGATCATACTTGGTTTAGTGTATGTTCTCTACTGTGGCTTTAGTATCTTCCTCTATCTTGTCTCTCATTTTTTCTAAGCGATTGTTATAATTTGTGTTTGTTTCTCATCAATGGTCTTGTATGTATCATCTTTGTGGTTTTACTTATGATGTGGCTTTCATGTTCATGTATGACACTCCCCACCCCAAGAAATTCTCATCTTTGGGGGTTCTTCCTCCTGACATGCTACATACTATCTCTTTTACATGTGTGTCCCTTGGAATTATAGATTGTGTATTCTCGTTGTGGTCATAATAAATTCTTTATTCTTTCTTCTTCTTCTTCTTTCTTTCTCTTATTTTTGAGAATATGCGTTATGTTTCTCCTAGATGGAGTTTTCTTATTCCTTATTTCCTTTTGTGGAGTCGGTCTTAGTCTTAGAAGCTTCATTCCGGCGGTGGAGACCATCAAGTTTTTCCCTTGGTGAATTAAGGAAATCGCTTGAGCCGCCGGTGAAAATTCTTTGGTTTTCTTTGCTGAATGTTGGTGCCGCCTGCTAATCTTGGGCTTGGTCCCCGAATACTGATTTCCAGTAGGTTGTTTTCGTGTGATGCATTTCTTTTTTGCACTAGGCAGTTCTCGAGAAAATGATTGCTGGAGATGCCGTATTTACTCTTGTTGATTTATTATTGATCTTTTAGCCGCAAAAATCATCCAATGCAACTTCTATTTTTTGACTAGGATCTTTTAGTTGTTTTAAAGGTTGCAAGAGCTACAATTTTATTCAAAAGTAGGAAAATAGTACAACAAATGACTAAAATAAAAAGCAAAGAACAACACTAGAGACTATTACCAAGATGGTAATAAATTTCAACAAATTAGAAATAATGTATTTTTACATGAGGAGCTTGTCCCCATAGGAATCTCAAACTGTGTATAATCCAATGAAAGTGAAGCTGCATTCTTTAACAAGTTGGCTCATCCGATGAAGAATTCTTGAGGGATTCTTGAATTGATCCAAAGTATGTTGCTGTATAAAAATTGAAATACAAAAAATAAGCTCATCTCCAAAAGAGACATGTTTCCAGCTTTCAATGGTTATGGTGTAAAGCAAAAAGATAGAAAAGTTTCTCTATCTGTTACAGCCCTTTGATGCAGTCATATAAAGATTGTTTATCAATTAGTCTATGATATCGTTCCCCAACTGTACAAAATGTTAGTCTCTGAGGTATATCATAGATGTGATTATATCAGCCGGGTGACTGAACTCCTTATTGGGTAATATATATATATATTTTAAGTAATACCCAAGAACATCAATTGCTGCATTTTCATATTGAAATAAGTTTTAACTTTAAAATTTACCACTTTTGATCATTTGGTCGATCCAGTTAGAATCATAAAAAAGGTTTTCATAATGCCAAACGCACAGAAGTATGATTAGCTATTTCAGAGAAGAACCTTGGTGATTAGCTGATTAAAGTCTTCACTGTAATGCATTTGCAATTTTGCACACAATGTAGTTTTGAACTAATAAGATTGGTTCTAGGCTGTTCTTGACAGTATAGAATTTTTGTGAATCTGGAACAGACTCCATAATTGAATTTGCAACAGGTCCTCTTCATGGGCTCATTTAACTTTTCAGATAATGTGACTGAATAGTGATTTATTTTGATGGCAGCTGTGGTGATGATGGCCATGTTCGTGGGTGGCGATGGAGCGATTTCTTGAGTTTTGGGTCATCGACACCTATTGAGGGTAATTCAAGTTTGTATAACTTTCAGTCAATTAATCCGCATATTTTCTTTTTGGGATATGTCTCTTCTCTGTGTATATGTGACTGCTTGTTCGTATGTCATGGCTAATGGCTTGCAGAAACAACCAATTTGTCTGTTTGTGTGTGCATGATCTTCTGAGTCAATAAATCAAGATTAAAATGGTCATCCAATCTTCAACTTCAATTAGGTAGGAAATATCTGATACTGCATGTTACATATCATTCATGGGCTGGCTTCAGCTGAATTTTGTTCAAATCAAGCAGGACTGGCATGGCGAAGATTTTGGTCTGCTTATTTGGCTGAACTGGCACTGCCGGTTTGAGATTGGCAGATCGGTTAGACATGCGATATCTGTCCAGCACTGGCTGTTCCTGCCAACTTGCATTGAGTCGAACAGTAAGCTGAGCTCATGCTTGGTGGTATTGGTCACTCCAGGATCTGTTCGGCACCTGCTGGCCCAATCGGAGGTGGGGCGATCCCAAAAGAAGCTTCAACCAGATTGAACTAAACTTGGCTGCATCTGCTGATTCTGGACCGGTCCAGACCCAATCCTGTATGATCACTGCTGATGAAGGTATAGGTGCAACCGCCACCACCCACGTGGCTCATTTTTTGTTGTGGAAGTGCCGCTATCATGGGGCGTCCCGCACATTCCTCCATTGGTTGCTTACAAGAAAAGGAAGAATTAACTTTTATTTTGGAAATTATGCTCGACCTTACATCGATATACACATCTTCGGTTATGATTGGTGGAAATTTTATTTTTTTATCCAACATTCCGACGCACGTTACTAAATCTGGGAGTACGCTTTTGGCTCTAAACGGGTTCGTTTAATTCTCTTGACATATTTTATGGAATATTGCGAATCACGAGTGGTCCACGCATTCTTCCTGTTTGTTAAATTCTTTACTACGGCAAGGCTTCTGTCCTTTTTTTTCAGAAATGATAATTGCTGTGAATACAGGACGATATTTGTGGCTCTTACACATATTGACTGTGAGATATTTTCTTAATGTTATTCTTTTAGGATGAAAAGATCCATCTTATATTGGGACATTTCCAGAAGGACTTTGACGGAGGGGTCTCTGCAGAGAATTTGGGTAATCAGATTTGGGATTTCTACCACCATGATGACATGGTGTATGCTTCTTGGCTGTTGCATTTCATGAAGATGGTGAGATAAGAAAACTTGTTTATGTTAACAGGGGCCAAATTTGGTGGCTATGGCTCGTTTTTACCTGCATATCAAAGGTCTCCATCTATTTGGCCTCATCCAGGAAGTCCATAGCGGGAGGCTAACCACAATTTATCAACTTCTTCTCAAAAGCTGCCTTTTGAGGTATCCATGCTGTTTCTATGTCTGTCTGTTGGTACACTGGAATGAGATTTTCATTTTAGTTCAGGAAGATTTGGTGATATTGAAACACTCTCTCCATTGTTTCATGACAGGCTGCTGATCAAAATTCTATAGTGGCAACCAATGCATCATTTTCTCTAAGAAGCTGCTCTACTTTAAAGGAACCAACATTAGATAGGACAGGAAAAAGTGGGGCATGCATGCTACGTGCCCCTCCTTTGAGGGAAGACACCCCTCAATGTGATTTGACTAACACAACTTCTAGAAACAATGATCATGTGTTGAAACTCCGTATTAAAGTTGGTTCTGATAATGTACTACAAAGGTCTAATGCTTCAATTTACAGTGTAATGGGCCTTGAGTATTCTCCATCTTGGTCGCCAGATGACAGCCCTGGCACAAGCCTCGGGTCTTCTCCTGAATTTCAAGATGCACCTGAATCTCCCATGACTGTTTATCAGGTGAGAACATGTATTTTTTGTGCTTACTTTTTGCTGTTAGAGATTTTATTTTTTTTCGTATGACTGACATTTTGATTTTTTGCAGATCATGACACGTTTTCCAATTCTTAGTGGATATGTTCTTTCACCACTTTCCGAGACTCTTTTACATTTGATGGAAAAAGATATATCCCACAAAAGAGATGCTAAATTCAACATCAGCAACAATGGCCTGGAAACTCGGGATAAGTTATTTTGTGATTCTACATCATCAAGGGGTGTGAGGCATGATTCAAGAAAGAAGGCTCAATCTTCAGGGAAAAATGTGAAATCTTTGGAACAAAGGACTATTAATGATGCAACTGGGGTCCAAAAGAAGGAAGTGGATGTTGTGGCAATGTCAGTTGGTGAACATGTTTCTAATAATTCAGATGGTTGCGTGCAGAAGAATGCTAAAGTAACAGAGAAGAAAGCAAAAAGTCTGCTATCTCCAGAAATGGTGAAGGACAGTTGTGTTTTGCAAGAACCTGATAGGATTTCAGCCATTGTCAGAGATATTTCTCCTGATTTTCCAAAGGATGAGTCATCTGTAGGTGTTGTCACTTCAGACACTAGAAAGCTCAGCAATCCTGGGAATGGTTGGCAACCTCCAAAAGGAAAACTGAATCCAAGAACAGCTTCATCTGACTTGGCATCAGAAGAAGGAAAAGCAAGTACAAAACAACATGGTTTGTCAAATCCCTACATTGAATGTGGTATTAGATCTGATAAAAGTTTTGAGGTACTGAAGTTGGATGGTGATGAATCAAGGTCAAGAAAGGTTGTGATCATTGGATGTAAGGAGCCTCTTGAGATAAATGATTTTCACTAGTGTCCTTTACGTGGGCAGAACTGTGAACAGATTTTGCACTCTTATGATCATAGTAGTCCAAGGGCCAATGAGAAACAAGGAAACCAAGTAAAGGTTGTGCCACATTTGGAGCTTCCAAATGAAAACTTTAAAGCTTTTTCTTCTGTACCAGCTAAGGGAAAAAAGAAGAATTCTCACTCAAAAACAGATCTTTCTGAGAATAAACAAAATCAAATGGCATCTAACAAAGAGTCAAGAGGTGTCTATAGCGAAGAGCATGACAAGAGTGCCACAGGTGATGCAAAATCTGAATTCACAGGGAAAGGAACTGATACAATGGAAAGCATTTTGAAGGATAAGTCAAGGGATTCTCGGATAGATTATGAGAAGAATGCTTTTCTTTTTGTTGAAAAGACAAAGGACAGGATGGATGGCAAAAGTCCCAAAATCAGCCAATCCCGAGTGCAGAAGCAACACCATTAGTGGCTAATTTGTCAACTATTGATGTAGCTTCAACACTTCCGGCACCTGTTGTCATAAAAGAACATTGGGTTGGCTGTGACAGATGCCAGAAATGGCGTTTATTACCCTATGGCACTAACCCTGATCACCTACCCAAGAAATGGCTGTGCACAATGTTGAATTGGCTGTATGTACATCGAACTTGTATATGGAAGTAGTGTTTTTCCTTTTTATCTCTGGTCCATGTTGCATAGTATTGTTATCTCTTTGGCACATGATATTAAGAGTGGGACTGGTGACACCTATGGCTATATCCCATATATCTAGAATGGGATATTGAACACGTTGGGTCTTGTGACCCCGTAAGTAGGGGATTCACAACTTGTTAGGGGGGCAGTGGGAGCCACCCTCCACCTTCACTGGCTATGGTCCCTGTGGAACCGGGGTCGGATCAGTTCGACATTGCCATCGGATATGGTTTTACTAATTTTTGTTTTTTTCTAAGTGTTGGAAGAGCCAATCTAGGCTGATCCTAAATTGGATTTTCTTCCGTTGCAATACGGCGTACGCCGTTTTTTGGATGGAGGGCATATGCAGCTGTGTTCACACGTTTCATTGGAAGAGATGTGGATATTTTTAATTAAAAATATATTTTATAATATAAATGTATAAATAATCATATAAACAATATTTATAATATAACAAAATAAATTTAAAAATACATATTTATAGACAATACAATTTTGTAGTAAAAAATTAAAAGCTTATAAAATCTTGAAATTCAGTATATAGTTGATGTCATTTTCAAAAAAAAAAATATTTTGGGATGCAACAAATAATAGAAATGTATATTCTATATCATGAAATTTTGACTTCTATAGGGTCACTGATTTCCATTGAAGTGGCATTTTTTTCTTCGAGTTCTTTATCTCCTTTCATATTAAAGGTGACACTTAATTTTTCTCTTCAGCGGATTATTTGTAAGATGATAAAGTCAATTTGCATGCAAGCATCATGTACTTTTGTTTATTACGACTTTTTTTCGATTCTTCCAAATTATTAAATAATATTATTTAGATTTTAGTCGGAGATAGAGATCTGTCTACTCAAATTTTTGTACCATATATTTTTTCGATTCTTAAATTTTTTATAGAATTTCTCACAATCACATTACAAATTTATATTTAATCAGTCTAGAAAATATTACAAGAACACGTGTGAAGCACGTGATTTAACTAGTATATACAGAAGCCATGAACGTAGACGTTTTTTACATTAATTTTTAATTTTTTTATTTCTTAGATATGTCTTTGTGATTCGAAGAGAGTAAAATTGTTAGATAAGTATATTTAAAATATCAAATAAGTACAAAGTTAAATATATAAAAAAAACTTTTTACATAGAATCCTAGACTTATCTCTCACGCACCGCCGAGCAGGAGGTCCGCCGCCATTAGTCTCCCTGTCACGATCCGGAATCAACTTGATCTAAATCAAACTTTGTTCTCCAACATCCAAATAATGCATCCGGGCAGATCCAGAAGGATCTTCATGCCGGAAGAATGCTCTGATACCAACTCCTGTCACGACCCGGAATATACAATTGCGCAGCGGAAAATAAATCCGGAATATCGGGACAGTTTAGGAGAACAACAAAATCCAATTCACACTATCAAATCTGAATAATTAAAACAACCTGTAATGATCCAATCAAACTCAAACTCTAAGAAAATACCATAAATAACCACAACCAAACAACTAAGAGGACTCAACACATAGTCCAATCAACCTCTAAAAATCACACCAAACAAATACCAAACTAACAACAGAAGGTAAACTCAAGCAACCTAGATGATGTGAGGTGATCACTCGTCACCAAACTCCTCCTCTTCTGGGTCCTCGAATGGCTCTGGATCAACTCCAAGGTCCTCCTCGAAATCTTCTCCAAAGTCCTCCTCAGGAAGAGGCTCCTCGAAATCAGCTGAAAAAGTTAATAATGGGAAGGGGTGAGTCACCACAGACTCAGTAGGTCTTACACCCGAACTACCCTACTATACTAATGATTTCTAGTGGTATACAATACATATTAAGCCTAAAAATCAGATTTAATACATAGGATTTAAACTAATTATATATCTTTAATTAAGTGATTACAAAATCATTCAACTACCCCATATGATAACATGACTCTATATGCATTAAAAACCAACATATCTTACACCTTAGACTACTCTAGGTATGCCCAGAACACATAGACCTGACATAAAACCAATGACACATCTAGAACACTAACATCTATGCCAAAATACACAACTAGACACCTGTCTGAGTAAATACCATGCTCCATCTGAAAAATGTAGTCACATCACAAAACTAGCACCAGATTTACCATATAGTAGGAAGTAACATATAGTAACTAAATCCCATAGTACCCCATAGGCAGGGGAGTACTTAGGATAAACCGCGGTATCTGGGATCGAAGGATGCTCCAGATTGTTCTAATTCATCTGCTGCCCACAGGACCAAACTATAGTCTGGTGAAGTACATTTCCATCACAATGCAGCTCACTGCACTAACCACATTCCACACCATGCAAGCATATAATTAACTCAGACAGTAACATGAACATTTAATTGGCAAATCAAACATGAAATACATAGATGAACACCCATGGTTCTATGTACCACATATTTGCATACCATACCACCATCTAACACAAACTAGATGCATATGGATAGGATCATGCAATTTATAACCTAAACATATCAATTACATAAACAGAATACCTATTACATAAAAGAAAATAAACTAAATTCTACCAACAATATGCCTAAACCATACATCGGCTTTTTATCAATCAGGATATACATGTTTAAGGTTTATCGCGATGCAAACATACTAAACTAGCTAGATTTAAACATACACGACCTATCATGATGACTAGCATACATAAATAACCAAATTAATCTAAGCATGCACAATTTAAACCGATTAATCTAACTCTATCTAAACATGTAAATAAATCAAAAACAGCCCATCAATTCCAACCTATTAATCATGATGATCTAAGCATAGTTTTTACGATTTAATTAAATATATAGAGTGCTAAGGATAGCCGAGATGCCTACCTTAACGGTGACGGCGAATGGCGCACAGAAATCCAAGGAAAATGAATCAGGCGACGAAACTGCCGCGGTTGCGTCGGCGACGAAAAATCTAGCTGGGTAGGTGTTCTCAAAAACTGTTGGTAGAAGAAAAATCATGAACTAGGGAGTTTAATAGAGGGCGATAGGAGAGAGAGCGATAGGAGAGAGAGGATGTTATCGCGGAGGGGAGGGGGCCGGCGCACGGCGGCAGCGTGCGCGGGCGGGATAGCGCAGGCGGCGCACGGGCAAAGTGGTGACGCGGCGCTCGGCGGCGGCGTCAACGGCGGGAGGGGGGGGGTCAACGGGTGACGTGGGCGGCGGGGCGGCGGCGTGACGGCGGCGGCCGTCAACGGCGGACGGCGGCGGCGCGCACGAACGGCCGGGCACGGGGGCCGAGGGTGGGGAGGCGCGGGGACGCGGCGGCGACCACGTCCGCGAGCGGCGGCACGGCGCCCGGGGAGAGAGGCGGCGGGCGACGACGCGCGGACACGCGGCGGCCGAGGCACGCGGCGTGCGAGGACTCGAGGCGGGCGGCGGCGATCGAGGTGGTCAACCGAGAGGCGGGCGGCGGTGCGGCACTGGCAGGACGCGCGCGGCGGAAGGGGGAAAACGACAGGGGCCGGCTGCGCGTCTAGAAGGGGAGAGGAAATAGGGCTTTTGGGGGAAAAAGGGGGGCGCCGCGGGCTCGTACGGGGAAGGAGAGAGAAGCGAAGGGGGGGGGATAAATAGAGAGAGAAAAAAGTAAAATAATAAATATCTATTAACTAATTTTTTTTTCTTTTTTTAACTAAGACGTAACGTTACAATCTACCCTTCTAATAAAAATTTTCGTCCTCGAAAATTAAATTAACTAACCGAATAGTTGCGGGTGCAGACGCCTCATATCCTCTTCCACTTCCCACGTCGACTCTTCCGACGAGTGATGCTTCCAAAGGACCTTGACCATCGGAATTTGCTTCCTCCTCAATTGCTTCACCATCCGGTCCGTGATCCGGATCGGCCTCTCATCAAAGCTCAAATTCGGCTGTACGTTGATCTCCTGGAAATCTATGACATGGGTTGGATCTGATACGTACTTCCGAAGTAGAGAGACGTGGAAAACCGGATGTATCCTCGCCATTGCCGGGGGCAAAGCCAACCTGTAAGCAACCTCACCAATCCGTTGCACAATCTGAAACAGACCCACATACCTTGGGTTCAACTTTTCACGCCGACCAAATCTGATAACTCCCTTTGAAGGAGAAACCTTCAAGAACACATGGTTGCCCTCCTCAAACTGGACAATCCTGCGCTTCAGATCAGCATAACTCTTCTGGCGGCTCTGAGCAGTAAGTAACTTCTGACGAATTAACTTGACCTTCTCATTGCTATCCTGCACCCAATCTGGCTCAATAAGACTGCGATCTCCAATCTCTTCCCAGCAAAGAGGTGATCTGCACGGCCTCCCATACAATGCCTCAAACGGTGCCATACCGATACTGGAGTGAAAACTGTTGTTATAAGCAAACTCAATGAGCGGCAACTGTAAATCCCAACTGTCCTGCCATTCCAGTGCTCCAGCCCTCAACATGTCTTCCAATGTCTGGATAGTACGTTCTGACTGACCATCTGTTTGGGGATGATATGCCGAGCTGAACTTGAGCTGAGAGCCCAAGGCATCCTGTAAACCTTTCCACACCCTCCTAGTGAATTTGGGATCTCTGTCAGATACTATAGAAATAGGTACTCCATGATACTTGACAACCCCATCAAAGTACAATCTTACCAAGCTCTCTGTCGGTTGGGCTTCTTTAATAGGTAAGAAATGAGCTGCCTTGGTGAGTCTATCCACCACTACCCATATGGCATCACACTGCTTCTTGGTCCTTGGCAAACCAGTGACAAAGTCCATGGTGATATGTTCCCACTTCCATTCTGGGATCTCTAGTGGCTGAAGTGGTCCTGCTGGCTTCCTATGCTCTGCCTTCACCTGTTGACAAATCAAACATCTGGATACATAGTCAGCCACATCTCTTTTCATGCCTTCCCACCAGAACTGCCTCCTAAGATCTTGGTACATCTTGTTTGCCCCTGGATGAATAGCATACTGAGATCTATGAGCTTCTGCCAATATATCCTGCCTTAGCTCTGCATCATCTGCCACACACAACCTTCCCTGGTGCCTGATTGTACCATCTTCATACTTGGAGACATCTGACCTTCTGACTAATTCTTGCACTGCCTGATTCCCAACTTGAGCTTCTTTCACCCTGTCCACCAAAGCTGACCCAATAGAAAGTTGTGCCAAGAAGGATGTTAGATTATCCACTTCCCTGCTGGGTGCACAATCAATCAGCAACTCCATTCCTTCCCATGTCTGGTGCAACTGCATAGCCATCATCTTTTTCCTGCTAAGTGCATCAGCTACAACATTAGCCTTCCCTGGATGGTAGTTCAGGCTAAAGTCATAGTCCTTCATGTACTCCACCCATCTTCTCTGCCTCAGGTTCAAGTCCTTCTGAGTGAATATGTACTTCAAGCTCTTGTGATCAGTGAACATTTCAAAAGTTTCTCCATACAAGTAATGCCTCCACACCTTTAAGGCATGAACCACAGCTGCCATCTCCAAGTCATGAACAGGGTAATTCTTCTCATGGGGCTTCAGTTGCCTGGAAGCATAGGCAACAACTCTACCATGCTGCATAAGTACACAACCCAAACCAACCCTAGAAGCATCAGTGTAGACAACAAAACCTCCTGAACCAGAAGGTAGAACAAGAACAGGTGCCGTGGCCAACTTCTCCTTCAAGCACTGGAAGCTCTCATCACACTTCTCTGTCCACTTAAACCCTCCTTTCTTGGTCAGAGCAGTCAATGGGGCTGATATGGAAGCAAACCCCTCAATAAACCTGCGATAGTATCCTGCCAAACCAAGGAAACTCCTCACCTCAGTGGGGTTGGTAGGCCGTTCCCAATTCTGCACTGCCTCCACCTTGCTTGGATCAACCTGTACACCTGCCTCAGAAATAATATGACCCAAGAAGTTAACACTTTTGAGCCAAAAGGCACACTTACTGAACTTGGCGTAGAGTTGGTGCTCCCTCAAAGTCTGCAAAACAATCCTCAGATGTTGACAGTGTTCATCATCACTAGCAGAATAGATCAAAATATCATCAATAAAAACAACCACAAACTGATCCAGGTACTCTCTGAGAATCTGGTTCATCAGACCCATAAATGCTGCAGGTGCATTGGTAAGGCCAAAAGGCATCACCAGAAATTCATAATGGCCATACCGGGTCCTGAATGCTGACTTGGGAATATCCTCCTTCTTGATTCTCAACTGGTGGTAACCTGATCTCAGATCAATCTTGGAAAATATCTTAGCATTCTGCAACTGATCAAATAAGTCATCAATGCGAGGCAGGGGATACTTATTCTTGATGGTTAACTGGTTCAGCTTCCTGTAGTCAATACATAACCTCAGTGATCCATCCTTCTTCCTGACAAACAACACTGGTGCACCCAAGGTGACACACTAGGGTGAATAAAACCCAGTTCTAGCAATTCTTCCAATTGTTTCTTCAGCTCTTTCAGCTCTGCAAGTGCCATTCTATAAGGAGCAATAGAAATAGGGGTAGCCCCAGGGACAAGATCAATGGCAAAATCAATGTCCCTAGGTGGTGGCAAACCTGGCAACTCATCTGGAAACACATCTACAAATTCATTAACAACAGCCACATCTTCCAATGCTAGATTATCTCCTGACTCCTCCACTTTGGTAACACAAGCTAAATAAGCCTCACACTGGGCACCAATCAACCTGGAAGACTTTAATGCAGAAATCAACATCTTGGACCTGCCATAACTAGGACACTTATAGAAGAAAGTGTCACCCCCAGGTATCTGGAAAATCACCCTCTTCTTGAAGCAATCTAGGATGGCATGGTGATGTTCCAGCCAATCCATCCCAAGAATGACATCAAAACCCTCCATCTCAATCACAAACAACCGTGCCCTCAAAATATAACCACTAATGTCTATATCACACTGAGGCATGCAATAAGACACATCTATTGACTTCTCAGATGGCATGCTAACAATGACTGGGCTACACTCATTAACCTCATGCTTGCAATACTTGAACAGAAATGTAGCAAATCGGAAAGAAACAAAGGAATCCGTAGCACCAGAATCAAATAATACTCTAGTATGGTATCCAACAACTAAAAGAGTACCTTCTGCCGCATTGGCTGCCTCTGGAAGATCCTGGCGCTCCATAGCAAACACCTTGGCCTGGGCACTGCGTGGTGGTGGCTATGGTGCTCGTGGTGCCCGAGGTGCTACAAACTGCCTCCTGGGTGGTGCTGGTCGCTACTGGAGCACAAACCGTTGCTACTGGGGTGCTTGGCGCTGAGGAGGTGCTGTAAGGGTGAGCTGTGGACGGCAGACCTCCTCCCTGATCTGAGCTACTGCTGCTGGTGGTGCACCTCTACCCCTACTGGGACAATCTGCAATCAGGTGACCAGGCTGCCCACACCCAAAACAAAGTCCACTGCTGCGGTGACAAGAGGTGCCAGGATGGTATCTTCTGCACAAAGTACATGGTAACTCATACTCTGTCCTCTTCCTCTTGCGATCCACCCCCTGCTGGGGTTGAGTACGAGCTGGTGCCCTCTGGTACTGAGAAGGCTGCCTGTAGGCTCCCATACTCTGCTCCACCCTGCAAGCTGCCTCATACACTGCTGCTAGACTGCGCCAAACCTTGGACACCAACCTGTCCCTGATAGCTCCACGAAGTCCACTCACGAACTTCTTGGCTCTCTCGCGTTCCTCCTCGTACATGTTCGGTGCATAGGCCTCAAGCTCAACAAATTTGCTCTCGTACTCCATCACGGTCATGCTGCCCTGCTCTAGAAGTAGAAACTCTCGCTTCTTTTCATCTCTGATGTGCATGGGGACGTACTTGTCCTTGAAGACTCTGACAAAGTCTTCCCAATCAATCTCAGCCTCTGTCATCCCAGCATATCGGGTGCGTAGTAAAGACTCCCACCAAGCTCCTGCAGAATGAGATAGCATGTGTGCAGCCAAATGGACCATGTCCTCAGGTGGACACTGCATGGCCCTGAAGATCTTGCCTACTTCCATCAGCCAGTTCTCTGCCATTGCCGGGTCCCTCTCGCCACGGAAAGCTGGTGGACTCAGCCTCTTGAACTCCTCCAAGGTGCTGATCTGTGGTCCCTCTGCTCTGGCATTCTGCTGTTGTGCCCAACCCTGCTGAGCATGGTTCTGAGCCTGAACCGTCTGGAAGAGCTCGTGAATGGCACCCAGGATGCCAGCTGCATCTGGTACCTGACCTCCAACCTACACTGGCGCATGACCTCCATCTTGACCCAGCACTGGTGCCTGATCTCCACCTCGCACTAAGTCCTGCTGGCGACGACCTTGCTGATCTCCATTCAACTCCGGCACATTCCATGCATCGCCATTTCCATGCCTACGGTTGTAACCCCTGGAGGCCATCCTGTTCCAAGAAATAAACATCCAATCAGATAATTCCAACATATAGCTTCCAATAAGACGAAAAGATCTAAATTCCATCTAGAATCCAAAATCAACTTGATCTAAATCAAACTTTGTTCTCCAACATCCAAATAATGCATCCGGGCAGATCCAGAAGGATCTTCACGCCGGAAGAATGCTCTGATACCAACTCCTGTCACGACCCGGAATATACAATTGCGCAGCGGAAAATAAATCCGGAATATCGGGACAGTTTAGGAGAACAACAAAATCCAATTCACATTATCAAATCTGAATAATTAAAACAACCTGTAATGATCCAATCAAACTCAAACTCTAAGAAAATACCATAAATAACCACAACCAAACAACTAAGAGCACTCAACACATAGTCCAATCAACCTCTAAAAATCACACCAAACAAATACCAAACTAACAACAGAAGGTAAACTCAAGCAACCTAGATGATGTGAGGTGATCACTCGTCACCAAACTCCTCTTCTGGGTCCTCGAATGGCTCTAGATCAACTCCAAGGTCCTCCTCGAAATCTTCTCCAAAGTCCTCCTCAGGAAGAGGCTCCTCGAAATCAGCTGAAAAAGTTAATAATGGGAAGGGGTGAGTCACCACAGACTCAGTAGGTCTTACACCCGAACTACCCTACTATACTAATGATTTCTAGTGGTATACAATACATATTAAGCCTAAAAATCAGATTTAATACATAGGATTTAAACTAATTATATATCTTTAATTAAGTGATTACAAAATCATTCAACTACCCCGTATGATAACATGACTCTATATGCATTAAAAACCAACATATCTTACACCTTAGACTACTCTAGGTATGCCCAGAACACATAGACCTGACATAAAACCAATGACACATCTAGAACACTAACATCTATGCCAAAATACACAACTAGACACCTGTCTGAGTAAATACCATGCTCCATCTGAAAAATGTAGTCACATCACAAAACTAGCACCAGATTTACCATATAGTAGGAAGTAACATATAGTAACTAAATCCCATAGTACCCCATAGGCAGGGGAGTACTTAGGATAAACCGCGGTATCTGGGATCGAAGGATGCTCCAGATTGTTCTAATTCATCTGCTGCCCACAGGACCGAACTATAGTCTGGTGAAGTACATTTCCATCACAATGCAGCTCACTGCACTAACCACATTCCACACCATGCAAGCATATAATTAACTCAGACAGTAACATGAACATTTAATTGGCAAATCAAACATGAAATACATAGATGAACACCCATGGTTCTATGTACCACATATTTGCATACCATACCACCATCTAACACAAACATGATGCATATGGATAGGATCATGCAATTTATAACCTAAACATATCAATTACATGCTTAAACAGAACTACCTATTACATAAAAGAAAATAAACTAAACTCTACCAACATTATGCCTAAACCTTACATCGGCTTTTTATCAATCAGGATATACATGTTTAAGGTTTATCGCGATGCAAACATACTAAACTAGCTAGATTTAAACATACACGACCTATCATGATGACTAGCATACATAAATAACCAAATTAATCTAAGCATGCACAATTTAAACCGATTAATCTAACTCTATCTAAACATGTAAATAAATCAAAAACAGCCCATCAATTCCAACCTATTAATCATGATGATCTAAGCATAGTTTTTACGATTTAATTAAATATATAGAGTGCTAAGGATAGCCGAGACGCCTACCTTAACGGCGACGGCGAACGGCGCACAGAATTCCAAGGAAAATGAATCAGGCGACGAAACTGCCGCGGTTGCGTCGGCGACGAAAAATCGAGCCGGGTAGGTGTTCTCAAAAACTGTTGGTAGAAGAAAAATCATGAACTAGGGAGTTTAATAGAGGGCGATAGGAGAGAGAGGATGTTACCGCGGAGGGGAGGGGGCCGGCGCACGGCGGCAGCGCGCGCGGGCGGGACGGCGCAGGCGGCGCACGGGCGAAGCGGTGACGCGGCGTCAACGGCGGGGGGGGGGGGGGGGGCTCAACGGGTGACGCGGGCGGCGGGGCGGCGACGTGGCGGCGGCGGCCGTCAACGGCGACGGCGGCGGCGCGCACGAACGGCCAAGGGCGTTGAGGCGCGGGGACGCGGCGGCGACCATATCCGCGAGCGGCACGGTGCCCGGGGAGAAAGGCGGCGGGTGGCGACGTGCGGACACGCGTCGGCCGAGGCACGCGGCGTGCGCGGACTCGAGGCGGGCGGCGGCGACCGAGGCGGTCAACCGAGAGGCGGGCGGCGGTGCGGCGCTGGCAGGACGTGCGCGGCGGAAGGGGGAAAACGACAGGGGCCGGCTGCGCGTCCAGAAGGGGAGAGGAAATAAGGCTTTTGGGTGAAAAAGGGGGGCACCGCGGGCTCGTATGGGGAAGGAGAGAGAAGCGAAGGGGGGGATAAATAGAGAGAGAAAAGGGTAAAATAATAAATATCTATTAACTATTTTTTTTCTTTTTTTAACTAAAACGTAACGTTACACTCCCAACTCTCTCTCTCTCTCTCGCGCTCTGTCAACCCCACGGTGCTGCTCCGCTGAAACGCTGTCAGCTGCTTCGTCGTAGGCCGCCAAACTCACCATCACCGCTAAGGTGTTTATGTTCTGGTTTAATTTAGTTTTTAAGTATTTTTTCAAATTAAATTAAATTAAATTATCTTTAAAATTAAATTAAATAAAATCTAATTAATTCGATTTAGTTTGATTTAGTCCGGTTCAAACTATATTTTATTAAGATAGAATAAATATGTCAATATATAATTTTTGTTTTATTTGTTTTAAATCATATTCTATTAAAATTTAGTGTATTATTTAAACATTTTATTAATTTGTTTAAAAATTTTTGAAACAAGTTTACTTTTATAAGAAAAGACATATAACATTGTATTATATATAACTTAAAATAAAATATTTAATTTAATTCAGGTTATTCGATTTAGTGGTTTGGTTTCGTTCGAAGTGCTCTAGAAACCAGATCAAACCGATTAGTAGTTCAAACCAAATTAAACCGAACCAAACTCCTGGTTTGGTTTGATTTTTCGGGTTGAACCAAATAGTGAATAGCCCTAGTCACCGCACCGTATTGGCGCTCCTCCTGGCAATTTCTCTTGCCGCCCACACCGCTCTTCCGCACCAAGCGACGCTGTAACGTTAGAGTATTTAGTTGATTAAATAATATTTATTATAATTAATATGAGATTAATTATATTTATGAGTGCTATTCTCTCTCTTCCATCTTTTCTGTTCCCTAATCTCCCTCCCAACCATATTTCTCTCTTCTTTATTCTTCCTCCTTTTTATTTTATTAATATCACTCGTCGTTTATCCTTCATCCTCATCGCGTCCGCAAATTTCTCCCTAGACGTCGTTCTTTTTCCCCGTTCGGCTACTGTGTCGTTCGCCGTCTCGCGGCCGCCTCTTGCTGCCTGCTCGTCAGCACCCACCCTCGCAGTGCCCATGTGCTTCCTGTTGCGTGGCCGGCCGCGGCCCCCATCCCGTGTGTCGGCCTCCCCGCTGCCACCTCGCCGTGGCGTTGACGCACTGGCCGCCACCTTGCATGCCCATGCGTGGTCGTCGCACCCATGGTCGCCGTCTCCCGCATGGCACCGCTGCCATCATCAACCGCGGCCGCGCTGCCCCACACGAGCCATCGCCCCCTTTGACCTGTGTCGTCCGTCACCGCGGCCCACTGACCGCCGCCGCGCTGTCTAATTGCCTCATCACTGTGTGTTTGTGTTGTAATTGTGATGGGACTATCTCTCACAAGAATTGAGCTAAAGACAATGGAGATAGAAGAAAATAACACAAGGGATATACAATAGAATAAATTCACAATACTCACTCAATAAACTCTCTTATAAGACTTGTATTACAAAGAACAAGTATGCCCATGTATATATAGGCCTTGGGTAGCCTTTCAACACAAGTAACTGATAGAAATGTATGCCTTACAAGCCAATCATATATGGTATGATTCAACATTTCTAGGAATATCTCATTCAATTAAATAGGCAAAACTTCGTTACTAGCTTTTATTAGAAGCATATATCATAATGAAGTCCTTGATCACATGTAATGATGATTGAATCATGATGAGATCATGATAATGAGATCGATCATCTAGGGGTATGTGATCTAAATGTTCTAGTCATAGGATCCTTGAGACGGAACATCAAGAATCCAGATAGATTAGTGTGTGTGATGTCTTCTCATGTGATGAGAATGACTGATCTCATTGGTCATCAGTGTAGGGACACTGAGATACACACATAGGTGCTCATTAGTGGAATGAGTTCACTGAACTGATCAATTTAGAAAAACCTAATCGGTATCTTACCGAACTATCTATCAGGTTATTCTTACATCTTAATAGCACGGTTGGATCTTTGATCTGAGTCACCAAATATGTCTTATCGGATATCTTGTACTTTGAATATTGACTTATGGATCACCATCTTGATGGTCTAGTATAGTTGATGTATTAGGTGCAAGAGAAGAGAGAGAATGTTCTATGGGATAGTACTTTAAATCCTTGGCCAAGGTACTTAGGATAATTGGAAATGGAGTTTCCAATTGATCCGAATCTGAGTACAAGATCCTATAGAGTTGGAATATTTAGGAGTTGATGGTCAGTGCCGAACCCCTAACCAACCGGGACATTGTATGAACGAGGATTTAAATCCGTGTGGTAATTGATGATGGAAAGGCTCAATGGATGTTATTTAACTCCCCAAAGTCATTTGGGATCATAGGATGTGGCTTGTACCCTTTATGATCAGAAAGCCATAAAAATTATTATCGGATAACGGTTTTGATTTAATTTTTAAAAAAAATGTTCTTTTAAATTAATTAAGATTTCAACCAAATTGACTATTGGGTCTAGTGGGTCACACACATTAGATCTGATCAATAAGATGAGGGCATGGACGTAATTTTATAGAAGTTTTGGATTTTTTGTGAAAAATTTCATCTTCTATATATAAATGGCTTATGAAGCCAAACCCTAACAAGCCATAGGGCTGGAGCACGTCTCAAGCATCCTCTCTTCCTCTTCTCTTCTTTAGAAGGCGATCTCCCATAGTCAAGTTTGGATCTGGAAGGGTTTTGGAGGCCTGAAGGAAGGGAGAACTCGTCTATTGAAGAAGATCGTGTGGATACCGCTAGAGACTGGACACTTGAACGATTTTCAGCAAGGAGGAATGTTCTCTCTTCATCCATGGTGAGGGATTTTGGAAATCTCATGAGGTACTCTCATTCTACTTCATATTCGGTTCTCGGTTTTACTTGTTCGGCATCGACCAAGGCAAAGATCATGGTTTCAAGGAATCAAATATTTTTTTGCTTTCATGTATTGATTTCTTACAGTGGTATCAGAGCATGGTTGAAGCCTTGGTCAAATTTGAATTGAAATTGGCTTGATTTCATGTGATTTCTTGCTTTCCCGAAACTGTATACAGAGCAGTATTGATTTGATCACCACAGTTCGTATGAGGTACCAAACTGTGTGTGGTTAGTTTAAATTGATTCTCGTGGATAAGGTTTTTCCAATGCCGCAACCTTCATGAATTTTGGTCATCCGGAGAGTCCGAAAGGAGTTAGAAAAGTTGCTAAGATGATCATGTTCGAAAATCCAGCCGAAATTAGGGGAGTTGATGAACTTACCTATTTGGACTCAAATACTTTTGTCTAATGACATGGAAAGGTAAGAAATTAAGTTTTCTAAAGTTTCCATAAGTTATTGGACACTTAACGGCCTTTGGAGGTGCCAGATTTGAGAGGTATTTGCGGTTTGAGTTAATTGCGGCCATGACAACTTCTTCCGTGAACTGAGCATTATATAGAAATTTTCATAAGACTAAACTTCTTTCAATAAAATCCTTATTCTTTAAGTATTCCAACGCATACTTTTAGGGACTTTTTTGACTCCGTTTGATCCCCCAAATAAGGCCCGAATGTCGGCGCTTTTCTAGGGTTTTCGGGTGCTACAGTGCCACCTCGCCCTTATTGGGCGAAGAAGATGGTGAGTCCGGATTGGATCTGGACCTGCGAGCGTGCGGGGTACGCGGAAGGAGCGCAGCCGCACCCGGATGGGGTACACGGTAGCACTGCGTTGGCCCTGGGGGCACGTGGCGGCGCACATAGGTGTACAGAAAGTGGTGCGCTGCCGCTGGAAGCTCGGCGCAGCCATGAGGGGTACGCGGCATAGTCGTGCTGAGCCCGCTGGGGTCGTGGCTAGCACCGATTATTTTGAAAATAATTTTAAATTGTTTACAATTTATTTTTGATCTGAAAAATTGCCAAAAAATTCCAAAAAGTTTTTGAAAAATTTTAGAATTTATTTAATGAGTTATTAAAGTGTTTAATGACTTATTAAATATATTTATACTATTTTTTTATTAAATTCTATTATTTTTATTTTAAAATTTTTTTTAGATCAAAATTAATAATTATATAAGTTTTGGTAAATTATTTAATAGGTTTATAAAATGTTTATAAACCTATTAGATAGTTTTGGACTTTGGTTACCACAGAATCATTTTATAAATAATTTTAAATTATTTTAAAATATTTATTGATTAAATTAGTGTTCAAATAAATTTTAAAAATTGTAATTTTTAAAAATTATGATTTGGACATTAATTTAATGCTCTAAGAAATTTTGGAAAAGCATGAATCATCTGAATATTTTATATTGCTTGTCTTATGCATGTGAATTATTTATATGTACTTTTCATGTTATTTATTTTATGAAAATTCGACAAGCATGAAATTTAGAATTTCAAAATTACAGTATATAATTTTATGATGATATATATGATATATCTCATATAATTATCACATATGCGCTCTATGTTCATGTGATGAATGTTGGTGTGTGTATGGAGGTGATCATGGACTTAAATATGCTTTTGCTTATGATTACTTGGTTAATTAAGTTGGTTATGTTAATAAATGGGGCCTGCATGTGCCTCCTTTTACTCTATACAATCTGATTGTACATTCTACCTTCCCCCATTTGTGTACTCCCCTTGGTTAAAATCAAGGTTTCTTATTATGAGTTGTACATTTGTGGGTCTGTGTACCTTTAAGCCACTTGTAATAGTTAGAGGCCAGCTCGTGGAAGAATGGAGAGTGGGACCACTTGAAGAAGCACCCTTATGAAGTGAGAGCATGCTAACTCAAGCTTCTGAAACAATAGTTTGCACCTATAGGGGTGCTTTAGGTGTATGCTTAGGGTTAAGTCAATGATCACCTATGTTTTAATGCATATTTGATATGTGGTTGTGTGTTACAGATTATACCTTAATTATATGATATTCCAAAAGGTATATTAATATTTATATGTAGCATCTATGTTGATGAGACTAAAATAAAATCCCTCCTTGTTCTAATTAGGTCGATAAATGTGAGACGTTAAGAATGATTCACGTAGCCTTCCGTTGTTATGGTCTTGATGAGCCAATCTTAGATTGGATGGGTTTGTTGTGCTACCACAAGGCTTATTCAGCAAGGGATTGTAGATCATGTCCAAGGCATTAGCCGAACTTTGGGGTGAACCATTTGCATGGCTTTGTTATGCTACCACAAGGGCTGTGTAAAGAATCCATTCTCATAATGTAACAAGCGGGTTTGACCTAACTAGAGTATATGGTTTGTTGTGCTACCACAAGATCATAACTCTAGAGGCTAAATGACTAAGAGTTGCAAGAGTTGCAACTGGCAATAGTTGCCTACCTATTAAGTATGGGATGATATGTTGTGCTACCACAAGGTCATCACCATAAAGTTAATAGGGTTTTGGTCCCCACTAGGATGTTATCGTGATATCCCGTCTTTGCATAATGAGGGTTATGCAAATTTGTCAAAAATTAGTGGGAGTATAAATTAGGATGAAAGATCATATCTTAATTTTAATGAATGTCTGTAATGTTGATATAATTATATCTTTGTTGTAGAATATTGTAAACCACCATTAGTCTAGCATGCTAGATGCTAAGTATTTTAATAGCTCACACTTCTTATATCGGTTTAAAACTAAGAGAATAGTTGTCATAGTTGATGATAGAAATGTATGCCCTACAAGCCAATCATATATGATATGATTAAGCATTTCTAGGAACATCTCATGGACTTAAATATGTTTTTTCGCTGCCATGTATTGATTCCTTACAGTAACACCCCAAATATGACTTTTAAACACACTTAAAAATTCACCTAAATGTGATGCACAAATTCTCTTCCACTACTTGGATGGGAGGCTACAAAACCCTACTAATTAGCCCCACTAACTCCACCTAAATGACCATTTATTCTAAAATTCTTAAATGGAGGATAAACACACATTATTCTTCTCCACTAAAGATCTTTTAAGACCATTTTATGACCATTACAATTTTGGAGATAAATGATACTAAATGAGAAAATAAGTTTATTTCTCAACACCCCCTATAAACTTATTTCTCCTCCATCAATCATTCCAAGCATTTTCTTGAGTTTATTGAAGACATCAACCTTCAAAGCTTTGGTGAAAATATCGGCAACTAGATCTTGTGTTTTCACATAAATAACCTCAATCTTCTTATCCTTCACATGTTCTCGGATGAAGTGAAATATTGTATCAATAAGCTTACTTCTTTCATGATATACAGGATTCTTTGACAATGCAATTGTGGACTTGTTGTCAACAAATATCTTTGTAAGCTTACTTTGGTTAATATAAAGACTATTTAGCAATCTTCTTAACCAAAGTGCATGGCAAACTCTGGATGATAATGCCACATATTTGGCTTCACATGTAGAGAGTGTAACAATAGGTTGCTTCTTAGAATACCTAGTGAAAATAGTTCTTCCTAAGAAGAAAACAAACCCGGAAGTGCTCTTTATTTCATTAATATCTCCTCCCCAATCACTATCGGAGTAGCCTACAAGATCAAATTCACTTGATAATGATTAAAATAATTCATGATTCAATGTACCTTTGATGTAGCGAAGAATTCTTTTGGCGGCTTTAAAATGTGAAAACTTGGGTTCTTCCATATATCGGTACACTAAACCAACATTATATAAAATATCTGGCCTTGTACAAGTCAAGAATCTAAGGCTTCCAACCAAGCTTTTGAATAAAGTTGAATCAACATTTTCACCATCTTCTTGCTTTGACAATTTGAGACCACATTCTATTGGTGTGTTGATAGGGTTACATTCATTCATATTGTACCTTGTCAAAATTTCTTGTGCATTAACCTTCTTGTGAAATGAAAATGCCTTCAAAAACTTGTTTCACTTCAATACCAAGAAAGCAAGACATAAGCCCAATATCCATCATTTGAAATTCTTTAAGCATGCACTCTTTGAATTCTTGAAACATTTGTGGATTGTTTCCCGTAAAGATCAAATCATCAATGTATAAGCAAACAAGAAATATATCTCTATTTACATTTAACTTCACATAAAGAGCATGTTCATAGGGATATTTAACAAAGTTATTTTGTAAGAAATAACTATCAATTCTACTATTTCATGCTCTAGGTGCTTGTTTTAAGCCATAGAGTGCCTTCTTGAGTTTTAGAACTTTTCTTTCATTTCCTTTCCTAGCATAACCCAATGGTTGATCAACATAAGCTTCTTCTTCAAGAAAACCAATAAAAAATGCTGATTTCACATCCATTTGAAAATTTTTCCAATGATTTTGAGCCGCCAAAGCAATAAGCAAGTGAATAGTTTCTAACTGGGCAATGGGAGCAAATACCTCATCATAGTCAATTCTAACCTTTTGTTTGTATCCTTTGGCCACCAATCTTGCTTTGAATCTTTCAATTTCTCCTCTTGCATTCTTCTTTGTCTTGTACACCCATTTAACACCAATAGCTTTCTTATCTTTTGGAAGATCTACCAACTCCCATGTTTTGTTCTTCTCTATGGATTTGATTTTATCATCCATAGCATCTTTCCATTTTATATCTTTCACTGCATCATCAAATGTTAGTGGCTCAATATGTGCAAAAAGACAAAACAAAATGAGGTTGTCTTGATTGTATATCTCATCAAGGGATCTCATTTTCTTCCTTGGCCTTGATCTTTATTCCAAAGTGAAAGATGAAGTTGAAGGGCTACCAGCTTGTGGAGACAATGGTGGTGTAGTATGATGTTCTTTTTCTTGTAATTCTTTCTCAAAGAAAATGTTAGCTTCCTTATTAGTGTCATTTGTATCCCAATTCCATGAGATTTCTTCATCAAAGATAACATCTTCATTTACATCAACACTTCCATTAGACGAATTAAATAACTTATAACTTTTAGTACGAGAATCATAACCAAGAAAGATATACCTTTTGCTTTTGTCATCTAACTTGGTCCTTCTTTGATCCGGCACATGGGCATAAGCTACGCTTCCAAACACCTTCAAGTGAGAAACATCCTGTTTTTCTCCATACCATGCTTCATGAGGTGTCATTCCATCCAAAACTTTTGTAGGACATCTATTTAGCAAGTAAATAGCACAAGTAACAGCTTCACCCCAAAATTCTTTTGGCAAGTTTTTGCTTTTCAACATACTTCGGGCCATATTGAGAATTGTTCAATTTCTTCTTTCGGCAACTCCATTTTGATGAGGTGAGTATGGAGTTGTAAGAGGACGATAAATACCTTACTCTTCACAAAACTTCTCAAAGTTCTTTGATGTGAATTCTCCTTCTCTATCAGATCTCATTGCTTTGATATAGAAACCACTTTGCTTTTCTACAAACACTTTGAACTTCTTAAAAACATCAAACACTTGAGATTTTTATTTCAACAAATACACCCATGTCTTTCTAGTGAAATCATTGGTAAAGGTAAGAAAATATCTATTCTTACCAAGTGTTATTGGAGAAATTGGCCCACATACATCGGTATGAAGAAGTTGAAGTGGTCTATGTGATCTTCTTGTTACTTCCTTTAGAAAACTCTTTCTATGATGCTTGCCAAATATACAAACTTCACAAAGCTCATTTGGATGATCAATATAAGGCAAACCTTTCACCATGTCAGGTGAAGTCAAATGCTTCAACTATTAAAGATGAGGTGTCCATATCTTAAGTGTCAAAGCCAAGATTCATTCTTAAGACAAGATTTTAAGCACTTAGTGACTTCACTTTGAATGTTCAAGATGAACATTCTATTCTTTTCCATAGCAACTTTAGCAATCAAGTTACTCTTGTTATCTCTTATAGAAAGACTATGATCTTTCATGTGAATATCATAACCTTTCTCTAAGAGTTGTCCCAAACTCAAAATGTTATCTTTCCTATAGGGAATATAATAAACATCTTGAATCAATTGATAATCACCATATTTTGAATGGATCAAGATATTACCTTTTCCCTTGATTGCTATTTTGGAAGAATCACCAAACGTTACTTGACCACCCACGGTTTCATCAATCTCGGTAAAAATTTCCTTTCTTCCACTCATGTGATTGCCTGCACTGGAATCAAGGTACCACTTTTCTTGTTGGCCTTCACGATCTCCCTTATATGCTAGTAGAACACATGCCTCTTCATCTTCATTTTTCTTCTCAACATGATTAGCTTTTTGTTGTCATGGTTAGAAGTATCATTCCAACATTCACTAGCATAATGCCCAAATTTATGACAATTGTAACATTCAACTTGATATTTTCCATACCTTGATTTTCCATGAAAGTTTCCACGGCCTCTTGTTGGATATGATGATGTGTTGCTCTTCTCTTCATTGAAGGTACCTCGTCCTCCTCTTCCTCTTCCACCTCATCCACGACCTCCACGACCTCAACCTCTTTGGTTCTTTGTCTCAACTTTCTCTTCTTTGAGAGAAAGCTTTGTTGCAAGAGCATGTTCCATGGTTTCCTTCTTCTTAAGAAGCCTTTGTTCATGAGCCTCTAAAGACCCAATAAGTTACTCCACTTGAATAGTGTCCAAATTTTGTACTCTTTAATGGAAACCACCACATGGTCAAACTTGGAATCAAGTGACCGAAGTAGCTTCTCTATCACATGGATATCGGTGAGAGTCTCACCATTTCTTCTAAGTTAATTCTCTATAACTTTTACCCTTGTGTAGTAATCCGAGATAGTTTCGGACTCATTCATATGAAAAGCTTCAAATTCACCTCTTAGAGTTTGGAGCCTTACCTTTTTCACCTTCTCTTTTCCTTTGCCATACTTCTCAAGCATGTCCCATGCCGTCTTTGATGAAGTTGCTTCAGCTATCTTCTCAAAGGTAGCTTCATCTACCCCTTGATAAATGAGAAAGAGTGCCTTCTTATCGCTCTTTCGGAGATCCTTCAAGGATGCCCCTTGATTCAGAGTCAAAATGGCATCATTCTCAAGCCCTTCATAGCCTTTGGTGATGACCTCCCACACATCTTGAGAACCAAGAAGTGCTTTCATTTGGATGCTCCAATTCTCATAGTTGCTCTTGGAGAGACGAGGAATTTGAAAGGGCATCATTGGACATGACATAGCTCTAATACCACATTGTTGGAAGTGTGATGGGACTATCTCTCACAAGAATTGAGCTAAAGACAATGAAGATAGAAGAAGATAACACAAGGAATACACAATAGAAGAAAACCACAATACTCACTCTATAAACTCTCTTACAAGACTTGTATTACAAAGAACAAGTATGCCCATGTATATATAGGACTTGGGTAGCCTTTCTACATAAGTAACACCCAAAATATGACTCTTAAACACCCTTAAAAATTCACCTAAATGTGATGCACGAATTCTCCTCCACTACTTGGATGGGAGGGTTATAAAACCCTACTAATTTGCCCCACTAACTCCACCTAAATGACCATTTATTCTAAAATTCATAAATGGAGGATAAACACACATTATTCTCCTCCACTATAAATCTTTTAAGACCATTTTATGAACATTAAAATTTGGGAGATAAATGATACTAAATGAGAAAATAAGTTTATTTCTCAATAGTCCGCTCTGCCATTGCCACCCGCGGCCGCGTCAACTGCCCCTCTGTTGACCACTTGCACTCGTGCACCGCCTGCCACTAGTGCATCCTCAGACGCCTGTCACCTTCAGCAGTGGCCACCGCCACGTGTCCATCCCCCAGTGCTGCCCTACCAGCCACGTCCGCATGGCCATCCCCGCCTCACCAGCCGACAGCGCCTGCGCTCCACCCGGCTGCCTCCCGCAGCAGCGCTGACCGCCACACGCCTCCCACCGTCTCCGCCGTGCACCCACCGCACTGACCAGCCATGGTTGTCGCTGTGACCGTCGACCCGGCCCCCCCTCTGCCGCCTCCCCCCTCTATGGTACTCTCTCTCTCTCTCCTATTCTATTTCTTCCTTCTTAAATTATCTATCCTCTTTGTTCCAACAGATTGTCAAGATACCGTTCGAATCAATTTTTCATCGCCGTCATGACCGTGGCGGCATATTCGTCATTCGGATTCATTCCTTTTGAATTTCGTGCACCATTCATCGTTGCCGTTATGGTAGGAGTCTCGACTATTCTTAACACTCCTATATGATTGATTAAACCATAAAATTATGTTTAGATCACCATGATTAATATGATATAATTAGTAAGTTATTTCTGGCATATTGGTATGATTAGATAGAGTTAGTTTAACTTGTTTAAACCATGCATATTTAGATTAATTCAATTACTCATGTATATTAGTCAGCATGATAGGTTTTTGTGTTTAAACCTAGTTAGTTTAGCATGGTTGCATCACGGTAATCTTTAATATGTATATCTTGATTTGTTAAAAAGTCGATGTAAGGTTTAAGCATAGTGATGTTAGAGTTTAGTTTAGTTTATGTATATAGTGTAGACATGCAATTTTGGTTTAGTTGGAGAGCCTAAATTCTTGTTTTCGTGAAGTATATTTGAGTATTCTTTTTAGGAAACTAAGTTTTTTGGAAAATTGAACTTCCTTATGCATTTTGGCCAAACTAGGCCTAGTGCCCCCTTAATGGGGCACTTTGACCAAGTCAAAGCACCCTAAAAACAGGGCATTGGGCGCCCTATTAATAGGGCACTATGCGCCCTGTTAATAGGGTGCCAGGCGCCCCCTTGGTGGGGCACCTACACTTGGTCTAATTGACTGGACAGATTGATGGAACAGTTTTGCAGGTAAAGTTGCCCTCTTCTTGGCTATTAAAGGACCCTCATTTGGAGGGTTTAGGACACACCAAGGGCATCCCCCCAAACTCTCTCATCCACCACAACACTCCCAAGGCCTTACAACCCCCTCCAAGCTTTCAAACCATTCCAAAACCCTCTCCCAAAACCCAAAAAATCCATAGTTACTTCTTGAAGGGATAGTCTAGCAGAATGAAGTTATCATATTTTGGGCTGTAGAAAGACCCCTATCTGGAGGTTTAGGAGACCCCAAGTCCGTCCATAGCTTAATCTCATCCACCACTATGTATTTGAGCCTCCACAACACCCCTCAAGCCCTTAGATTATCCCGAAATCCTCCCCCAAAAATCCGAAAACCCACAATTTCTTTGTTCAGAAATGTGGTTTTTCTCCAACATTGATGGCTTCTACACTCCATTTCTCTTACATCTAGTGCCAAAACGCTCTCCCCTTAGCTTCACTTGAGTATTGGCTACTTGAAAATTTCCTTTTTCCGTCTTGGAGGTCATCCTACACTCCGGGACGCCTCCGCGAAGAAGGGAAAAAAAATCTGCCAGAACTAGTCCCTAGTGCCCCATCAGGGGGGCGCTTTGACTTTGCTCAACGCGACCCATTAACGGGGCACCTACAGCAGGCATCTCGTATACGGGACACTAGCAGGGGAAGACCCCGTTTTTCAATTTTCGAGTTTCTTTTACCCTACCGCTTGATCCTTTGCTCCCTCTTTCATTTTAACTTCCGTTAATATGTCATTTAGCATACATTAAGCCACTCATTTACATTTTCATGCATATTTAAACCTTATAAATAGGGGTTAGGATTTAGTCCCAATCTGATTAATCTCTTTCCTTTTACATGTTTGAATTCAAATTGGAGCACGATACTATGCTTTCATTTGAACTAACGAACCTTTCACTTGTTTCTATGTTTTATTATGGACATTTTTAGGTAAATCCGGTTGAGGTGGAGCTTCAACCGGATAGAAGACGAAGGACTCACAAGCTCTCTTTTTTCAGCCGGCCGAGAGAGGAGAAGTCAGAACCCAACAATCTCCCATTTCCAAAGGTACGATGGTCATTTTTATTTCTTTTCATTCTTCTATATTTTGGAGTCTTTGGCTCCTGGCAACCACAAACACTAACATCACATCCACCAAGTCTCCAAAGAAAGCATAAGGACCGGAAAAGGAGATCTACGGATCCCTTTTTGGGTGTTTACACCTTTTGGCAACCACGGTGGGACAACTTTGCTTTAGTGAGTTCTTCCTTTCTTTCCTAAGAATGTCCACTTGAAAACATGTTTATTTTTACTCTAATTCTCATTTGAGCCGTGCCCATTTCCTTGCATTTCTATTTTATCGCTTAGATGCTTGTTTATTTCCTTGGAGCATCATCTAGTTTCTTCTAATTTACATACTTTTCTTTGGTCCTTTTAAAAGCATAATAAACTGATTTCTAGCTTTGTTTATAAGCTTAGTTCACCATAGCATCTTAGAGATCATCTTCTTTCATCCCTTGTTTAGTATACTTGCCTACTTCTTTCTAAGCCTAGTTCTCCTTTAGCAAATTTTCAAAGCATGCTTAGTTAAATTAGTGCTTTCTTCCATCTTAGTTTGATTCCATATCATTGTCTTGTTCACTTGCTTTCTACAACACCTCATTAGTCATTGTATGCTTTTATTTTATTCTTACTTGCTCCTTAATTCCTTGACATTTCACTCACATTTAGTTTGCATTGGGGTTTTGGCTCCTTAGGTAATCCGAGAAGGGAGGCTCTCTCCTCCCAAAGCCCCACACATCCAAACACCCCACTTGGTGGTTGCCAACTCCTCCTCTGGGGATTCCCTCTCGAAAGGACTGAGTAGTTTCCATCAAGGCCTTCGTAAGTCCCCAGACATGAAGGATTCCCTCTTCGCTGATCGGGCTGATTGTACCTTTTTACCCCAAAACCCGGAGAACCCATTACATATTGTAGTGAGAAAAGTGACAACCTTAAATTGCTCGATGTTGTGAGAGCATAGGGTCATAACCATTTATATGAGTGGACATTATTTCTCCTAACAAGCCACTAATTTAAGGTTGAAACAAAAAAAATTGCAGTAATCATTTCAAGTCTTTGTTATTATTTATTTGCAAACCAAAAATTAAAAATCAAACAAAAATATAAAATCACTTAACAAAAAAACAAAAAGATAAAAAAATAAAATCTTTTGCTTGAGGTTAATTTTCTTGACAACTTGTTTGTCCAACCAAAATTCAAAACCAAAAAGGGAGAAAAAGATCAAAAACTAAAAAAATTTCGTCTGCTTTTACTCATCACCTTCTCTTTGTGTTTATGAATTTGAGATCAGGATGAGTTATCAGGATGGTGGATCAAAGATACGAGCAATTGTAGTTGGAGTATAACCAGTCTTATTTCTACCTAGATGACGTATGTGCCGTCAATGAACCCGAAATTCTCCCTGAACCTAGTCAAATTTCTCCTCAACCCAATCCAAATTCATTTGCAAGACAATCTCTCATGCCGACCCCACCCAACTTTAGGCTATCGAAGCCATTCTCAAAGGCAAGTCACCCAGCGAACACATCCCTCCCGAAGGTGGACTTAACATCTCTACCCATCGGTCGGTAGCACATCAACCCAATGTGCCCATTCATGGCCATTCTTATACCGGGCTCGTAGCCCTAATTTATCCTCGTCCAGTGGCTAATCTAGATCATCCTGATTTGAATGTTGTTGTTCCTTCTAGGCCACTAGTTTATTCTTCTAATCATCTCAACCTTACTCACCCTTTGGTGCATCCCCCAATGTACCCTTCTTATCCGGCTGCTTTGGCCCACGCAATCCCTGTTCCGATGCACCAAGCACCCACTCCTCCTCTTAGGGAACCTTCTGTCGATCATTCTATGATTAACCAAATCAATCGCATGGATGAGCAGTATAAAGAGCTTAGACGTCTGATTGATACTAAGGCAGTCCCTGAAATTTCTCTTCCTACCCTCCTTACTTTTCATCTACCTCCCTTTGAGATGTCGGTATACTGCCGCTACAATAGGATCGATAATTCATTCATTCATATCAAGGATTTTCTTTATGAGTCGATAATGTGGCAAAATGACCCAAGGGCCCTTGCTTTTCTTTTTAGAAGATCATTAGAGGGTTCAGCTTTAGAGTGGTTCTACTCACTTGACCCATTGGAGGTAAGTAACTTTGAAATTGTCAAAGCTAAATTCTTGCAGAGATATCAAGATAAGGTCGGATCAGCATATGCCATCACCGACCTCATGGCTGAGAGAATGAAGAATGATGAAGACTTTATTAGATATGCTGATAAGTGGAGGTCAATGGCAGAAAGACTTACTGATTCCATTTCAGAACCGGAACAAGTGAAGATGATCATTACCAACACCACTCTGGCTTTAAAAAACATGTTGGTTTTGCATCATCCCATCACCATGAGTGAGCTCTATGAGAGGGCACGGTACATTTAAACATAGCTTAGGGACTCACCTATCATGAACTTGTTTGATCTCAGACCCCGAGATGTCAAGAAAACCACTTGTACTACAACTGGCCTAATGACTGAGGGCTTAGTGACCAACGAAAATCTCAATGTTGTAGGGAACCACCTAGCAATTATCAACACTAGTTCAGGAACCCTCAACAAAATCAACCATTTAGAAATCCTCGTCAACCTTAACCTTACCCTCAACCTCAGTTCCAGCCCCGTCAATAACAAGCTCCAATCCCACAGCGACCGCAACAACCTGCCAAACAAGCCCCAGCTCCCCAACCATCACAGCAACAACTGGCCAACTACAACAAAGCACCCCCTCCCATGGCCTACGAATTCCGAAAGGTAGGACCTAAGAGGAGCCATTAGCCTTTGCCGTACTCTCTCATAGATATTTTCAATGCACTCATTACAGCAGGACAAATTGCATTGCCAAGAAAGAAGTTGGAGTGGCCACAAAATGCCAACATAGTTATAGATATCCTGGACACACCGTGGAAAATTGTTTTCAGTTCAAAGACTACATCCATGACCTTAATAAGCAAGGTAGTATTGACTGGGACTAGATGAAAGAATACATCATAACAGTGAAAAACCAACGACAACATGCACCAGCTCAACAGTAACAACAACAGAACCCGGCCTAGGGATCATTCAAAATCCTTTACCTCCGCATGCACCCGCACCTGGGAATCAACACATTAATCCCATCTTGATCTCTTCTGAGGAGTATCATGATCGGGGCCAGAATTGGCAAGTTGAGGGAGCCACCTCCGCCATGCACATCAACCGAACTGTCCACTCTATACCCCGAGCTACATCAACCAACCCCATTATTCTCAACCGGCCACCCATCATCCGAGCACCATCATGACCTATTGTAAGACCACCAGCCATACAACTCCAATCAGGACGAACCCTAATCTGCCTGGTTGATCCACCACAAACATCACCACCACTAGGACCCATCATCATCTCGCCCTGTGCAACTATACCTTCACAACCTACCTATCCCACCATGCCTCAAACCACCATCATTACACCCGTCCCAAGAACTCCCATCATTCGACCAAACCCACCATCCACCACTACCACCCCAACTATATAGTTTCTCAACTTGCCACAGTACTCAGGAGTGGGCGCATGTTCCAAAGGGTCTTTCCCCAGGCTGGTCAATCAGGGTTGGCATCAGAAGCAGAAGATTACATTGAAGAGCCATTGCTTGGGACATCCTATGATTTGTTGAAACATCTTGATAAAAACCCTAGCACGAATCACGATCTTGGAGTTGATCAAAAGATCCAGAGTGCATCAAGAGGTTCTCCAACAGTACTTACAGCGAGTAATGGTGAATGAGAGCCTCCCCCCAGAAAAATCTCATCAATTTTGGTCCCAAGAAGTGAGTACCCGGCCCTTACATTCACAAAGGAAGAGTTAGTAGATCCAGAAATAAGAAAGTGTGCCTTATGCATCACAGTTCACATCAATAGAATAGACATCAAATCATGTTTGGTTAATACCAGAGCATCCATTAATGTTCTGTCACTAGAAACATTACATCTTTATGGAATCTCCGAGGAGTAGATCCAGAAAGTGGAATCTCATCAATTTTGGTCCCAAGAAGTGAGTACCCGGCCCTTACATTCACAAAGGAAGAGTTAGTAGATCCATAAATAAGAAAGTGTGCCTTATGCATCATAGTTCACATCAACAGAATAGACATCAAATCATGTTTGGTTAATACCAGAGCATCCATTAATGTTCTGTCACTAGAAACATTACATCTTTGTGGAATCTCCGAGGAGGATGTCCGGCCATCTCATATAACAATGACCGCATATGACAACTTGAAAACACCTGTTGACGGCATGATTACATTGGATGTCAAGCTTGGGCCTCAAACAGTCACTGTTGACTTTCACATACTAGAGATGGATCCAACCTACAAAGCTATTCTGGGACGACTCTATTTGAAAGCACTAGAGGTAGTCGCCTCCACCAATCATCAGTGTCTCAAATTCCCTTATAAGGGACAAGTGATTAAGGTGACTAGCATGCCCCTAGATCATCTATCTTCTCCACCACCACCCCTTAGGTTGCCAAATTAGCCGATTTTGACAATCTTGGATCTTCCAGAAATAAGTAGGCAACCCAGGCAAGTATGGAGAAGGAAAAGAGAGAAAAATGAAACTGTTAGTTGGCACATAATGGAAAGTCTAGGATACCAGGAGAGCTGAGGACTAGGCATAGAATTGCAAGGCATAGCTGAGCCAATCAATCCAATAAGGTTACAACAAAAAGTGGGGTTGGGTATGACAAAATAACTGCCAATGGTCAGAATCTCAAAAGTAAATACTTTTTTGGATACTTACAAAAGTTTTTCATCAAGAAAGAGACCATTCAACTGGTTGAGAACATGGAAGAGCAAGAGCTAGAGCAAGAGAAGAGAAGAAGAACTGACGACCCTGAAGATGACCTATATCCTGAAATATCTCTTTTGTTTTCCACCAACGAAGAAGGCTAAAGAAAAGAACCGCTCCAAGCTGAACCACCTGAGGGTCATATCCCCAAACCAACTCAAGAAGAAGTCCATCCCTCACTATATCATCTTTCAAAGCCGATACCCCAATTCACTTTGATGTTCTCCCCAGGCTTCTTGACCCGATCCCTATTTCTGGGCCCCTGGCCCAACCTCTATTTATGGGTCTGCGTGCCCACTTGTTGTTCCTAAGCATCCTCCTTTTGGGCCCACGAGCCCACCTTCTTCCATGATCATCCGGCCTACCGGCCTATCACCTCTTTCTGTCAACATTGGACCTGAGAGCCCCCTCTATCAAACATTGCTTGAAGTTTTTCCCTCTTTATCAATATCTTTGCCTACTCTAGCTCCCGTAACCAATCTCACCCCAAATCAGGCACCTGAAGCCCATTCTATCTTTATGTTTAGCACTTCCAAAAACAAACGTCCTCCTTAAAACTCAAATTTCGATCGAGAAAATATCTCAACTTGTCCTGGAAGGGCATTCGACCCAAGGAGCCACCAGGTCCTTAACTAATCTTCCTTGTCCTCCATTCTCTCTAATAAATTCCACTCCCTCCACCTCCTCTTCCTCCCCTTATTTACCTTCTTATTCTTTAGGTTTAGTTTCTAATAAAAATAGAACAAAAACCAGAGGTAGGAGAGTTCCAGAAAGATACCTGCATCAGTTAGCTTAGAAAAGCTTAGAATGTGCCAAACAATCAGAATATTTAAAAACTGCAATCCAGTTAGATGAAATCCAATATGAGGAAAAGGATAACATTGATCAAACTCTGGGGGTTTATGAGATTGCATCAGAAAAGGATCTTGACATTGAAAGTGAAAAAGAGGATTTGGCTGATGCTTATGCATCCGGTTTAAAGAGATTCGAAGAACTATCAGCCACGGTGGATGAACCAACTAAGGAACTTAATCTTGGAACACCAGAAGATGCTAAGAACTTCCTCATCAGTGCCAACCTCACCCCTTTGGAAGAGCAAAATCTAATGGGGGTATTACAAGAATACAAGGACACATTCGCTTGGACATATGAAGATATGCTAGGGTTAGACAAGTCATTGGTGGAACATTGATTAACTTTAAACCCTGAAGCTACCCTAGTCAAGTAAAAGTTAAGGAGATTCCACCCAGATATAGCTCTGAAGATGAAGGAAGAGGTCGATATGCTACACCAAGCAAAATTCATTAGAGTCATCCTTTATTTGCAATGGGTGGCGAATACAGTCCCGGTCATAAAGAAGGATGGAAATGTTCGAATTTGCATTGACTTTTAGGACTTAAACCGAGCATGTTCGAAAGATGATTTTCCCTTTCCTCATATCGATGTCCTTGTTGATAACACAGTTGGATATGAAACACTATCATTCATGGATGGATATTCAGGGTATAATCAAATCTGGTTAGTAGAAGAAGATTAAGAGAAGACATCATTCACTACACCTTGGGGAACTTATTGCTACGTCGTCACGCCATTTGGATTAAAGAATGCCGGAGCAACTTATCAAAGGGCCATGGTGGCGATATTTCATGATATGATACATAAATTTGTGGAGGTGTACGTGGATGACCTGGTGGTCAAATCACGGACCCGAGATGAGCATGCTGAGGTGTTAAAAAGGGTTTTGTAGCGAGCCAGGGAATATAAGCTTAAGATGAACCCCAAGAAGTGTGTGTTTGGAGTATCATCTGGAAAGCTACTTGGATTCATCATCAGCAAAAGAGGCATTGAGATTGATCCCAATAAGGCTAAAGCCATCGTCAATATGCCTCCACCAAGGAACTTGAAAGAGTTGAGAGGGTTGATTGGTTGGCTAAAATTTGTTCATCGGTTTATCTCACAACACTCCCAAAGGTGCAAACCTTTCTATAAGTTAACCAAGGCAAAGGCCAAATTTAGATGGGATTCAAGATGTCAAGAGGCATTCGATGGTTTAAAGAAGTATTTGTCAAGCTTAAACATTACTTTCTGGCTCATGAGGTCAATCTCATTGCTCACATGAATCCCATTAAGTTTCTTCTTGAAAAATCTGTCATAGCTGACCGATTAGCACGCTGGAAAAGCTTTCTTTCTCAATTTGACATCACCTACATCCAACAGAAGACAATCAAGGGCTATGCGATTGTTGAACATCTGGCCCATTATCCCATCCCAATTTTTGACCTTGTCCAAGCAGAATTTCCCGATGAGGAATTGATATCCATTCGATCCTCCAATCTTTGGACTTTGTATTTCGATGGGGCCTTAAACTCTCAGGGTAGAGGATATGGATTGTTCTTTTGTCACCCGAAGGTGTCACCATTCCACAGACTTTTCAACTCCATTTTTCAGCAACAAACAACATAGCTAAGTACGAAGCCTTGCGGGCCGGACTAGAGGTTGCTCACTTTTATGGTGCCACTGAACTAAGGGTGATCGGTGATAGTCAATTAATTCTCCGCCAAGTGCTTGCCAAATATCGCACATCTTATCCCGAGCTCAGACCATATCAAGAACTCACCGCTTATTACATCAAGTTATTCTCTAAACTTGAATTTGTCCATGTTCCTCATGCTCAAAACATCCTTGCTGATGCTCTTGCCTCCTTAGCATCTTCATTGTCCATCCCACTAGGCAGGCAAGTTAGAACAATCTATGTCCGCCGATGAACAATCCCGGTAATAGAAGATGCACAATTCTTGAAGGTCAAAGAAGAGTTTGAAAGGCAGGAATCCATTGAGCAAAAGGAAAAGGTATCTTTGGTTGAGTTGGAGGAATTAGAGAAAGGTGAGAAGCCTTGGTATTATGAGATTGCGAATTACTGTCAGGATCAGACATATCCACCAGGAGTAACTGCTGAAGAGAAGAAAGCCATTAGAAGAGTCTCCTAGAGATACGCCATCTTAGGGGGAGTTCTTTACAAAAGAAGCCTGGCTGGCGTTCTATTAAGATGCGTTGATGAAGAAGAGGCTGAGCTGATACTTAAAGAAGCACATTTCGGAGTGTGTGGAGGCCACGTAAATGCTCAAGCCCTCGCCAAGAAGATCATTAGGCGAGGGTAGTATTGGCTTACTCTGGAAGAAGATTGCTAAATCTTTGTTCGGTGTTTCCATTAATGTCAACTATATGCCGACAAGATTCACTCTCCCGCATCTTCCCTTCACCCGATTCATGCCCCATGGCCTTTCACTCTGTGTGCTTTTGATGTTATCAGATCCCTTGGTGACCCGAACTCCACAAACAAAACCAAATCATTCATCCTAACAGCTACAGAGTACTTCACCAAGTGGGCAGAAGCGGAAGTATACATGGAAATTAAAGCATCAACAGTCTACACCTTCATCAAATGCAACATCATCGCCAAGTTCAAGATCCTGGGCAACATCATCACCTACAACGAACCTCAATTCATCTCTTAAGAGCTGTAGGACCTTTGCAACAGGTATTACATCAAATTGCATCATTCATCTCTATATTATTCTCAAGGCAATGGTCAAGAGGAAGTCACGAATAAAACTCTGATAAAAATCATCAAGAAAATGTGCAAGTCTAGCAAGTTCGCAGATTGGCCGGATAAGTTAGTTGATGCTCTATGGGCCTACCGCACTTCTATTCGAACCCCAACAGGTCAAACTCCCTATGGCTTGGCATTTGGGATGGAGGCAGTAGTCCCATACGAAGTACTCATTCCTTCCCTCCGAGTCCAGATCAATCGAGACATCCCGATGGATGAACGCCGAGATTCCCTTCTTGCACAACTCGAACTCTTGGATGAAAAGAGGCTGGCTGCTGCCGAACATGCTAGGTCTTACCAGAGTAGACTTAAAATATTTTATCATAAGAGGGTGGTAGAGAGAAAATTTGAAGTCGGTGAGGTGTGTTTAAAAGAATATTCGTTAAGTTAGGCAGTCCCCACTCCAAACTTCAACCTAATTGGGAGGGTCCGTATGTGATCATAGTTGTTTACCTTGGTAATTCATACAACCTAACTAATGCAGAAGGTGAAAAATTAGCTCATCTCTGGAATGGTGTACACCTCAAAAAATATTTCCCTTAAAAGAAAAGCAAAAATCCACAAATTTTGGTATGAAGAATGGTAGTAACATCTAATGCTTGCTTGTTCAGTACCCCAACTTGTCACTTAGGGATATAAGGATAGGCACCATACTGCACACACTACACGCCTAGATTTTGGGATCTGCTGATTGGAAGTAAGGGTGTTCACGGGTCGGGTCGGGTCGGTATAGGGTAAAAAAAATAAAACCAAACCAAACCATAGAGATTAATCAACCCAAACCGAACCAACCCATTCTATTTCAGGTTGGCTCGGGTTGGTTCGGGTTGCACTGAGTAATTAAGTTAATATTAATAATTAACCATACCATCTCGTTCTCTTATGTTCAAATCCAACATTTAAATGATAATTAATCATTTAAAAAAAGATCTAAACAAGTCACGGCTGCAGGCAACATAAGAGGCCTTTGAGCCTCTTTTGAAGAGTTTCACCTGGGGCTATTATGTAGTCCATCCGATATGGGATTAAAAGAGGATTGTGCAGGCTATAGAAGCAGCCAGCAACGCTGTTGCATAGACAAAGGCAGTAACTTAGTCCCATATCGGATGGCCTAGAAAGTTATATATTTTTATATACTCCTTTTCCTCTGCCAAGGCAAAAGTTCAAAGTAGCAGGTGCGCTCGCTGGCACGGTGGCAAAGACAAGGATTGGGTATTCAGGTTTGCGGGTAGGGTTGGTTTATTCGGGTTGAAATTTTTTGAACCCGATCAACCTGTTTCACTTTGTCAACCCGACCCAACCCGAAGATATCGGGTTGGTTCGGGTTGGTTTCTTGGGCTGACCCGTTGAGTGAATAGCCCTAATTGGAAGTCAGAGAGAAAGCTAGGCAACACTTGGTAAAAGAAGGTCGACCCTATCCTATTCTCTTCTTGTTTCGATCCTGAATGGATGAAAGGGATTAGAATGAGGAGTATCGGAAGTGCCCATCACCTTAGTAGGAGGATGTGTCTGAAGGTCTGACTTCTTAAAAGAAAAGGTGCCAAAATATGGGCAATGACCCCTCAGGTGAGCAAAAGAATAGACATGTCTGAATATGTACCAACAAAAGCCCAAAAAAATAAAAAGACTCCAAAAGATGGGCAATGAACTCCTCAAGTTAAAATCAAGCAAAAGAGAAAACCTATTTGAATGTGGGCAATCAAAGAAAATGGGATAAAAGGAAGAACCCAAGGAGGCCAAATCCCAAACGGGCAACATGGGCACTAGTAGAAAAGCGAGTTCGACATCCCTGAACTCTACTAAGGACTTACCACCAATCCTCTTCTTTCTTTAACCTTGTGGGCAGGGTCGACTGACTAGGTCCAAGGAGAGCCATAGCCTATCAAAGATAGAAGGTCAGAAGATTCCAAACAAGGCACTTTCTCACACATGATGCCTACTCTTAACACTTGGGTAACGATGAGGGATGCCTACAACAAGCAAGACAAAGGATGAGATGGTCGTTTCCTTCACATCGCACAAAACAAAACAAAAATCGAATACCTCAAAAACATCAAACAAATACATAAAATCAAAAACTCTTAAAAATTAAATATTTAAAACACCAAAAAAATCATAAAATACAGAAAACTTTATAAAACCATCAAAAAAACAAACAAATCTAAATTTATAAAACACTTAAAAATTTGCTTTCTATTTGTTTCGTTGCCTTTGCATTCATGTTTAATTTTAGTCTCGCATGTTTCCTTTTGTACATACTTATGTTTTTTTGTTATCCTTACCTTGATAAGGCCCATGTCCCTTGACAAAAGATCAAGGCAACTTTGCTCTCTCCTCGCAAGGGACTAAGCCAAAATAAAGTTCTAATATCTTCTCTCTAGTGGATGCAGGAACAGGAGAAGACATACCAACTTCATATCCCCAGACACTTGGAGGAAGCAAAAATGACAAAAAAATCATAAATTGGAAAAAAAACCAAAAGTGGACTACCCGACCCCTATTAGGACTTGCATTTAGTAAATAATATTTAAGATGTTGAAGACCTCAAGTCTAGAGGGGGCTAAGCCTGAGAACCACTTCAACAAAATCAGGGAGGGCTCAGTCATTCCCTAGGCTTGAGAATAGGCCAAAGTTGAATATGCGGATGACGATTTCTTCATGGATGTCCTGACCTGTTATGTTCAACATATAGCTACAACTATTTTCTTATTGTAATATTCTGGGTTTTTGTAGCATTATTTAGGTTATTATCGCGATGTTTAAATTATTTCCGTGGCATGCTTAAAGTATTTTTAGATGTTTATATAGATACGTAAGTATTTTTATTATTTATCTTGTGTCCTATTAGTTTCATAGATCTCTATATATTTTTTTATTATGTCTTATTAGTTTAGTAGATCGTTTATAGTTGATATTAAATATTTATTCAGCCTCTTTAATTTTCTCTCTCTCCCCAATTAAATCTCTCTCGTATCCAAATTAATTCACCCGCCGTTTCCTCATTTCCGTTTCTTCTCCTCGCACCGGTTTCCTTCTTTTTCTCCCCCCTCCTTTCCTCTACCCAGGCACCATCGCCGCTCCCTCTCTCTCTCTCTCTCTCTCTCTCTCTCTCTCTCTCTCTCTCTCTCTCTCCAGCCACCCGCCATCCTCACCGTCTGCCTCGCCCTCGCGGCCGCCAGCCGCCGTACTACCTTGCCCGCCCTCGACGACGTCGCCGCCATATCATCGCCATCGTCGCCCGCTCACATCGCCGTCCTCTGCCAGCCCCATGGCCATCCCACCCTGCCGCCGCCTTCTCACCAACGCACACCCTGTGCCACCTCTCACCTCACATCAGCCGCATAGCACCCTCAGCCGCTGCCGCAACCCCGTGCCACCCGTCGCCGGTCACCGCCCACGTAGCCTCGTTGGCCGCCGCCAACGTCAGCGCCCGCGCGCGTGCCATTGCCACCCCCGCCGCCCGAGCACCGGCCGCCTCTGCGCGGCCACCCACTCGCCATCGTCGACCGTCGCCTCGCCTTCCCACCTGCGTGCGGTCAACCATCGCAGCCAGCCTCGGTCGAAGCCGCCCGCACAGCTGCCGGCCACCTATTCTTTCCTCCCCCCCTGTGCGTGCCTCCGTGTGTGGTCAACGCCGCCCTCGTCCGCCGGCGCCCGGCGCCTGCACCGCCGCCCTCGCGCGCGCGTGCGCGTGTTCTCCTAGCCCCAACCCCCCCGGTCAACGCGCCCCCGGGCGAACGACCCCCGCGGCCAACCGCCGCCGCCCACGCGGCCAGCCCAGCCGTGCTCAGCGCGGTGCCTTGCGCCGGCCGGTCGCCATGCGCCCTCCGTGCGCCGCCCCCCTATCCGCCACTGTAAGTCCCCCCCCTCTCCTATCTATTCTCCCCTCTCTCTTATTATCCATGATGTTATTTCTCCTTAATCCTCTCTCTATTTCCCCTTGATCTGATGCTTTATCTCTATATTTCAACCTCCTTATTTCAGCAACCTTTGTGGAGGGAGATATCTTATTGAAGTTACTTGGATTGTGCACCGCATCGCTTTGTTCGGTATCGCTTTCGGTCGTCGATTCTCCAACTTTTCTCATGTCGATCTGGCAGGCATCCTTGACGTGTCTATTATCATTAAAAATTCATATTTAATCCTTTATGACTTGTAGTGGTTATTATTGATTTAATTAATCGGGTTAGCATTGTATGTTGTGGTTAGTGTGGTTAGCGGCGTTGTTTCGTTCGTATGTATTGGAGGTTGTATTATGATTATTTTAGGTTGTTTACAATACGTTAATCATCATGTTCCTGGCTGATTTTAGTCTCTCCTTGATAACATATATCTAGTTAGTTTATGGTTATTCTTTCGAGTTGATATCATTGTATATGTAAGGTGATAGGTAACTAAACTAGATATTGTTTAGCTAGTCTCATTAACTACTTGATTTTCAGCCATGTTTATGTCTTTAAACCAAAAGATATGGTCTGATTGGGTCTGTTCATATCATGTTTTGATTGAAAGTCTGTGGTGGTATCATACTAGCTCATATGTATTATTGTCATTTTATGGTTCTAGCATCATGAACATATTGTTTAGGTGTAGTTGGTCATGGTATTTGCATTGATGGTATATTTTTCATAGCATGGTATGGTGTATGTCATTTATCTTTTAAGTGTGATCATGGCATGGCATGATTGAGGTGGATGCATGATGCATTGAAATTATAATGAAAACAGCTACACCAGACTAGTTAGTCGTGACCCGAGGGCAGCGGAGGTTAGAATAGTCCGGTGCATCCTTCGATCCCGGATACCACGGTTTGTCCCTGTGCCACCATTGCCTAGGTGCACTATGGGATTTCATTTAGCTATATAGTACTACTATATATGATAGATCTGGTGGTAGATGGTTGAGGTGGCAAGATGACGCATTCCTTGCTAATAAGAAAAAGGTGTGGTTCTTATTAGAGAATAGGTGCATCTGTGTGAATGTCATTCTTATTAGAGGATAGGTTCATTATTGCATGATATGGTATAGGTGGTGATGTATTTCATTTTGTCAAGTATCATGTTGTGTTGCATGGTGTATGCATAGTTTGTCTCATTTATAGTATATCATCTCATGGAGCATATAGTAGGTGATTTTGCATATGGTTACCTCATCATTTCAGGTCATTTTAAGGTGTATATAGGTTCTGGTTGGTGTATCTATAGGTGTTGGTTGGTAGTTTAAAATGCATGGATTAAGTTAAATGTTTAATATATTGACTTGTCTATATTTGTATATAATTGATGGAGGTCTGGGTACCTATTTTAATTAACATCTAGGGTCTTTTGGCTATCCTATTTGGTGGATGATGTGGTGTCTACTGAGTCGTCGTACTCATCCCAATCCTATTATAAATTTTCAGGTAATCAATTTTAGCGCAGCGGAAGCGTGGTGGATCAATTCTCGAGAAAGCAATTGGATGATATTTTTGTTGAGATGGTATTTAGCTTTGTTTAGATTGTAGCATAGCATTATATTTAATTTGAGTTTGTGAAAGTATGAACTAGGACCTAGTTGTCTTCATTTTTTCCAAACCGATGTTTTTGCGGGGTTAATTTTCCCCGGTCGCATCGTCGGATTATCCCGATGTGCTTGTTAAAATCTGGGGCGTGACACTTATACTTATTTGTATTTCTTTAAACCCAGCATGCATCATTTCATACATCATCATGCAACATCCCACCATAACCATTCTCTGCTTTCTCCTTCTAGTCCCACCATGAACCTTCTAAAGATGTTCTTTTATAGCCCTAGAGGAGGTCTTGATTTTTTGCAGAATTGGTTTCCATCATGTTTTAACAATGATTTCATAAAAACAAGAAGTTATTCCATTTCGAACTGAACCGGTATTTCTAAGTAAACCTTATGAATTTGAAGAACCCAATCTTGATTGATTGGTTGTCTCCTCTTTAATTTTCGCAATTTTATTTTCAATGCATCTCTACCGAGTCCAGTACACCATGCAGTTTGGGTCCTGGCTGGTAACAATTCTCTCTGAAGTGGGATTTTAGTTATTTACTTTTAGTATTGTTCTTCTCTTTAGCCAATAACCAGAGGGAAGGTTTCAATAAGACAAAGGGTTATCTCGAAGTCTGGTAAAGTTTTATTCCACTCAACTAGGACAATGATGGCGTGTCTAAATCTACACCTTGGCGTCACCTTTTTAGTCAGTTACCACTTCATTCCACTGTACCTCACTACGCTTCACTACATTCGCCTACGCTTCATTCATGTCACTCCCTTGCAAAGCCGATGCCAAGGCGAGGCAAGCTGTAGACACACAATTTTGGTCTAGTTGGAGAGCCTAAATTCTTGTTTTCATGAAGTATATTTGAGTATTCTTTCAAAGAAACTAAGTTTTTCAGAAAATCGTAACATTCCTGTGCATTTCGGCCAAACTGGGCCTAGTGCCCCCTTAATGGGGCACTTTGACCAAGTCAAAGTGCCCTATAAACAGGGCATTGGGCACCCTGTTAATAGAGCGCTAGGCGCTCCACTGGTGGGGCACCTGCACTTAGTTTGACTGACTGGACAAATTGATAGGATAGCTCTGCAGATAAAGTTGCCATCTTCTTGGCTATAAAAGGACCCCCATTTGGAGGGTTCAGGACACACCAAGGGTGTCCCCAAAACCCTCTCATCCACCACAACACTCCCAAGGCCTTACAACCTCTCTCTAAGCTCTCAAACCATCCCAAAACCTAAAAAAACCATAGTTGCTTCTTGGAAAGATAGTCTAGCAGAATGAAATTACCATCTTTTGGGCTGTAGAAAGACCTCCATCTGAAGGCTTAGGAGACCCCAAGTCCATCCATAGCTTAATCTCATCCACCACTACGTATTTGAGCCTACACAACACCTCCTCAAGCCCTTAGATTATCCAAAAATCCTCTCCCCAAAACCCGAAAACCCACAGTTTCTTTCTTCAAAAATATAGTTTTTCTCCAACTTTGAGGGCTTTTACACTTCATTTCTCTGATATCTGATGCCAAAATGCTCTCCCATTAGCTTCACTTGAGTATTGGTTGTTTGAAGAAGTCCTTCTTCCGTCTTGGAGGTCATCCTACACTTCGGGGTGACACCGCGAAGAAGGGAAAAAATCTGCCGAAACCAGTCCCTAGTGCCCCATCGGGGGGCGCTTTGACTTTGCTCAACACGCCCCATTAACGGGGCACCTGCAGCAAGCACCCCGTATACGGGGCACTAGCAGGGGAAGACTCCGTTTTTCAATTTTCGAGTTTCTTTTACCCTACCACTTGATCCTTTGCTCCCCCTTTCATTTTAACTTCTGTTAATATGTCATTTAGCATACATTAAGCCACTCATTTACATTTTCATACATCTTTAAACCTTCTAAATAGGGGTTGGGATTTAGTCCCAATCAGATTAGTCTCTTTCCTTTTGCATGTTTGAATTCAAATTTGAGCACGATACTACACTTTCATTAGAACTAATGAACCTTTTGTTGGGAATCGGTCAAATCAGATTGGCACATCAGAAAATTTCCAATTCCTCGTATATCATTGTCTTGGTCTCGATCGGAACCAAACGACATCGCCAAAACTGATATTCGAAACGATTTTGAACACGTACCTTTGCAGGATTCAAATATTCCCTAAAGACCGAAGAAGATCGAGCGTTCTCACACTCGTTCAGCCACTCAAGTGTGTGGCCTCTAGTCGTATCCACACGAGCCACCTCCATAGTCGAGTTCTCCTTCGCGATGGACCTTCCAACTTGCCCCAGATGAAGTCCCATCAACTCTCAATGGCCTCCAGTATGGGAAAACGTGAAAGAGAGAGGTAGGGACGAATTTTGCAACCTTGGCTTGTGGGACTCATGCTCAATTCTCTATTACATAGAGAATTTGGAGTTTTTCACAAAAACCTCTCCTTTCTCTATATTTACACCCTTTCCCCCAAACTTATGGATTAGCCCTTATGTGTGTGACCTACTAGGCCCAATAGCTCATTTGGTTGAGGCTTAATTAAAAGAACAACTTCTTTTAAATTAAATCTATTATCTCATAATAGATTTAATGGCCTACCGATCATGAAGGGTACAAGCCACATTCTATGATTCCAAATGGCTTCGGGGATGAACTCTTCTCTAAAAAGCCTTCCATCATCGGTTACCACACGGATATAAAACTTTGTCCATCCAATGTCCTGGGTAGATAGGAGTACGGCATTGACTGTCAACTCCTAAATATACCGACACTATGGAATCTTGTACTCGTAATTGGATCAATTGGAAAACCATTTTCCAATTATCCTATCTACCTTGGAAAAGGATTTAGAGTACTATCCATAGGACAGTCTCTCTCTCCTATCGAGAGTGGACGATTCCCTATTGTCCACTCAATTGCCTCCACCAGGTTTCTCATATACCCAATCCATTAACTATACAGGACCACAATATTAAGTGATCCATAAGTCAATAGTCAAACAACATGGTACACCCGGCAAGACATCTTTGGTGACTTAGGTCAAAGATCCAACCGTGCAACCGTGATGATAGAATACCCTGATCGACAGTTTGGTAAGATACCATTCAGGGATTCTATACTGGTCAGTTCAGTGAACTCATTCCTCTAATGAGCACCTGTACATGTATCTCAGTGTCCCCACACTGATGACTAATGAGATCGGTCATTCTCATCATATGAGAAGATATCATATACACTAGTCTTACCGGATCCTTGATGTCCCGTCTCGAGGATCCTACGACTAGGAACATTTAGAGTACATGCTTCTAGATGATTGATCTCATTGTCATGATCTCATCATGATTCAATCTTCATTGCATGCAACCAAGGACTTCATTACGATAGACGCATCTAGATAGTGCAAGTAATGAAGATTATGCCATTTATACTGAATAAGATATTACAAAAAATGTAAAATCATATCACATATAATTGACTTGTAGGGCATACATTTCTATCACCTTTCACTTGTTCTATGTTTTGTTATGGACATTTTTAGGTAAATCCGGCTGAGGCGGAGTTTCAACCAGATCGAAGATGAAGGACTCACTAAGCTTGTTTCTTTCGTTTGGCCAAGTGAGGAGAAGTCGGAACCCAACAATCTCCCATTTTCAAAAGTATGACGGTCATTTTTATTTCTCTTCATTCATCTATATTTTGGAGTCTTTGGCTCCTAGCGACCACAAACACTAACATTCTATCCACCAAGTCTCCAAAGAAAGCATAAGGACCGAAAAAGGAGATATATGGATCTCGTTTTTGGTGTTTACATGTAGTAGGTAGTAGTGACTGTCAAAGTATATGATTGATATGTCTAGTTTGTAACTTGCATGATTCTACTTAGATGCATCATATGATTGAATGATTCTAGTTTTGTGTTAAATTGTGGTATGGTATGCAAATATGTGGTACATAGAGCCATGGGTTTTCTTCTATGTATTTCATGTTTGGATTGCTGTTTGTATGTTCATTGTTATTTGTCTGAGTTATTTATATGCTTGCATTGTGTGAGCTGTGGTTAATGCAATGAGCTGCATTGTGATGAAAGTTTACTTCACCAGACTATGTTAGTGGCCTGTGGGCAATGGATATTAGTTAAATCCGAAGCATTCTTCGATCCCAGATACCGCGGTTTATCCTAAGTATGTCCCTACCTAGGCATACTACGGAATTTAGTTACTATATGTTACTTCCTACTATATGGTAAATCTGGTGTTAGTCTTATGCCATGGCTACATTGTCCAAATGGAGCATGATATTTACTCAGACAAGTGTTTAGTTGTGCATTTTGGCATAGTTATTAGTGGTCTAGTTGTGTCTTTTGTTTCATGATAGATCTATGTGGTGTATGCATACTTAGTTTAGTTAAATGTGTAGGATATTCAATTTTAGTGCATATAGAATCATGTTAACTTATGGGCTAGTAGAAAAGAATTGTAATCATTTTAATTGAAGATATATAATTAGTTTGAACCCTATATGTTATAATTTGAATTTTTAGACTTAATATATTTAATATCAATAGAGAATCATTATTATAGTAGGGTAGTCCGGGTGTAAGTCTTACTGAGTCTGTGGTGACTCACCCCTTCCGTTGTTAATATGTTCAGGAGTGCAGGTTTAGCGCAGCAGAAACGTAGTGATGTTTTAGAATCTGAGGAGCTAGTGGATTAATCATTCAATATTGGTATTTAATTTGCTTAGATAGATGCTTGTTGTACTCATAGATAGATGTTAATGTGATTTTGGATTGTGATTTTAGTCTTATTTGGTTCCAAATCGATATTTTTCTCCGTTACGTCGCCGGATTATCTTCTGTTGTGCATGTTAAAAATCCAGGTCGTGATAGACGCCATACCCCGCCCACTTGTCGTGGTAAGCACAATGCTTCTTCTACCTCACATATCCCTCCTCTGCTTATATCTGTCTACTGATTAAGTTCGTCATTCTACCTCTCTTCCATTGTTATAGCAAGTAGCATCTTGTTAGAAATCATTTTTTTATATATTTTATTTCACGCTTGTAATGTAAGTGGGTCATTTCTTACAAATCTCACGTCATCTTGTTAACATGATGTGGATTCGATGGCTGAGCCTAGCCACCCTGTTACAAGGTGAGTCAGTTTTATTTTGTTTTCTGGTTAATCTCCATTTGTTGCGGTTTGGACGACTCATTTTCAAAACTTTTGCTATCTCGAGAAGGAGTTTGGAAAATCACGCCTTTCTTCCCAACTGCTTTTTTATCTACTCGTAAGTTTCTATTTTTCTTCATGTTTTATTTTATGTTTTGTTGTCTATTTTTACTTGATTTTTGATTTAGAAAGGAGGAACTAGACAATGATCATACATTTGATATCCGTGCCAAAAACAGAGTTGATAAATGGAATGATCTTGTCAATAGATAGAATAACATGTCAAAAAGAGTAAGAAACCATTCTACTCGAACAGTTTTATGTTGCATGACTTCTAATTAACTATATTTTTTTACCGAATTACAGGACAAACATGCATATAATGTTAAAGCTAAGAGGATAAATGCAGCATTTCAACGAGAAAGAGAAAAATTTGACAATGCAATTCAGGATCAGGAAGTAGTTTAGAATTTAAGAATGCTACTGAGGAGTACCGGTCCTATTTTTTGATAGATTTGGGCATGTCAGTTGCCAACGAATGGAAGTAGTATCTTATTTACATTTGTTTCTACAAGTCTTCTCGGGGTGTAAAAGAAAAATAAGATATTTTAATATTTTCAATATGTTTTTATTTAGTCCTCTCGGGGTGAAGACAAAAAATATTAGTATTTTGATGTTTTTTGTATGCTATAATAGGTTGAGAGATATTGTGATATTAGTGACGCAGGTTTATGACACTTTGTAATGTTTGGTTTGTTAAACTGGGTGTTCCATCTTTCATCTATTATTTTACTAGTTCTTGTCCTGGTTTTAACCAAGTCACTATATATGGCTACCTTGGGAATGCATGAGTTTTTCCGGTTCATCTTGTGTAGTTTGGGTTCATACATCTGTCGGAGTATGGTGCAGGGGGTATCCTCGACATGTTGGACAACCATGTGTTTATCAGAGCACTTGCATACTCTTTTGCCAGAACTGGAGTGCCACTATTTGGAATCTGATGGGTAAAAGCATGAATCGTTTCTACACGATCAAAGGCAACCTATGTGCAAGAGATTCAAACTCTGGATTTCAATCCGAAATTGAAGCTCCTAGAGGTATGTGTAATGTATTCCTACCTTCTTGGTGGAAAGTAGGGGGCTTCACCTTTTTGTACATCAACTTTACAGAATTTTGAATTTACATTGATGAGAAAGAGTTTCGGTGACGTTTGATAGTCGTTTTGTACTTTATGATTGTTTGATAAGTCATGATTTTATGTTTTTGTTTGGTTAGTAGCCTTTGACATTGATAATAATCATCACTAATGAACGGCATATGAGTATAGAGTTTCATCTTTAGTTCACCATATGACAATTGTGATCTGACACCACCAACCATCCGTAGGTAATCTTGTTACTTCATTTGGTTCTGTATTGAAAATGGATTATGATTTAAGTTCTCTTGACAATGTTGAAAAAGAATGTTGATTTCTTTTTCAAATCCACTTCTGGATTGATTGATCGTGTGTATTTTCCATACTAATTTTCATTGGATGATGTCAGAATGGCATTTGTCAGCTCAATTCTATCTTGCAAGTGGAGATGGAGGCGGAGAGATTACAGCAGTCAACAACGGCACTGTGGGAGTTGCAAGCCCAGCTGCAGCTCTGATCGTTACGGCCATCGACGGGACGGACGCGATCGCTTCGGACGACATGGTCGCTCTCTCTGGCCGGTCTTCTTTTTGACTTTTGACTTTGGGTGATGGGATTTTATAGTTTCGGTGGAATTAAAATTTTTGGTTATATTTATTTGTTACTTGCTGGCACCTGAGTTTCTGTTTGAATGAGTAAATATGTCTTTTAAAGGTTTCAGAACAAAATTAGTTTTCTTGGATAACATAGCTTTTCTCTTTTACACACACATAGACCTTCATTACATATATAGGTGTTAAATTAGGCTCTCTTGATCGGGTTGAGTCAAAGTATACCGAGGTGTTTGACTGCATCAAAATATGAGTTTTTGTTTTCAAGTAGTCTGACTACACGTGAAGCAGAAGCATGACATGCTTCTGCAACACCATCTCCAGAAATGTTATTATTGGTATTCTATCCAGAAATATCAATATGGAAAATTAATATAATTGACACTTTTTTTTACTTAGGTGACAAACATAATTTAACCTAATTTGAAAGTTAAACTCTTGATTTGCTATCTAACTTCGTAGTTTGTGATAAAATTAAGTATTTTAATTTGTTCAGGACGTTTGCATGTTAATCAATTTAAAATTTATTTAAAGATATATTATATATGTTACTCTATCTTCTACAGATGGTTGCATCCAAAAAAATTAAGAAGGTAGGATATACAAAATATTTTAAAAAAGTTTATTAAGATACAAGAGATATCTTTACAAATTAATTAGGAGCTGAAATAAATTATGTTTAACTATCAAACTTATGACCAAACCAGATGCCATGGGTTGGTTCAGCCAAAAAAAACACAAGTTTAATATGAAAAATCTGAACTCTTAATTTTGTCTTACTTCCGTTCACATCGAGTATTTAATTTGATTAAAATATTTAAACGATCAATCTAATGTTTACTTTGAAGATATATATTATATATATGTTCTTTTTTTGATGATTGCATCTAAGAAAATAAATAACTTAACCATAAATTTTATTTTAAGAGGTTTGTTAAGGTATAAGAGATATATTTACAGATAAATTAAAAATAATTAATAAATACAATTTGAGTGTTTCATCCCAACTCCACAAATTACAATGAAAATAGCTCTAGTCCTAAATTTATCAATCAAATGACATTTTAGATAGAAATGACATGATAGCCAATAATATAGATTTTTAACTTCAACTTTAATTATAACATAATTAAGGTGCAGTTAGGCAAGGCTGTACGCATCTCATACTGTGACCTGGCCCTAGAAGTACACTGCACTCAAGCGGTGACACGAATCTCAGCCATCATATCTGTCACGCCTTGGATTCCCTAACACACGTAGCAGAATAAATCCGAGTACAGGACTGAGGAATTAACCCCTAAACTACGTTGGTTTGGAAAAAATTGAAGAATCACAGATCTCATTTCATAAAAAAAATGATTCAATCCAAATATAAATCATACTTTGATTCCATATGAATAATTCATAAACCAATACTCTAATCCTCTTCTACACTAATCTTGGTCCACTACGCTTCTGCTGTGCTAAACCTGATTACCTGAAAAATGTTAAAGGATTTGGAATGAGTCACGCGGACTCAGTAGAACTTATACCCAACTTTCCTATTATAATAATCAACCTAAATGGTAGCAATAAATGATAAAATCAACACAAATTAGATTATATCATAATCACTAAACTAATTATCAATATTCAATTATTTATTTGGGTCCTTACCAAAATCGATTAACTGAATGAGCCTGACTCTACGTGAACCAAACTAATCACCACTTAACCAACTGATATATTCTACATGTCCATGCCACCTAAACTTACATGAGCTAACTATGCATGCTTTAATACCATTTCAATTCCATATGTCTGAGTAAATCATATGCTATAACTTGGCGATCCTCACTCCAGCTCTAAATACATATAAGAAGTACAATATAGTAAGCTAAATCCCAAAGTACATCTAGGCAGGGGCGTACTTAGGATAAACCGTGGTATCCGGGATCGAAGAATGCACCGGATCAATCTAAAAAGATAAGTTTGGAAGAGGAAAAAGATCAATTGGTACCAAGATTTAGATACAAGATGAAATTTAAGAAAGATTTCATTCGACGATATATCTTGGAATAATTAGAGCAAATTCTTTTTGTCCAGGTGGGAATAATAGAATCCGATGATATATGATATTTGGGGAAAACAAGCTTATATGATGTGAGGTATTTTCTTAGATTATAAATTCTATGAATTTGGACTTTATTGATGTGTCATAATTGAGGGATAAAATTGAATAGGAGAAGATATTGTCGATCAATATAGATTATTGGAAGAGCGATATTAGCAGTTGATAAACATCAATATTTTTTGAAGTAATATATTGAAATTTTGAGTACGAAATTTTTGTGAGGAGGGAAGAATGTAATATCTGGTCCTTTAAAAAAAAACTCTCTCTCGAACCTTCTCTCCTCCACTACCGCCTCCCTCTCTCTCTCGAACCTTTCCTCCACCGCCTCACCATCGCCGCCTCTGCACCTCTTCCTCTTCTTCTTCTTCTTTTTCATTCCCAAGCCCGCAGCCACCGCTGCCGCGGTCGCGGTCGCTGCCGCTCTCCCTCTTCCCCATCTCTCTCTTTCTTTTGCCTCCCGCGCCCCGCGCAAGCTTGCACGTGCGAGCGTCAGCGGCACGCCGACTCCTCTTCCCCCCCCTCTTATTCTTCTTCCTTGCTCGTCGCCTTGTCGCGGCCGTCGCCGCACTCCCGCCATGTCGCCGCCGTCGCCACGCCCCTGCTGCTCTCCCCCTCTCTGTTTCTTTCCCTCCCGGAGCGAGGTCATCGCCACGACCCTCCCTTTTCCCCTCCCTCCTCCTCTTCTCCTTCTTCTCTGTCTCCCTCCTTCCGCATGGTCGTCGTTGCCGCCGCGTGGTCGCCGCCGTGAGCTGTCGCCACGCCCTCGTCGCTCTCTCCTTCTCTGTTCTCTCTCTCTCCTCCCCTCTATTTCTTTTGCGCCGCCATCTCCCCTCTGCCTCTGCGTGCACCGCCTCGCGCACGCACCCGCCTTATGCACGGCCATCGTGCGCCGCCGAGTGTGGTGTGCTGCATGCCCCCTCTGATGGCCCTCTCTCTCTCTTTCCCTCTCGGTTGCACGTTGCCATACCCTCGTACCTCCATCACCACCGTTCGATAGGCCCCATGATCCATCGTCGCTGTGAAGTCGTCGCCGCCTCCGATCTCTCTCTCTCTCTCTCTCTCTCTCTCATGCGCGCGCGCTCACATGGCCACCGCCGCGGCCGGCCTCCTACACGGCACCCAACCCTTCCACGCCCTGCTCGCCGTCGGCCTCCGCCTGTTGCTCCGCCTCTCCTCCCAGCATCGTTAAGTCACAAGGAAGCCACTGTCTCCCTCTCTCCTTCACGCCGTCGTCGTCGCCGTCGCCCCTCCTCCTTCTATTCTTCTTCTTCGGCCTCCGCCATCTTCCGCCTTCTGCGTCGCAGCCATCACTGTCGCGGTTGTCGCCGCTCTTCCCCTCCCCCTCTCGATTTTCTCCCTCCCTCTCCGCCTTTTCTCCCCGCCCAGCGGGTTTCCCCGCGCGAACCCGCACGCACGAGTGACGCTGTGCCTCCCGCGTGGCTATGCCGCGGCGTCTTGTGCCGCTGGGAGGATGGCACAATGCGCCATCCATTCCCCCACCCGATGCCCTCTCTCTCCACTCTACTGCTCTCTCTCTCTCTCTCTCGCTCTCGCTCTCTCCCTCTCACACACATGCTCGCGCCTACGAGCATGCGGCCGCCCAACGTCCGCCGCGGCCCCTCCTCCTCACTTCCTCGCCCACGCGCCAGCACGTAGCGTGGTAGTTAGAATAGTGCCATATTGGCTAGGTAGGGGAGGTACCTATGCTTATAAGCCTGGGCCTCTCTAACTCAGAATCGCGGTTTTGGATTGGTTAACATGGTATCAGAGCCAAGGGCTGTGGACCCCCCTCCGTCAACCGTCACCCGTAAACAATGTACACGTGTCAAAGCCAGAAGAGCTTGCACGTGAGGGGGTGAGTTAGAATAGTGCCATATTGGCTAGGTAGGGGAGGTACCTATGCTTATAAGCCTGGGCCTCTCTAACTCAGTACTGCGGTTTTGGGTTGGTTAACAGTGGTGACACCCTCTCTCTCTCCTCCTCTGGCACTGTTGCCACTGAAGCCGTCATGGTCACCGTTCTCCCCTTCCCTTCGTCTTGCCGTCCTCTGCTCTCCCTCTGGGCGCCTCCTCTACCACCACGCGGCTCCCCCGCCTCCACGTCTGCGCACCCTTGCTACTCACTCGCTTTCTCCCTCTCACTCTCTTTCTCTCTCCGTATGCCTGCGCAAGCACCCCCCCTCTTTTGTCTTTGCCATTGCCTCCACATGGTGAGTTCGCCGTTGCCATCGCCACTCGCCACTCTCCTCACCACCTCGTTGGCTTCGTCGTCCTGTTTGTCTAGCCACCCGTAGATGTAGCGAGCCTCATCATTTATGTTTACTATTTTATCTTTAAATTTTTATATAGATTGGCTATTTATTAAATATTAATATTTCTCTCAGTTTGACAGAGTCGATTGGCGAGTCGTCGCCATTCTATGGTTGGGCATCCAACTGACTTCTTCTGGACTTGACAATTTACCGATACCTCGAGGTAGGCATCCCAACTTATCCTTAGTATACCGATATGTTAATTAATACGTTAAAACATGTTTATCTGATAAATAGTTAGAAATTAGTAAATAATTGATTGTTTAATTGTTTAATTGTCTACATGAGTTTATAAAAATGCCATACATGTCATTCATATTTAGTTTCATGTATCTCCATGTGTAGTGTTAGTTAGATGCATATTGATTCATTTATGATTTGAGAATTACAAGAAAATAAATATGTTGAAATTGAATTATGACCGGTTAATATTATAGTTATATCTGATTCATGTTATGTATGATCTTCAGGTTTATTAATTGATAAATTGAATTAAATTTTGAATTGACATGATAATTCTTTAGCATAAGTAATTAACTTATATTCGTAGTGACATAAAGTTATAAAGTGCATTATTTGATAAATTGATATTGAATTGTGATTAATTGAAGTTAGCATGTCTAATTATGTTGCATATTCTATTCTAATTGGGTCAATTACATGAATTGGAGTATAATTGAATTATTGTTCCGGATTGGGTATATTGAATTTTTGCATTAATTGAATGGTTTGCATGTGTCGACATGATTGTGATTAAATGCATGATGATGGTAAATTGCATAATTTTTGAATGGATAGAATGATTGGCATGGTTTAATGATTTGGCTATCTGATGGAGTTAATTTGTTTAATTGGCTATTGCATTGAAAATTTGTTTGAGTAATTATATGGCTTTTACTTGTGAAATGTTATTGATGCTATGATACATGTGATGTAATATTTGCTCCTCCAGCCTATGATAGAATTGCTCGTAAGTAGCGGTTGAAATAGATTGATCCGGTGCATCCTTCGATCCCAAATACCGCAGTTTATCCTAAGTACACCCCTGCCTAGACGTACTTTGGGATTTAGCTTATTATATGGTACTTCTTTTATGTATTTAGAGCTGGAGTGAGGATCTCCAAGTATAGCATATAATTTACTCAGACATATGGAATTGAAATAGTTTTAAAGCATGCATAGTTAGCTCATGTAAGTTTTGGTGGCATGGACATGTAGAATAGATCAATTGGTTAAGTGGTGATTAGTTTGGTTCACGTAGAGTCAGGCTCATTCGGTTAATCGATTTTTGAAAGGACTCAAATAAATAATTGAATCTTGATAATTAGTTTAGTGATTATGATATAATCTGATTTGTGTTGATTTTATCATTTATTGCTACAATTTAGGTTGATTAATATAATATGAAAGTTGGGTATAAGTCCTACTGAGTTCGCGTGACTCATTCCAAATCCTTTAACATTTTTTAAGTAATCAGGTTTAATGCAGCAGAAGCGTAGTGGAACAGGATTAGTGCAGAAGAGGATTAGAGTATTAGTTTATGAATTATTTATATGGAATCAAGGTATGATTTATTTTTGGATTGAATTATTTATTTTAATGAAGTGGGACCTGTTAGTCTTCAATTTTCCCATACCGACGTAGTTTAGGGGTTAATTCCCCAGTCCCGTACCCGGATTTATTCCACTGCGTGTGTTAGGAAATCCGGGACGTGACAATATCGACTCTCTCTCAGCCGTCGGATCGGCAACTCTTCCTCTATATGTTGGTGGATATGTAACTGATCGAACGGCTCTTAGCTCCTTGCTTTCCGGAACGAGCTTAACCATTTTACATGAAAATTAATAATTTATTTGTTAATCCGATATAGTCGATTTCGAGATGGATGGAAGCGGCGACCGGACAGGACGATGGAGACCAAGCAATGGAAGCGGGAATGGCCAAATGACCGTGGTGCTTGTGCCGCACCGGGGCAGTTTATTTATATCACTGTAGATCATATACAATGCGTGACCCTATGGCCAGAGGATTATCCTCTGTACAGAATCAGTGGTACAGACGGGCGACGACACCCGGTGCAGAATACAGAGGGCGCCAGAAAAGGCGATGTACAAGGCGTCTGCCAGAGGACCTTCTAGAAGGTCATTAGCAAATGTAAATTACAATTGTAATTGACTTGTAAGCAGGATTTGTATAATCTTAACATCCCCCTTCAAGTTGGTGAGTCCAATTTTCTCACAAACTTGGAGATTATGTACTTGTACTGATCTTTATGAAGTGCTTTGATCAGGACGTCTGCAACTTGTTATTGTGTGGGAATGTGTTTGGTTTCAATTAAGCCAGAAAGAATCCTCTCCCTAATGAAGTGGCAATCGATTTCTATATGTTTGGTGCGCTCGTGGTAGACAGGATTTGAAGCTATGTGCATGGCAGCTTTGCTATCACTATAGACAACTGTTGTCTTTGGCTTGACGTTTAAATCCTCCAAGAGATATGTCAGCCATTGCACCTCGGCTACAGCTCCTGCCATGGCTCTGTATTCTGCTTCTGCTGATGATCTAGAGACGATGTGTTGCTTCTTTGTCTTCCATGAAATTGGGTTGTTTCCCAAGAAAGCAATGTACCTGGTTGTTGATCTTCTGGTAATGGGGCATGATCCCCAATCCGCATCTGTGTATATGGACAGTTCTGGGACCGATTGTGAACTGAGAAACACTATAACATCAGGGCCTAACTTTATGTATTGAACAAGACGCATAGCAGCTGCCATATGGACCTGTTTTGGTTCTATCATGAACTGTGTTAACAAGTTCACAGCATATAAAATATCTGGCCTCGTCACGGTTAAATATAAGAGCCTTCAAATAAGCCTTCTATACTTGCCAGGTTCTGTCAATGTGGGGCTGTCTGAAAATAAATCATGTTTTTGTTCTATGGGAATTTGCAGGGGCTTGGCTTCGGACAGTCCACAATCATGAATTATATCTATGGCATACTTTCTTTGGTTGAGAAATATTCCGGATGATGACCTTGCAATCTCTATTCCCAAAAAATACTTAGGCCTGCCCAGGTTTTTGATTCGGAATCTTTTCCCGAGTTCTTCAACTATAGCATTTATCACCAATTCATTGTCTCCAGTAACAAGTATATCATCTACATATATCAAAACTATGGCAATCTTACCCCTTTCTTTGTGTAGAAATAGGGTGTAATCAGACTTTGATTGTTTAAATCCTTGGTCATAAAGTGTGGCACTCAACTTGGCAAACCAGTTTCGTGATGCCTGCTTTAACCCATATAGGGATTTTTTCTAATTTGCAAACGCAATCTTTCCCCCCTTGCTTGTAACCTGGGGGCAGTTTCATGTAGACTTCTTCTGCTAATTCACCATGTAGAAATGCATTTTGGACATCGAGTTGCTTCATTTCCCACTTCATTATGGTTGCCATGGAAAGAATACATCTTACTGTGGTCAGTTTGGCTACCGGAGCATAAGTCTCATGGTAGTCCAGACCCTCTAGCTGAGTGTACCCCTTGGCAACCAGCCTGGCTTTGTATCTGGATATGCTCCCATCGGAGTTATACTTGATCTTATACACCCACTTGCAGTCTATGGCCCTTTTGTTGCTTGGTAAGGATGTCAATTTCCAGGTGCTGTTTTCTTCCAATGCTCTTAACTCATTTTTCATAGCTTCATCCCACTGTGGAGCAGATTTGGCTTCTTCATAGGATGTCGGTTCAGTCTCCTTGGACAGCTTAGATAAGAAGGACATATGCTGGACAGAAAAATCTGGATGGGAAATGTATTTGTTTATAGAGTAGCACTTACCTTGGCAAGAAGAATTGGGCTGTGCATTGAAACCGGTGACATATTCCTCCAAGTATCTAGGTGGCTTCCTTGGTCTAGTTGGTCTGTCAGTGCCTTCTTGAACCGGTATTTCTTGATTTTGAACTTCCACATGTTCTTCACGTGTTGTTTGCATCCGACTATTTTCTGTCCCTGTTTCACATATGGTTGTTGGAATGGGTAATGCTGTCTCTTCCTATTTTCCTTTCAAGGGAAATGTGTCCTCATAAAAAACAATGTCTCGGCTTGTAAAAACCTGTTCAGATTCTATGTCCATGACCCTGTATCTTTTTTGGTTAGGTGGGTATCCTATGAAAACGCATGCTTTGGACTGTGGCTCAAATTTATCAAAACCTAAGTGAGATGTAGATGTGTAACACAGGCATCCAAAGTTCCGAAGAGACTTGTAATTAGGCTTTCTTTGAAAAAGCATTTCATAAGGTGTCTTGCCTTCAATTTTTTTTGACGGATGTCTATTTATCAAATAGGCGGCTGCAAGAACACAGTCGCTCCAAAAAGTCTTGGGTAGGTTCGATTGTAGTTTGAGGGCCCGAGCTACGTCTAGGAGATGTCTATGCTTCCTTTCCACGATCCCATTTTTTTGGGACGTATATGTTGGGAATCGGTCCAATCAGATTGGCGCAGCGGAAAAAATTCTGATTCCTCGTATATCATTGTCTTGGTCTCGATCGGAACCGAACGACGTCGCCAAAATCGGTATTCGAAATAGTTTCGAACACGTACCTTTGTGGGATTCAAATAATCCCTAAAAATCGGAGAAGATCGAGCGTTCTCACGCTCGTTCAGCCACTCAAGTGTGCAACCTCTAGTCGTATCCACACGAGCTGCCTCCATAGTCGGGTTCTCCTTCGCGTCGGACCTTCCGACTCGCCCCGGATGAAGTCCCATCGACTCTCGACGGCCTCCAGCATGGTAAAACGTGAATAAGAGAGGTAGGGACGAATTTTGCTGCCTTGGCTTGTGGGGCTCATGCTCAATTCGCTATTATATAGAGAATTTGGAGTTTTTCACAAAAACCCCTGCTTTCTCTATATTTACACCTTTGCCCCCAAACTTATGGATTAGCCCTTATGTGTGTGACCCACTAGGCCCAATAGCTCATTTGGTTGAGGCCTAATTAAAAGAACAACTTCTTTTAAATTAAATCTATTATCTCATAATAGATTTAATGGCCTACCGATCATGAAGGGTACAAGCCACATCCTATGATCCCAAATGGCTTCGGGGATAAACTCCTCTCCAAAGAGCCTTTCCATCATCGGTTACCACACGGATATAAAACTTCGTCCATTCAATGTCCCGGTCGGATAGGAGTACGGCATTGACTGTCAACTCCTAAATATACCGATACTATGGAATCTTGTACTCGTAATTGGATCAATTGGAAAACTTTTTTCCAATTATCCTATCTACCTTGGCCAAGGATTTAGAGTACTATCCATAGGACATTCTCTCTCTCCTACCGAGAGTGGATGATCCCTTATTGTCCGCTTAATTGCCTCCACCGGGTTTCCCATATACCCAATCCATTAACTATACAGGACCACAATACTAAGTGATCCATAAGTCAATAGTCAAAGTACATGGTACGCCCGGCAAGACATCTTTGGCGACTCAGGTCAAAGATCCAACCGTGCAACCGTGATGATAGAATACCCCGATCGAGAGTTCGGTAAGATACCATTCAGGGATTCTATACTGGTCAGTTCAGTGAACTCATTCCTCTAATGAGCACCTGTATATGTATCTCAGTGTCCCCACACTGATGACCAATGAGATCGGTCATTCTCATCATATGAGAAGATATCATATACACTAGTCTTACCGGATCCTTGATGTCCCGTCTCGAGGATCCTACGACTAGGAACATTTAGAGTACATGCTTCTAGATGATTGATCTCATTATTATGATCTCATCATGATTCAATCATCATTGCATGCAACCTAGGACTTCATTACGATAGACGCATCTAGATAGTGCAAGTAATGAAGGTTATGCCATTTATACTGAATAAGATATTACAAGAAATGTAAAATCATATCACATAGGATTGGCTTGTAGAGCATACATTTCTATCAATCTCCCACTTGCACTAAAGCCAATCACCCACATTTCTGATCTCCATCAGCCCAAGGTGACCCTCAAACACACTTTAAGTCAAGGCCTTAGTTAGTGGATCTGCAATGTTTATAGTTTAAGATACTCTATCTTTAATTATATCTCCTTGAGTTGCAGCCACTCTGATCAAGTAGTATTGCCACAGAGTGTTTAAACTTTTGATGAGACAAAGGCTCCACTACAAAAGTAATGATCCACCATTATCACAAAATAATGGTACATTATCAGAGATATTAGAGACAACTCTCTAATATAAGATGAACTCCTTCATCTAGACTACTTCATAAGTAGTCGGCAGCAATTATGATTTGTAAAATCTACAGTGTTTATAGCATGGAACTTTTCCAGCTCACTGCACCACCATCTGGGTAAACATGTACCCTAGCTACCAGTCATATGTAACTAGAAGTTTAAGTCTAACTCAAACTTCCAATCCTATCCTCCATACTCGAAATGCATCCTTAGTACTTCACAAGTTCTTAAGGATATACTTCTCAACTATCCAGTGACTCTCAGTTGGATTTGCGTGATGATTACTCATAACACTTAAAGTACTCATCACATTAGGTTATGTACATAGTATACATGATAGACCCTATGACTATGGCATAAGAGACTATATTCATGTATTATATATCTCTTTAAAAGAGATAAACTCCATATCTTATGGGCAAGGCACCTCTATAGGAGTTTTTCATGTCAAACCCTTTGACTATGGTATCTATGTACAACAAATGGGTCAAGCCAAGCATCCCTTTTAGATCTATCTCCATAGACCTAAATCCTTAGGAAGCTTTTCCCAGAATAATTATGGAGGATTCATTTTTTATAGTTAGGCTTCATGGATAATAACATACCTACATCATTCATAATGAGTAGTATGCCATCAATGTAAAATGTCTAGAATACAATAGCACTCCCACTAGCATTTTTATGCACACAAGGTTCTTCTTCATTCCAAATGAAGTCATAAGATTCAATCTTATCAAATCTTATATTCCAAGGTTGAGAATGTTGTTGTAGTCCATGAATGGACATTACCAACGTGTACACATTCTTTGGATGTTTTGGGACTCACATCCCTCAAGTTGTATCATATACAACAGAGGTTGTATCATATACACCTCCCCTTAAATTTCACCATTGGAGAAATTTTATCTTAACATCCTAATTGACATATCTCATAGTCATAATGTGTACTAATAAAATCTAAATGGATTGAATATGGCAATGGTTAAAAGATATCATCTGTCGACTCTGAAAATTCGACGGGGTCCTCTCCTTTTCAGGGAAGTCCGTGAACCCAGATCGTCACCTCAAGAGGGGATGAGAAAAGAAAGGAATAAAGCTCGGAAAGCAACTCTCACCTCGGTCCCACACTCACATTGATCCCCGAACTTTCATCCCTTGGCGTCGCTTGATCACCAAAGAGACGGTTCGGGTCATGTGGGAGGAGGGTGAGAAGAAATAAACGTGGTCGCCAGGAACCGTGGGTTCCGATTTATAGAATTAAAATTGAAAGATGACCGTGTGTACCTTAGCGTGAAGAGTGTGAGTTTAAGCTTCTCCTTCTTCGGCCGGCCGATGAAGAAGAGTCGTCAACGCGGTGGGTGCTTGATGTTCTGTGCAACTAGACAAATAAAAAAAGTGAAATAGACAATTAGAACTAGACAAAGTGGAGTATATGTAAAGAGAATAACATAAAACACACAATTGACTAGAAATCCAGGATCGGGTTATCTCTAACCCCTCTTTTTTTATTTTCGGAATAACAGAGTAAAAGTAATGCAAAAAAATGTAAAAAAATGATAGGATGATGGAGAATCACTAAACAAAGAGATAGGAATAAGAACAGCAAGATTCTGAGTTGAATAGAGGAAGATATAGCCAAATCTGTTTTGTCGAAAAAGCCGAGAAGCAGTGCAGGATCTGCCAGGCGCGACTTTTCTTCTGCGCTTGTTACGACCAGCCCCGACCTCTGAATCAAGTGCCGTCGATTGTAAACTCAAGAAGACTTGGAGAGGAAGAACTTTGATGAAGAGAGCTCGGGCAGAAGACGTCCACACACTGCTGTAGAGGTCGAAGAAGAGAGACTTGGCAGATCACCTACAGAACAGCCTTCCTCTCTCTTGAACTGACTTTTCTCTCTCTAAAAACTCGAAATTCTCTCTCTAAAAATCACAAAATTGATGCATGAGGGTGATAGGACGTCTTGAGATGCCTGGGGAGTCGTCCTCCTCTCTCCGGGAACGACTCGAATCGGGAGTCCTTTTATAGGAGAACGAGTGATCTGATCCGGACTAAAAAATAGGGGGAATGCGCCCTGGTCCTGGGCGCATGCGCCCTGGTGCAGGGCGCATGCGCCCCACTGAAGGGCGCATGCGCCCCCCAGGGGGGGCATATCTTATCAACTCCGAAAAAATTGATCTTATCCGGTCCGACCGTTCAGTGGCAGAGTCCCGGTGAAAGACTGGTTCAAGGGTGGGGCGCATGTGCCCTCAAGTGAGGGCACAAGGCCACGTGCCTCACTGGTAGGGCGCATGGGCACGTGCCCTAGGTCCCGGGCGCATGTGCCCTGGAACCCGGGCGCATGGGACTGGCTCTGCGCGTCCTTCTTCCGGAAGCCATTGCGAACACTCCCGAACTCGGAATTCGACGCCGTTTGTTGCGTTGGAAAGATAACAGGCCGAAGAAGCTTTATATAGAATCGTATCAGCCATCACACCCTCCAAAACTTCAGAATTTTATCCGGAAGTTAGGGCAGTGAACAGAAGATCCGATACAGGTCAAAATGACTCCGACGGCAAACCGGAAAGGCACGGAATGCAATAAAACTTGTCCGGAGTGTGAATATGACCATAACCTTCAATGCATGATCATTAGGCATTGGTCATTCAGCCAATTTCCATGTTCACACGATTTACGTGCAGCTTTCGCTCGGAAATTACGGCTTTTTGCGGAAAACGTCGGAAAACATCCGATTTCGTTCGGCGAAGCTCCAAATCAACTTTAAAAGACCCGGCATCATTATAAGGTCAATCATACATGTTACCCTATAAAACATGAGTTTTATGCTCTGAATTAGCCAAATTTGGCGTGTCTCACTTGCCTCGCCTTGATGTCGGCTTTGTGCGGAGTGGCATGTAATGAAGCGAAGTGATTCGTAGTGAACTGTAATGGAATGTAAGTGAACGTAGATGAATGTAGCGGAATGGAATGGTGATGGACTGAAAAGGTGGCATCAAGGTGTAGATATAGACACGCTTATCTACCTGATCCAAGAAATGAATCTCTTCCGAGTATTCTAGATCGCTTTCATGTTCTATCAAAACCTCATATAATTGACTGGTGAAAGACATGCCCTTGGCACGAGAGATGAAAAAGTGAATGATAAAGGATAAAAGGATGTAGCCAACCCTCAGCGTGGTGAGGAGTCCTCGAATTCGTAGGTTCATCATCAGCCAGCAACCCGAACTTTGCGGTGGTCTTGTACTGTGATGGGCTAAAGTTTGTAAAAGAGAAGTTGATCTTAAAATGAAAAGAATACCAATCCATCATATTTGGAATCTCAAGTTCATTCAAGTTTCACCAAAATACTCAGTTTAATTCTGAGTGGAAGAACCTCAAGTTCTAAAAGGGTTTGTTTTAAGCACAACAAAATTGCTCGGGTATCGTGAAAATCATGAATCACGCTCTAGCAGAAAATCAAGTATTCGGAAAATGACAAGACAGATTTAAGCCATAGTGGGATTGAAAGATAATGGTGGGACTAACATAGAATGATGGGAAAGAAGAAACAATGGTATGACAATTGCGATGGTGGGGTGGGATAAAAGACACGGTGGGATAAAAGAAATGACAGAATAAAACATGGTGGAATAAAAAGAAAGGAATAAAACATAAAGGGATAAAATAAATAATAAAACATAATGAAATAGAATTGGTAATGATGAAGAAAGAAAAGGAGAGGGCTGTGAACACAGAAAATCATGTAGAAAAATAGTTGAAGATATAGATTGTCTATTGGAGGTCAAGACACCCGATTAGGAACCATCGTCCCTCCAATGTTCAATTTTGGCTTATCCGTGAGTGTGAAGAAATGACCAAGCCGTCGTAGATTTTGTTGAAGGGGATCTCGGGCCCAGTCATTTTCACTCTCAAGGTCTTCAGCATTAATGCATATAATATGTATAAAGTGGACCTAACATAACTAGGTGACAGATGTTAAAAGGTGATGAAGTGCAAAAATGCAATGATGGTGATGATGTGATGCGAGATTGATGAGAAGCTGAGGATGAAATCTTCAGGTAAGCTGCATCGACCGCCTGGTTCATCAGCATCTCTGGTCCATCCTTGTCTTGCCTTTTGACGGAATACAACACCATGAGAATGTTCAGCTAGGTGGTGATTCCTCTCTTTTGCCACAAGGTTGGCATGGCATTCCTTGGGGAACATTCACCAATTCACCTGTTAGGACTAAAAAATGTTGCCTGCACATTTCTGGTTAGTACCCAACAGACAAAATTGTCATATGAATCAGATTGTTCATGAAATGATCAATTGAAGGTTTTACTATTTGAACCATCATTTGGATGTCAAAACAAAGTTTTTAATGATGGTTCCTTTAGCAAAAATGTCATTTTTAACATTATAGACAATTTCTGAATTTTTGAGATTTTTATGATTTTTTTGAATTTTTTTGTCCATGTGCCCCCGATCGGGGGCACCTGGCCATGCGCCCAGGGGATGGGGCACCTGGCTATGTGCCCCCAGATGAGGGCACATGCGCCCTGAAGCCAATTTTTTTTTTTTTTTTTTTGAAAAAATTGTACCTGATTGCCCTTCTCTTTTTGCTTCTTCAGCTCCTGCAAACACTTAATGAAAATGATTAAAATTTTTTATCATTACTCATCCCTTTGCCTGTATATCGTATGACTTGATTTTAAGTCAAAGGGAGGAGCCTTCTTAACAAGGTGGAATAAAACAAATGACTTAAATGAAATAGAGGTAAGGGTTAAGAGAAATTACCTGCTATGGTGTGAATCCTCTCCTCTCCTGTATTGACATGCCTGAAACACTTGACAGAAGGAGATTAGATCTTCATCAGGACTCATCCCTCTGCCCATTATGGTCAACTTTGACTTAGGTCAAAGGGAAGAGCCTTCTTAACAAGGTAATTAAAGTAAAAATGGATATGCAATGCAGAAATGAAAATATGCATGACAATCAAATAAGCATGGATGCAACTAAGGCAATGATCATGACTAAGCATTTTTTTTTTTTTGAAAACAATCATTTGGATTTTCAAAAGTATTCAATTCTTTTTTGTATTTTTGAAATATGTGTTTTTTTTTTGAATTTTTGAAATATTCATTTTTTTTGGTTTTTTTTAAATATGCATTTTTTGTGGGTTTTGAAATCTGTATTTTTGGATTTTTGAAATATGTATTTTTTTTGTGGATTTTGAAATATGCAATTTTTTTGTGGAGAAAATGCTGGTTTTTGAGACAGTTCATCGGTCTTTGGAGTTTGTCAAGACTCAAGTGGTAGATGCCACGTGCAAAAATAAAGTTCCATACCTAGAATCCTTCTAACCTTCTTCCTTTGATCAGCTCGGGTTCCACCTGGATTTGGTCGGTTTACCCTTCCCTAGGGGTTTAAAGAGGAAGAGTATAGAGGAAGTCCTTGATAGGGTTTGAAGATGTTGAGAGGGATTTCTCTACTCTCACTCAAATTACCCATTGGGGTTCGGCCTCTTTGGGTTTTTCTTTCTTTTCTTGTTCTTTTCTATGTGGCACATATTTGGACAGGTTTTTGACCCGTGGGGACATTGCCCATCTTTTAGTGCCTTTTGCCTTGACTATCATTCTGGGTACTCATTCAGACAGGTTGATCATTTTTCTTTTCTCTAACCTGAGGGGTTCATTGCCCATCTTTTGGCACCCTTTTGTACCCTCTGAGACGGCCTCCTACTAGGGTGGCGAGTGTTTTCGATACTACCCCTCTCTAATCTTCTCTCCCTATCTTGGACCGAGTAGAAGAGAATAGGGTAAGGGTATTCCTTCCATTTCTAGATTTCTGCCTTGCCTTTCGCAAGTGTCAGGTTGTCGGGATTCTAGGATCGGGAAGTGTTGTGTGTGTAGGATGGTACCTACCCTTGACTTCTCACGAACAACCTAGGATCGATGACTTGAGATTATACCAGTGGTTTCTCCATTTCTATGGAAAGTACTTTTTGAGGTAAACTCCATTCCAAGGATGATTTAATTTTTCTCCATCTGCATTAGTCAATTCATATGCATTACCTGGATACTTTTCAGTGATTACAAAAGGCCCTTCCCAGTTAGGTTGCACCTTGGAGCGGGGACCCCCCGCCTTTACGAATATGCGTTTGACTACCATGTCACCGATTTCGAACTTCCTCTCGACCACCCTCTTTTGATAAAACCTTTTGAGTCTATTCTGATAAGTCCGGGCATGCTCGGCGGCGGCTAGCCTTCTTTCATCCAAGAGTTCAAGCTGTGCAAGGAGAGATTCTCGTCTCTCATCAACAGGAATATCCCTGTCGAGTTGAACTCGGAGAGATGGAAGTAATACTTCGTAAGGGACCACTGCTTCCATCCCATATGCCAAAGCATACGGGGTTTGTCCAGTGGGAGTCCTTACAGAAGTACGATAAGCCCATAGAGCATCTACAAGCTTATCAGGCCAGGCGGCAAATTTGCTAGACTTACAAGATTTCTTGATGATTTTGATTAAGGTTTTGTTGGTGGCTTCTGCTTGACCATTGCCTTGAGGATAGTATGGTGATGAATGATGCAATGAAATGCAATACCTGTTGCAAAGATCACGCAGATCTTGAGAAAGAAATTGTGGCCCGTTGTCGGTGACGATGTCGCTGGGTATCCCGAACCTTGCCAGAATGTTGCGCTTGATGAAGGAGCAAACTGTTGACGCTTTAATCTCCACGAAAGCTTCCGCTTCAGCCCACTTTGTGAAGTACTCCGTTGCCGTCAGAATGAATGATTTTGAGCGCATTTCGGAGTTGAGGTCACTCAAGGGGCCAATGATGTCAAAAGCCCACATGGCGAATGGCCATGGGGCATGAATTGGATGAAGGGAAGATGCAGGAGAGTGAATCTTGTCGGCATGGAGTTGACATGAATGACAATGCCGGACAAAGATGGAGCAGTCTTCTTCTAGAGTTGGCCAATAATACCCTTGCCGGATGATTTTCTTAGCAAGGGCTTGGGCATTCACATGACCACCACACACCTGCAATGTGCTTCCTTCAAGACCAACTTAGCTTCTTCTTCATCAAGACACTGAGTAAGATTCCATTTAGGCTTCTTATAGAGCACTCCTCCTAGGATTGTATACCTTTGGGATACTCTTCTGATTGCCTTCTTTTCCTTGGTGGTTGATCCAGGTGGATATGACTGATCTTGACAATACCTTGCAATCTCGTCATGCCAAGGTCTCTCACCTTCTTCTAATTCTTCTAACTCAATTAAGGAGATTTCTTCTTTATGTTCCAAGTATTCCTTTCTGTTGAATCTTTCCTTAACCTTCAGAAAACGTCCATCCTCAATTGCTGGAATTGTCCTCTTGGCGTATGTGGATAGTCCGCACTTGCCTGCCTAGCGGGACAGATAGAGATGAAGCTAGTGAAGCTAAGGCATCGGCGAGGATATTCTGAGAACGGGGGACATGGACAAAGGTGAGTTTGAAGAATAACTTGATGTAGCAAGTGGTGAGCTCCTGGTAGGGTTTGAGGTTTGGATGGGAAGTTCGGTACTTGGATAGGACTTGGCGTAGGATCAATTGACTATCACCTATCACCCTCAGTTCGGTGGCACCATGGAAATGAGCGGCCTCCAGCCCGGCCAGCAAGGCTTCATACTCAGCTATGTTGTTGGTTGCTGGAAAGTTAAGCTGAAAAGCCTGTGGAATGGTGACACCTTCAGGTGACAGAAGGACAATACCTATCCCTCTACCGTGAGAGTTTAGAGCCCCGTCAAAATATAATGTCCAAAGATTGGAAGAACGGACTGACATTAGTTCGTCATCCGGGAACTCCGACCGGACCGGGTCAAAGACGGGTATGGGATGATGGGCAAGGTGTTCGCAATAGCATAACCCTTGATTGCCTTCGTGGGACATAAGTGATATCAAATTGGGATAGGAAACTCGCCATCGCCCTAACCGATCGCTCAAGACTGCTTCTCTACCGTAAACTTAATGGGATTGATACGAGCAATGAGCTTGACTTGGTGAGCAAGAAAATAATGTTTGAGTTTCGAACCACCCAAACAAGAGCAAGACAGTCTTTTCTACCACAAGGTGTACTTCGGCCTCACAAGCATCAAACATCTTAGACAAGTAGTAAGTAGCTCGTTCTTTCCCTTCTTCATCAACTTGTGCAAGGACTGCCCTAAGAGAGTTTTCAAGAACCGAAATGTAGAGGACCAAAGGTTTGTCTGGGAATTGGTGGTCTAAGCATGTGGGGACTTGCCGTGTATGTTTTCAACCCATCAAACGCCTCCCCGGCACTTTGAATCCCATTTAAACTCGGCCCCCGCCTTGGTTAACTCATAGAAAGGTTTACACCTTTGGGAATGTTGTGAGATAAACCGGCGGACAAATTGTAGCCTCCCCAATCAATCCTCGAAGCTCTTTCATATTCTTCGGAGGAGGCATACCAATAATTGCCTTGGTCTTGTTTCGGCCGATCCCTATGCCCCTTTTGCTTACTATGAGCCCAAGTAGCTTTCCGGCTGAAACTCCAAATGTACACTTCTTAGGGTTCATTTTTAGCTTGTATTCTCTAGCTCTTTGCAAGACCTTCTTTAGCACTTCAGAATGATCTTCCCGACTCTTGGACTTGATAACCAAATCATCCACATACACCTCTACAAGGGTGTGCATCATGTCGTGAAAGATAGCCATCATAGCCCTCTGATATGTAGCACCGGCATTCTTTAACCCAAAGGGCATGACAACATAGCAATATGTTCCCCAAGGTGTAGTGAACGAGGTCTTTTCTGGTCCTCCTCGGCCCAACCGGATCTCGATTGTATCCGTAATAGCCATCCATGAATGAAAGCATTTCAAATCCAAATTTGTGTTATCAACCAAAACATCGATATGAGGTAAAGGAAAATCATCTTTAGGACACGCTCGGTTCAAGTCCCTGAAGTCTATACAAATCCGAATTCGTCCATCCTTCTTCATAACAGGGACTATGTTAGCCACCCATTGCGGATATAGGACAACCTTAATAAATTTTGCTTGGTGTAGTTTGTCGACCTCTTCTTTCATTTTGAGTGCAATATCGTGTGGTGGAACCTCCTGAGCTTTTGTTTAACCGGGTAGTTCCGGGTTTCAAGGTTAATCTATGTTCAACCAATGAATTATCTAATCCCGGCATATCTTCATATGTCCATGCGAATGTGTCCTTATATTCTTCCAAAACTTTGATCAAACGTTGTTCTTCTGAGGGAGTGAGGTTTGCACTAATGAGGATAGTCTTAGGATCTTCCAAAGGTTCCTAAATTCGGGCTTCCTTGGCCGGTTCATGCCCAGTGGCTAATGGTTCTTCAACTCTTCTAAGTCCAGATGCATATGCATCAGCCAAGTCCTCAATTTCATCCTCGGATTCGGGATCCTTCTCTGATACCACCTCATATACTCCCAAAGTATGATCTATGTTATGCTCATCCTCATATCGGATTTCATCTAGCTGGATAGTATCATCTAAAGTTTGGCCTTGCACACTCTACGCGTTTCTCGTGCCAACCAAGGTGTGCATACCTATTTGGAACTCGCTTACCTCGACCTTTCCTATTTCCTAACTTAACTTGACCTCCATCGAAGATAAAGCTGGAAAGGTGGTATTTACAGTAGAGGGAGGATCGAGCAAATCGATCAATGATTCAGAAAAGAGGGATCCCTGATTGGGAGCACCCTCTGGGATGAGTAGAGATGTCTCCTCGATGGAAATATGAGTTTCAGAGAAGACGTTTTTTTTTGGAAATTTCAAGTAAAAAGATAGAATGAGCCTGAGTGACTCGAGGCTTGCTAGAAGATGACTGAATTAATAGAGAGAAAAACTTAAGAAAAAAAGGGAAAAAGGGGCTCGTGGGCCCGATGGTACGTAAAGTGGACACATGGGTCCAAAACGGATGAAAGAAAGCAAACGGGTACGTGGACCCGATCTTAGGAAATAAATGGGCATGTGAGCCCATGTTGGGAAAAAGCCCTCGATTTCCGAAGTCGATGAGGGAAGCAAATGGGCATGCGGCCCAAGAAGAGTGGAAGGTTGAAGAGGGCTCATGGGCCCAAAGAGGGTAAGTGGGCCACCGAAGCCCATCCAAAAGATCTAGAAATAAAGGTACGAGGTTCAAACATGGGATTGTTATATTTGGGCCTCGTGGAATGGTTTTGACTTGGGTAGTATGCTTAACTAGATGATCCAAGATTGGTCTCGCTCGGGTGGTTCTGATACTCTTCCCCCACTTGAGAACGTACGAGTCAAAGATAAGCATAAGTCTTCCAAGTCTTCTTCTTCTTCTTCTCGGAGCCTTTCTTCTCTTGACAAGCCTATCACGGAACTTTGCCATCTTCAGCCATCATCATGGTCTCCCCTTTGATAAAGAAGGTGTGGAGTCCCATGGCATATCCCCTGGCCGGAACATCCTCGCTTGGGATGGAACCCTCTTCATATCCCAACCCCCGCTCGCGTGGCCTTTTCATAGTTTCACTATTGGCCGAGTGATCCCTGAAGATCCTTGCCTAAACCTCTTCCAGTGCCGATAGCCCAATTTCATCATCATCCGCCATCCCGCGGTGTCCGGTAGTGAGGCGGTCATGCATCCGACTTCTGGCAATTCTCCCACCGAGATCCGGGGTTGTATTTGACAGACCTAGGGGTAAAGAAGCAACGTTCGCCGTCCCTTATAGGCATGCTAGTCACCTTGACCACCTGTCCTTTAAAGGGAAATTTTATGCACTGGTGGTTTGTTGAAGCCACAGCTCCTATTGCCTCCAAATATGGCCTCCCAAGTATAGCCCGAAATGTTGGATCCAATTCTAGAATATGAAAATCTGTTGTAACCGTACATGGTCCAAGTTTGACTTCTAGAGTGACCACCCCACGTGCAGACTTCTTGGAGTTATCATAGGCTGTAACCATGGCACAAGATGGCTTGATTTCTTGTTCAGAAATACCGCACAACCGCAATGTTTCGGCGGCATAACGTTGATGGAAGCTCCAAGTGTCAACCAAACATGATTTTACTTCGACATTGCGTATGATAATAGCCACATGCAAAGCATATCTCCTAAAGTCCGGATCCGTTTAATTCTTCCTGAGAGAAAGTGAGTGTTGGGTGCTCACTTCTAGGTGCTAACACTGTAGTGATCTTCTCAGGTGGGAGATCTTCATTCACCATGACCCTTTGCAAGTACTGCTGTAGAATCTCCTGGTGCACCTTTGATCTTTTGATCAACTCAAGTATGGAAATACGGGCCGGTGTTTTATCTAAATGCTTTAACAGATCATAGGCTGTGCCTGGCAATGGTTCTTCCACTTGTTCCTCCTCCACTGGCTCCTGCGGTTGAGTTCCGGCTTGGGGAAAGAGCCGCTGGAACATCCTCCCACTCCGAAGCACCGGGGCTATTTGGCGGTCGGGTAGAGGTGATGGGGTAACCGGGGTGGGAACAGGTGGTGTAGGTGCAGTATGGTAGGCAATGGGTTTGGTGGTCCTAGGATGATGGGGTTAGTTGGTAGAGGGGTAGGAATTGTAGGTGGTAGTGATGGTGATACCGGTGGCCTAATAAGAAGAGGCCGGGGTGCGTGGAGTGGTTGATGAAGGTGTAGGTTGTGGTGGTATGATAGGTTGGGGTTTTGGAGTGTTAGAGCTCGTAGGCTGGGGGTTCAGGTTTGGTGATGATTGTGGTGGTCGGATGAGCAAAGGCCGGTGTGTAGCAATGGTTGAAGGAGGTGTAGTTAAGGAGGGGGCTGGCCTAATGATGGGTCGGCGAGAAGAAGTGGCAGCCAGTGGTTGGGTTATCGAGCTTTGTAGTGGTTGTGGAGGAGCAGGTGCACGGATTATTTGTCTAGGAGGAGGCCTAGCAGAGACCTAGCCAAGGGTTGACAGCATGGTTGTATTGTGGCTTTCTAGTTGCCAACCTTGAGCACGATCGGCATCTCCCCGGGCAATGGAGTGTACTAGACCAATTCCCGGGGTTTGGATGTGGCCGGTGCCAGTCGTGCTGGAGCGGAGCATGTAACGGGAGCGGATTTTGCACAATCCCCAAGCCAAAGTTGAAGTTGGAGCCGTGGACGCGCCGCCGCTGCTGCTAGCCTTCATTACTCGTATGCATTCCCCCATTTGGACCCAATCAATGCTTCCTTGGTCATTCGGATCGTGGATGTAATCCTTGAATTGAAAGCACACTTCTACAAGGTGACCGGGACACCGGTGGTAAGCACGAGATCGGGACATATCTATGTTTACCGGCCAAACCTCTCTTTCCTTGGGCAATTCCATTTTTCTCGCCATGAGTATATTGAAGATGTCGGTCAAGGAGTAAGGGAGTTAGCCGGTAGTTCTCTCTCCTAGGACCTCCCCTTCGTGGTGCTTGATTGGGTGGTGGCGGTGCCCTATTGTAAGTAGGTTGACGAGGTTGCTGGGGTTGTGCTACTAGTTGCGGGGGTTGTTGTGGTTGTCGTGGTTGTGGTGGCCTAACTTGTTGCTGAGGAGGGTAATAGGAAGGGTTCTGTGGTGGGTTTCTGAACTGGTTTTGACGGTTCCCTCCCTGGTTCCCCACAATGTTTATAGCTTCGTTGTTGACCACTCCTTCGGTTGTAGGACCAACTGGTGCAGAGGGGGTTTTCTTGAAGTTTCTAGGTTTGGGATCAAATGGATTTATCATTGTGGCATCCTTGAAGTGGGCTTGCAAGTATCGGGCACTGTCATAGAGTTCATTCATTGTGGTAGGATGGTGCATGATCAATACATTTCTCAGAGCAAGTGTAGTGTTGCCAATAAGCATTTTTACTTGTTCCCCTTCAGAAATCACATCTCTGCCGCTTTTTCCGCCATTCCCTCCGCCGATCGCCAAACTTTATGAAGTCCTCTTCGGGCTTCATTTTCTCGCAATCAAGTCCGTAATGGAGCACGCCGGTGCCACCCGGTCTCTCCGTATCTCACGCAAGAATTTGGTCTTAACAATGTCGAAGTCTCCCCGCCTCAAAGGAGTCGAGTGAGTAGAACCATTCCAATGCGTACCCTTCTAGTGATCGACGAAACAAGAAGGCAAGAACCCTACGATCATCTTTCCGTAATGAGGACTCGTAAAGAAAATCTTTTAAGTGGAGAAAAGGATTGCCGCACCATTGTAGCGGCGATAAACCGGTAGCTCGTAAGGTGGCGGTGTAAGACCGGGCAGAGAAGGGATGGAGATCTCGTGAACCGACTTGGAGTCCGGCGACATCTCGCCCTCTTCATAACGTTCATTCATCCGGTGAGCTGATCCATGATTGCCCCGGTGAGAGCAGAGTTCTTGGTTTACCGGGTGGGGGTATGTGGTTAGAGACATGATTCTCGAAATTGAGGAGCATGACTTGGCAAATTCACCGAAGCTTGTCCCATCACTTGGTGGGTCAAGGGAGCAACATGGTTGAAATAAGATGGCTGAACAAATGAGGGTTGGACCACAGATGGTTGAACTAGAGAGGGTTGAAATGCAGATGGTTGAATCATAGATTGTTGAACAACGGGTGGTTGAATCATAGATTGTTGAACAATAGGTGGTTGAATCATAGATTGTTGAACAACAGGTGGTTGAACAAAGGGTGATCGAATGAGGGGTGGTTGAACTAGAGGACGAGGAGATAAGGCAACTTGATTGGTTTCAAATTTCGATCTGAAGCAATTTTGCCCTTCACCATGGATTGTATACGGGCATAGGTTTCGGGTCGGTATAGAGAGACAACTCCCTAAAGAGTTGTTCAACATCACGGGAGCAGATGGTCGAGGGACCTCTTGCACTTCCGACCGAGATCGGTTGGTGACCCATCTCGTGCTCTCGATGTTCAGCTTGTTCCGCCATTCCAACGTGCCTTCCAGACCTTAGTTGCATTGAACTTAGGAGAAAGTAAAACAAGTTGACAAAGTAAATAAAGAACTTTTTTTGGTTTTTTTTTTTTTTTTAGTATCTTGCAAAAAGTTAGAGGTTTGAATTTTTGTTTGACAAACAAGTTATGCAAAGACTTGAAAGCAAGATTACGCAATGATTTTGATTAAACCTTAGGTTTATGAATTTTGTTAAGAATTGTTCTCTCAACAAATGGGTTAGGATCCTAACTCCAATCTCCAATGACCTAGGTTTCACACAATCTCACCACGTGTAGGTAACGTAGGATGCTTCGGGTTTTGGGGAGTGGTACAACCAACCCGATCGTGAAGAGGAATACTCCACGTATGAGGAATTACGGAGGCCTTGATGAAAGCCAACCAAGTCAACTAGGAAGGAATATCCCAGAAGAGAGGTCAGAATCCACCAAGAGGGTGTTTTGGATGGGAGGGGTAAATGGGAGAGTGAGCTCCCGCCTCAAAAGAGTGTAAAAGAAGGAGGTAGAGAGAAGGAGCATAGAATGCAATCAAGTAATAAAGCAAGTAATGAGCAAAGCATAAACTTAAACAAGCAATCAACACCAGACAAGCAATTAGAAACTAGACAAGCAACTAGAAACTAGAATCTAGACTTGTTTCTTATGTGAGCCAAATGGAGATAGTGAAAAGGTGATGGAAAGAAGAGGGTTCAGATCTGATAGCCAGCAAAAGGGTGGTCCACGTGGGGACCGATGTGGGAACTGGGGTAGAAAGTAAAGGTGGTTCACGTGGGAACCGGTTTTGGGTAAAAGGGGTGGTTCACGTGGGAACCGGTTTGAATGGTCAAAAGAGGGCCACGTGGGGCCAATTAAAGGTGAATAAAGATCTGATCCAAGTGGGGATAGATCTGGAAAGAAAGGGGTTTGGTTCACGTGGGAACCGAAGTAAAGAAAGAGATTGGTTCACGTGGGAACCGGTTTAAAAGGAAAAGGGTGGTTCACGTGGGAATCGGTTTAAATAAAATGCAGAAATTAAATGGCATACTTGGCACTTCAGATCTGATGAAAGATGGGTGAAATCAGAAATTTTGAGATGGCATGAAGTTTAAGAGAGGTGGAAAGAAGGAAAGGCTCACGTGGGAACCGGTCTAGAACTAGAACTAGTTGCAAACAAAACACTTAGCACCCACGGTTGAAGACATTGCTTGTCCCACCGTGGTCGCCACAAAAGCTGTCGACTCTGAAAATTCGACGGGGTCCTCTCCTTTTCAGGGAAGTCCGTGAACCCAGATCGTCACCTCAAGAGGGGATGATGAAAAGAAAGGAATAAAGCTCGGAAAGCAACTCTCACCTCGGTCCCACACTCACATTGATCCCCGAACTTTCATCCCTTGGCGTCGCTTGATCACCAAAGAGACGGTTCGGGTCATGTGGGAGGAGGGTGAGAAGAAATAAACGTGGTCGCCAGGAACCGTGGGTTCCGATTTATAGAATTAAAATTGAAAGATGATCGTGTGTACCTTAGCGTGAAGAGTGTGAGTTTAAGCTTCTCCTTCTTCGGCCGGCCGATGAAGAAGAGTCGTCAACGCGGTGGGTGCTTGATGTTCTGTGCAACTAGACAAATAAAAAAAGTGAAATAGACAATTAGAACTAGACAAAGTGGAGTATATGTAAAGAGAATAACATAAAACACACAATTGACTAGAAACTGACCGGATCAGGGTTATCTCTAACCCCTCTTTTTTTATTTTCGGAATAACAGAGTAAAAGTAATGCAAAAAAATGTAAAAAAAATGATAGGATGATGGAGAATCACTAAACAAAGAGATAGGAAGAAGAACAGCAAGATTCTGAGTTGAATAGAGGAAGATATAGCCAAATCTGTTTTGTCGAAAAAGCCGAGAAGCAGTGCAGGATCTGCCAGGCGCGACTTTTCTTCTGCGCTTGTTACGACCAGCCCCGACCTCTGAATCAAGTGCCGTCAATTGTAAACTCAAGAAGACTTGGAGAGGAAGAACTTTGATGAAGAGAGCTCGGGCAGAAGACGTCCACACACTGCTGTAGAGGTTGAAGAAGAGAGACTTGGCAGATCACCTACAGAACAGCCTTCCTCTCTCTTGAACCGACTTTTCTCTCTCTAAAAACTCGAAATTCTCTCTCTAAAAATCACAAAATTGATGCATGAGGGTGATAGGACGTCTTGAGATGCCTGGGGAGTCGTCCTCCTCTCTCTGGAACGACCAGAATCAGAGTCCTTTTATAGGAGAACGAGTGATCTGATCCGGACTAAAAAATAGGGGTGTATGCGCCCCACTGAAGGGCGCATGCGCCCCCCAGGGGGGGCATATCTTATCAACTCCGAAAAAATTGATCTTATCCGGTCCGACCGTTCAGTGGCAGAGTCCCGGTGAAAGACTGGTTCAAGGGTGGGGCGCATGTGCCCTCAAGTGAGGGCACAAGGCCACGTGCCTCACTGGTAGGGCGCATGGGCACGTGCCCTAGGTCCCGGGCGCATGTGCCCTGGAACCCGGGCGCATGGGACTGGCTCTGCGCGTCCTTCTTCCGGAAGCCATTGCGAACACTCCCGAACTCGGAATTCGACGCCGTTTATTGCGTTGGAAAGATAACAGGCCGAAGAAGCTTTATATAGAATCGTATCAGCCATCACACCCTCCAAAACTTCAGAATTTTATCCGGAAGTTAGGGCAGTGAACAGAAGATCCGATACAGGTCAAAATGACTCCGACGGCAAACCGAAAAGGCACGGAATGCAATAAAACTTGTCCGGAGTGTGAATATGACCATAACCTTCAATGCATGATCATTAGGCATTGGTCATTCAGCCAATTTCCGTGTTCACACGATTTACGTGCAGCTTTCGCTCGGAAATTACGGCTTTTTGCGGAAAACGTCGGAAAACATCCGATTTCGTTCGGCGAAGCTCCAAATCAACTTAAAAAGACCCGGCATCATTATAAGGTCAATCATACATGTTACCCTATAAAACATGAGTTTTATGCTCTGAATTAGGCAAATTTGGCGTGTCTACATCATCAAGGTCAACTCCTTAACTTAGATGATGCCTTTTCAATCATCCATGCCTTGAAGGTCTCACCTTCAAATTTACTCCTATCCATCTTTTCTTTTCATTTACACCTAATGGGTACTTTACCCTCAGGTGGATCTACCAAGTTCCGAACTTGGCTAAAATAGATGGATATTATTATAGATTTTATTATCTTCTCCTATTTTAGAATCAATATCTCATATTGCTTTTCATAGGTCTTTGGATCAACATCCTTACTTTATTGTGCTTATCTTCTTCCATCAAAGATATGTCTCACATATCTACAAGATTGAATTAGCACAATCAAAGACCTATGATGCGTGCTATTATTAATCAGTACCTTAATAGAAGTGTCTTTGGGTTGTGGGTCTGGAACACTTTCCAAAAATTCCTTGCTCCCACTATTTTCCTCAAAGAGGAACTCTTCCTCTAGGAATATAGTAAATTGTGAAACACATACCCTTTATCTCATAAAATGGTATATTTAAATATCCTTAAGTTTCCTTAGGATATTACACAAGTCTACACTTCCTATCTTATATTCTAAATATTATGGGTTACACTTCTTCATCATGATCGGACATTCTGAAATCTTAACTAGCTTAAGATCAAGAGATAACCCCTTTTCCATATCATATATGAAATAATCAGAATAAATTAGAAGGTACCAACACAAAGTGGTTATATTGAGTGCTTAGCCCTAAATAGACATGGAATATTTTGCAAAAGTTGTCATTACTTGTGTCATGTCACACATGACACAATCACCCTTGTTTCTACTACTCAAGTAAGCTAAGGGTTATAGGGAGATGTCCATTAAGATAAAGTTGTATTATCCTTCAAATGATGTGTGAATCTAGTACTTAAGTATTTCACTCCTTGACCTAATCAAAAAGATTTAATACTCTTTCCATTTATTCTTTACTTCATTTATTACCTTAGACAATTTCTCAAAGTCTCGTATTTGTACTTCACAAGCACACATATCTATGCCTAGAGAAATTATCTATTAAGGATGAAGTAAGAATGTCCATCTTTAGCCTTAATAGACACAGACCAATACACATCCAAATGTATGAGTTCTATTAACTCCTTGGTCCACCCTCCATTTCTAGTAAATGGAGAGATAGTCATTTTTCAATGAGATAAGACTCATATTTGGTTAATGATTCAAAATCATTTGCCTTTATGTTTCCATCTATATGGAACTTCTTAAGTCTTTTCTCATTGATATGACCATGTCTATATTAAGCTAAAGAAATAGATTGATCTATATCAACACATTTCCTCCTAAGAGGAGCATTCACACGTACCATAAGAGCTTCCATATCTCATATGAGTAAATTATTTACTAAGCTCTCACTAGCAAACATTTTGCCATTCATAATCTTAGAACAATTATCATTTCCATAACTCAAAATAAATCAACATTTATTCAAGTAGGAAATATCGATAATGTTCATATACAAGGATAAAACCAACAATCTTCATCATAAAAACACCCTAAAAGGCTACTAAAGATTTGTACCTCCCACTATCAATGATACAACTCTTGCACCATTTGTATATGTAGGTTAATCTTTATACATCAAGCCTTCATTTACTTGTCATTATCTGCAACCTTTGTAGATATATGATGCATATTTAGTATCTCATACCACTAAATGCATATATAACATCTTATAAAAGATATGTATATCTAATATCTCATACAAGATACACACGTCTAGTATCTTATACCATAAGACATATGTTTAGTATCTTATACTATAATATACACAAATAGTATCTTATACTTGATGTGTATATGTGTATGACAAGTAAGTCAATGACTGAGATGCCAGAAGCTTCTCAAGCTCCTTCTTTGCAATATATATATTCAATATACTTTCCACCAATCATCATCATGATAGTAGAAGAGCAATCCTATGTCTTTTTTTTTGGGCTTAATATCCTCGACCAACTTCTTGACTTTTAACTATGCCTTCATTTTCTCATCTAATGATCTTACTTCTTTTCATTGGTCTTACTAACAAGAAGTATTGAAGATGTATTGTTATTTTAATCTTGCCTTAAATTTGCTCATCACCATGAGTCATGATAGATCTCATATCCATCTAACTATGTTGCCTCTAAACTTCATATAGAGACTAACATTTATTGTAAGGCAAACAATACATCTTTCTAATGAGATGAAGATCTCATCTTCTCTTACTACATTAGATGATTAGTAGGCACCCACTTCCCAAGTAGGTTAGTTACATAGTCAACCATGAGAACACTTCTCATGATTCTAAACCAGTCAAGGAAGTTAATATAAATGAGCCTAATGACTTCAAGTATGCAAGATAACTAATGGTTACTATAACGGAGATATAATTCTATTTAGAAATATTGTAGATATTCAATGTAAATTAAGATATGGTCTTTTATCCTAATTTATGTTCCCACTAATTTCGACGAATTTGCATAACCCTCATTATGCAAAGACGGGATAACACGATGATATCCTAGTGGGGACTGAGATCGTATTAACCTTATGGTGACGACCTTGTGGAAAACACAACAAGTCATCCCATACTTAATAGGTAGGCAACTTTTGCCAGTTGCAACTCTTGCAACTCTTAGTCATTTAGCCTCTAGAGTCATGACCTTGTGGGAAACACAACAAGTCATATACTCTAGTTAGGTCAAATCCGCTTGTTACGTTATGGGTATGGATTCTCAACACAGCCCTTGTGGGAAACACAACAAGGCCATGCCAATGGTCCACCCCAAGGTTCGGCTTTAAGCCTTGGCCACGATCACCAATCCCTTGTTGAGTGAGCCTTGTGGGAAACACAACAAACTCACCCAATCTAAGATTGGCTCATCGAGACCATAACAACGGAAGGCTACGTGGGTCATTCTTAATGTCCCACGCTTATCAACCTAATTTAAACGAGGAGGGTTTTTATTTTAGTCTCATCATAGTATGTGCTACATATATATATGAATACCTTTGAATACCATATATCTAAGGTATCTAGCACACACATACATATCAAATATGCAAAATTTAAATAGATGATCATGGACTTTCATCACATTAGTGCATGACCGGAGCCAGATCGGTATGCATTAAAGGATTCAGCATTCTATGCCGGTGTTGACAAGCCATTATGCCTTGAAGAACCCTTCTCCTTGCATCTCGCTTTCTCCTCCACCTCGATCGGTCTTCTTGTCATTACAAAGAGCATTAAGGGTACGCAGACCCATAAATGTACATTAATCAAATAAGAAACCTTGATCTTAATCAAGGGGAGTACATTTTAGAGGGAGGTAGTATATACAATCAAAATTGATAAGAGAGAAGATTAGGCACGCAGGCCCTTAATTACATGCCAACATTAAATAAGCATCATCACATGACATACATTCTAAGTCCATGATCATCCAAGCATTCACACATACATACCATCACATGAACATAGTGCGAATACGTGGTAATAATATGATATAACTATTATATCATAAAAATATACATCATATGTTTTGAAATTCTCAATTTCATGCTTGTCGAATTATTCATGAAGTAAATAACATGAAATAACATATAAATAATTTATATGACATAAACAAGCATCTTCAAACAATTTGGACAATATATGTATTTCCAAAACTATACAAAGTGCCAAATCAATGTACTAATCATCATTCTGAAAAATCTTATTTTACAGAATTAATTTAGACATTAATTTCTGAAGTAAAGTCATTAAAATAATTTTAAAAACTTAACAATTAATGAATCTATGACAATGGGGCTCAAATTCACATAAAAATCATCAAACACTTTGATAATCTAATATATGATATTCCATAATTTTTCAAAAATTTTATAAAATTTTATTGGCATTTTTAGGATTTTATTTTGATTTAAAACAATTTTAAATCATTTAAAACTGGCTTCGGCGCATTGCGCCGCCCTTCCTCCACGGCGGGTGCGCCACCCGTGCGCCGCTGGTGCCGGCGCATGGCGCCGTCCCGCGTGCCATGGACGCGTGTGCCCGCGAGCCGCCGCGCGCGAATTGCGCACGCGCACATTCAAAAAACCTTTTTTTTATTATTGAACGCGCGCGATGCGCGCGGCCCGCCAACCGCATGCGGCAACGGCCGCGGTCAAACCGCGTTGACCGTCGCCGGATCCCCTTATCGGGTCCCCATAGGTCTCGTCTCCTCTACCCGATAAGGGTGAATAGTAACCGCGGAAGAGGAGTATTAGGACCTTCCAAAATCCGGACATTCCGATCTCGAAAAAATAGCCAAAAATAGTGGTTCGATTCCAAATCGAACAAGGAATCCAAAAATACCATTTTATATCCGTGAAAAAATCTTAATCAACGGTAAAATTGGAAAGAATTGCCGCCCGTCCTAAAATTTCTCCCCATCGGAAAAACTTTGAATCGATCTCCGACGGCGCCGTTCGAAGCCAAAGAACGATGGGGAACTCTTGTTAATCGTATTACCTATCTTCTAAGCCATCTATAAGACATCAAATGTCTCCATGGAAGAAGATCTCAAGAAATCCCCAAATCGAACCGGTGAATTCCGTAAAACGAAATCACCATCTTTCAGACCCTGTACCGGACACTCTGATGGTCCAAAATTCGAACGGTTTGCGGCGTTACAAAGCCCTTTGTCACGAGATTCATTCAGAGGCAACCAATCTCCAAAACATATCACATACGATTTATGGTTACTCCGTCAAGATGGACGTTTGTACAGATTCGGGAAAACATAAAATATATTAAACGATGTCGAAACGACGTCGAAACGACGTCGGAATCGAACGAGACTTCAACCTGGCTCTGATACCACTGTTGGGAATCGGTCCAATCAGATTGGCGCAGCGGAAAAAATTCCGATTCCTCGTATATCATTGTCTTGGTCTCGATCGGAACCGAACGACGTCGCCAAAATCGGTATTCGAAATAGTTTCGAACACGTACCTTTGTGGGATTCAAATAATCCCTAAAAATCGGAGAAGATCAAGCGTTCTCACGCTCATTCAGCCACTCAAGGGTGCGGCCTCTAGTCGTATCCACACGAGCTGCCTCCATAGTCGGGTTCTTCTTCGCGTCGAACCTTCCGACTCGCCCCGGATGAAGTCCCATCGACTCTCGACGGCCTCCAGCATGGGAAAACGTGAAGAAGAGTGGTAGGGACAAATTTTGCTGCCTTGGCTTGCGGGGCTCATGCTCAATTCGCTATTATATAGAGAATTTGGAGTTTTTCACAAAAACCTCTGCTTTCTCTATATTTACACCCTTGCCCCCAAACTTATGGATTAGCCCTTATGTGTGTGACCCACTAGGCCCAATAGCTCATTTGGTTGAGGCCTAATTAAAAGAACAACTTCTTTTAAATTAAATATATTATCTCATAATAGATTTAATGGCCTACCGATCATGAAGGGTACAAGCCACATCCTATGATCCCAAACGGCTTCGGGGATAAACTCCTCTCCAAAGAGCATTTCCATCATCGGTTACAACACGGATATAAAACTTTGTCCATTCAATGTCCCGGTCGGATAGGAGTATGGCATTGACTGTCAACTCCTAAATATACCGACACTATGGAATCTTGTACTCATAATTGGATCAATTGGAAAACTCTTTTCCAATTATCCTATCTACCTTGGCCAAGGAATTAGAGTACTATCCATAGGACATTCTCTCTCTCCTACCGAGAGTGGACGATCCCTTATTGTCTGCTCAATTTCCTCCACCGGGTTTCCCATATACCCAATCCATTAACTATACAGGACCACAATACTAAGTGATCCATAAGTCAATAGTCAAAGTACATGGTACGCCCAGCAAGACATCTTTGGCGACTCAGGTCAAAGATCCAACCGTGCAACCGTGATGATAGAATACCCTGATCGACAGTTCGGTAAGATACCATTCAGGGATTCTATACTGGTCAGTTCAGTGAACTCATTCCTCTAATGAGCACCTGTATATGTATCTCAGTGTCCCCACATTGATGACCAATGAGATCGGTCATTCTCATCATATGAGAAGATATCATATACACTAGTCTTATCGGATCCTTGATGACCCGTCTCGAGGATCCTACGACTAGGAACATTTAGAGTACATGCTTCTAGATGATTGATCACATTATTATGATCTCATCATGATTCAATCATCATTGCATGCAACCTAGGACTTCATTACGATAGACGCATCTAGATAGTGCAAGTAATGAAGGTTATGCCATTTATACTGAATAAGATATTACAAGAAATGTAAAATCATATCACATAGGATTGGCTTGTAGAGCATACATTTCTATCAGTATACACACAGGTCCTCTCATGGACAATTCCATTTTCAGACAAGTACTTGTCAAGCTCATTGTTACAAATTCTGTACCATTGTCGGTTCTCATTCTTTTAACATTCTTGGAGAAGGTTCTCATTGTATAATTCATGAAAGACTTTAAACAAGTAGACACATCCGACTTGAACCTGAGCATATAAACCCAAGTAAATCGTGTGTATTCATCCACAATGGTGAGAAAATACTCCGGTTCTAGCCTCTATGTGGTAGGGTCCCCATACATCACACAGGATGAGTTCAAAAGATCCATGTGTTCTGGTTTTACTATTTGGAAACGGCTGCCTAGTTTGTTTGGCTAGAGGACATGTGTGACAAACAAAGGGGGTCATCTTGAGGTTTAGTTCCTTGAAGACTTGCTCCAGTTTCTTGGTGGAGATGTGTCCGAGCTTCTGGTGCCATAGGTAGGAATCCCAAAAAACTGCATTCAGACAAAAAGCCTCCTGGCTGATGAAGTAGAATCCCCCAGTTTCAATGCCCACTCCAATCTTCCTCTTCGTTTCTAGCTCCTGGATAACACAGTGAGAGGGATAGAAAGTAATGGAGCAGTTGCAGTCCTTGGTGAGTTTACTAATAGAAAGAAGATTGTGGGTGAAGGAAGGTGCATGGTAAACGTTAGACAGATTTATGTTACTGTTTAATTGTGCTGCCCCGATCTCTACTACATCAACAGTTCTACCATTAGGCAGTTTAATACCTGCGGAAGTGGAGCCTGAATGTGAATTATGTGCATTGCCTAATGGTGTAGCAGAAATGTGCGCTGTCGCACCTGAATCCAGGACCCAAGACTTCCTTTCAGCTTGAGATCCGACTATGCTGTTGGCTTGAAGATTAGCAGTTCCCACTCCTAACATTTTCACAAGGTTGGCGAATTGCTCATCACTCAGCCCATGCTCCGACGTCTTCTTTGGTGAAGTCCTCTTTGAGTTTCTATTTCCACCTGCCGGGTACCCATTTAGTTTGTAGCATTCTTCTATCACATGTCCTGGTATATTGCAGTAGGTGCATCTGGGAGAATTAATCTTATAGCATTGTTCCCTGCTATGTCCGGTGATGTTGCAATGGGAGCACCATGCTCTCTTGTTAGTTGATCTGTTGTTCCTCGATCCCTGATTGTTGTGGGTCATCATAGCAGAAACATCGAAAGGAGGGGAGATGGTTTGAACTAACCTCTGTGACTCATCTTGCAGAACCAGGGCATACGCCCGACTGATCTGTGGTAGAGGATCCATGAGAAGAATCGAACTTCTTACCACAGCAAACATGTCGTTTAATCCCATCAAGAACTGCATCAACTGCCTCTTGCTACTGTGGCTCTCCTCCTCCGGATCTATCTGGGCAAGTTCATCCCAGGCCATTTTCAAAGTGTTGTAGTACTTCGTAACTGGGTCGTTACCTTGCTTGGTCATCGAAATAGCTCTCTCCAAGTTGTAAATTCTTGGACCGAGGGCAGGCGAGTACCTGTCCTTGAGATCAGTCCAGACGTCATAGGCATTCTGCAAATATAGAACTGTAGAAACGATGTCGCGGTGGATCGAGTTGAGCAGCCAGGACAACACCATATTGTTGATTCTCTCCCACATGTTGTACATGGGATCATCGATTGCTGGCCTGACGATCTTCCCATTCACGAACATCAACTTGTTCTTGGCCGAAAGTGCGATCGTCATCGCCCTTTGCCATGGGATGAAGTTATCCCCAGTCAGAAGAACAGAAACCAGGACTATACCTGGGTTGTTGTAGGATTGAAGGAAGTAGGGGCTCTCGGTCTCGGTGTTCGTCAGCCCAGTGTCGACGCCACCCTCAGTGCTGGTGTTGCCCAGTGCGCGCCCTTCCATGGTGAGGATGAAGCCCGCTCTGATACCAAGTCGATTTTGAGATGGATGGAAGCGGTGACCGGACAGGACGATGGAGACCAAGCAATGGAAGCGGGAATGGCCAAATAACCATGGTGCTTGTGCCGCACCGGGGCAGTTTATTTATATCACTGTAGATCATATACAATGTGTGACCCTATGGCCAGAGGATTATCCTCTGTACAGAATCAGTGGTACAGACGGGCGACGACACTCGGTGCAGAATACAGAGGGCGCCGGAAAAGGCGATGTACAAGGCGTATGCCAGAGGACCTTCTAGAAGGTCATTAGCAAATGTAATTTACAATTGTAATTGACTTGTAAGCAGAATTTGTATAATCTTAACAGATATTAGTTGATCTATTGACGACGTTTCCACCTCGGGGAAGGCTTCCAACCATGTGTTGACTAACTGTCCTGGCTGATGTGGCATCCTGTTGATGTGAACGAAAGGTGAGAACTAATAATTACCCCTTAATAAAGTCTCACATCACTGGGCCATTTAATATGTTAAATGAATAAATTTTGATAAAAAATAAGTTTTAACTAATTAATAACTCGAGCTTGAGAAAATTCTTACTTGGTTGCTACTCGATTAAATATACCTTAAAAAAATTAAAGTATGGTCACTGATACTTATGTAATGTCGTCCAAATATAGATTTAAATTTGTAAATGGGCTCAATTTTGAATTACATAAGTAATTTTGGATCATGTTCCCGTTTTATAAATGAGTTTATATATGTTGAGTTTGAAATTAATTTAAAACCATGAAAAATGTTCTGCCGAGGGTTAAGTTGGAGATTAGTGTTTTTTTATGCAATATATTTATCATAAACGTGAAATAAAATAAGTGTCTACTTCAATGTTTTGGAGTAATAGATAAATTTTTATTTTAAAATTTATTTTTACATATTTATAAATTATTATACATTTTAATAAATTAGAATTTGATTAAAATTTCAAATCAATTATTATTCGTATTAGCTCTGAACTTGAAGAATATTTGTGTACAACTAAAATTAGATTATGTGTTTAACTAAATAGAGTTCCGCTCTGTATCAACTACATTTACAACTCAATTGGATTTCTGTATCAACTCAAAATCAAAACAGTTTAATGTTTTGAGACCCTATAGCATGCAAAAAGATAATTTAAATTCATTTATTTTATCAAAATTAAATGATATATAATTACAATATATACATTGATATAAATAGTAAAATAAAATTTTAGTAAAATTATATTAAATATTATAGATCATATAGTATCATCTACTTATATCTAAATAAAAATCAATATATTATTATGTTTTAAAAAAAATAAATTAAGTTTTATTTTAATAATAACATGAACTAAAGAAAAATAAAAACATAGAAAAAATCATAATTTTTGATTAAAATAAATTAATATTATATATTTAAAAAATATCGAATTATCTTGACTCCGATCACAAAATCAGAATCAAACAAAAGTCAAAATATCATCATCCTGATTTAATTAAAATCAAAATTTTAAACACTTCGCCCTGAATCGGAATCAAAAGTAATTAATACTACTACCCTTTTTTACGAAAGAGGGAATTAATTATAATTAATACTACTACTATTACCCAAAGTAACAAAGTCGGTATACGGAAAAAAAATTGGCGCGATGTAAAAATCTAACATAGTATAAAGATCGTAATTATTCTTAAAAACATCGGAAATAAAATGTTTAATATGATATATATTATCCTAAAAAATATTATAAAATAGACTTAACTTCCAACATAACAAATAATCTAATGAGAACAACAAGTATATTCAATTGTAACATAAAGTTTAAATGTATCATCGTCCACTAAATAAATTTGATCAAAAGATTAAACACAAAATAATATCAAAAAAGTTGCTCAAGGCCCACTGTAGGCTGAAAGGCTCCACACGCACAAGGCACAAGGCCGTCGCCTGGAGCAGCAGCCGTGCAACCGTAGTCCCACGGCCCCAGTCACCTGGAGCAGGTCCCCCCTCCCCCGTCCTTGGCGTAGGCAATCGGGAACAAGGAAGGGTAGGCCGACGGCAATGAGATAGAAGAGGGTTTGGGTACCTTGAGAAGCTCAGACGAGTCGCGTGGAGGAGCGGGAGAAACGAATGCGTCGCCGTACTCTAGCTCGTCCTCCGAGCTGTCCTCGCAGCAGCCGTTAAAACAAATGCAGCGGCGCTGCCCGCACGGCCGCACCTCGGCGGCGGGGGAGAGCAGGTCTCCGTAGAGTCTCCGAAGCAAAGTCTCCCAGGTCCCGGCTCCACAGCCGTAGGCAGTTCTCGCCCCGCGCAAGATCACCTGGAGCAAAGTCGCAGCCGCCGACGCGCCGCTGGGTCGTCGAACAGATGGAGGGAGAAACGGCCGATGACATTTGACCTTTTTTTTTTAAATCGGGCGTATTACATCGCGTATCACCGACTTAATCGCGTACGGTACTATTTTTCAAAAGGACGGTAGAAGGAGGGGGAAACGAGCAAAAAATCAGATTTTTACAAGATGTTTTCAAAAAAGCGCCGATTTCTGTTACACTGCTATTACCCAATCCACCCGTTTCGCTGTCCCAATGTGGCGGGGGACTTTTACGTAACTTTCTATGCGTAAGAAAATATACATAACTTAAATTTGTTTTTCTATCCTTCTCTCTCCGCACCGGATACGAAGAAGATATGAGCGAGATTTCATCTTGCTGGGGCAGAAAAGATTTTATTTAATGAGATATTTATAGGACGAGGGTAATTGTGACATTTAAGCATTTGAGTATCGCTGTTCAAACAGATTGAATAGACCGTGGACGAAGAACCTTCGGCCGACGGCATGACTAAAGTGAGTTCCGAGTTAATTTTTCCCTTCTTCTTATTCTCCCCCGCTATGCCCGCTGCTAACTCTGTCGTGAACTGTCGCCGTTCTTCCGACGGCGACAAGGGTAGCAAGCTCCGTCTTCTTCCGCTCTCCCTCACACAGCGATAGCCGAGCCCAGCCGCCCTAATACAATGCATGTCTGTCAGTTTTCATTTTTTTTTAGTTAATTTCTGTTGACCGCGTGTTTGGATGACTTATTTGCAGACACTATGCCATCTCGAGAAGGACTTCAGAAGATGTTGGCCCACAGAATCAAAGGCCTCCCGATTCCTTTTTTATCTACGCGTGGGTTACTGTCTTACTCATCATTTTATTTTATAATTTATCTGTGCGAAGTTTTACTTGATTTTCGATTTAGGAAGGAGCAATTCGACAATGACCCAAGATTTGATATTCTTGGGAAAAACATAGCCGATAAATGGGAGTATATTGCCGAGAAATGGAATAGCATGTCTGAAGCGGTAATAAACTATTCTACTCGATCAAATTTATGTTGCATGTTTTCTATTTAAATATATTTTATTAAAAAATTACAGGACAAGGGCCGATACAATGTCGAAGCCACGAGGATAAAAATAGCATTTTATCGAGAAAGGGAAAATTTAGATGTTACATTTCAGAATTTTAATGATACTGCTCGAGAGTACCGTTCATATTTTATGATAGGATGTGACTTTTTGGGTGGCCACTATTTGAAGTAATTCTTTTAGACGTTTATCTATATTTGATTTTATCAAGTCTTCTTAGGATGGAGAGGAAAAAATATTGGTATTTTGATATTTTATGTATTTTTAGTAGACAATGTGTTGAAGTCTCCCTTATCGTTGAGACATTGTGGTATTCGTAACGCTGGTTAATGAAACTTCGCAATGTTTGGTTTGTTAAACCGGCCGTTTTACTTTCATTTGTCAGTTTTAACCAAGTCACTATGACTGTCTCAAGAATGCATGAGTTTTTCGGTTCCTCTTGTTTAATTTGGGTTCATACATGTGTCGGAGCATGGTGCAGGAGGTATCCTTGACAGCTATGTGTTTACTGGAGCCCTTGCACACTCTTTTGTCAAAACTAGAGTGCCGTTGTTTGGGATTCAACGGGAAAAATCATGAATCGTTACTACACGACCAAAGGCCACCTATGGACAAGAGATTTGGACTCTGGGTTCAATCCCAAGTAGAAACTCTCCTAGAGTTATGTGTAATGTATTCCTGCTTTCTTGGTGGTGGAAAGTAGGGGATTTCACCTTTTTGTACATGAGCTTTTCAAAATTTTGAATTTACATTGATGAGAAAGAGTTTCAAGGATGGTTAATAATCATTTTGCACTTTATCATTGTTTGATAAGTAGCGATGTTTGGTTAGCAGCCTTTAACATTGATAGTAATCATCACTAATGGCATGTGACTACTACAAAGTTTCATCTTTAGTTCACCGTATGACAATTGTAGTCTGACACTACCCAACTTTCTGTAGGTAATCTTGTTACTTCGTTGGGGTGTAAAAGAAATTCGATATTTCGATATTCTGATTCGATTTCGATAAAAGTTAACAGGTTTAGAACTTATTTGCGTCTTATAAACTATCAGAATCGGAATCAGATATTCTGGTAACTTATCAGAATCGAAATCAGTTGATTCCGTTTTTGTTAATCCGATTTCAATAAAAAATAAATATATAAATAAAATTAAATAAAATAAAGTTAAATAAATTATAAAATAAATTATATAAATTGATAACATGATAAAAATAACATTTTAAAGAGATAATATCAAATTTTAGTAATTATACGTGAATTCTTAACTCATTTTTGAAAAAAAATAATATTTAATATATTTTTCGGAAATTATCGGATTCAAATCCAATTTAGATAATGGAATCGAAATCGGATCGAAATCAGAACATAGTGATTCCAAAATTATCGAAATTGGAATTGGAATCTCTTAATCCTTATCAGAATTGGAATTGAATTTTGGTGATTCCGCTACCGAATCTGACCCATTTACAGCCCTATTACTTCATTTGGTCCTGTATAGAATATGAACCATGTTTTTAAATTTTCTTGACAGTGTCAAAGTAAATAAGATGAATTTGAGCCGCAACGAGGAAAAGTAAGTGGCTTGAATAACAAAGAATGCCGATTTCTTTTTAAATCCACTTCAGGATTGATCGTCGTGTGTTTTCCCTATTGAATTTCACCAGATGATTTCTAAAGGAGTGTTTGTCAGCTCAATTTTATCTCGTAAACTCACCTTTCTGCCAACTGCCCTACCACGACCACTTGTGTGTTCTTTTATTATTGAATATTGAGACAATATTGTGGTACTTGTAGAGCCGGTTAAAAGGCACAAGTATTAAGTGGCGGCATGCCCAGGCCGGCATGCTCGTGCCGTCGTTGCTGATGGGAAAGGGCGGTGAGGGGTCGGAGCTGGTGGAGTATGAGCATGGCGTATTGGAGAGGATCAGAAAAGCCGCTGTCATTGGCAGTGCCTACGACGAGGTGATATGGCTGAAGGGCTACACCTTCTGGGCGACAAGGAGGTGTACTTGGGCCTGCTGGCACAGCTGGGCAGGGGTGGCGTGCTCGGGGCCCCCACCGTGCAGCTTATGGAGATGGAGGCCGAGAGGCTGCAGCAGTCGGCGATGGTGACGCCGTGGGAGTTGCAGGCCCAGCTGCAGCTCTGTTCGCTTCGGTTGTCGAGGGGAAGGACGCGATCGCTTCGGACGACATGGTCGCTCTCTATGACCGATCTTCACTTTGACTTTTGACTTTAGTTGGTGGGATTTTATGGTTTCGGTGGAATTAAAATGTTTGGTTATATTTATTTGCTACTTGTTGGAACCTAAGTTTCTGTTTGAATGAATAAAGATGTGTCTTTTAAAAGTTTAAGAACAAAATTAGTTTTCTTGTATAACACAACGTTTCTCTCCTTCACAAACATAAACTCTCGTTATATATAAGTGTTGAATTAGGCTCTTTTGATCGGGTTGAGCCAAGGTTAGGGGTGTTCATGCAAAATTGGGTACTGATAAATTGAATCGAACCGAATGGTTTGATGGGCTCTCCAATCGGTATTTTGAGCCAAATTGAACCGATAATTTCTTATTGGTTTGGTTCGATTCGACACCTCCCCAAACTGAACCGAACTAAACCGGTTGACCCGATTTGACAAGATTTGACCCACTTTATTTACATATTATATTACATTTAAATATATATTATATCAATTTTAAATATATATTATTATAAATTTAAGTTAATTAGCATAAAGATATAATTATATATTATAAATAAAGTATTAGTCTTCATATTAATATTAATTAATTATTATAATTTTTATTTTATTTTATTTTATTTAAATATACATTAAATCGATGAACCAAACTGAACCGAACCAAATCAAATCACAATTGGTTTAGGGTTCACTGAACTGGTTCGGTTCGGTTTAGTTCCCTTATCGGTTCGGTTTCGGTTTGAAAAGAAAGAGGCCAAATCTGGTTCCCCTTATCGATTTGGTTTCAGTTTGAAAAAAGAGAGGTCAAATTGAACCGAACCATTTACACCGCTAGTCAAGGTATACTGAGGTGTTTGACTGCATCGCAATATGAGTTTTTGTTTTAAAGTAGTCTGACTAGACGTGAAGCAAAGACCTGCTTCCGCAACACCCTCTCCATAAATGTTTTTATTGGTACTCTCCCAAGAGCTATCAATATAAAAAATTAATATAGGTGATATACGTAATTTCACTTAATTTGAAAATCTAAACTCATTGATTTTGTGTCTTACTTAGTTTGCGATAAAATTAAGTATTTTAATTTGGTCAGGGCCTTTGCATGTTAATCAATTTAAAATTTATTTAAAGATATATTATATATGTTACTCAATCTTCTACAAAGGATTACAACCCAAAACAATAACGAGTAAAATATAAAAAATATTTTTAAAATTTTTACTAATATACAAGAGATATCTTTAGAAATTAAATAGGAGCTAATATTTTAGTTCAGCAAAAAAAAACACAACTTTAATATGAAAAGTCTGGACTCTTAATTTTGCGTTACTTCTATTCACATTAAGTATTTAATTTGATTAAAATATTTAAACGATCAATCTAGTGTTTACTTTAAAGATATATATTATATATATGTTCTTTTCCTTCTGCAAAAGATTGCATCTAAAAAATAATTAACTTAACCATAAAATTTATTTTAAGAGGATTGTTAATATACAAGAGATATATTTAGAGAGAGGAGTTCCATCAACTATGGACATCATCTAGAGAGAGGAGAGGGTAGGGAAGAGACTAGTGACGTGGTTTTCACCCTTGGCTTGATTGAATTTGGCTGAAACCATTAGTATTTATAGAGAATTATGAAATTTTTCATAAAAACCAAAAATCTCCATAAATTACGCCCTTGTCCCTGTACTTGTGGATAAATCCTTATGTGTATAACCCACTAGACCCAATAACCTATTTGGTTAAGGCCTAAATAAAATAGAACAATTCTATTTAATTTAATTAAATCTATTATCTGATAACAGATTAATTGGCATACCGATCATGAAGGGTACAAGCCACATCTCATGATCTCAAATGGCTATGGGAATAATATCATCTCCATTGAGCCTTTCTATCATCAGTTACCTCATGGATATAAACTCTCATCCATCCAATGTCCCGATCGGAAAGGAGTACGGCATCGACTGTCAACTCCTTAGTGTACCGACTCTATAGGATCCTGTACTCGAAATTGGATCAATTGGAAAACTTGTTTACAATTATCCTATCTACCCTGGCCAGGGATTTAGAGTATTATCTCATAGGACATTCACTCTCACTTATCGAGAGTGGATGATCCCTTGTTGTCCACTCAATTGCCTCCATCTGATTTTCCTTGTACCCGATCTATCGCTATACTGGACAATCTAAACGGTGATCCATAAGTCAATAGTCAAAGCACAAGTTCCACCTAATAAGGTTTCTTTGGCGACTCGGGTCAAAGGTCCAACCATGCAACCGTGATGATAAAAACCCTGATTGACATTTTGGTAAGATACCATTCAGGATTTCTAATTTGGTCAGTTCAATGAACTCATTTAACTAATGAACATCTATATGTGTATCTCAGTGTCTGCACACTAATGACCAATGAGATCGGTCATTCTCATCACATGAGAAAATATCACATATACTAGTCTATTCGGATCCTTGATGTCCCGTCTTAAGTATCCTATAACTAAGAACATTTAGATCAAATATCTCTAGATGATCAATCTCATTACCATGATCTCATCATGATTTAATCATCATCATATTTGATCAAGGACTTCATTATGATATTTGTATCTAATAAAGATTTGCCTAATTTATTGAATAAGATATATGTAGAAATGTCGAATCATATCATATATGATTGGCTTGCATATATTTCTATCAATCTTCCACTTGCACTAAAGTTAATCATCCATCTAGCTGATCTCTATCAACTCGAGGTGAAGCTCAAACACTCTTTGAGTAACTGCTTCAATTTGTGGATCTACAATGTTATTAGCGATAGATACTCTATCTTTAATTATATCTCTATAAGATGCAATCTCTCTGATTGTATGGTATCACCACAGAAGTTCTAAACTTCTAACGAGACATCGGCTCTACCCCATTGTTTTATCAAAACAATGGTATACATTTAAAAAAAATTGAGAGAATCCCATATCGTAGATGAAAATCTTCATCTATACTACTTATAAAGTAGTGTGCAACCATTATGTAAACTTGTTTACATATGTTGTAGAATATATAGTGTTCTATCACATAGAACTCTTCCAGTTCACTACACTACCATTATTCTGACTTAATATCAAACTTATTTGATTACAAGCTTGTGTTTGTAAAACTACAAGACTTCAAGTCTTATCCTCTAATATATAGAGATACATTCTTAGTACTTCTCAAGTACCAAATGATATATCTCTAAACTATCTAGTGACTCTCACCTAGATCTTCTTGAAAAATGCTCATAACACTTATGGGGTGTTTGGTTGCATGATAATTTTTTGTACACTTTCATGATAAAAAATTGTATTAAAATAAAAAGTGAACCAACTCATGACATAAAATTATCATGTTTGGAGGGATGTGATTACAAAAAAGAGTAACCACCGCACATGACCAAACAAAGTGGGGGACCACAAGAAAAAAGAAAGAGGTGAGACCCTCTTTTTTAGTTTAAGAAGAAAATCACTTTCAAATCATAAAATTGTCATGGTTGTCAAACACCTCTTTTAACAAGTTTTCTTACAATTTTTAAAAATTAAAATAAAAACCTCAATTATCATGCAACCAAACACCCCATTAAAACATTTATCACATAATGTACGTAGCATCACATTAATGATAGACCCTATGACAAAGGCATAAGGGCTCTATTAATGTAATCTCTTTATCTCTCAAGAAGTCTTCAAAGACATCACTTTAGAGAGATTAACTCTACACCACATAGGTAAGAAACCTATCTTAGAGTTTATCATGTCAAACCCTTTGACTATGGTGACTACATACATTAACTGGGTATTGCTTTTAGATCTATCTCCATAGATCTCAAAACCCAAATTACGTTTGGAGTATTAATTTGATAGCTAGGCTCACTTATGATAGCATACCTACTTCATTCTTAATGAGTAGTATGTCATCAACATAAAATGTTAAAAAAGTAATAGCACTCCCACTTATCTTTTTCAATACACAAGGCTCCTCTCCGTTATTAACAAAGTCATAAGATTTAATCTAATTAAACCTTAAATATAATCTATAGGAAGTTTTACTTCAGTCTATAAATGAACTTAATACACACTCTTCTTAGATGTTATTGGGACTTGATTCCCTATAGTTGTATCATATACACCTATTCCTCAAAATACCTTAGAGGAACACTATCTTAACATCCAATTAGCTTATCTTATAATCATAGTGTGTAACAATCAAAATCCGAATAGATTAATCCATGGAATAGGTAAAAGATCCCATCATAGTCAACCATTTGACTTTGATGATTTTCTTTTCAACTATTCTCACCTTTGAAGGTCTCTACCTTCTAATATACTCCAATCTATTCTTTAGTGATCCATTTATTTCTTATGGTTACTATATCCTCAGGTGGAACTATCAAGTTCTAAACTTGATTAGAATAGATAAAGTTTATATCAGATTTTATTGTCTCTTCCCATTTATGAATCAATATCTCATATTGGTTCTATATAGATCTTAGGATCAATATTCTTATTATCTTATGCCTCATTTCATCTATCAGATATATGTCCCACATATCTCTTAGGTTGAATGGACACAAGAAAAGACCTATGAATTGACCTTTGTAATTATTAACTAGTACCTTAATAGAAGTGTCATTGGGGTGTGGGACTAGAACATCATTCATATATACCTTGCTCTCACTATCTTTCTTAAGAAGGAACTTTTCCTCTAGAAATATAGTGAGCTGAGCAACACATACCCTTATACATAAGAGTGGTATATTAATATCCAGAAGTTTTCTTTAGGATATCCCACAAGCCAACACTTCATAGTCTTATATTCCAACTTGTTAGAGTTATACTTCTTCACCAAGTCGGACATTCCGAAACCTTAACTTGCTTAAGGTCAAGTTTTAACCCCTTTTCCATATCCTATATGGAATAATCAGAATAGACTTAGAAGGTACCTATTAAGATCAAGTGGTTATAACGAGTACCTAGCCAAAATTAGACAAGATGAATTTTGCAAAGTTTGTCATTGTTCGTATTATGTCTTACATAATATAGCTTCTCATTTTAGCTATTCAATTAAGCTAAAATGTATAAAGAGGTGTCCATTGGATTCTTTCATTTATATGTGAATTATGTACTTAAGTATTCCCCTCCTTGATCTCATCAAAGAGTTCTAATACTCTTTCCATTAGTATCTTTATTTTATTCTTAATCTCAGATAATTTCTCAAAGGTCTTAGAGTTGTACTTCATAAAGTACATATATCCATACCTAGAGACATCATCTTTAAAATAATGAAGTTGAAATATTCTCTTTTAGCCTTAATAGATATGGGTTAACATACACCTAGATGTATGAGTTCTAACAACTCATTAACCCATTCTCCATGTCTACATAAAGCTAAAGTGTAGATTGATCTAAATCAACCCATTTCCTCTTAAAAGGAGTATTCACACATAACATGAGAGCTAACATATCAAATATGATTAAACAATTCATTAAACTCCCGCTGGCAAACACTTTGCCATTCAATCTTTTAGAACATCAATCAATTTCATAGCTTAGAATAAATCAACATTTATTCAAACAGGAAATCATATAATGTTCTTATAGAAGGATATAATAGCAATCATAATTATTAAGACATCTCCATAAGGTTATTAAATATTTGTACCTCCCACTAATAATGATGCCACTTTTGCACCATTTCATATGTAGGTCAACATTTTATTTATTAAGTCCTCATTTACTTGTCATCATTTACAACTCCTTGTAAATATAAGATCCATATCCGGTATCTCATACTATTAGATGCATCCATAGTATATAATATTATGATATACACATATAGTATCTAATACTATTAAGTGTATATTTAAAATAAGTAAATGTCAATGACTTGGATGCATGAAGCTTCTCAAGCTCCACCTTTGCATTTTGTACAATACACTTTGTACTTCTTCTTCCACTTACCATCATCATGATAGTGTAAGAATTTTGTCTTATTCTGGCTTTATTATCTTGACCACCTTCTTATACAATTAACTATCTCCTATTTCTATCTAATGATTTTACTTCTTTCTATTGGTCTCATCAACAAGAAGTAATTAAGATGTATTGTTGTTCTAACATGCCCTTAGTTAGCTCATCACTATGAGCCATGATGGATCTCATATCCATCTATCCATGTTGTCTTTACAATTTATATCTCATAGAGATTAACATCTAATTTAAGGAAAACAATACATCCTATCTATAAGATAAGATCTTATCTTTTTTTCTCATATCATTAGATAATATTGGAGACACCTACTTCTCAAGTAGGATAGTTAATTGGTCAACAGTGAGAACAATTCTCTTATTTCTAAACCAATCTAAGAAGTATGAGCCAATAAGTTATTTGACATCCAGTATGTCATACTAATGGTGGTTTATCATCATATTCTACAATTGAGATATAATTTTATTAATATAATATTAAAGACATTTATGAAATTAAGATATGGTCTTTCATCCTAATTTATGCTTTCACTAATTTTCGACGAATTTGCATAACACTCATTATGCAAACCCAAGATATCATGATGAAATCCTAGTGGGGACTAAGACCCTATTAACTTTATAGTGATAACCTTGTGAGAAACACAACAAATCATCTCATATTTAATAGGTAGGTAACTTTTACCAATTGCAATCCTTGCAATTCTTAGTCATTCAGCCTCTAGAGTTATAACCTTGTAGGAAACACAACAAGCTATATACTCTAGTTAGGTTAAATCCACTTGTTACGTTATGGGTATGGATTCTCAACACAGCCCTTGTGGGAAACACAACAAGGCCATGCCAATGGTCCACCCTAAGGTTCGGCTTTAAGCCTTGGCCACGATCACCAATCCCTTGTTGAGTGAGCCTTGTGGGAAACACAACAAACTCACCCAATCTAAGATTGGCTCATCGAGACCATAACAACGGAAGGCTACGTGGGTCATTCTTAATGTCCCACGCTTATCAACCTAATTTAAACGAGGAGGGTTTTTATTTTAGTCTCATCATAGTATGTGCTACATATATATATGAATACCTTTGAATACCATATATCTAAGGTATAACTTGTAGCACACATCCACATATCAAATATGTATAAAATAGGTGATTATGGACTTAACCCTAAGCATGCACCTAAGGCACCCCTATAGGTGAAAATCCTTGCTTCAAATGCTTGAGTTGACATGCTTCCACTTCAGAAGGGTGCTCCAAGTGGTCCCGCTCTCCAACCTTCCACGAACCGGCTTCTAACTCTTACAAGCGGTTTAAGGGTATGCATACCCATAAATGTACATAACTTAATAAGAAACCTTGGTTTTAACCAAGGGGAGTACATTAATGGAGGGAGGTAGAATATACAATCAGATTGTATAGAGAGATAGAAGGCACACACAAGCCCCATTTAGTAACATAACCAACACAGTTAAAAAGCAATCACAAGCCAAGCATAATTAAGTCCATGATCACCTTCATACATACACTAACATTCATCACATGAACATAGAGCGTATACGTGATAATTATATGAGATATATCATATATATCAGAATAAAATTACATACTATATTTTTGAAATTCTCAATTTCATGCATGTCGAATTTTTATGAAACAAATAGCATAAAAAAAACATGACAACAACATATAAAAAATTTATATGAAATAAAGATACATATCTAAACTATTTAGAGCATTCATGAATTCTCAATACTGTGCAAAGTCAGTAATTAATGTCCCAATTTATATTCTATAAAATATTATTTTACAAAATTAATTAAGACACTAATTATTTAAGTTAAACCTTTAAAACAATTTTAAAGTTTAACCATGAGTGAACCTATGTAAATAGAAGTTAACATCATCTAACATGTCATTAAACACTTTAAAACATGTTAAATAATATGATAAAAATTTTCGAAATTTTTCAGGCAAATTTTCATATTTTCTATGATTTTAAACACTTTAAAATCATAAAATATATTGTTTGGCGCATTGCGCCGCACGTGCTGGCATACTGCATCACATCGACGTGCGCCAGTGTGCGCCGCCATTGCGCTGCGGGGGCTGGTGCTTTGCGCCGCCGTCGCAGCCGCGGCGTCTGCGCTATCAGTGCGCCCGCCCCTGTGCCGCCTTCTACGCGCGCTCGGTACTACCCATCAAGAGGAAGTCCATCCTATAGAGTCGAACTTATCTCCTTATTAAGACCTCCGAAAATTCGAAGAAACATGCATTGGAATCCTTATCGAATAAGGAATCCAAAACAGTCGGCCTCATATCTATAAAATTTCTCAACCGACCGTGACATGAGGAAGAATAGACGGCGGTCACCCAAATTTTGTAGCAGAAATCACTATTTTGCAACGAGGATAACTCCTTATCCTGGAAGCCAAATATTCTTCAAAAATACAATTTAGAATCCTCATAAAATGATGTTTCTAAATATGTATATATTAATTCATATAAAAATTCTCTAACAGCAGGAAAACAGGGATAAACAGGTCGGCACCGCAGACCCCGCAGAACCCTAGTTCACCGGAAAAATCTAAAATTCTCTCCCTCCGCCGCCGTTCAAAGTTGAAAATCAAGAGAAAAGGTTAGGTAATCACATTACCCATATTCTAAAGCTTTTCCATGCCTTAATTTTATCTGTGGACGGAGATTTCACAAAATCCCTAAATCCCGGTGATGGTTCGGGCATGACAGAAACACCAAATTTTGGAGCTTCTCCCGAACTCTACAAAGATCAAAACTTTGAACAGTTTATGGCATTGGAAAGATGTATATCACGATATTCTATAGAATCCAACCAATCTCTTATCTCATACAGATTATGGTGGCCTCGACAAAATAGATGTTTGTACAAATTCGAGAACACATAAATAACATGAAATAATGTCGATTCGACGTCGGTTTTGATCGAGACTAGAACCAGGCTCTGATACCACTGTAAGGAATTGTTCATAAAAATTTGGCACAGTGGAAGCAACGATTCCTATGGGTTCCTTTAGAATCTATCTCAATTGTAACCGAACGACGAAAATCGAAAATCGATCAAATCGGGTTAGAATATACTTGATAGGGATTTATATAATCCCATGGAGAGGAAGGAGATGAGCTTATCAATCTCTTAAAATCGTTCAAATGTCCGGTCTCTCCAGTAGCATCCACACGAACTTCATCCATAACAGGTTCTCCCTCACGCCGGCCTCAAGGACTCTTCTCGAATGGAGCTCCATCGACCATGGACACCATCTAGAGAGAGGAGGGGGTAGGGAGGAGGCTTGGTATGTGGTTTTCACCCTTAGCTTGATTGAGTTTGTCTGAAACCATTAGTATTTATAAAGAATTATGGAATTTTTCATAAAAATCAAAAATCTTCATAAATTACGTCCTTGCCCCTATACTTGTGGATAGGTCCTTATGTATGTAAACCACTAGGCCCAATAGCCTATTTGGTTGAGGCCTAAATAAAATAAAATAATTCTATTTAATTTAATTAAATCTGTTACCCGATAACAGATTAATCAGCCTACCAATCATGAAGGGTACAAGTCACATCCCATGATCCCAAATGGCTATGAGGATAATCTCATCTCTATTGAGACTTTCCATCATCAGTTACCTCATGAATATAAACCCTCATCCATCCAATGTCCCGGTCAGAAAGGAGTACGGCATCGACTGTCAACTCCTTAGTGTACCGACTCTATAGGATCCTGTACTCGGAATTGAATCAATTGGAAAACTCTTTTACAATTATCCTATCTACCCTGGCCAGGGATTTAGAGTACTATCCCATAGGATATTCACTCTCACTTATCGAGAGTGGACGATCCCTTGTTGTCCGCTCAATTGCCTCCATCGGGTTTTTCTTGTACCCGATCTATCGCTATACTGGACAATCTAAATGGTGATCCATAAGTCAATAGTCAAAGCACAAGTTCCACCCAACAAGGTATCTTTGGCGACTCGGGCAAAGGTCCAACCATGCAACCGTAATGATAGAAAACCCTGATTGACAGTTCGGTAAGATACCATTCAGGATTTCTAATTTGGTCAGTTCAATGAGCTCATTCAACTAATGAGCACATGTATGTGTATCAGTGTCTCCACACTAATCACCAATGAGATTGATCATTCTCATCACATGAGAAAATATCACATACATTAGTTTATCCGGATCCTTGATGTCCCGTCTCGAGTATCCTATAACTAAGAACATTTAGATCAAATATCTCTAGATGATCAATCTCATTACCATGATCTCATCATGATTTAATCATCATCATATTTGATCAAGGACTTTATTATGATATTCACATCTAATAAGAGCTTATAATGAAGATTTGTCTAATTGATTGAATAAGATATATCTAGAAATGTCAAATCATATCATATATGATTGGCTTATAGGACATACATTTCTATCAGTTTATATATTGTGATACTTAAAATTATTTTTAAATTAAGTTTATTGATAATAAGTGAATAATTAATGTTGTACCTCATTTTGTTACTACTGTATTATATAGTCGTATGGTTTAATTTAATTAAAAGGTTGACGGACATCTTCGTAACAAAAGACATCTATAGTATCATAAATTATTATTTTTTGATATATCATCTATTCATGGTTGGCTGATATCAAAAAAAATCCAGATGAATGTTTATAAAATATTTATACATAAAATGCATCTGCATACATAAATAGATCGTTTAAGATAATTTTAAATGATATTTTTAGTATTATAACTAGTTCAAGTAATTTATAGTCGCGGATGGTGCTAGCTAGCTGGTGTTGTACCAGACCAATCTTGACGTTTACGTGTTGTCTTCAGCTAGCTAGGACCTGTTGTACCAGAGCACTCAAAGAGCATGTTCTTCCAGACTAGATTATAATCATGCACCATCAAAGAATGCTTGTTGACCGAATAACATCAATGATTGGATAGGGCGGAGAAACCTGATGTGAAAATATGATATTCCAACGTTAAGCCGAAGAAGCATTTCTTATTTCTCTTCTCCTCCATGTAGATGGTTCATATTCAAAGGTCTACCGCAGCTGCTGCATTATGAGAGAGCAGCAGCTTCTTCTGCAGGAAAGATATGATCGGGGGGGGACTTTATTTTGATTTTCTCCTCCTCCTCCTCGTCATCTGGACAGAGGAAATCAAACCAGAGAGTATTAATATTAGCTGGGAGAAGATAGAACATGCCATCTAGATGGCTATTTCGACAGTGTTAAGACCTTTGTCAGTCCACCTCTTCATCGTAGTCCCCACCAACCACTGTCTTACATACCGATTCTCAAGCTGAGACATCATGATGCCATCCCTGGTAGAAGTCTAGTTCCATGCATAAAGCATGGAGCTTTGCAAAAAATCACCTAAGTTTACTCATTTAAAATGTCATAAATTAATCTAAGTTGGCATCCCATTGATTACTTTGGAGATAGTTCTGATTTATTTATTCCGAAATTTAGGGGATGCATCACAGTTATCTCTAAATTAAGCTGGTACCGAATTAACATGCCCCGAGTGTGTTCAACAAGTACAACTTGACAATTGGTTGACCCTCGGTCCAAATCATCATAAGATCATATCCGGTAGATTAATTACGGTGATGGACCTTTAAAAGAATGTATGTTTATAACAAGAGAGGTGTAAACGGGTATGATCTAAATTCGAATTCAATAGAAAAAGATCCGACTTGACCAATATCCTTTTTCCTAAATCCAAGTTGACATCCAATATTAAATACCCGTCAAGTTAGGAATAGCCCCGATGTGCTTGAATCAGTATTTAATTGGGGGGCATGTTCTGCCCTAGCTCGCAGAGGTTACTGCAACATCGTCTTGACTGCCGTCCTGATCGTCGCCACATGGTGCGTCATGAAGAAGTCATCACTGCCGCCGACAACGGAGAAGTCCCCGGTTGCCATCATCATCAGGTCGGCGGCTATCAGATCCTTGTCCCCTTGCCATCTTTATCCATCACCAGCACTGTTAAGGTACAAAATATTGAACCAGGATGACCTGGCATTCCTTGGTTGTACACGTGGAGTCAATTGACTTATTGTATAGTGCTATAGTTGGCCTTTGCATATATATATACAAACAGAAAATGAGTAGCGGTGCCCTCGAAAGACTGAGAGGCATTTTTCCCGCTCACTCCCAATTCTCTGTTCTGCGTTCTCCTCTTTTTCTCTTCTCTTGCATTGCTCTGTCTGCTCTTGATTGCGGGGATTATTGAAGTAAAGGATCGGAGGACTTCTAGCCAAGATCTGGATTGATCGAGCATTGTCTATTGGGAAGTTCTGGTGTACAGATCTTTATTCTCAAGTTGGTATCAGAGCCTGATTTTTCTTTGATCGGCCTTTTGATTGTCTGCTGTGTTCTCGCCTTGATTCGTTCAAATGGATAGTTCTCCGATTATCTCTTCCTCTACCTCTCAGAAGACATAGTTACCGTTTGCTACTTTCTCTTCTCTGTTCAATTCAGTTCCCAATATATCACACTGTGTTTCCGTAAAACTCAGTGGTGATAATTTTATGATCTGGAGAGCTCAGATCTGGCCGTTTCTCAATACATATGATTTAATTGGTCTTGTTGATGGATCAGTACAGTGTCCGTCTATGTTTATTCCTGATCCGCATGATGATTTGAAACAATTGCCTAATCCAGATTATAAAGTGTGGAAACAGTTTGACAGCTTAGTCACAACTGTTTTGATCTCGTCCGTCAATGAGTCTGTCCTTCCGTTGGTTGTTGGTCATGATTCTTCAGCTAGTATTTGGAACGCAATTGTCAAAACCTATTCGTCTGCCTCACGTGCAAGGATTTTACAGTTGAGATCTCAACTTCAACAGATGAAAAAGGGGTCCATGAAAGTGACCGAATACCTACAGAAAATGAAGTCTATATTCAATTCCTTAGCTATGGTCGGAGAACCAGTTTCTGTTTCAGACATGATATTATATATTCTGGCTGGTCTAGGACCAGAATTTGAGTCATTTGTGACATCTGTCACAACTAGCATGAGCACTGTTGCTTTGACTATTGATGATTTACAGGGTTTATTACTTAACCATGAACTGTTTCTACAAAAGCAAATACAATCTGTTACTGAACTTCAAGCTAATCTAGCTCGTCTTAACTTGGCAAATCAGCAACAAAATAATCAATATAAAGGCAGAGGCAGAGGTAGAGGTAGAAATTTTGGTGGTAGGAACAACAGTCGTGGAGGTTATAATAACTCTGGTAGAGGCAATTTTCAGTATAGTCCACAGCAAAATGGTTCAAGTTCATTTAATTCTCAAGGGTCTAGTCAGAATTTTTCACAAGGATACAGTCCAAATTTTACTTCACAGACTCCGGCCGTTTGTCAACTGTGTGACAAACGTGGTCATATGGCTCTCCACTGCTAGAAGCGATATGATTATAATTTTAGGAATTATGATGGCAGTTCTTCTACACCATACAGTCAGCAGAACAATTCTTAGCCTATGTCTCAGTCTCAGTCTTCATACACTGCTAATGTTGCTTCAGCCAGCCCTCATTTTTACCCTTCTGATTCTAGTGTGCCTGACTACAATTTAGACACAAAATGGTATCCTGATTCAGGTGCGAATAATCACATGACCCCAAATGTCAGTCTTCTAGGTACTCTGGTTACTTACACAGGGAAGGATTCAGTCAAAGTTGGGAGTGGAGATGCACTGAATATTTCTCACATTGGGAACTCAGGTTTTCTCTCTTTTCGTCTTAACAATATTCTGCATGTTCCATATCTTGAGAAAAACTTGTTATCCGTCTCTCACTTTTGCAAAGATAATGGTGTTTTCTTTGAATTTTTTCCGGACCACTGTGTGATTAAGGATTTGCAAACTCAGAAGCCTCTTGCTCAAGGCACCAATACTGATGGACTGTACTGTTTGGATCCGGCCAAAGTCAAAGTACTTCAGAACTTCAATGCAACAGTGGGTACATGGCACAAACGGCTGGGATATCCAGCCTTCAAGATTGTCAGTCAGGTTCTTCATTCTATGGGTGATATTTTTTGCTCTACTGAACACCTCTTTTGCAGTTCTTGTGCTATTGCCAAGAACCATAGACTTCATTTCCTGTCTTCTTCTTATGTTTCTAAGTATCCATTAGAAATAATCTTCTCGGATGTCTGGGGACCGTCACCTCATACTAGTGTAAATGGGAACAAATACTATGTCACCTTCATTGATTACTATAGTAGATATTGCTGGCTATATCCCCTCAGTTCAAAGAGTGATGTCTATAATGTGTTTTTACATTTCAAGCAGCAAGTGGAGAATTTATTCTCTAAGAAAATTAAATTCTTTCAAAGTGATTGGGGTGATGAATTCAGATCTCTTACTTCTTTCTTTTCCAAATGTGGTATCATTCATAGAGTGGCATGCCCATACACTCTTAATCAAAATGGTCTTTCTGAAAGGAAACATAGGCATATTGTGGAAACTACATTGGCATTATTGCATCATGCCTCCTTACCTTATGATTTTTGGGATGAGGCAGCTTGTTGTGCTATTCATCTTATTAATAGAATGCCCACGCCGGTTCTTAATGGTTTATCTCCTTTTCATAAGTTGTTTGATAAGGAACCGGATTATCAATTCTTAAAGGTTTTTGGATGTGCTTGTTACCCTTTTCTTCGTCCTTATAACACTCATAAATTCAGTTATCATTCAGAGTGTTGTATTTTTATGGGTTATAGCAATAGCCACAAAGGGTATAGATGCTACTTACCTCGGCTGAAGAAATTTTATATTGCCAGAAATGTTCTCTTCAATGAACATTCTTTTCCTTATAATATTTTAACTCAGTCAGAGTCTGCTGATCAGTCTTCTTATGTGGTTACTTTGCCTAAACCTGTTCCTTGTGCTCATGGTTCTTCTGCCATTATGGCTGAAAATGATCCCCAGCCTGTCTTGGTGCCAATTGATTCTGCACAATATTCTGTTTCACATTCTGTCTCTCCTCTGCCCTCTCCACAGCAAGGTGTGTCTTCCACTCCCACCAGTCCTCTGGTGGTTCAGTCTGTGTTAGACACCAGTTCCAATGATCTTGAACTGTCGGGTAACATTCCACGAAAGTTTAAGTCCATTAATGACATCATGAAACAGACAGCTCCCATTGGTCCTATCTCCAAAAGCAAGTATGCTTTGTCTGCTGTTGTTGAACATGATACAGAACCGACGTGTTTCACAACTGCCAATAAACATGAGTGTTGGAGACATGCTATGTCTCAAGAATTTTCTGCATTGCAGAAAAATGGAACATGGGAACTAGTTCCTCCCCCTTCAAATGTTAATATAGTTGATTGCAAATGGGTGTATAAACTAAAGAGAAATTCAGATGGTAGTATTTCTAGACATAAGGCACGTCTTGTGGCAAAGGGTTTCACACAAGAGTATGGTATTGACTATAATGAAACATTTAGTCCGGTAATTAAACCATCCACTATACGACTTGTGTTATCTGTTGCTATCTCCTCTCAATGGGTTATACGGCAACTTGATGTCAACAATGCCTTCCTTCATGGCATTCTTCAAGAAGATATTTACATGATGCAACCTCAAGGCTTTGTTGATCCAGTTAAACCTCATTTTGTGTGCCAATTGCACAAATCACTTTATGGATTAAAGCAAGCCCCTCGTGCTTGGTTTTTCAGATTATACACTCATCTATTGTCTCTTGGTTTCAAAGCCTCAATATGTGATCCCTCTCTTTTTCTATTTTGCAAGAACAGTGATGTCATTTATCTCTTGATCTATGTGGATGATATTATAGTGACCGGAAATGATACAAAAGCAATACAAACTCTGGTTCATAATCTGGATGCCACTTTTTCTCTGAAAGATCTGGGAAATTTAAGTTTTTTTCTTGGAATTCAAGTGCAGAGAACCAGTTCAGGTTTATTTTTGACTCAGCAATAGTATATTTTGGATCTTCTTCGAAAATCCAATTTTTTAGATGCAAAGCCATTGTCTACACCCATTGCTCCTCGTACTGTTTTGTCTCGCTATGAAGGCACACCACTAGCTGATCCGACACTCTATAGGAGCATTGTTGGCTCTCTATAGTACATTACAGTTACCATACCGGATGTTGCCTTTGCCATCAATAAGGCTTGTCAATTTCTTTCACAACCTACTGATAGTCATCTTCTGCTAGTGAAAAGGATTCTTCGGTACTTAAAGGCAACTTACAACTATCATTTCTTGATACAACCCTCCAATTTCAATCTTCATGTGTTCTCGGATGCTGATTGGGCAGGTTGCCCAGATGATCGTCGCTCTACTACTGGTTTTGGGATATATCTTGGGGCAAACCTCATTAATTGGACTGCCAGAAAACAGAAAACCATTGCTTGATCCAGCACAGAGGCTGAGATGCGGGCAATGGCAATGGCTGTGACAGAACTGGTTTGGACACTTCAGTTGATCAAAGAATTAAGATTACCTATGGACAACGCACCAACTGTTTGGTGTGACAATATCTCCACCATTTATCTTACAGGAAATCCAGTTTTTAAGGCACGCACTAGACATGTGGAGGTTGATTTCCACTTCATTCGGCAGTTAGTACAAGAGAAGACAATCACAATTCAGCACATTTCCAGTCGGGATCAGCTAGCTGATGGCTTCACAAAACCGCTTGCAATTCATGAATTTGAACATTTCAGACACAAGTTAAATATGTTACCCCCACTTAACTTGAGGGGGGTGTTAAGGTACAAAATATTGAACCAGGATGACCTGGCATTCCTTGGTTGTACACTGTGGAGTCAATTGACTTATTGTATAGTGTTACAGTTGGTCTTTGCATATATATACAAACAGAAAATGAGTAGCGGTGCCCTCGAGAGACTGAGAGGCATTTTTCCCGCTCACTCCCAATTCTCTGTTCTGCGTTCTCCTCCTTCTCTCTTCTCTTGCATTGCTCTGTCTGCCCTTGATTGCAGGGATTATTTAAGTAAAGGATCGGAGGACTTCTAGCCAAGATCTGGATTGATCGAGCATTGTCTATTGGAAAGTTCTGGTGTACAGATCTTCATTCACAAGTAGCACCTGCTCCATGTCCACCGCCATGTGGTTGCCGTCGTCGGAGAAGACACGACCCTTCCGCTGACCTCTCACCACCTCCCTTGCCATGTAATGCCTTGCCGATACCAAGATGAGCACCCTGATCGTCCATATCACCCTCTCCTTTATCCCATCCACACCCTCCACCGCGGCCTCTTATCCGCGGCCATCCCGTCCTCACCCCACCTATCTAGTGGCGAGGATCGTGCATCGCTGGAGCATGCCCCCGAACTCTGCCTTCCACCGCACCATGACGCCCTTCTCCAGATGAATGTCACCTCTGGGAGCTTGATTTCCAGGCTGCGGGCGCACGGGAACCACTGGATCAGGTTGCTTGGGGACGTCGACGGAAACGGATGGACGACGGAGCGGAGGAGGTGGCCAAGATGGGGGAGGAGGGGGCACGGCGAGCTTCTCGAGATGGGGATGACGGTGTCCATGCGGAGAGGAGATGGAGGTGCAGCATCAACAGAGAGTAATATCGGGGCACTCGATAAATATTTTATATCATCCAAAACATGCCTTTTCAAGCTATGCTTAAGCCCGAATCTGCCACTATTTTGACGGATTCGTCAAAATACACTCCAAACCCGATGAGGTATCTAGAGTTGGGTCAGGTTAATAAATATTGTGAATCCATTTACATCTCTAACTACTCCGTCTCTTTGGGACAGATTATCTGTAAAGGGATTTCAATCTTTTAAGATGAACAACGAATTCTAAGTGTAATGAAATGCACACATTAATTTCTTGCTAGCTTGTACCTAGGAAAAGAGAGAGAGATTAAAGACGCATAATAATTTAAATTATACAAGAAGTCCAAGACGTTGGGTTTCTTTGGAGACACATTTTATATTCTATTATTCAATCTACAGTTTTATCCTTCCTCTTTTAATTTTTCACTCTCACCTTATATATGTTTAAAAGTTATATATGTATTTAATATTGTTAATTGATGAAAAACAAAAGGTGAGACTTTTCTATTTTCTTGGGGTTTGCCATCTATTTTTAGGTATGTATAACTACTAACTAACGAACTAACAAGATATTATTATCTTTCAACATCGCATGCACGATGGTAGTTTTATATTTTTATGGATCTTAGATTTTATTTCTGGATATTTTTATCACATGAGTATACAAAAATTGTAAGATAAAGCTAACCGATATAGATATCTTATTGATTTAGTCATATATAGTTAACAGAAACATTATTTATGGATAAGATTATAAAAATTTATTTTTATAAATACTATAATGAAAACTTTTCTACTTCGGATACCAAGAAGATATACCGTGAGTGAGATTTCATCTTGCAGCGGGGTAGAAAAGAAATTAACGAGATATTTATAGCACAATACGGATGACAACTAAGAGGCGTCGATCAATATTGATTTTATTTATCAAAATTCAAAAAGTTAATTTGTCATCTACGGTGAAACGAAGATGACAGCCGTGACATTTAAAAATTTATGAGGTGTTTGGACGTATTTTATTTTCTTATAAGATTTCATGACAAAAAAAATATTATAAATAAAAACATGATAAATTTTAAAAGTAAAAGAATAAAATTATGCTGTTTTGGCCAAAACTTTTTAACTTTTAAAAATGGAAAAAAAGTTGTTCAGTAACATTTTAAATTAAAAATTTTATGAACATTGTGCGTAACAAAAAAACAAAGATTTCATATCTGCAGCAGAGGTGAAAAATGAGGCAATATCTAGGGGTGTAAACGGTTCGGTTCGGTTTGGTTTGGGCGTTTTTTTTCCAAACCGAAACCGAACCGATAAGGGGAACCGAACCGAACCGAACCGGTTCAGTGAAGCCTGAACCGATTGTGGTTCGGTTCGGTTCGGTTCGGTTCGGTTCATCGGTTTAATGTATATTTAAATAAATATAAATAAACAAAAAATAAAATATACATTATAATAATTATTTAAGATTAATATGAAGACTAATACTTTATTTATAATATATAATTATATATTTATACTAATTAACTTAAATTTATATTAATATATATTTAAAATTGATATAATATATATTTAGATGTAATATAATATGTAAATAGAGTTGGTCAAACTTTGCCAAATCGGGTCAACCGGTTTACCGGTTCGGTTCGGTTTGGGGAGATGCCGAACCGAACCAAACCGATAAGAAATTATCGGTTCGGTTCGGTTCAAGAAACCGAATGGATAACCTGTCAAACCGAACCGAACCGATCGGATCGGTTCGGTTCGGTTCGGTTTACCGGTTTACCGGTTTTACTTGAACACCCCTAGCAATATCGGCCTTGTATTTGTAAAATGGGGGTCTTGCCTGTGCCGACAGAAAAAAAGGTGAAGACCAACCAAATCTTAACAAACTTCTCCAAGAGCACCATGACAATGGATTTTGTTGAGCACCTTGTTGAATACTCGTTCCCTCGATGATCATATCAACTATCATTTTTGTGACTTCATGAAATAATTCACCGATATTCCAATCAAACCCTATAAGTTGGAATACCAATTGATCTGACTGGAGCCAAATTGGAACAAAAAATTGGAAGTATGTAACTTCACACGAGTGAGAACACTTACTTCCATGGAAGATTGATCGGATTGTGGTTAGAGATGACCTTGATCACCATGTCGTTGATGGAGACAGCACTATCACCTGCAAGAGTGACGACGACATCAATGCTGAGGGTGGAGTCTACTTGAGGAGAGTGGGTGGCCTGTTTGGCACTCACGGGTGTCGTTGATGGCAATGATGTCGAGGGGGGAGTCCTTAGGGCCATGCCAACACCGGAGGAAATTGTGGTTAATGTCACCTTGATCTTTGCCTCCGCTGGCCCCTTTCGGTACCCGCCCCTTGGTGGCAGCCTCATCGGATGACAGATCAAGAAACCACAAAGAAGTAAGCCGCTCTGCACGATGAAGGAAGCCGCCCATGTGCTCCGGCGGAGAAGGATGCCGCCTGAAAATGAAGCTGCCCTGTGCTCCGGTGGAGAAAGGGGTGTTGAGGGTTTGTCACGGCACCGGGCAAGTTTTTGAAAAGAGAAGTGCCCGGGACATCTTTTACTTTTTTTGTCCTGCGATGGGTCGTAACAATTTTTTAAAATAAAAAATTAAAATGCTCTTAAACATCTCTTGAGATGACTTTTTATCATAACTTTAAAAAATTATAATAAAACCGTCCATTATTGTACAACCAAACACCCCGTAATGGTTGCATGATAATAAGAGTTTTTGTTTTAATTTTTAAAAATTGTAAGAAAACTTGTTAAAAGAGGTGTTTGGTAACCATAACAATTTTATGTTTTAAAAGTAATTTTCTTCTTAAACAAAAAAAGAGGGTCTCACCTCTTTCTTTTTTCTTGTGGTCCCCCACTTTATTTGGTCATATGTGGTAGTTACTCTTTTTTGTAATCACATCCCTCCAAACATGATAATTTATGTCATAAGTTGATCACTTTTTATTTTAATATAATTTTTTATCATGAAAATGTACAAAAATTTATCATGCAACCAAACACTCCATAAGTGTCGATGGCGTGCCCATGTTGGCGTCACTGATCAGAAAAGGTGGCGAGGGGTCGAAGGTGGTGGAGTACGAACAGATGGTGTTGGAGGGGATCCGAAAAGCCGTGATCGGTAGTGCCTACGAGGTGATCCGGCTGAAAGGCTACACCTCCTGGGCGATTGGCTACTCCATTGCCAGCCTCGCTCGGACCCCCTCCTCCACGACCAGAAGAAGATCCATCCTGTCTCTCTGCTTGCCAAGGGTTTCTATGGCATCGGCGACGACAAGGAGGTGTTCTTGAGCCTGCCAGCACAGTTGAGCAGAGGCGGCATGCTCGGGGTAACCACCGTGCAACTGACAGAGATGGAGACGGAGAGGTTGCAGCAGTCGGCGGCCACGCTGTGGAAGTTATAGGCTCAATTACAACTCTGAGAGCCAGCCTTACGGACACGATGGTTTTTGAAGACATGGTTGTATTGACCAATTTTTATAGTTGACTTTTTTAGCTGTATTGTTAGCGTGACATTAATATTTTGATAATATTTATTTATAATTTGACTAGTACGCGAATTTTGTTTAAATGAATAAAGTATTTTTACACTTTTTTTTCACTCACAATTCCTCTCCCTCGGTGGACATTTGGAGACGTGTTAATTGTATTAAGCAAGTCAATCAGTGGCAATTTTTATAAAAAATTTATCTATACACGTTTACACCCTGTTTGGTAACACTATTAAGTACCTCTATCATTATCAATTTTAAAATTGATATTGATAGGAACCATTAAGAAGTGTTTGGTTAATTGTATCAATTTTAAAATTTGTAGTGCAAACAAAGCATATTATGTAATACAAGTGTCAACTTATATTATTTTTGATATTGATACTCCAACATTTGAAAATATTAATATCAATATTGATATAGTACCAACAATGAAACTCTAACCAAACAGGGCATTAACTATCAATATCCAAATTGAAACGCTTAACTTTAAAAATTGTATGACATTTAATATCTAATGGCTTGTTTGGTTAGAGTATCAAAAATGATACTATATTAGTATTGATATTGATATTTCTAAAAGATGGAGTATCAATATCAAAATTAATACAAGTTGACATTTGTATTACATAACATGTGTTGTTTGCATTACAAATTTTAAAATTGATACTATAAGCCAAACACCTCAAGGTGATTACCAACAATATCAATTTTAAAATTAATAGTGATAGAGATGTCTAATATTGTTACCAAACAGGGCATAAATGTTCGTTATTTATATTAATTTTGATATTGATATACACTTGCAAACATCAATATGGAGATTGATGCGTGGTGCTTTAACCAACCATGTAATTAGATATTGCATACTAGAAGTAGAAAATAATATCAAGCCCTTAAAATTACTTAATTTTAGCTGACCTGTTGCTCTTTTTCATTTTAGAGATGAATAAATAATGTATATAAAAATAAACCTATTAAAAAGAATGTTCGACAGTTATTAATTTTAATTTTATATTTTAATAGGGTATTTGGCTGTATTTTATCAAGTTTCTTTCTCTTAAATTTAAAAATAAGACTAAAACACACAATTGAGAACGACCTCTACTATTTTTAAAAGTGAGCACTCGTTTAGTTGCAATCTCTTCAACAATCAAAATAAGAGGACACATGTTTGTTTTCAAGAGAAGCACGCAAAGAGGAGAAGTGAGCCTATCTTATTTTAGGCCCTGTTTGGTAACACTATTTGACACCTCTATCACTATCAATTTTAAAATTGATATTTCTAGTAATCACTAAGAAGTGTTTGGTTAATAGTATCAATTTTGAAATTGGTAGTGAAAACAAAGCACATGATGTAATACAAGTGTCAACTTGTATCGATTTTGATATTGATACTCTATCTTCTAGAAATATCAATATCAATACTAATATAGTATCATTTTTGATACTCTAACCAAACAGGTCATTAGAGAACTGCAGGAGGGCATGACACCATTGTGCTGGGTGGCAGATGGTTGCATTCAAGGGTCGGGGTTGGGAACGGGGTAGTTGGACCCAAATTGATTTGGGTCAGCTGAGGTTGGGATCTCGTCAACACAGGGTCACAATAAAAATAATAATTTTAAAATATTCACTGGGTCGGGATCTCGAGGATGAGAGTAGGTAGGTCGGTTCAAAAATCAATCCGGTCGAGACTTATGCCCTGTTTGGTAACTGTATTAAGTACTTATATCAATATTAATTTTAAAACTGATATTGATAGAGGATGATAGATAGTGTTTGGATATTTATATCAATTTTAAAATTATTAGTCTATCTTTCTTTCAAATTCAAAACAGGTCACCACCAGTTTTAAAATTAATACTGAGTGACGTTCGCTGTGCCCTACCTCCATCGTCTCCCCCGATAGTGGCCGCCTTCCGCAGGAGCTCTCCTCTGATCGCGACGGCCGCCCTCCCCCCGATCGACCTCGGCATCGAAGCTCTCCCTCGCTTCCGGACACAGGTGCGAGATCTTCACCCTCCTGCCGCGCAGCCGTCTCCGCCTTCTCCCTCGCTTCCGCTCCGCGTCCTCCGATCCGGCTAGGGGAGCCGACGGTGGCGCTCTGCCGGAGGTCTTATATGTTCGTGGGTGGGGATGGTGCGCGGGGGTAGGGGAAGAACGCCGAGCGGCGGGGGGGGGGGCCTTCGCCCTTCGCTGGCGAAGACGGTGCGCGGGGGAAGGGGGGGGGGGTTCGCGGCGCTCGTTGGCGAAGACGGTGCGCTCGTTGGCGGCAGCGGAGACCCGGCGGCGCGCTCGTCGAGAAGCCGCGACGGTCCACAGATGCTTCCTCGCCAAGAAAGCCCCACCGCCGCCGCCGCCGCGCCCTCATAAGCGCCATCCCTCCGCACTCCTTCTCGCTTCCCTGCAGCGGACGCACGAAGGGAGAAGGGGATTTTCCGCCTCGGAGCGGAATGGAAGCGGCTCCTCCGCTGCCGCAGCCCCTGGACCTCCGGCAGCTGCGGGCCCTCTCCGTCCTCGGCCGCGGCGCCAAGGGGGTCGTCTTCCTCGTCCGCGACAGCGCCTCCGGACGCTCCTTCGCTCTCAAGGCCGTCGACAGGTCCGCCGCCGAGCGCAAGGCTGCCGACGGTTACCGCCGGATCTGGTTCGAGCGCGACGTCCTGGGTTCCCTCAAGCATCCTTTCCTGCCGGAGCTCCGCGGCGTCGTCTCCACCGACAGGATCTTCGGTTTCGTGATGGATTGGTTTCCGGGGGGAGATCTCAACGCGCTCAGGCGGCGGCAGACGGAGAAAATGTTCTCGGACCATAAGTCAATTTTAATATTGATATTGTATTACCAAACACAAGAAACTTGATATTATCACTTTTGATATTGATATTATCTCTTCTTGGAATATCAATATCAAAATTGATATTGTATCAATTTTGATACTCAAAACAAACAGGCCATTAGGTCGCAACCCACATTTTATGGTTGTATTAACTGATCTTGGTGATATTGATGTTCCTTGTTTGGTGATCACACTTGAAGTATTTAAAGTCAGTGAAGTTTTTAAATTATACAAGAAATATAAAATTTGTTATATCTTAATTGAGAATGTGTAAATATAATGATTTTTATAGTGTTTGATACAGCATCTTTTGTAACATAACTGATTTTAGCTCACCTGGTAAAGGATCATTTGGATCCAAACAAAAATATACGTTTGTATTATGTTTTCAAAAAAAAAAAGAACTTGCCAAAACTGTTGTTCAATTGTATGTAAGAATTTAATAAAATATAATTTTTTGACTAAACATTACCGATATATTTTGACATCCAGAAAAACTAGACTATTTTTTTCATATGTTTTCAGCATCCTGCAACCCTCAACAAAATTCGAAAGATACTAATTTATTACTGAAAATGCTTGTATTTATTTTGTAAAATAGTTATTTTTATACCGGATTGAATTAATGGACGACATATAGTATTCTTTTTAATAAGATACGTTAGAGATCAAGTGTTAAACTTCGAGTGTTACCAAATAATTCTATATATAATTTTTAAAATACATAATTTCTATGCTAATATTATATTAAGATCTTCGATTGTATGATTTTGTTTAAAAAAGAAAACTCCACAACGAGTAACGTAAGATAATAGAAAATGTTCCCCTCATGGTTGGGTTGTAGATAATCTTGTAAGGAATTATCCTTAAAAATTTGGTGCAGTAGAAACGACAACTCTTTTAGGTTCTTTTATGATCAGTCTCAATCGAATCGAATGACGAAAATTGAAAATCGATCAAATCGGTTTCAAATATACCTGATAGGGATTTATATAATCCATGAAGAGGAAGGAAATGAGCTTCGAAAGTTCTCTTAAACCGTTCAAATGTCCGATCTCTAGTAGTATCCATACGAATTTCATCCATAGCAGGTTCTCCCTTCGCGTGCGATCTCGAGAACTGTTCCCGAACAGAGCTTCATCACCCATTGACGCCATATAAAGAGAGAAGGAGATAGGAAGGAGGTTGAGGACACGATTTACACTCTTGACTTGATAGAGTTTGGCTGAAATCATTAGTATTTATAGAGAATTTTAAATTTTTTATAAAAACCCAAAATCTCTATAAATTACATCTTTATTATTATATTTATGGATAAGTCCTTATATGGGTGACCCACTAGACCCAATAACCTATTTAGTTGAGGCCTAAATAAAATAGAATAATTCTACTTAATTTAATTAAACTCGTTATCCGATAACAGATTTATCGGCCTACCGATCATGAAGGGTACAAGCCACATCCCATGATCCCAAATGGCTATGGAGATAATCTTATCTCCATTGAGACTTTTCATCATCAATTACTGCATGGATATAAACCCTCGTCCATCTAATGTCCCGGTCAGAAAGGAGTACGGTATCGACTGTCAACTCCTTGGGACACTAACTCTATAAGATTCTGTACTCGAAATTAGATCAATTGAAAAACTCCTTTTTTCAATTATCCTCACTATCCTGGCCAAGGATTTGGAATACTATCTCATAGGACATTCACTCTCACTTAACGAGAGTGGACGATCCCTTGTTGTCTACTCAATTGCCTCCATCAGGTTTTCCTTATACTTAATTCATCGTTATACTGAACAATTTAAATGGTGATCCATAAGTCAATAGTCAAAGCACAAGTTTCACCTAACAAGGTATCTTTGGCGACTCAGGTCAAAGGTCTAACTATGCAATCATGATGATAGAAAAACTCTAATTGACAGTTCGGTAAGATACCATTCAGGGTTTCTAATTCAGTCAATTCAGTAAACTCTTTTAACTGATGAGCACCTATATGTGTATCACAGTGTCTCCACAGTAACGACCAATGAGATCGGTTATCTTCATCACATGAGAAGACAATACATACATTGATCTATCTAGATCCTTAATGTCCCATCTCAAGTATCCTATGACTAGGAACATTTAGATCAACTATCTCTAGATGATCAATCTCATTATTATGATTACATCAAGATTTAATCACCATTGTATTTGATCAAGGACTTTATGATCACATCATTGCTCATTAGTATCAACTAATGAGCACCTTGCATTATCTAATAAGAGCTTGTAATGAACAATTTGCCTAATTATTTGAATGAGATATTTCCAGAAATGTCGAATCATATCATATATGATTAACTTGTAAGACATACATTTCTATCAAATCTCTCTTTCAACCTAGACACAAATAAAAGATGTGTAAAAGTGAAATAAAATAGGCGACTACTTTAATGTTTTTGAGTTATATATACGTTTTTTGATTTTACAATTTAATTTTACATATTTAAAAATTATTAAACAATTTAATTAAGTAAAAATTAATTAAAATTTAAAATCTGATCTTATCATCAAAATCAAAACAATCTAATAATTTTTTGAAATATTATGGCATGTAAAAAGATATTTTCAATTCATTGATTTTTATCAAAATTAAACGATATATAAAATTACAATCCATGCATAGATAAAACATAAAAATAAAATTTTATTAAAATTTTATTAAATATTAAAAATAATATATAATTATTTATTTACATCTAAATACAAGTTAATATCTTTTTGTGTTTTAAAAGATTATTGAATTAAGTTCTTAATTATTCTAAATCTTAATCGGGACAAAATGAGGATGTAGAAACAGATCATAACGTTTCACCCTTATTGAAATTGAAAAATAAAATATATAATTTTATCCTAGCAAACGGAATCCAAGATTCTCATATTTCGATTATGCTTCAATAAAAATTAATAAATCAGAGTATTATTTTACGCTGTAAGGTATCGAAATCCAAACTATATACTAATAACTTGTCTCAATCCGAATTAGAAATATTCAATTTCTTGGTCATTTACCTGATTTTGATAAAAAATAATATATCATTAAATTAATATTAAAATAAACAAAATTTAAAAATTTATTAAAATAATGATGCATATAAATATCAAAAACTAAAAGTACATTTTAAACATATTATATCAAAAAGTCAACAGAATCAAAATATCAACTTTTCGATTTAATTAAAATTATTTTGTATTATAGTTTTAAAAAATTATCAAATTGTTTCGCTCACAGAATCAAAATATCAACTTTTCGATTCAATTAAAATAAAAATTAGAATCACTTTACTCTTAGCCCGAATAAAAAATAATTAATATTTTTACTCATCCTAAAAATCCAAAACACTTTTTGATTTGCGTTTTCACTTTTATGAGTTAAGAAATTTTTTATATACTTGATTTTAAATTTTTAGTGAGTTACTACTTGCAAATTTTAATATGCCCGTCCCATGTAAATAAATGGGGGCAACTTTCTTACTAATTTTATAATTATTTGTAATAAAACTTGATAAGTATATTAACTTAGTCAGTCCGTATATAATTAGGTCGACCACACACGTAATAAATAATTCATAGATTATCACAACCTCTGCCTTTGTTGTTTAATTTTCGAGTGTGAAGTAATTATTTACTACTTTCTGAGGGTAGAGGTAGGGGTGCAAACTCGAGCCTAGTCGAGTAGTATGGTGTTTAAGCTTGGCTCGTTTATTTTACACGAGTTCGAGTTCGAGCTCGAGTTTTAGCGAATATGTGAAACTCTTGTTCAAGTTTGGTTCGTTTATTAATCGAGCCGAGTCGAGCTCGAACTCGAGTAGTAGTTAGACTAAAATTCAATTCACATTTAAACATAAGCTATATACGAACTCGTTTATAAACTCAAAATCAATGAAAAGTCATCTGTGAAACTCTAGATTTAGTTCATTTATGAAACTCAATGTAAATTTAAACTAAAATTTTGAATTATTTAATATATTTAAGTGACAATATATAATTATTAATACTCAAAATTTAATTTTTTAAAAAAATATATATAATATAATATTTAATCGAGTATCGAGCCGAGCAGTCTGTTCAAGCTCGGCTCGTTTAATAAGTCGAGCTTTATTTTTTGTTCAAGCTTGTTCATTTAATATAATAAACAAGTTGAGTCGAGTTTTTATTGAGCCGAACTTCGAACTACTTGTCGAGTGTATTGGTTCATTTGCACCCCTAGGTAGAGGACCACCCCCATAGAAGGATGATCATATCGATGCACCGTTAGCTTCTTTACGAGGGGTTACTGGGAATAAAGTGCGCCCACGTGTTTCGTGCGTCCACAAGAAGGTTCCGGGTGACCCGAGAGATATACCTGGACGAGCTTTGTCCACGTCGCCCCGGTGCCTCCTTGTACATAGAGTTCAGATCATCTCAATCTCTAAGTAAAAAAATTATCTTCAATTCTCAATAAAAAAGATCATGATATCAGTCACTTAAATGATGAGTAGTGAGTTATTAAGACATCGATAGTGCTTCAATTCTATTGATAACAAGTTAATAAGTAAGTAAATCGTTATTGAACTACTACTGACATCTTATAAATCTACTACCGAACTTAATACAACTCGATATCGACGAGTAATGAATTAGTAAGACGTTGATAGCAGTTCACGAAATTTGTTATTTGAATCACCACTTAAAATGACATAAGAACGTGGTCGATTTTGATTAAGATTGAGAATATTCTTTCCACCTAAAAACTGAGGTGATCCGAACTCTGGTACATATGGTGGGGCCGCCTCGCAAGTCAAATGATTGGTGATCAACACCAGTGGGTCCCGTTCGGCTGCACGACTAGACGATCCGAACCAGCCTTTAACCTTCCAACGGATTCTCGCTCCACAGGACAAACTTGCGAGTAACTACATTGTTTACTTCTGAGTAAATATTTTTCGTAAAAACTAAATTATGAACATTAATTATTACGTAATATCATTTTAGTTTACAAAACAAATTAAATTAAAATTTTAAAGTAGATCAAATTTTATGGATACGGCCAACTCTGAATTTCACTAATATTTTCACCTCGAGTTGAAACTTTATAAAAGAGTTCATGTCTAAGGCCATGTTTTATTAAGCTTAATGGGCCTCTAACCTCTTATTCGGTAAGAGGTTAGACTTGTGTGCTTGTTTGGTAAAACATCATAATAAATGTCTAAACAAAACTCTTAACTCTTAAAAACCTCTTAATAGATCAGACTCTGATTTTAACTTTTTTGTTTCCAGACTTTCATGCTCCATCTTCTCCCGGTGACTACCATCAGTACTGCAGCACATGTGCTTTGGAAGGAATGTATATGATTTTATTTTGTAGAAAAATAAGATATAAGATTTCATCATATTATTTAATAAATTTTAATATTATGCTTACGTTTTAAATTTTGTGTTTTTGTATTTGACTATTTGTGTAAATTATCACATAACACTAATCATTTGTAAAAATTGTATGGTTACTTAAAATAGTTTGAAAAAAGCTTATTTTCTCTATACATTTAAATTTATTTACCATAATGTTTTATAGAAATATGTGCATATTAATTTTTTATACCAAGTACTATGGGTCTAGGTCATACTCAATTCGGACAAGCGCGAGATACTGGTGTGAAGGCTCTCGCGCGAACTCCCTCGCCGGCTCCCGGCAGAAAGATCGGCGCCTTCGCCGGACTTCATCGCCGATCTCGGCGTCCCTCGGCGTCCTTGCCGTCCGTCACCATCGCCCCCGGCGGTCTCGGTAACTTCCTTAGCCTCTTAGTGACGCCCTTTGTCCCCTCCACCTCCTCCCATTTCAGCCTCTCCCGCCCCGCCTCAAGCCCTTCCGGCCCTGAAACCCTAGCCCCCTCACCGGTCCCCCATCTGGTTTTCCCCCGCTCCTCCCTGCTCCTCCTCTTGTGTAATACCCCGTATTTTTAAATAAAAAAATAGTTAATATTTATTAATATTTTAATCTGCTCCTCCCCCTATTTATTCCCCTTTTTCCTCCCCAGGAGAAACCCTCCCCGTGCCGTTTCCTGCCCCGCGAGAAAAACCCTATTTTTTCCCCTCTTTTTCCCTCTCGGCCGCCGCCTGCGCGAGCCCTCGCGCGCCTCCCCGCCTTCTCCCCTTCCCGCGTCACCGCCTCGAGCTCCGTGCGCCCGTGCGTTCACCTCGGCCACCCGCCGCCCACGTCGGCCGCCGCGTGTCCGCGAGAAACCGCCCACCGCCTCCTCGTACCTCGTCGCCCGCGCCCGCCGCACGCCGCGGTCACCCGCCGACCACCGCCTCGAGCTCGCCGCCGGTCGACGGTCGTCTGCCTCACCCCGCGTGTCAGCCCGCCCTCGGTCCGCGCGCCCGTGCGTCGCCGCGCGTCTCCCGCCGCCAGCCGCCGCCCGCTCCTCGTACCGCCTCGGCCCCTGCATCATCGCCGGCGCCACCTCGCACCGCCTCCCCGTTGACCAGCATCCGCCCGTGCGCCGCCTGCACCACCGCGCCCACGCGGCCACCGTCCCGTGCGCCCGCTCGCACCTCCGCGTGCGCCCGTACGCACCGCTCGCCCGCCGCCGTGCGCCCCTCTTCTCTCTCGGCGCGGTGATACAACCTCTCTCCTATTGCCCTCTCTCCTATTATCTTCTATCAAGCTCCATAGTTTATTATTCTTCTTCCTCCGGCAGATTTTAAGAACACCTACCCGACTCAGTTTTTCGACGCCGACGCAACCGCGGCAGTCTCGTTGCCAAATTCAATCTCCTTGGTTTTCCGTGCGCCGTTCGCCATTGCCGTCAAGGTAGGCGTCTCGGCTATCCTTAGCACTCTAATATGTTGATCAAATCGTAAGAATCATGTTTAGATCACCAGGATTAGAATATTGTAGTTAATGGGCTGTTTTGGATTTATTAGAAAGTTCATGTTAGATTGTGGTATGGTATGCAAATATGTGGTGCATAGAACCATGGGTGTTCATCTATGTATTTCATGTTTGATTGCCAATTAAATGTTCCTGTTTTACTGTCTGAGTTAATTATATGCTTGCATGGTGTGGAATGTGGTTAGTGCAGTGAGCTGCATTGTGATGGAAATGTACTTCACCAGACTAAATTAGTGTCCCGTGGGCAGCGGAGATTAGTTGAATCTGGAGCATCCTTCGATCCCAGATACCGCGGTTCATCCTAAGTACTCCCCTGCTTAGGGGTACTATGGGATTTAGTTACTATATGTTACTTCCTACTATATGGTAAATCTGGTGCTAGTTTTGTGATGTGACTACATTTTATCAGATGGAGCATGGTATTTACTCAGACAGGTGTGTAGTTGTGTATGTTGGCATAGATGGTATGTTATAGATGTGTCTTTGGTTTTATGTCAGGCCTATGTGTTCTGGGCATACCTAAAGTGGTTTAATGTGTAGGTTATGTTGGTCTAATGCATTTAGAGTCTAGTTATCATATGGGGTAGTTGATTGACTTTGTAATCACTAAATTGGAGATATATAATTAGCTTAATCCTATGTATTAAATCTGATTTTTAGGCTTAATATGTATAGTATACCACTAGAATTGTTATTATAATGGGGTAGTTCGGGTGTAAGACCTACTGAGTCTGTGGTGACTCACCCCTTCCGTTGTTAATATTTTCAGGAGTGCAGGTTTAACGCAGCAGAAGCGTAGTGGTGTTGTGGAATTCGAGGAGCTAGTGGATTACTGATTCAATATTGGTATTTAATTTGTTTAGATAGGTGTTTGTTTATGGTGTTAATGTGTTGTAAAGTGTGGAATTATTTATTTGGATTGTGATATTAGTCTTATTTGGTTCCAGACCGATATCCTTTCCCGTTACGTCGCCGGATTATCTTCCGCTGTGCATGTTAAAAATCCGGGTCGTGACAGCCGGCCTCCCCCAGGCACATCCCTCTTGTCCTCCCCTTCCTGGGCCTTCTGTTTCCCGAAGGTCCCCCCCCCCACGCCCGTTTTTTCCCCTCTCATCCAACGGCTTTTCCCGACCCTTCGCCTCCTCCTGCTCCATCGGGCACCCATCCGGCAGCCCCCCGGCTCCCTCTTCGCCTCTTCCATTTTTATAGATCCTTACCTTCCGTTTTCTCACCCCTTGGCAGTTCCCCTTTCCCCTGCTCCTTCTAGCCGCCACCGACCTCCCCCAAGCCCCGTCCCTCCCCTTCCTCTGCTTTCCGGCTCTCCCCTCAACCCCTTGCGGTTCACCTCACCCCGGACTTTTGTCTCCCCTGTCCGTGTAGCCCTTTTCCCCCGTGCCTCGGTGCGTAATCGGCGACCTCCATTCCGGAGCTACCAACAGCTTGCCGTTTTGAGCTTCTCTTAGTCTGTTCCTCCCAAAATGTTTTGGTGCTGTGGTGTCGCTCATTTTCTAGTGCTTTGCCTAAATTTATGTTTAGGCTTTTTGTTTTGTCTATGTGCACTAGAGCTATCGAGCCAGGCGTATCTATGTTTGTTCTGTCAACGTTTTAGCCTGTTGTTCTTCATCTTGTCTTAGTTAGGTTCTGTCAAGTTATCTTTCCATATTTCCTTAGTAGTCACATTCTCACTTTCGAGACTGACAGTCTGGGCGATATCCACACCATTTTGGTGTGATTTTCCGGTCTCGACGCAATCAGCTAACTCCATTGAGGGAGTTCTCGTCTTTGCACTTCGACGTTTAGTCGTCTGGTGGCTACATCAGTGTTTGTTGGATAAGTTTAACTTCAACGGAACTATAGTCAGTTTGTTCGTCGTCTTAGTGTGTCTGTTTTCTCATGTTTCGGTCCATGTAATGTTGTTCCTGTACTCCTTTGTGTTTTGAATATATTACATCTCATGTTTCAAAAAAAAAGGTTATACTCAATTCTATGTTTATGGATGTTAATTATATTTTATGTTATAAAGATGTGATGTGAGATTATTATAATTAGAAGTTATTTTAGATGTCTTATCAAACAAAATTTATCATTTATATCTTAATCAAATTAATCACTTTTTTACCACCAACTAAGAGATTAGAGGTGAAATTAAGAGTTTAGACTTTTAGATTAAGCCAAAACAAACACCACCTAAGCCTGTTTGATTGCACCGAATGTACCTCTCTAGCGTCTGATTCGGTCAGATTTTAGAGAATTTAACTTGTTTGAAAAAAATGTTTGAATCATCTTCTCAACACATATGCTTAGATATGAAATAAACTAGTAATCATTAAATAAAATGTAATAACTTTTTATTTTTCAGATCCCGTAAAAGTCCATTCCCATCGATGGCATCGCATGGTTCTGTGTATTCTTCTTCCAACAAAACTCTTGATGTGACGATTGTCAACATTTCTGATTAATTTAGGTGAATTGAACATTATAATTTTATAATTTATACTACTTTATTTAAATTAATAATAACCCATCGAGTTGCCCACCCTATTAAATCTCTCTCTCTCTCTCTCTCTCTCTCTCTTCTATTTTCTCCTTGTTTTGACAGTTTGCTTAACGAATCGTCATCCGCCCGGTTGCGGTTAGGGGTGCAAACGAGCCGAGCCGAGCCGAGTAGTATGGTGTTCAAGCTCGGCTCATTTATTTTACACGGGTTCGAGTTCGAGCTCGAGTTTTAGCGAGTATGTGGAACCCTTGTTCAAACTTGGTTCGTTTATTAATCTAGCCGAGTCGAGCTCGAACTCGTGTAGTAGTTAGACAAAAATTCAATTCATATTCAAACTTAAGCTATATACAAACTCCTTTATAATCACAAAATCAATGAAAAGTCATTTGTGAAACTTTAGATTTAACTCATTTATGAAACTCAATCTAAGTTTAAACTCAATTTTTGAATTATTTAATATATTTAAGTGATAATATATAAATATTAATACTTAAATTTTAATTTTTAAAAATAAATATATAATATAATATTTAATCGAGCTGCTCGCGAGTTTATCGAGCCGAGTAGGAGTCTGTTCAAGCTCGGCTCGTTTAATGAGTCAAGCTTTATTTTTTGTTCAAGCTTGTTCATTTAACATAATAAACGAGCCGAGTCGAGTTGCTTCGAGCTACTTGTCGAGTGTATTGGTTCGTTTGCACCCCTAGTTGCGGTCTCGCTGTTGTCATCCAGCCGGCTTATTTCAAACTCCGACTAGATGTCAACATCAGTTAAGATAGGCACCTTGGTTATCTTTACGATAAAATTAATTAAAATATTAAAATATATTCGATAAATAATTAGTTGATAGAAAGTGATTAATATTAAATAAATTTTAATTTTATGCATAATTTTAGATTAATTATGTTGTTATTATTATTTAATTATTTTACAATATTTAGATATTAAATTTTTTAATCATGCCTAGTAACCATTAAATTAAAATACGTTGTGATTGTTAATTACGTAAATTTCATGTAGTATATTTTATAAAGTAAATTGTGGTATATTATAATTGCATCTATATCCTGACTCACTATAAGTTAATTGTGTTGAACTTTAGATTAGATTAATAATTATGAAATATAATTAATTAATAATAATTATATGGCATAAATATGGTAGATTGTATGACTTTAGAATATATGTATCATGCTGCTAATAATTTTTAGATTGTGGTTTAGCATAGTTGCATGTGTTGCATATCATTTTTAATTGAGTTGTATGCATGGTTTGTTTATTTGCATCTTTGGTTTAGTGAATATCTAAGTAAAAATATATTTTTATTTTGTGAAATATGATTTATGCTGTAAGTTACATTATGTGATAATTATATTTCACTAAAATATATTAGTGGCTCATAGACGGTAGAGAATTAGATCAATCCATAAAATTTTTTGATCACAAATAGTGCGATTGATCCTGAATACGTCTCTGCTTACATGTACTTTGAGATTTAGTTTATTACATGATGCTTTATATATATATATATATATATGTAAATCTTGTGTTAATGGCTGCAAGTTGCAAGTGGAGCTTATGTTTCACTCAATCATTGTTTATTTTGCAGTGTGGTATGTTAATATCATTTTATTAGAAGATTCATAATTTATGCATTTAGTAGCAAAATATTGGCGTTTATGTCTTGGTTAGATATCTATTATGTCTATTTAGGATTGGTACATAATTTATTACATGAATCATATACAAATAATTCTAAAATAATCTAACAATTTTAAATATAAATTAATTAAAATTTTGAATCAGATCTTATCATCAAAATCGAAACAACCTAATATCTTTTTGAAATTTTATAGCATGTAGAAAGATATTCTTAATTCACTATTTTTTAGCAAAATTAAATGATATATAAAATTACAATTTATACATTGATAAAAATGTAAAAATAAAACTTTAATAAAAATATATTAAATATTATCAATTATATATAATTATTTATTAAAATAAAAATATAAATAAATATAATATTATGTTTTTAAAAATTATTGAATTAAGTTCTTATTCTGATAACACTGTCAATCAGAACAAAACGAAAATGTAGGAAAAAAATCATAACGTTTCACCCTTATTGAGATTGAAAAATAATATAGATAATTTTACATTAAGGTGCAAACAAAATCCAATATTCTAATATGTAGATTATGTTTCGTTAAAGTTAATGAATTTAGAATATTATTTTATCTTATAAGGTATCGAAATTGAAACCATATACTAATAACTTGTCAGAATCAAAACTAGAAATATTCAATTTCATGTTGGCTTACTTGATTTTAATAAAACACTAACATATATTTAAAAAATATTAAGATAAATAAAGTATAAAATTTATTGAAATAATAACACAATGGAATATTGAAATTTAAAAGTTTATTTTAAACATATTATATCAAAAAGATTCAGCATCAACAAAATAAGGTTTATTTGTTGATTTGTTACTTAAAATTAATCTGTATCATTGATTTTCAAAATTGTTAAATTGTTTTGATTCCGATCACAAAATCAGAACAAAACCAAACTACTAACTTTCTGATTTAATTAAAATAAAAATTAGAATCACTTTACTTTTGGTCAGAATAAAAAATAATCAATATTTTTTTACTCTTCCCGAAACACCTTTTGAATTGCGCTGTAACCTTTATGTGTCCATTTTTATATATTTTATTTTATGCTTTCAATATATGCGGGCCATTTCTTACAAATTTTAAGGAATCTTTCCATCGCGTGATTATTAAGTGTTTAAAAAGTACTAGTTAATTTATAAAAAGAATAAAAAACTCATGGCAGATGAACCCTACACCTAAGCACGTGAGTGGAAAACATGCAGTCGGAGTACCCAACAACAACTCCTCGGCCATAGGGGTGTAAACAGAATCCGATATTCCGATATTCCGATATTTCGATTCGATTTCGATAAAAATTAACGGGTTTGAAACTTGTTTTTGTATCCTATAAGCTATCGGAATCGGAATCGGATATTCTGGTAGCTTATCGAAATCGGAATCGGAATCAGTTCGTTCCGTTTCCGTTAATCCGATTTCGATAAAAAAATAATTATATATAAATAAAATTAAATAAAAAAGTTAAATAAATTATAAAATACAATATATAAATTGATAAAATAATAAAAATAAAATTTTAATAATATTATATCAAAATTTATTAATTATATGTAAATTATTGACTCACTTTTGAATAAAAATTAATATTTAATACGCATTTCGGATTTTATCGGATTCGGTTCCGATTTCGATAACGGAATCAGAATCGGATCGAAATCGGAACATAGTGATTCCGAAATTATCGGAATCGGAATCGGAACCCCTTAACCCTTATCGGAATCGGAATCGGATTCTGGTGAATCCGTTACCGAATCCGACCTGTTTACAACCCTACTCGGCGACGCCTCCGGCATAGCCACCCGGCGAAACCCCTGCTCGCCGAGCTTTCCTCGCGGAACCATCGGTGAAGCCTCTCGGCGAAGCCAGTCCTTGCTCGCGGAGTCCTCGGCGAAGCCCGGCAAAGCCTCTGCTCGCGGAGCTCTCAGCGTAACCCTGGCGAAGTTCCTGCTCGCGGAGACCCGACGAAGTCCCCCTTGTGTCGCCCTCGATGAAGCTCCCGATGAACCCTCTGCTCCTGACTCTCGGCGGCTCCCGAACCTCGGCGGAGCCCTCCTTCCCGGCACCCGTCCTATGGTGGTGTGAGGTCTCCGCGGCCTTCGTTAGAGCCCCCAACACTCGCTCGCGGGTCACTCGCGGCTTCACTTTGCAGGACATTTCCACTCCAACCTTGTCGCTTGTTTTTACTTTCTTATGTAACTTCCATTTGCTTTTTTGTAGTTGGTTTTGTTCCGGGGGGACCCTCCCTCCCTCCCACTCTCCTTCTCGAGCACTCTACCTAATCATGAGTTCAGGTTTTTGTCACTTTTTGTTATGCTCAAGTTGTGGAGTCGGCTTACATATATTGTTTAGGTCTTTTTGGTTTTCTGCTTTTGTTTGGTGTCATGTGGTCGAGATCCTTCATGGTATCTTTCCTGATCTTCTTCATAGTCACTTTTCTTATGTCGAGACCGATAGTTTTGGTGATATCCACACCTTTCTGGTGTGATCCTTCGTTCTCATGACAATTATCAAACTTCCCTGAAGGAGTTTTTTTATTTGTTGTTCGACCTTTAGAGCATTCTTATGTGCCAGTCGATTTGTGGTTATGTTCGAGTCATGTCGAAAAGATCAGTTATTTAGGTACTCTATTTATCTCTTATTTAGTCACGTGTCTCTCTAGTTTGAGTCCTTTGTGATTTATATTTGTATATGTACTTTTTACGTTATAAATGAAATAGGTGGTTGTGTTGTAAAAAAAAGAAAAGAAAACATGCAGTCGCCGTCGGCAATGGGGGAAAAATACTGTTATCTGCCCAATAATAGGATGAAATAGTTGAAATTTGATTTTAGCTATCAGTATCATGCTTTTTCAATAAATCATTTCAGATATGTCAACTTTTTCTGCATGTTTACGTGTGAAGTATATTTTCTTGACTATATATTAAAGTGTGAAATAATTCTCACTTACGATATAAATATAAAATGCGCTAAAATTATCATAGATCACAATATTGACGATTTTATTTTATCACAAAAATATTAGAATCAAAAGTTTAACCAATTCTCATGGGCATTAAATTTCATATACACAATAATTAGATATGAAAGATAAAGTTGTTACCCTTAACTCACATGCGAAAGACCCATTTTTACGACCCATGAATACAAATAATTGTCATAAATTAAAAATTATGCATTGTGATACTTAAAATTAAAATTTTTAACTAAGTTTATTGATAGCAAGTGAATAATTGATGTTGTACCTCATTTCATTACTGCGTCATGTAGTCTTGATTAAAAGGTCGATGAATATCTTTGCAACCGAAGATATTTAATATCATAAATTAATTTTTTAATATATTATCTATTCACGGTCAGATGATATCAAAAAAATTAAAAACACGATGAATACTAATAAAATATTTATGCATAAAATACATCTGCATACATGAATATATCGTTTAACATAATTTTATAAGATATTTTTAATATTATAACTATTTTAAATATCGCAGGCATACGTGCAAAGCACGTTCTTATTGATTGATAAGGCAAAGCTGAGATACTATAGTGCCGTCCCAGATAGAAGTAAGGTTTCATGCAAAATAATGAGCCTTGCGAAAAATCGCAAAGAAATCATATTTATATTTACTTATTTAGAATATTGTTATAAATTTGATACCCGATTAATTAATTTGGAGATAGATCTGACTTTTTTATTCTAGAATTAATTTAGAAGATGTATTAGGCTGCGTTTGATAACATCAAACGAACGTCTGAAACCTGATTCGGTCAGATTTCAAATTCCTTATGTTGTTTGATAATTTATATTAACTAATGTCTGATCGAATATCTTATCCTGAGTCATTCAGATATAAAATTAATTTTTTTCTACTTCAGAAGTTTCGCTACTGCACAGCCTGTTTGGTAACAGTATTATCTAACTGTATCAGTATCAATTTTAAAACTGCTATCGACACTTGACTTTAAGAGCTGTTTGGGTAGCCGTATCAATTTTGAAATTAACAGTAATAAAATGTATCGATTTTAATACACCTCCCCCCTGTATTAAAATCGATATTATCCTCTTTGACTCCTTTCCCCGATCGCATTTCTCCGCCCGTGGTGAAGCTTCCGTCGAAGCCTTTGCAAGTCGTGGCTGCCTCTTCACCCACGGCTGGCTCCCGTCGAAGCCCTCGAGCTCACAAGTTGCGGCTGCCGCAGTGAAGCTTCGGTCGGATCCCGCGCCTCTTCGCCCGCGGCTGGCTCCTGTCGAAGCCCTCGAGCTCACAAGTTACGGCTGCCGCGGTGAAGCTTCGGTCGGATCCCTCGCCTCTTCGCCCGCAGCTGGCTCCCGTCGAAGCCCTCGAGCTTACAAGTTGCGGCTACCGCGGTGAAGCTTCGGTCGAAGCCCTCGATCCTGCGCCTCTTCGCCTGCCGCTGCCGTCAAAGCCCTCGATCCGGTGCCTCTCCGCCCGTAGCTGGCTCCCGTCAAAGCCCTCAAGCTCGTGAGTGTCAAAGAACGTTGTTTTTGCTCTCTTTGTCCGCCCGTAACTGATTTCATTCTTATTGTTTTTTCCTCTGAGGCACTGAAAAGGGAAGAACAACCTTGGTTTGATAGAAATTTTTTCTTCTTATTGTTGATCCTCATTCTACGATTAATCTCAAGTAAGTGATTATCTCAATCTTATCTTCTTTGGTTTGTAATTTGGGTTATTTGGTTTATCCGATTAGTTTGGTTTGAAGGACCACAACAGTCCTCTCATTTGACTGCCGTATCAGGTGAAAACATGGGGTGCAGCCCATGATTTTGGTGTCTTCCTACCCAAAATATAGCCTGGTTCTATTATCCAAGCAGACCGAGGGGAGGATAAAACGTTAGAACTGAAGGTAAATTTTGTTTGACTGAGCAAAGATCTTATCTTCTTACTCAATCGCCAGGATGTGAATATAGTGACTGAGTTATTTTGAAATTTGAATTGCTCAATCGCCAGGATGGACAGGAACTAAGTTGGCACAACTGCTTCAAGAGGCAACATTAATTGCATCTGCCCGTGTGCATATATTGAACAACTATGAAATGGAGTTAGATTACAGGGTTTGTGCGATTTGCAGATTATGCTATAGAACTTAGTGGAAATAAGTATTATGGGTGATCGATGTTGTAGTATCTTCTCTTTTACAGCTGTACTACTGTTTGAAGTTCAAGATAATATGATTTAAAGTTTTATATTGCATTCCTGTGCCCTGATATGAGAAATTTATGCTACTGACTCACTGTGCTCGGAACCGTCAAGTGTGGAAAATGTACTATTTTGCTGATGTATCCCTATGGAGCTCCTGCAGTTAGGTGTTCTTCTTGCCGCTTTGTGACAGAAATTGGGGTATGTAGAGTCAACCTTAAATGAATTTATGTTAATCTTTTCCAATGGATGGTAAACTATTCATGAATTAGTGGAGTCCGGTGTATTAATGCCTAGTTTTCTACCATCAAGATGCTCCTTCGTCCATCCTCTTTCAAAAAGCTGCATAGAATTCTTGTCGAGTTTTGGAATTTCTATTGTGAGGTTTCAACCTGGTGATGATTATATTCTACCGCCTGTAAAATGTTCCCCGCATCGTTCTTACTTCCATTTCATACGCTTAATAAACATGTCAAGGTGGAGAGCGAAATTTCATCAGCTTTTTTGTGCTTTGGTCCTCTGTTTTCGATGCTTAGCCTTAACGTATACTCTCCAAAAATATCTTCATGTTTGTTGCATCTTTTTATATGTGTTTTCATTTGGTGATCTCGATTGACTCGTGAGACGTATGTTTGTTCAGCTGTCTTTCAATCCAGGCACACAACAGACGCCCACCGCCCGTGCGCAGGGCCATGGCCATCCTCCCCGACCTCAACGTCCTGTCTATTAGAGAAATGTTTATCGCGATTTACCTTTATAACCTGGGGCCGTATTTGATGTACATAAATGTATAAAGGATGTTTCTTATATTTATAGGTAGACGGTAGAGTGCATTGAACCAGGTGACTAGTTTTGTTCTAGTGCATAAATATATAGAGAAGATGTGTATACATAATTACACGTATGCTTGCTTTTGTGGAACAAAAGCTTCACTTTTATCACCGGTCTTGGTGATGAAGTCACAAGGTCAACTCTTTATTTTAGTTGCCGGTGAATGGCATCGTTTTATATGAAGCAAATGGTGCAAGGATGTTTCATAATCTGTAGATTTGTGCTATACACATTTTATGTAGTTGGTGCCTGGGTGGTGCTTAGTTTTCTCTCTTGAAGAAGCAATTATCTTTGATTCTCCCTCATCCTTGGGTAAAAGGGAAAAAGTTTCTAGGAACATGATTAGTTTGTATTTCATGATCTTCTAGATTACGCTGAAAGTTCTTGATGGTATTGACTTTTGGTGCTTATTTTTTCCTATAGCAGGAGCAATGATACATAATCCTCGTGTCTCTGGAGTGTGATCTGCTGGATTACAGTGCAAGGAATTGATCTGCTGCCGTTGAAAGAAAGATTCTTCAATGGTGATCAGAGACTATAGAGTGTGACATTTATTATATGCCTATTATCAGTTTGTGGAATTTTTTTGGTATGCTAATGAATTTATTATCTACACTAGATACTTTTATGGGGTGTTTGGTTGCATGATAATTGAGGTTTTTATTTTAATTTTTAAAAATTGTAAGAAAACTTGTTAAAAGAGGTGTTTGACAACCATGACAATTTTATGTTTTGAAAGTGATTTTCTTCTTAAACAAAAAAAGAGGGTCTCACCTCTTTCTTTTTTTCTTGTGGTCCCCCACTTTATTTGGTCATGTGCGGTGGTTACTCTTTTTTGTAATCACATCCCTCCAAACATGATAATTTTATGTCATGAGTTGGTTTACTTTTTATTTTAATACAATTTTTTATCATGAAAGTGTACAAAAAATTATCATGCAACCAAACACCCCATTAGACTTTATTATATGGCTAGCATTAGTATGTCAAGTTCTTGGTATGCTAATGGGTTTGATTTTTTTTGCCCTTTCCATGCAGGAATTTTGGTGTTCTTTTCTCTATTTTTCTTAGCCTAGCTTGCTGCCTTGCAGATTTAGGATTTCCCGGATCGACTACTACATCAGGTTCTTCCTACAGAGTGCTAACAACAGATGTGCTTACAACAGTACCTTTGGTTTCTGGCCATCTGGACAAGAGCCAGGCCAAGGTTTGGTTTGGATAGATTCTGTTTTGTGATGTTCTAGCGAGGTCTGCTTTGTAGTTTTTTTATCTGAAAGTGGGGGATTTTAGATGGATCTGTAAGTGGTAAAGTAAGGGATTTCAAATGGATTTCAGATGAATATTTTGTCAGTACATCTAATAGACAATAAAATTTTATGTTTGTTGTGGATATGGTTGAATTTTATGCTTATGTATATCTATACAGAACATAGACTTGACAAAATATACGAGATTTTGACATTTCAATATGTTGAAAGTGGTCAACTTTGTATCATTTTTTCTTAGTTTTTGCTTTAATTATATTATTTAAAGTAAAATAATTAAGTATATATATTTAATTTTGTAAATAATATAAATATTTTTTATTTTAACAATAATTTTAATATTAATAAATAATTTTGACTCTAATGAATCAAAGTACTTAATAGTTATTTTCATATTAATATTATATTACCAAACATCTAATATCAATTTTAATATTGATATAATATTACCAAACGCTTAAAGAGATTTGATACTATCACTTTTAATATTGATATTTCATCCTCTTGGAATATCAATATCAATATTGATATAGTATCAAATTTAAAACTCTAACCAAACAGGGCGGTAGTGTCTCTCTATTGTGTGTATCGTTACATATCTTTATTATTTCACCTTGATTACGGAAGGTACGCAATACACGATGTTAAAAATTTATTTCGAGAAAATTTTTTGACTTGTAAATAAATTTAATTTATTTTTAATAAATAAATAATGATACAATAAATTATTTTTTATTATAAATAAATTTTAAAATAAATTTGATTAAAAATTGTTTAATAATTATTACAAATAAATATTTTAGTATTTTTTAAAAAAGAAGTCACTTATATATTAATCGAGTTAAGTAATTTTATCGTTAATTAAAATATTAATCATAAAATTAAAAGATTAAAATTTTAGATTAAATTAAATATTACATAAATAAATGATTTAATTTTTTTATCAAACAACATCAATCACTTACACCCTGTTTGGTAACACTATTAAGTACCTCTATCATTATCAATTTTAAAATTGATATTGATAGGAACCATTAAGAAGTGTTTGGTTAATTGTATCAATTTTAAAATTTGTAGTGCAAACAAAGCATATTATGTAATACAAGTGTCAACTTATATTACTTTTGATATTGATACTCCAACATTTGAAAATATTAATATCAATATTGATATAGTACCAAAAATGAAACTCTAACCAAACAGGGCATTATGTCTTAATTAAATTAAATATTTGTTTACCACTCATTGAGAGATTAGATATAACATTAAGAATTAATATTTTCAGATTAAATCTAATGGGGTGTTTGGTTGAATGATAATAGAGGTTTTTATTTTAATTTTTAAAAATTGTAAGAAAACTTGTTAAAAGAGGTGTTTGGCAACCATGACAATTTTATGTTTTGAAAGTGATTTATTTCTTAAACAAAAAAAGAGGGTCTCACCTCTTTCTTTTTTCTTGTGGTCCCCCACTTTGTTTGGTCATGGATGGTTGTTACCTTTTTTTGGTATCACATCCCTCCAAACATGATAATTTTATGAAATGAGTTGGTTCACTTTTTATTTTAATATAATTTTTTATCATGAAAGTGTACAAAATATTATCATGCAACCAAACACCCCATAAGAAACATCACCTTAGATTTATCTCTGAAATAATTTTTTTATTCCATTTTTACCCTCATCTACTCGTGACCTCCCTCTCAGGCAAAACCCCTTCCCCAACGTGCCAACAGAATTTCTGTGACACCTACTTTATGACACTTATGGGGTGTTCGGTTGTATGATAATGGAGATTTTTATTTTAATTTTTAAAAATTATAAGAAAACTTGTTAAAAGAGGTGTTTGGCAATCTTGACAATTTTATATTTTGAAATAATTTTCTTCTTAAACAAAAAAGAGGGTCTCATCTTTTTCTTTTTTCTTGTGATCTCCCACTTTGTTTAGTCATAAATGATAATAACTCTTTTTTGTTATCATATCCCTCCAAACATGATAATTTTATGTAATGAGTTAGTTCACTTTTTATTTTAATATATATTTTTTATTATGAAAGTGTACAAAAAATTATCGTGCAACCAAACACCTCATTACGTTTCGGAGAATAAATAATTGTGTGCAATTATAATTTGTGTTCCATGTACCGCTACTCTTCTCACTCACCCTTCACTTTTGTAATACATTACGTCATGTTTGGTAACACTATTAGGTACTTCTATCACTATCAATTTTAAATTGATATTGATAAAAACTATTAAGAAGTGTTTGGTTAGTTGTATCAATTTTAAAATTTGTAGTGCAAACAAAGTATACTATGTAATACAAGTGTCAACTTGTATTACTTTTGATATTGATACTCCAACATTTGAAAATATTAATATCAATATTGATATAGTACCAAAAATGAAACTCTAACCAAACAGGGCATTATATATTAAAATAGATATTAGATAGCTAAAAATATAAATTATCATACGAGACATAATAACAGCACGTGTGAAGACCATCTCGTCTCTATTTTTTATAAATTTATATTTCTATTATGACCGCTAAATTAAACACCCTTCTCATCATGTTCACCTGCACCAAGAACATATTTTTATGTTAAAAACTTATTTTATAGATTTTTAGGTTTCAATTCTTATAGTTATTTATATTTTTAAATCTGATCACATAAAAGTTAAAAAATTTACTGTCGTAAAATTATTATGTCTCTAAAAAATAACTTTCTACCACCAAAAAACTCTTGAAACCTAATTTTTTATGAAATACTCTTGTCTAATATCATCTTTTTCTTTTTTTCTCCAATACCCACTTTATCTCAAGAAAAGAAAGAATATTTTTTTTTCAAAATTCAAAATATCTGACTACTAGCATTTTAGAAATATTTTTACATGGTGGCACTTATTTTTTTAATGTCATCTTTTTTTTTTATTTCTTCTTCTGTGCACCCAATTTTTGCTTCTCTGTCTACCACTCTTATGGGGTGTTTGGTTGCATGATAATTTTTTGTACACTTTCATGATAAAAAAATATATTAAAATAAAAAGTGAACCAACTCATGACATAAAATTATCATGTTTGGAGGGATGTGATAACAAAAAGGAGTAACTATCATACATGACCAAACAAAGTGGGGGACCACAAGAAAAAAAGAAAGAGGTGAGACCCTCTTTTTTTGTTTAAGAAGAAAATCACTTTCAAAACATAAAATTGTCATAGTTGTCAAACACCTCTTTTAACAAGTTTTCTTACAATTTTTAAAAATTAAAATAAAAATCTCCATTATCATGCAAACAAACACCCCATTACCATTTGTCTTTTCTCCTGCTAATTATTTTTAGCTTTCCTGTAGTTGCCATTGCACTTTTTTCTTTCACTAGTTGATGGGGGCGGATATTGATGAAGCGGGGAGAATAATTAAACCATGTAATTAAAGCTTTATTTTACTATATACTCTTTTTTAATGAATAAAAAGAATATATGCCAGAAACTTGATTATCGGTCCAAATCAAAGAAATGCTTAATGAGGTGTTTGGTTGCATGATAATTTTTTGTACACTTTCATGATAAAAATAAAAAGTGAACTAACTCATGACATAAAATTATCATGTTTGGAGGGATGTGATTACAAAAAAGAGTAACTACCACACATGACCAAACAAAGTGGGGGACACAAGAAAAAAGAAAGAGGTGAGACCCTCTTTTTTTGTTTAAGAATAAAAACACTTTTAAAACATAAAATTGTCATGGTTACCTAACACCTCTTTTAACAAGTTTTCTTACCATTTTTAAAAATTAAAACAAAAATCTTCGTTATCATGCAACCAAACACCCCATAAGTATTTTAGATACGGGACATGTGTTTTTTTTAATTAGGAGTGCCAATTGTTCCATAAAGTTCAAAAATCGTGTTTGAAAAATAAGGTGTTGCAGTATTATCGAGTAGAAAATGTTTTGGAAAGTTAGATGACAAGAACACCTTGGGGTGGAGGGGTAAAATCGGAAGTCACATGTGGAATCTCTTATCGCTAGTGTTAGATGAAAAAAAAAGACGGAAGTTAGAGAAATTTAAAATTTGGGACTAAAAAATAAATGTTGAAGACATCCGACATGGGATTAAAAATAAGTACCTCACATATAACAGGGGCGAAAGTTGATTTCCCCTTTATTATTTAATCTACAATTTCATCCTTCCACTTTTATTTTCTTACACTCTCACCTTGTATATTTAAAAGTTATACATATTTAATATTGTTCATTGCACGTGAGGCTTTCCAATTAGGGTTTGTCATCTACTTTTATGTATGTATGACTACTTACTGACCGAACATAGAATCTATCAACACCGCATGCATAATAACAGTTTTATATTTTTAGGGATCTTAGATTTTATTTTTGGACATTTTTATCACGTGAGTATATAGATTTTTGTTAAAGGTCTAACTAGTTAGTAGACGTAGGTATCTTATTGGTTTAGCTATATATAAACCGTTAACAATACAAAATATTATTTATCGATAAAATCATTAAAATATACGTATGTATCATGTTTTTCGAAAAAACATACCCCAATTATTATTCCATTGTACATAAAAATTTAAAAAAATTTAATTCTTTGACTAAACATTGCCTGTAGATTTTTGGCATCGAGAAAAACTAGACTATATTTTTCCATATGTTTAGATCATCCTGCAGCCCTCAGCAAATTTTTAAAAACACTAATTTATTACTGAAATTATCTATATGTATACTGTAAAATAGTTAGTTTTATACCAGATTGAATTAATGGACGGCATATCGTGTTATTTTCAATCAGATATGTTGGAGACTTTGCGGTCAATAAAAAAGAGTTACCCAATACCTCTATATATAATTTTTAAAACATATATCAATCATACCAAATATATATAAATATAAAAATATGTGTATCTATCACATTGAGAAATACAGAATACCTATGCTAATATTATATTAAGATCTTCGATTATATGATTTTGTTTTTAAAAAAAACATCACAACTAGTAGCATAAGACAATAGAAAATGTTCCCTTCCAGGTTAGGTTCCAGATAATCTCTCTTTCAACCGGATACATGTATAAGACTACAAGTATTATCTTTATGCATTGTATTCATTGTAAAAATGAAATAAAATAGGTGACTACTTCAATGTTTTTGAGTTATACATAAATTTTTTTATTTTACAATTTATTTTTACGTATTTAAAAATTGTTAAACATTTTAATTAAGCAAAGTAAATTATTGCCATTTACGTAAAGTAAATTATTGTCCTCCACTCTTTCAGCGCTCATAAAGTTTTATTGTCATTTATATAAAGCTAGATAAAGAACAAACCGTGTGGACGAATACCATTTGGCCAGTGGACTGTCCACTAAGGATCCGTTTGTTTACCATGAAAACCTGCTTCATGTCGTCACTTTTCCTGAAAACGTTCTCGTTGATGTATTTGGTTCCATGTAAAATATGTGTTGACGTAAAATGAATTACATGGGATGGGATGAAATCTTGATTTTGGCATCCGCAAAAACTCAACAGATGCCGTTTTCCAGGATGGTTGGCAAAGTTGATTTCAAATTTTTATTTTGCTAAATAAAATATTTTTAGCTTAAGCAAATATTATCAATTTTAATAAGTGTAAATTACTTTAAAATATTTTTATTTAAAATTTATCCTAGTAGATATAAACTTACTTATTAAATAAAATTTATTTTTATTTATACTTATATACTGATATAAATATTTCAACTTATATTTTTCATATAAATTGGGAAATGATAGATTATGATTTTAATATATTATAAAAATGCTGTCACATGTAATCCCTGTTAGTGTGATTTATTTTTATATGTTATCAAATAAAATAAACATTGTTAATAAATAATTATTGAATATTTAACTATTTTATATTGTTTATAATTTAAGTTGATAAATATGACGAACATGTTTTGTTGATTAAAATCATATTTTTGTGAACTATGTAATAAAAAATATTATAATACAACATTTTAGAAACATACTTTACATATAATTAAATTGGAGAAATAATTGTTTAAGGAGATATTTTCCGAGCAACCAAATGAACCAAATAAGGTTATCCAGATTTCAAAATCCATGAAAATCATATGCAACGTAGGAGGTTTTCAAGTGAATTTAGTTTTTCATGGATCCAAATGGACCCTAAAGTGGCTCCCTCCTCATTATTCTCCCCGGCACTGCCTGCTACCAATTATCTGGGCGAACCTTACCTACTAGGCTGACCATTCTATTTCGGAAGAGAAAACACAAGTTTGAAAGACATAGATAGAGAGAAAACACGACTCCCGTGACGGGGATCTTTGACATGGCCATTGCACCTTCCTCTTATCTTTGTTCACCTCATTATTCTCTCCGACACTACTTGCTACTAATCGTCAGGGCAAACCCTACCTACAGGGTGACCATTCCATTTTCAGAAGAGAAAACACAAGTGCGAAGGACACAAATAGAGAGAAAACACAACTCCTGCAACGGAGATCCTAGATGTGGACTTTGCAATTTCCTTTTATCCCCGTTCTCCACATTATTCTCCCTGGCGCTGTCCGCTGCTAGCCTTCTGGGCGAACTCTAACTATAGGTTGACCATTCCATTTTCGGAGGAGAAGACACAAGCTCGAAGGACATAGACAGAGATAAAACACAACTCTTGTAACCGGAATCATTGACATAGCCTTTCACCTTCCTCTAATCCCCGTCCTTCTCATTATTCTCCCCGGCACTGCCTGTTGCTAATCGTCTGGGCGAACCCTATTTATGGGGTGACGATTCCATTTTTAGAAGAGAAAACAAAATCTCGAAGGACATAGACGGAGAGAAAACACAACTCCCGCAACAGTGATCGTTGACGTGGCCTTTGCACTTTCCTGTTATCTCCACCTCATTATTCTCCCCGGCATTGCCTGTTGCTAACTGTCTAGAAGAACCCTACCTACGGGTTGATAGAAATGTATGCCCTACAAGCCAATCATATATGATATGATTCGACATTTCTAGATATATCTTATTCAATTAATTAGGCAAATCTTCATTATATTATCTTATTAGATGCGAATATCATAATGAAGTCCTTGATCAAATACAATGATGATTAAATCATGATGAGATCATGATAATGAGATTGATCATCTAGAGGTATTTGATCTAAATGTTCCGAGTCATAGGATACTTGAGACGGGACATCAAGGATCTGGATAGACTAGTGTATGTGATGTCTTCTCATGTGATGAGGATGACCGATCTCATTGGTCATTAGTGTGGAGACACTGAGATACACATACAGGTGCTCATTAGTTAAATGAGTTCACTGAACTGACCGAATTAGAAACCCTGAATGGTATCTTACCGAACTGTCTATCAGGGTTTTCTATCATCACGGTTGCATGGTTGGACCTTTGACCTGAGTCGCCAAAGATGCCTTGTTGGGTGGAACTTGTGCTTTGACCATTGACTTATGGATCACAATTTAGATGGTCCTATATAGCGATGGATCGGGTACAAGGAAAATCCGATGGAGGCAATTGAGCGGACAACAAGGGATCGTCCACTCTCGGTAAGTGAGAGTGAATGTCCTATGGGATAGTACTCTAAATCCCTGGCCAGAGTAGATAGGATAATTGGAAAAGGAGTTTTCCAATTGATCCAATTCCGAGTACATGATCCTATAGAGTCGGTACACTAAGGAGTTGACAGTCGATGCCGTACTCCTTTTGGACCAGGACATTGGATGGATGAGGGTTTATATCCATGTGGTAACTGATGATGGAAAGGCTCAATGGAGATGAGATTATCCCCATAGCCATTTGGGATCATGGGATGTGGCTTGTACCCTTCATGATCGGTAAGCCGACTAATCTGTTATCGGATAACAGATTTAATTAAACTAAATAGAATTGTTCTATTTTATTTAGGCCTCAACCAAATAGGTTATTGTTCCTAGTGGGTCACACACAAAAGGACTTATCCACAAGTACAGGGGCAAGGGAGTAATTTATAGAGATTTTGGGTTTTTATGAAAAATTTTATAATTCTCTATAAATACTAATGGTTTCAGCCAAACCCCATCAAGCCAAGGGTGAAAATCACGTTCCAAGCCTCCTCCCTACCTCCTCTCTCAAGAAGGTGTCCATGGTCGATGGAGCTCCGTTCGGGAAGAGTTCTCGAGGCCGACGCGAAGGGAGAACCTGCTGTGGATAAAGTTCGTGTGGATACTGCTGGAGACCGGACGCTTGAACGGTTTGTAGAGCTTAATAAGCTCATATCCTTCCTATCCAAAGGATTATATGAATCCCTATCAGGTATATTCAAACTCAATTTGATCGGTTTTCGATTTTCGTCGTTAAGATCTGATTGAGACGGATTCTAAAGGAACCCATAGGAATCGTCACTTACGCTGCACCAAATTTTAATGGACGATTCCTTACAGTGGTATCAGAGCCCGGTTCAAGTCTCGGTCGAAACTGACGTCGAATCGACATTATTTTATGTTATTTATGTGTTCCCGAATCTGTACAAACGTCTGTTTTGACGAGGCCACCATATTCTGTGTATGAATTAGATAAAATATTGGTTGGATATGGTATAATCGCGTGATATAGGGCTTTTCAACGCCACAAACCTTTTGAAGTTTGGATATATGTAGTGTTCGGGAGAAGCCTCAAAAGTTGGTATTTCTGTCATGCCTGAACTGACACCTGGATTTGGGGATTTTGTGAAATCTCCGTCCACAGAAGAAATTGAGGCTTGGAAAAGGTTTATAAGATGAGTAATATGATTACATAGCCTTTACCTTTGATATCCAGCTTTGAACGATGGCGGAGGAAGAGAATTTTTGAGTTTTCCGACGAACTAGGGTTATGCGGAGTCTTGCGGCGCCGACTTGTTTCGTCCTGATTTCCCGTTGATAGAAAATTTTTCTATGAAGAGATATATACATATTTGGAAAATTAATTTTATGAGGATTCTAAATTTTATTTTTTTAGAATATTTGTCTTCCTGGATAAGGAGTTACCCTCGTTACAAAATAGAGATTTCTGCTAAGGAATCTCGGTGACCACCACGTCTTCTTCCTCATTTTGCGGTCGACTGAGATTTTTCCTGGATATGAAGCCGATTTTTTTGGATTCCTTATTTGATAAGGATTCTAACTCATATTTTTACGGATTTTTCGGAGTCTGGGATAGGGAGATAAGGACCTAATTTTATGGAAAAACTTCTCCCAGATGAATAGTGCACCGGCCGCCGCCTTATCGGGCGGAGAAGAAGGGTTCGAATCGGACCCGGATCCGGGTCAAACCCCGGTTTGACCGAAGGCTCGCGCGTGCGACCGGGCGCGTGCCGCTCCGGTGCACCGGCGGCGCAGATGCCGCGACAATCTGATTATGTTATTAATGGGGCCTGCGTGTGCCTCCTCTCTCTCTATACAATCTGATTGTACATTCTACCTCCCTCCATTAATGTACTCCCCTTGGTTAAAACCAAGGTTTCTTATAAAGTTTTGTACATTTGTGGGTCTGTGTACCCTTAAGCCGCTTGTAAGAGTTAGAAGCTGGTTCGTGGAAGGTTGGAGAGCGGGACCACTTGGAGAAGCACCTTTATGAAGTGGGAGCATACCAACTAAAGCATTTTAAGCAAGGATTTGCACCTATAGGGGTGCATTAGGTGCATGCTTAGGGTTAAGTCCATGATCACCTATTTTATGCATATTTGATATGTGGTTGTGTGCTATCTTTTATACCTTAGATATATGATATTCCAAAGGTATTATATATACTTAGCACATATTGTTGATGACACTAAAATAAAATCCCTCCTTGTCATAATTAGGTTGATAAACGTGTGACATTAAGAATGACTCACGTAGCCTTCCGTTGTTATGGTCTTGATGAGCCAATCTTAGATTGGATGTGTTTGTTGTGTTTCCCACAAGACTCATTCAGCAAGGGATTGGTGATCAAGGCCAAGGCATTTGCCGAACTTTGGGGTGGACCATTGCATGGCCTTGTTGTGTTTCCCACAAGGGCTATGTTAAGAATTCTTCCTCATAACGTAACAAGTGGATTTGACCTAACTAGAGTATATAGCTTGTTGTGTTTCCCACAAGGTTATAACTCTAGAGGCTGAATGACTAAGAATTGCAAGGGTTGCAATTGGTAAAAGTTACCTACCTATTAAGTATGGGATGACTTGTTGTGTTTCCCACAAGGTTGTCACCATAAAGTTAATAGGGTCTTAGTCCCCACTAGGATTTCATCGTGATATCCCGTCTTTGCATAATGAGGGTTATGCAAATTCGTCGATAATTAGTGGGAGCATAAATTAGGATGAAAGACCATATCTTAATTTCATGAATGTTTGCAATGTTATATTGATAAAATTATATCTCTGTTGTAAAATACGATAATAAACCACCATTAGTATTGCATATTAGATGCCATATAGCTTAATGTCTCACACTTCTTAAACTGGTTTAGAACTAAGAGAATTGTTCTCATAGTTGACCAATTAACTATTCTACTTGAGAAGTAGGTGTCTCCTAAATTATCTAGTGATATGAAAGAAAGATAAGATCTTATCTCATAGACAAGATGCATTGTTTGCCTTAAACTAGATGTTAGTCTCTATGAGACATAATTATAGAGACAACATGGATAGATGGATATGAGATCCATCATGGCTCATAGTGATGAGCTAACTAAAGGGCAACTTAGAACAACAATACATCTTAATTACTTCTTGTTGGTGAGACCAATAGTAAGAAGTAAAATCATTAGATAGAAATAGGAGAGAGTTAATAGTAAAAGAAGGTGGTCAAGATAATAAAGCTAGAATAAGACAGGATTCTTACACTGTCATGATGATGATAAGTGGAAGAGGAAGTACAAAGTTTTTGTATATAATGCAAAGGTGAAGCTTGAGAAGCTTCATGCATCCAAGTCATTGGCAATTACTTGTTTTAAATATACACTTAATAGTATTAGATACTATATGTGTATATCATAATATTAGATACTATGGATGCATCTAATGGTATGAGATACCAGATATACATCTTATATTTACAAGGAGTTGTAGATGATGACAAGTAGATGAAGGCTTAATAAAGAAGATGTTGACCTACATATGAAATGGTGCAAAAGTTGCATCATTATTAGTGGGAGGTGCAATTCTTTAATAGCCTTATCGAGATATCTTAATAATTAAGATTGCTATTATATCCTTCTACAAGAACCTTATATGATTTCCTACTTGAATAAATGTTGATTTATTCTAAGCTATGAAATTGATAGATGTTCTAATAGATTGAATGACAAAGTGTTTGCCAGTGGGAGCTTAATGAATTGTTTAATCATATTTGATATGTTAGCTCTCATGTTATGTGTGAATATTCCTTTTAAGAGGAAATGGGTTGATTTAGATCAATCTACACTTTAGCTTTATATAGACATGGAGAATGGGTTAATGAGTTATTAGAACTCGTACATCTAGATGTATGTTAGCCCATATCTAGTAAGGCTAAAGAAGAATATTTCTACTTCATTATTTCAAAGATGATGTCTCTAGGTATGGATACATGTACTTTATGAAGTACAAATCTAAGACCTTTGAGAAATTATTTGAGATTAAGAATGAAGTAGAGATACTAATGGAACTAGTATTAGAACTCTTTGATGAGATCAAAGAGATGAATACTTAAGTACATAATTTACATATTATTGAAAAATAATAGAATCTAATGGACATATCTTTACACATTTTAGCTTAATTGAGTAGCTAAAATGAGAAGTCATATTATGTAAGACATAATATGAACAATGACAAGCTTTGAAAATTTCCTCTTTGTCTATTTTGGTTAAGTACTCGTTATAACCACTTGATTTTAATAGGAACCTTCTAAGTCTGTTCTGATTATTCCATATTGGATATGGAAAAGGGGTTAAAACTTGACCTTAAGCAAGTTAAGGTTTCGGAATGTCCGACCTGGTGAAGAAGTATAACTCTAACAAGTTGGAATATAAGACTATGAAGTGTTGGCTTGTGGGATATCCTAAGAAAACTTTTGAATATTAAATATACGACCCTTATGTATAAGGGTATGTGTTGCTCAGCTCACTATATTTCTAAAGGAAAAGTTCCTTCTTAAGAAAGATAGTGGGAGCAAGGTATATATGGAAGATGTTCCAGTTCCACAACCCAATAACACTTCTATTAAGGTGCTAGTTAATAATTACACAAGGACAAATCATAGGTCTTTACTTGTGACCATTCTACCTAAGAGATATGTGAGACATATCTCTGATAGATGAAATGAGGCATAAGATAATAAGGATATTGATCCTAGGATCTATATAGAACCAATATGAGATATTGATTCATTAATGGGAAGAGACAATAAAATTCGATATAAACTTTATCTATACTAATCAAGTTTAGAACATGATAGATCCACCTAAGGATATAGTATCCATAAGGAATAAATGGATCACTAAAGAATAGATTGGAGTGGATTAGAAGGTAGATACCTTCAAAGGTGAGAATAGTTGAAAAGGATATCATTGAAGTCAAATGGTTGACTATGATGAGTTCTTTTACCTATTCCATGGATTAATCCATTCGGATTTTAATTGTTACATTCTATGATTATGAGATAAGCTAATTGGATGTTAAGATAGTGTTCCTCTAAAGTATTTTGAGGAATAGGTGTATATGATACAACTATAGGGAATCAAGTCCCAATAAAATCGAAGAAGAGTGTATTAAGTTCATTTATGAACTGAAGTAAAACTTCCCATAGATCATATATAAGGTTTAATGAGATTAAATCTTATGACTTCGTTAAGAACGAAGAGGAGCCTTGTGTATTCAACAAGATAAGTGGGAGTGCTGTTACTTTCTTGACATTTTATGTTGATGACATACTACTCATTAAGAATGAAGTAGGTGTGTTATCATAAGTGAACCTAGCTATCAAATTGATCCTCCAAACACAATATGGGTTTTGAGATCTATGGAGATAGATCTAAAATTAATGTCCAGTTAATGTACGTAGTCACCATAGTCAAAGGGTTTGACATGATAAACTCCAAGATAGGTTTCTTACCTATGTGGTATGGAGTTGATCTCTGTAAAGTGTTGTCTTTGTAGGCTTCTTGAAAGATAAAGAGATCACATAAATAGAGCACTTATGCCTTTGTCATAGGGTCTATCATTTATATGATGCTACGTACATGATGTGATTAATGCTCTAAGTGTTATGAGCATTCATCAAGAAGATCCAAGTGAGAGTCATTGGATAGTTTAGAGATATATCATTTGGTACTTGAGAAGCACTGAGAATGTATCTATATACACTGGAGGATAAGACTTGAAGTCTTGTAGTTTTATAAACACAAGCTTCTAATCAAATAAGTTTGATATTAAGTCAGAATAATGGTGGTGCAGTGAGTTGAAAGAGTTCTATGTGATAGAACACTGTAAATTCTACAACATATGTAAACAAGTTTACATAGTGGTTGCACACTACTTGAGAAGTAGTCTAGATAAAGTTTTTCATCTACATATAAGGTATGGGATTGTCCAAATTTTCTCTGAAAGTGTACTATTGTTTTTGAGAAAACAATGGAGTAGAGCCGATGTCTCATCAGAAGTTTAGAACTTCTGTGGCGATACCATACAATCAGAAAGATTGCAGCTTATAGTGATATAATTAAAGATAAATTATCTACGGCTAATAACATTGCAGATCCATTAACTGAAGTAGTTAATCAAAGAGTGTTTGAGCTTCACCTTGAGCTGATACAGATTAGCCAGATGGGTTATTGGCTTTAGTGCAAGTGGAAGATTGATAGAAATATATGCCCTACAAGCCAATCATATATGATATGATTCGACATTTCTACATATATCTTATTCAATTAATTAGGCAAATCTTCATTATAAGCTCTTATTAGATGCGAATATCATAATGAAGTCCTTGATCAAATACAATGATGATTAAATCATGATGAGATCATGATAATGAGATTGATCATCTAGAGGTATTTGATCTAAATGTTCCTAGTCATAGGATACTTGAGACGGGACATCAAGGATCCGGATAGACTAGTGTATGTGATGTCTTCTCATGTGATGAGGACGACCGATCTCATTGGTCATTAGTGTGGAGACACTGAGATACACATACAGGTGCTCATTAGTTAAATGAGTTCACTGAACTGACCGAATTAGAAACCCTGAATGGTATCTTACCGAACTGTCTATCAGAGTTTTCTATCATCACGGTTGCATGGTTGGACCTTTGACCTGAGTCGCCAAAGATGCCTTGTTGGGTGGAACTTGTGCTTTGACCATTGACTTATGGATCACAATTTAGATGGTCCTATATAGCGATGGATCGGGTACAAGGAAAATCCGATGGAGGCAATTGAGCGGACAACAAGGGATCGTCCACTCTCGGTAAGTGAGAGTGAATGTCCTATGGGATAGTGCTCTAAATCCCTGGCCAAGGTAGATAGGATAATTGGAAAAGGAGTTTTCCAATTGATCCAATTCTCAGTACATGATCCTATAGAGTCGGTACACTAAGGATTTGACAGTCGATGCCGTACTCCTTTCCGACCGGGACATTGGATAGATGAGGGTTTATATCCATGTGGTAACTGATGATGGAAAGGCTCAATGGAGATGAGATTATCTCCATAGCCATTTAGGATCATGGGATGTGGCTTGTACCCTTCATGATCGGTAGGCCGACTAATCTGTTATCGAATAACGGATTTAATTAAACTAAATAGAATTGTTCTATTTTATTTAGGCCTTAACCAAATAGGTTATTGGGCCTAGTGGGTCACACACAAAAGGACTTATCCACAAGTACAGGGGCAAGGGCGTAATTCATAGAGATTTTGGGTTTTTTATGAAAAATTCCATAATTCTCTATAAATACTAATGGTTTCAGACAAACCCCATCAAGCCAAGGGTGAAAACCACGTCCCAAGCCTCCTCCCTACCTCCTCCTCTCTCAAGAAGGTGTCCATGGTCGATGGAGCTCCGTTCGGGAAGAGTTCTCGAGGCCGGCGCGAAGGGAGAACCTGCTGTGGATGAAGTTCGTGTGGATACTGCTGGAGACCGGACGCTTGAACGTTTTGTAGAGCTTAAGAAGCTCATATCCTTCCTCTCCAAGGGATTATATGAATCCCTATCAGGTATATTCAAACCCGATTTGATCGATTTTCAATTTTTGTCGTTCGGTTCTGATTGAGACGGATTCTAAAGGAACCCATAGGAATCGTCACTTCCGCTGCACCAAATTTTAATGGACGATTCCTTACACGGGTAACTATTCGAATTTTGGAAGAGAAAACACAACTCGAAGGACACAAACAGAGAGAAAACACAACTCCCGCAACGGGGATCCTTGACGTGGTTTGTGCACCTTTCTCTTATCTCCGTCCTCCTCATTATTCTCCTCGACATTGCCCGCTGCTAACCACCTGGGTGAACCCTCCCTATGAGGTGATCATTCCATTTTCGAAGGAGAAAACACAAGTTTGAATGGCACAACTGGAGAGAAAACACAACTCCTACAACAAAGATCCTTGATATGGCCTTTGCACCTTCCTCTTATCTCCGTCCTACACATTATTCTCCCTGGCACTGCATGCTGTTAGCCGTCTGGGCGAACTCTAACTACGGGTCAACCATTCCATTTTTAGAGGAGAAAACACAAACTAAAATGACACAGATGGAGAGAAAACACAACTCTTGTAACCGGGATCGTTGACATGGCCTTACACCTTCCTCTTATACCCATCCTTCTCATTATTTTCCCTGGCATTGTCTGTTGCTAACCGTTTGGGGGAACTCTAACTACGGGTCGACCATTCCATTTTAGAAAAGAAAACACAAGCTCAAATAATATAAACTGAGAAAAAATACAACTCTCGCAATCGGGATCGTTAATGTGGCCTTTGCACCTTCCTCTTATCCTTGTCCTACTCATTATTCTTCCTGGCGCTGCCTGTTGGTAACCATTTGGGCGAACATTACCTATAGGGTGACCATTCCATTTACAGATGAGAAAACACAAGCTCGAAGGGCACAGACAGAGATAAAACAACTCCTGTAATGAGAATCATTGATGTGACCTTTGCACCTTCCTCTTATCTACATCTTTCTCATTAATCGCCCCAGTGCTGCTCACTACTAATAGTCTGGGTGAACCGTACCTATGGGGTGACCATTACATTTTTTAAGAAGAAAACACAACTTGCGAAACACAAATAGAGAAAAACATAACTCCCGCAACTAGGATCATAGACATGGCCCTCGTACCTTCCTCTTATCTCTGTCCTCTTCATTATTCTCCTCGGTGCTGCCCACTGCTAACCGTCTGGGCGAACCCTACCCACGGGGTGACCATTCCATTTCAAATGAGAAAACACAACTCATGCAATGGGGATCCTTAACGTGGCCTTTGCAACTTCCTCTTATCTTCAACCACCTCATTATTCTCCATGGCATTCTCATTGCAGACAGTCTGGATGAACCCTACCTATGGGGTGATCATACTATTTTTGGAGGAGGAAACACAAATCGAATGACATAGATAGACAAAAAACACAACTCCAACAACGGGGAACCTTGATGTGGTCTGTGCACCTTCCTCTTATCTCCGTCCTCCTCATTATTCTTCTCGATGTTGCCCGCTGCTAATCGCCTAGGCGAACCATACCTGTGAGGTGACAATTCCATTTTTGAAGGAGAAAACGCAAGCTTAAAGGCATAGATGAAGAGAAAACACAACTCCCGCAATGGGGATCCTTTATGTAGCCTTCACATATTCTTCTTATCTTAGTCCTCCACATTATTCTCTCTGGCGCTACCTACTACTAGCCATCCAGGCGAACTTTAACTACGGGTCAACCATTCCATTTCTAAAGGAGAAAACACAAATTTGAAAGACACAGATGAGAAGAAAATATAGCTCTCACAACCGGGATCGTTGGCATAGCCTTTCACCTTCCTCTTATCCCTGTCCTCCTTATTATTCTCCCTGGCATTGTCCGTTGCTTATCATCTCGATGAACCCTACCTACGGGGTGACCATTTCATATCTGGAGAAGAAAACACAAGCTTGAAGGACATAAACGGAGTAAAAACACAACTTCCGCAATAAGGATCCTTAACATGGCCATTACACCTTTCTCTTATCTCCGTACTCCTTATTATTCTCCTCGATACAACCTGCTGCTAACCATCTGGGCGAACACTATTTAAAGAGTGACCATTCCATTTTTGGAAGAGAAAATACAAGCTCTTAGGACACACATAGGGAGAAAACACAACTTCCGCAACGGGGATCGTAGACATAGCCTTTGCATTTTTCTCTTATCTCTATTCTCCTCATTAACTGTTTGGGTGAACACTACCTTCAGGGTGATAATTACTTTTTCGGAGAAGAAAACACAAGCTTTAATAACATAGACTGAGAAAAAACACAACTCTTATTCTCACCGTGCTCATTATTCTCCCTGGCACTGTCCGCTACTAACCATCTAGGCGAACACTACCTACAGGGCGACCATTCCATTTTCGGAGGAGAAAACACAAGTTCAAAGGACATAGACGGAGATAAAATAACTCCCATAATGGGAATCGTTGATGTGACCTTTGTACCTTACTCTTAACTCTGTTCACTTTCGAAAGAGAAAACACAAATTCGAAGGATACAAATTGAGAGAAACACAACTCATGCAACTGGGATCGTTGACATGGCCTATGCACCTTCTTCTTATCCTTGCCCTCCTTATTATTATCTCTAGAATTGCCCGTTGCTATGTCTCTGGGCAAACCCTACTTAACAAGGTGACCATTCCATTTTTAGAGGAGTAAACACAAGTTCGAAGGACACATACAAAGAGGAAACATGACTCTTGCACTGGGGATCCTTGTCGTGGCCTTCGCAACTTCCTGTTATCTTCATTCTTCTCATTATTCTCCTTGATGCTGCCCACTGCAAATCATCTGGGCGAACCCTATCTATGTGGTGACCATTCTATTTCGAAGGAGAAAATAGAAGTTCGAAGGACACAAATGGAGAGAAAACACAACTCCTGCAACAGGGATCATTGATGTGGCCTATGCACCATCTTATCTTCATTGTCCTCATTTTTCCTTATGGCGCTGCACGCTACTAACCGTCTGTGCGAACCCTAACTACTTGACCATTCCTTTCTAGGAGGAGAAAACACAAGCTCGAAGGACACAAATGGAGAAAAAACACAACTCCTACAACTATAATCATTGATGTGACTATGCACCTTTTTCTTATCCCTATCATGCTCATTATTATCCCTAGAATTGCCCATTGCTATGTGTCTCGGCGAACCCTACCTAACATGGCGACCATTCCATTTCTGTAGGAGAAAACATGAGCTCGAAAGACACAGACAAAGAGAAAACACGACTCTCGCATTGGGGATCCTTGACGTGGCCTTTGTAACTTCCTCTTATCTTCATTCTTCTCATTATTCTCCTCGATATTGCCCACTGCAAACCATCTGGGCGAACCCTATCTATGGGGCGACCATTCTATTTTCGGAGGAGAAAAATAGAAGTTTGAAAGACACAAATGGAGAGAAAACACAACTCCTACAATGGAAGATCATTGATGTGGCCTTTACACCATTTTATCTCCATCCTACTCATTTTTCCTCACGGCGCTACCCGCTACTAATCATCTAGGCGAACCCTACCTATGGAGCAACCATTCATACCAAATATATATAAATAGATAAATATATGTATCTATCACAAATTGAGGAATACAGAATATCTATGCTAATATTATATTAAAATCTTCGATTATATGTTTTGTTTGAAAAAAAACTCCACAACGAGTAGCATAGGACAATAGAAAATGTTCTCGTCCAGGTTAGGTTCTAGATAATCTCTCTTTCAACCCGATACATATATAAGACTACAAGTCTTATCTTTATGCATTGTATTCATTGTAAAAGTGAAATAAAATAGGTGACTACTTCAATGTTTTTGAGTTATACATAAGTTTTTTATTTTAAAATTTATTTTTTCGTATTTAAAAACTGTTAAACATTTTAATTAAGCAAAGTAAATTGTTGCCATTTACGTAAAGTAAATTATTATCCTCTACTCTTTCAACGATGATAAAGTTTTATTGTCATTTACATAAAGCTGGATAAAGAACAAACCTGTAGACACGCAATTTTGGCTTAGTTGAAAAGCTTAAATTCTTGTTTTCATGAAGAATATTTGAGTAACCTTTCAAGAGAACCGTGTTTTCTGGAAGAATCAGGTTTTTCGGCACATTCCGAAGAAGATCGATAGGACGTTGACCGGGGTCAAAGCGCCCTGTATATAGGGCACCTGGCACCCTGTATATAGGGCACCTGGCGCCCTATTTATAGGGCACCTAACGCCCTGTTTATAGGGCACCAGGCGCCTTATATATAGGGCACCTGACGCCTGGTCAAATCGACTCGACAGCCAATTTGACCACTCACAGGGACTCGTCTTATCGATTTGACATAGCTTATGATGCTGATGCCCTATATATAGGGCGCTTTGCCGCATGGAACTGCTTTTCAGAATTGATCAAAGTACTCTCTTTTAGGCTATAAATAAATCCCCATTTGAAGCTGGAAGGAGGTTCCAACTTCGTGCCACCCTAGAGCTCATCCAATAGCACATTTCTAAGCCATTTGCACTTCCCATAAGCCTTCAAACCGACCCAAATTCACCCCCCAAAAATCCCAAAAACTTGCTGTTTCTGCCATCTACAAACATGGTTTTTTCTCCACTTTGAAAGCCTCTATCCGTCTCTCTTCTTTCATCCAGCGTTCAAATCACACACCACTAGCTTCATTTACATATTGGCTACAAGGAAGAGCCTCTACTTCATCCCGGAAGCCGCCCAGCACTTCGGAGCAGCATCACGAAGAGGGGAAGAAAATCTACCCGAGCCAGACTTAGTGCCCCATATATAGGGCACTTTGACCTTGGTCAACACGCCCTATAAGGCGGCACCTACAGCTAGCGCCCTATATATAGGGCACCAGCAGGGGCAGAAGCTAGTTTTGCACTTTTCGGAGTCCGATCGCTTGTCTGATCGGATCTCTGTTCTCTATTTTTATATTAGAACCTATTATCACTTCATTTAGCATGCATTAAGTCATTTTACATCTTCCATATATTTAAAAACATACCAAAAATAGGGGTTGGGATTTCTTCCCAATCTGGTCAGTTCATCCCCTTTTGTATGTTTAAGATACACACAAAGCATGATGCTATACTCTTGCCAGAGCTAATGATCTTTACTTGTTTTCGTGTTTCTCCGCAGGACATTCTTAGGTAAACCCGATCGAGGTGAAACTTCAACCCGATCGGAAGTGAAAGAGAGGAGAAGTTAGAACCTAGCAATCTCTCCATTTCAAAAGGTACGATTGTCAAACTTGCTTTTTCATTCCGTTTACTTTACACTTAATCACATTTTGGAGTCTTCGGCTCCTAGCGACCACACCCACACACACCACTAAATCTTCACTCCAAGAAGAGAAAGAAAGAGGACGAACCGCTGTACGGGCTGTTTCCGGGTGCCTACACCTTTTGGCGACCACGGTGGGACTACTCTTGCTTCAGTGAGCTCTTCTCATCCCTTCAAAAGAATGTCCAACATGCTCATCTTTACTTTGGCTCTTGCTTGAGTTATTACATCTTCTTGGTGTTTCTACTTACTTGCTTTCTTGTTTACTTGCTTCCTTTGAATATCATTTAGTTTCTTACGGTTTACTTGCTTTCTGTTGGTCCTTCTCTTTTAAAAGAAAAGCACAATCTGATTTTTAGACTTGTTTTATCAACTTGCTTCGACTCTGCATCTTAGGGATTATCTTGCTAAGCATCTTTGCCTATTTTCTTTAAAAGTCTAACTTTTTTTCTAAGCATCTTTAGTTGAATTAGCACTTGCTTTCACCCTAGTTTGATTTTATATCATTGTCCTATTTACCTACTTGCTACAATATTTCATTGTTCATTGCATGCTTTTACTTTTTTCTTGTTTGCTTCTCACTCCTTGATATCTCACTTGCATTTAGTTTGCATTAGGGTTTCTTTGAGTCCTTTAGGTCATCCGAGAAGGGAGGCTCTCTCCTCCCAAAGCCCTACACACCCAAACACCCATCTTGGTGGTTGCCAACTCCTCCTCTGGGGATCCCCTCTCGGAAGGACTGTGTAACTTCCATCAAGACCTCTGTAAGTCTCCAGACGTGAAGGATTCCCTCTTCACTGATCGGGCTGGTTGTGCCATTTTATCCCGAAACCCGGAGTACCTATCACCTATCGTTGTGAAAAGAATGACAACCTTAGACTGCTCGGCGTTGTGAGAGCATAGGGTCCTACCTATTTATTTGAGTGGACATTATTTCTCTTAACAAGCCACTAATTTAAGATTGAAACAAAAAAAAATTGTGGTAATCATTTTAAGTCTATGCCATTACTTATTTGCAAATCAAAATTGAAAACCAAAACAAAATTTGAAAACGCTTAACAAAAACCAAAAGAAATCTTTGCTTGAGGTTAATTTGCTTGAGAACTTGTTTGTTCAAACAAAAATCAAAACCAAAAAAGGGAAAAAAATTAAAACTAAAAAAAGGATTCTGTGTGCTTTTATTGGTCATCTTTCCTTCGTGTTTATGAACTTGAGATCAGGGCGAGTCATCGGGATGATGGACCAAGGATACGAGCCGCTGCAGCTGGAGTATGATCAATCCTACCTCCACCCGGATGCCGTATGTGCCGTTAACGAACCCGAAATTCTCCCTGAAACCAGCTCACCCCGACTCCACCCAGATTCTCTGTGGGAGGCATTCGCTCATGCCGACCCAACTCAACTACAAGCCATTGAGGCCAAGTTGAAGGGAAAATCGCCTGTCAATCACACCCATGCCGAAGGTGGCCACCACACTCCTACCCCCAATTAGCAACTGACCAACCCGGTGCACCAGTACCGAGCCATTCTCACAACGGACCCTTGATTCCAAACTCACCCCATTCGGTGGCCATCTTGAACCACCCGGACCCAAATAACACCACACCACTTAGGCCGCCGGTCTACTCTTTTGCACACTTTAATCAAGCCCGCCCGCAAATGCACCACCCAATACACCCTCCTTGCCCGACTGCCTCGGCCTATCCAATGGCTATGCCAGAAAATCAAACATCTGTCCTTCCCCCTCCTCTTGCTCGAGAGTCCTCCGTCGATCAAACTATGCTAAACAAAATCAACAGGATGGATGAACAATATCGGGAGCTCAAGCGGTTGATCGACACAAGAGCTCTCCCCGAGATATCTCTTCCCTCTCTCCCCGTGTTCCATCTTCCTCCTTCCGAAATGTCCATTTACCGCCGGTATAACAGAAATGGGAATCCTTTCATTCACATCAGAGATTTCCTTTATGAGTCTATCATGTGGCAAAACGATCCGAAGGCCCTTGCATACCTGTTTAGAAGATCACTAGAGGGCTCCGCGTTGGAATGGTTCTATTCCCTTGACCCATTGGAAGCCAGCAACTTTGATACTGTTAAAGCAAAATTCTTGCAAGGATACCAAGATCGAGTCAGCCCTACATATTCAATCACAGATCTCATGGCCGAGAAGATGAGAAATGATGAGGATTTCATAAGATATGCTGACAGATGGAGAGTAATGGTAGAAAGGCTGACAAATGCACTATCAGAATCGAAAGAAGTCAAAATGATCATCACTAATGCCACTCAACCCTGAAGAACAAACTAGCATTGCATCACCCTGTCACCATGAGCGAACTCTATGAGAGAGCACGGTACATCCAAACACAACTCCGAGACTCTCCCATCATGAACCTCTTCGACCCTAGGCCCCGAGTCACCAAAAAGACAACCACCACCACCACTGGGCCCGCAACCGAAGGCGTGGTAACCAATGAACACATCAACATCATAGGAAACCTGCCCAACAACCACCAACAGCAGTACAGAAACCCCCGCCAAACCCAACCGGCACCTCATCCTCAGATTCAACCCCAACCTTTCCGTCACCAAACACCAAATCAATATCCCCAACAACCAACACAGACACCAGTCCCCCAGCAACCCCGACAGTTGGCCGTGCAAACCTTTGCACCTCAACCACCACGCCAACCGACCACCTATAACCAGGAACCTCCCCCAGCCGCCTACGCGCCACGAAGAATAGGGACTAGAAGAAACCATTACCCATCGTTACCGTACTCTCTCACATATATTTTCAATGCTCTTATGGCAGCAGGGTAGATTTTATTACCAAGAGAAAAGCTGGAGTGGCCACAAAATGCCAATACAGATAGATATTGCTTATACCATAGATACCTGGGGCACACAGTGGATAATTCTTTAAGTTTAAAGATTATATCCATGACCTTCATGAGCAGGGAAGCATTGACTGGGGTCAGATGGGTAAATACATCAAGGCAGTAAAGAACCAGCCTTATCAGCAGTAGCAGGCACCGGTCCAACAACAACAACAATAGGAATCCGATCTGGGGATCATTCAGAACCTGCTACCCGCACATGCGCCCGCAATAGTACCGGAAAATCAAAGGGTTAATCCCATTCTAACCTCTACCGATGAACCCCGCGACAGAGGCCAAAATTGGCAAATCGAGGGACCTACTTTATTCATGAATATTAACCCTTCGAACCACGTTAACCGAACTGTTTACTTCATACCACGAGCTATACCCACCAGAAGAAGCCAACCACCAATCATTCGCACCTCACCACAACCTTTCATAACACCACCAGCCATACAACTCCAACCGGGTCGAACCCTGATCCGCCTGGTTGAGCCACCACAAACACCGTTGCCATTAGGACCCATCATTATATCACCCTGTACAACCATGCCATCACAACCTACCCACACCTCTACAACCCGAACTATCATCACTACGCCCTTACCGAGGCCTCCCATCATCCGACCTAACCCTCCATCCACCTCTACTACACCAACCACAGCCCCTCAGCTTGCCACAGTGCTTAGAAGCAGGCGCATGTTTCAAAGAATTTTTCTCTAGACCGATCAACCAGGGCGATCACAAGAAGAAGAAGAAGAACACCCAGAAGAACCAGTGCCAGGGATCTTACGACTTGCTGAAACACCTCGACAAAACCTTGCACGGATTTCCATTCTAGAGTTGATCAAAAGGTCTAAGGTTCACCAGGAAGTTCTTCAACAGTATCTACAACGAGTAATGGTCAATGAAACCCTCCCCCCTGAGAAGATTGCATCAGTCTTAACTCCGAGAAGTGAACACCCCGCCCTCACTTTCACCAAAGAAGAGTTGGCTGACCAGAAGCAAGAAAACATGCACTTTGTATCACTGTCAGCATTAACAAAACAGTTGTCAAGTCTTGTTTAGTGGATACCAGTGCTTCCATCAATGTCTTGCCACCGGAAACGCTACAACTATGTGGAATCCCAGAAGAGGATATTCGGCCATCATAGATCACTGTAACAGCATATGACAATTCCAAGAGGCCCGCCCATGGCATGGTTACACTCGAAGTCAAGCTCAGACCCCGAGTTGTTACTGTTAACTTCCACATCCTAGACATGGACCCAATTTACAAAGCCATCTTGGGAAGGCCTTACCTTGAGGCACTAGAGGCCATAGCCTCAACCAATCACCAGTGCATCAAGTTTCCCTTCAAGGGCCAAGTCATTAAGGTGGTAAACATGCCTGTGGACTGCCTGGTTACTCTCCCTCATGGCTTTCCAAATCAACCGGTCTTCACAATCCTTGATCTGCCAAAGGTTGGAAGGTAGCCCAGGCAAGTTTGGAAAAGAAATAAGGATGCTACCAAGACCCTTGGGTGGTGTATGATGGAAAATCTGGGATATCAAGAAGGCCGAGGGTTGGGAAAAGAATTGCAAGGCATCGTAGAGCCCATCCAGCTAGTGAAGACAACATCAAGGAACGGGATAGGATACAATGGGACATGTGATAATGGCCAAAGGATCAGTCAAAAATACTTCAAGGGGTGTCTGCACAAGTTCTTCGACAAGAGGGAGACAATACAAGGTTGACAGCCTAGAAGATGAGCAGTGTCTCGACATATCATGGTTGTTCTCTGAAGAAGGGTCAAGTGGCGAATTATTCGATAGCAAGCCTTCTGGCAATCAAAATCAGGGGCATTTGCCTCTTGTCATCTCCACGGATCTAACCGACTCATTCCCAACAAGTTCACCATCAGATTCACCAGGCAGCAAGGATGAATGCTCTCTCTATCCATTTTTGCTCGATTTGGTTCCTTCACTGTCAATATCCCAGCCCACACTGGAAACCACAACCGGCCAAACCCCCTCTGTGTTCATGTTTAGTACTCCTCAAAAGGATCAAAAAAATGTCATGTTCTCAACCCAAGTTTCAATCGAAGAAACAACTCGCTCCAAAGGATGATCCAAACTGGGAGGCCACCCGGTCTCTGATCGATCTCCTTTGCCCTTCATCCTCTACAATAAATTCCACTCCCTCAACCACTTTTTCCTCCCCTTATTTACTTTATTCTTCTTTAGGTTTAGTTTCCAATAAAAACAAAATAAAAATCAGAGGTAGGAGAGTTCCAGAAAGATATCTACAACAGTTAGCTCAAAAAATCTTAGAATGTGCCAAGCTACCGGAGTATCTAGGAAATGCAATCCAGCTGTATGAAATTCGATATGAGGATAAGGACAACATCGATCCAACTTTAGGGGTTTACGAGGTTATATTGGAAAAGGATCCTAATACTGAGGATGAAGAAGAGGATTTGGCTGATGCTTACGCATCCGAATTGAAGAGATTTGAAGAACCATCAACTACAGTGGATGAACCGACTAAGGAACTTAATCTTGGAACACCGGAAGATCCTAAGAATATCCTCATCATTGCCAACCTCACCCCTTTAGAAGAACATAATCTAATGGGGGTACTCTAAGAATACAAGGACACGTTCGCTTGGACATATGAAGATATGCCAGGGTTAGACAAGTCATTGGTAGAGCATCGATTAACATTAAAACTTGAAGCTACCCCGGTCAAGCAAAAGTTAAGGAGATTCCACCCAGACATAGCATTAAAGATGAAGGAAGAGGTCGATAAGCTACACCAAGCAAAATTCATTAAAGTCATCCTTTATTCGCAATGGGTGGCAAATATAGTCTCTGTCATGAAAAAGGAAGGAAATGTTCGAATTTGCATTGACTTCAGGGACTTAAACTAAGCGTGTCCGAAAGATGATTTCCCCCTTCCTCATATCGATGTTCTTGTTGAGAACATAGCTGTATATGAAACCCTATCATTCATGGATGGATATTCAGGGTATAATCAAATCCGGTTAGCAGAAGAGGATCAAGAGAAGACCTCATTCACTACACCTTGAGGAACTTATTGCTACGTCGTCATGCCCTTTGGATTAAAGAATGCCAGAGCAACTTATCAAAGGGCCATGGTGGCGATATTTCATGATATGATGCATAAATTTGTAGAGGTGTTTGTGGATGATCTAGTGGTTAAATATCGGACCCGAGATGAGCATGCTGAGGTGTTAAAAAGGGTTTTGCAACGAGCCAGAGAATATAAGCTTAAAATGAACCCTAAGAAATGTGTGTTTGGAGTATCATCCGAAAAATTACTTGGGTTCATCATCAGCAAAAGAGGTATTGAAATCAATCCCAACAAGGCCAAGGCCATCATTGATATGCCTCCACCAAAGAACTAAAAAGAGCTGAGAGGGTTGATTGGTAGGCTACAATTTGTTCGCTGGTTTATCTCACAACACTCCCAAAGGTGTAAACCTTTCTATGAGTTAACCAAGGAGAAGGCCGAACTCAGATGGGATTCAAAATGCCAAGAAGCATTCGATGGTTTAAAGAAGTATTTGTCAAGCCCACCTGTGCTCAAACCTTCGGTTCCCGGCAAAACCTTAATCTTATACATCTCGGTTTTGGAAGGATCCCTTGGAGCAGTATTGACACAATTAGATGATGAAGGGAAAGAGCGAGCATCATACTATTTGTCCAAAATCTTTGATCCTTGTGAGCAGAAGTATACAACCATGGAAAAAACTTGTGCCGCCCTGGTTTGGGTGGTCCAGAGGCTTAAACATTACTTTCTGGCTCACGAGGTTAATCTCAATGCTCGTATGAATCCCATCAAGTGTCTCTTAGAAAAATCTGTCCTGACTGACCGGTTGGCATGTTGGCAGAGCTTTCTCTCTCAGTTTGACATCACCTACATCCAATAGAAGGCGATCAAGGGCTATGCAATTGCTGAACACCTTGCCCATCATCCCATCCCAATCTTTGACCCTATCCAATCAAAATTCCCTGATGAAGAATTGATATCCATTCGATCTTCCAATCTATGGACTTTATATTTTGATGGGGCATTAAATTCCTAGGGTAGAGGGATAGGATTGTTCTTCTGTCACCTGAAGGTGTCACCATTTCACAGGCTTTTCAGCTCCATTTTCTAGCAACAAACAATATAGCTGAGTATGAAGCCTTACTGGACGGACTGGAGGCCGCTCACTTCTATGATGCCACTGAACTAAGGGTGATCGGTGATAGTCAGTTGATTCTCTGCCAAGTGCTTGCAAAATACCACACATCTCATCCCGGGCTCATACCATACCAAGAACTCACCGCCTGTTACATCAAGCTATTCTCCAAACTCGAATTCATTCATGTTCCTCGTGCTCAAAATATTCTCGCCGATGCTCTCGCTTCTCTGGCATCTTCACTATCTGTCCCACTAGGCAGACAAGTTAGGACGATCAACGTCCGCCGACGTACCATTCTGGTAGTAGAAGATGCACAATTCTTGAAGGTTAAAGAAGAGTTTGAAAGGAAAGAGTACATTGAGCAAAAGAAAGAAGCATCTTTAGTCGAGTTGGAAGAATAAGTAGAGGGTGAGAAACCATGGTATCATGAGATTGCGAATTACTGTCAGGATCAGACATACCCACTAGGAGCAGCTGCTGAAGAAAAGAAAGCTATTAGAAGAATCTCCTAGAGATATACCATCTTAGGAGGAGTACTTTACAAAAGGAGCCTGGCTGACATTCTATTAAGATGCATAGATGAAGAGGAGGCTGAATTGGTTCTTAAAGAAGCACATTCCGGAGTATGTGGAGGCCATGTAAATGCTCAAGCCCTCGCCAAGAAGATCATCGGGCAAGGATATTATTGGCCTACTCTGGAAGAAGACTGCTCGATCTTTGTCCGGCACTATCATCAATGTCAACTTCACGCCGACAAGATTCACTCTCCCGCATCTTCTCTTCACCCGATTCATGCGCCATGGCCTTTCGCCATGTGGGTTTTTGATGTTATCGGACCACTTGGCGACCCAAACTCCACAAACAAAACCAAATCCTTCATCTTAACGGCAACCCCAAGTGGGCAAAAGCAGAAGCATACGTGGAAATCAAGGCATCAACGGTCTGCACCTTCATCAAACGCAACATCCTTGCCAGGTTCGGGATCGCAGGTGACATCATCACCGACAATGGACCACAATTCATCTCTCAGGAGCTGTGCGACCTTTGCAATAAGTATTGCATCAAATTGCATCATTCATCTCCATATTATCCTCAAGGCAAGCATAAGCCACCAATAAAACTCTGATAAAAATCATTAAGAAAACTTGTAAGTCTAGCAAGTTCGTGGACTGGCCGGATAAGTTAGTTGATGCTCTATGGGCCTACCGCACTTCTATTCGAACCCCAACGGGTTAAACTCCCAATGCCTTGGCATTTGGGATGGAGGCGGTAGTCCTATACGAAGTAATCATTCCTTTCCTCCGAGTCCAGATCGATCGAGACATCCCGATAGATGAATGCCGAGATTCCCTTCTCGCACAACTCGAACTCTTGGATGAAAGGAGGCTGGCCGCTGCCGAGCATGCTAGATCTTTTCAGAATAGACTTAAAAGATTTTATCAGAAGAGGGTGGTGGAGAGAAAATTTGAAATTGGTGAGGTTGTGCTTAAAAGAATATTCGTTAAGCCAGGCGGTCCCCGCTCCAAACTTCAACCTAATTGGGAGGGTCCGTATGTAATCTCAGCGGTTTATCCTGGTAATTCATATAAGCTGATTAATGTAGTAGGGGAAGAACTAGCTCATCCCTGGAATGGTGTATACCTCAAACAATATTTCCCTTAAAAAATCACAAAAAAATAAAAAAATCTATAAAAACCAAAGGTGTGAAGAATGACGGTAACATCTAACGATTGCTTGTTCGGTGCCCCAACGTGTCACTTAGGGAAATAAGGATAGGCATCATACTGCACACACTACACACCTAGGTTTCGGAATCCGATGATTGGAAGCTAGGCAACACTTGGCAAAAGAAGGTCAACCCTGTCCTATTCTTTTCTTATTTCGGTCCAGAAGGGATAAAAGGGGTTAGAATAAGGAGTATCGAAAGTACCCATTGCCTTAGTAGGAGAATGCCTCTGAAGGTCTAACTTCTTAAAAGAAAAGGTACCAAAAGATGGGCAATGACCCCTCAGGTTGGCAAAAGAATAGACATGTCTGAATCTGTACCAATAAAAGCCCAAAAAAAAAAGGTTCTAAAAGATGGGCAATGAACCCCTTAGGTCAAAATCAAGCAAAAGAAAAAAGACCTGTCTGAATGTGGGCCATCAAAGAAAAAGGGCTAGAAAGAAGGACCCAAGGATGTCAAATCCCAAACGGGCAACGCGGGCACTAGTAGAGAAACAAATTCGACACCCCTGAATCCTATTAAGGACTTACCATCAATTCTCTTCCTTCTTTAACCTTGCGAGCAGTGTTGACCGACTGGATCCAAGAAAAGCCATAGCCTATCGAAGGCGGAAGGTTAGAAGATCTCGGACTAGGCACTTTCTTACACGTGATGCCTACTCTTAACCCTTAGGTAACGATGAGGGACACCTATGGCAAGCAAGGCAAAGGATGAGATGATCGTTTCTTTCACACCAAACAAAAAAATCGAATACTTCAAAAATACCAAACAAATTCAAAAAATCAAAATTATTAAAAAAGTAAAAATCCAAAACACCAAAAAAAATAAAATCATAGAAGTTTCAAAAACACCAAAAACATTATAAAACCATCAAAAACCAAACAAATCAAAAATTTCGAAACACCTAAAAATTTGCCTTTGCATTCATGTTTAATTTCAGTCTTGCATATTTCCCTTTTGTGCATACTTCTATTTTCCTGTTATTTTACCTTGATAAGGCCTATGACCCTTGACAAAAGATCAAGGCATTTTTTCCCTCTTCTTGCAAGGGACTGTAAGCACCCGAAACGGGACATCCGCGGATCTCCCCCTTCCGGCCCCTACACTTGCTTTGGGGTCTTGGTGGATGGGATGTTAGTGGGTGTGGTCGCCAGGAGCCAAAGGCTCCAAAATATAGTAGAATGAAAAGAAATGAAATAGAGAAATGACCGTCGTACCTTTGGAAGCGGGGAGATTGTTGGGTTCCGACTTCTCCTCTCTCGGCCGGCCGAAAGAAGAGAGCTTAGTGAGTCCTTTGTCTTCGATCCGGTTGAAGCTACGCCTCAATCGAATTTACCTAAAAATGTCCATAAGAAAACATAGAAACAAGTGAAAGGTTCATTAGTTCTAATGAAAGCAAAGTATCGTGCTCAAATTTGAATTCAAACATGCAAAATAAAAGAGACTAACCAGATTGGGACTAAATCCCAACCCCTTATTTAGAAGGTTTAGATATGCATGAAAATGCAAATGAGTGGTTCAATATATGCTAAATGACATGTTAATGAGAGTTAAAATGAAAGGGGGGAGTAAAGGATCGACCGGAAAGGTAAATAAACTCAAAAAAATGCAAAATGGGGTCTGCCCCTGCTAGTGCCCCATATATGGGGCGCCTGCTGGAGGTGTGTGTCCCCTTGATGGGGCGCGTTGACCAAAGTCAAAGCGCCCTATTTATAGGGCACCAGGGACTGGCTTCAGCAGATTTTCTTCCCTTCTTCGTGGCGTCGCCCCGGAGTGTAGGAAGATCTTCAAGACGGAAAAAGGACTTCTTCAAGCAGCCAATACTCAAGTGAAGCTAATGGAAGAGTGTTTTGGTACTAGATGTAAGAGAAATAGAGTGTAGAGGCCCACAAATTTGGAGAAAAATCATATTTCTGAAGAAGGAAACTGCAGGTTTTTGGGTTTTTGGGGAAGGAATTTGGGATACTCTAAGGGCTTTAGAGGGTGCTATGAAGGCTTAGATTCGTAGTGGTGGATGAGATGAGGTGGGAGACGGACTTGGGGTGTCCAAAAACCTCCATATGAGGGTCTTTCTACAGCACAAAAGAGGATAACTTCATTCTGCTGGAATATCCCTTCAAGAAGCAACTATGATTTTTTTGGGTTTTGGGAGATGGTTTTGGGATGGTTTGAAAGCTTGGAGGGGGGTTGCAAGGCTTGGGATGTGTAGTGGTGGATGAGAGGAGGTGAGGGACGCCCTTGGTCTCTCCTAAACCTTCCAAATGGGGGTCCTTTTATAGGCAAGAAGAGGGCAACTTTATCTGCAGAACTGTCCCATCAACCTGTCCGGTCAGTCAGACCAGATGCAGGTGCCCCATCAGTAGGGTGCCTGGCACCATGTTTATAGGGCGCCAGGTGCCCTGTTTATAGGGCGCCAGGTGCCCTGTTTATAGGGTGCCAGGTGCCCTATAAGCAGGGCGCGTTGACCTGGTCAACGCCCCCATCAATCTACTTCGAAATGTGCCGAAAAACTTGATTTTTCCGGAAAACTTGGTTCCCTCGAAAGGTTACTCAAATATACTTCACGAAAACAAGAATTTAAGCTCTCCAACTAGGCCAAAATTAAGTGTCTATAGCTTGCCTCGCCTTGGCGTCGGCTTTGTAGGGGAGTGACATGAATGAAACGTAGGCGAATGTAGCGAAGCGTAATGAGGCGTAGCGGAGTGAAGTGGTAATGGACTGAAAAGGTGATGTCAAGGTGTAGATTTAGACACGCCCTCATTGGCCTAGTTGAGTGGAATAAAACTTTACCGGACTCCGAGATTACCCTTTGTCTTATCGAAACCTTCCCTCTGGTTGATTGGTTAAAGAGAAGAAAGTACTGAAAGTAAATAACTAAAATCCCACGTGGGGGAGAATTGTCACCGGCCAGGACCCGAACTGCATGGTGTGCTGGACTCGGTAGAAATGCATTGAAAAGTAAATTGCGAAAAGTAAAGAGGAGACAACCAATCAACAAAGGTTGGGTTCTTCAAATTCATGAGGTTTACTCAGAAATACCGGTTCAGTTTGACATGGAAAAACTTCTTGTTTCGATGAAATCATTGTCAAAACCCGTTGGAAACCAATTCTCTGAAAAATCAAGACCTTCTCTAGGGGCTATAAAAGACCATCTTTAAAAGGGTGCACGATGCGACTGGAAGGAGGTTATAGCATTATTAGGAAGCGGGGAATGGTTATGGTGGGATAACGCATGTGATGATGCATGATGCATGCTTGGTTGAAAAAAATAAAAATAAGTATAAGAAAATAGTTGAAGATATAGGTTGAACATAACGGGTCGTGACAACCATGAAGAAACCGTCGTCCCCGCATATTCAACTTTGGCCTATCCGCAAGCCTAGGGAATGATCGGGCCCTCACTGATTTTGTTGAAGGGGTTCTCAGGCTCCCCCCCTCTAGACTTGAGGTCTTCAACATCTCAAATATTACTTATTTTGATAGATGCAATACTAAATGCATGTCCTAATAGGGGTCGGGGTAGTCCACTTTTGTTTTTCAATTTTTGATTTTTTTGTTGTTTTTTTGCCTCCTCGAAGTGCCTGGGGATATGAAGTTGGTATGCCTTCTCCTATTCCTACATCCACTTGAGAGAAGATATTAGAACTTTATTTTGGCTTAGTCCCTTGCAAGGAGAGGGCAAAGTTGCCTTGATCTTTTGTCATGGGACATAGGCCTTATCAAGGTAAAGATAACAGAAAAAATAAAAGTATGCATAAAAGAAAATACGCAAGACTGAAATTAAACATGAATGCAAAGATAACTGATCAGTCTAGAAAGCAAACTTTTAGGTGTTTTGAAATTTTTGATTTGTTTGGGTTTTGATGGTTTTATAATGTTTTTGGTATTTTGGTATTTTTATGATTTTTTTTGGTGTTTTGAATATTTAATTTTTAAGAGTTTTGACTTTATAGATTTTTTTATGTTTTTGAAATTTTTAATTTTTGGTTTGGTGTGAAAGAAACGACCATCTCATCCTTTGCCTTGCTTGCCATAGGTGCCTCTCATTGTTACCTAAGGGTTAAGAGTAGGCATCATGTGTAAGAAAGTGCCTAGTCCGAGATCTTCTGACCTTCTGCCTTCGATAGGCTATGGCTCTTCTTGGACCTAGTCGGTCAACCTAATCCTTTAAGGTTAAAGAAGGAAGATGATTGGTGGTAAGTCCTTAGTAGAATTCAGGGATGTCGAACTTGTTTTTCTACTAATACCCACATTGCCCATTCGGGTTTTGACCTCTTCGGGTCCTTCCTTCTAGCCCATTTTCTTTGATGGCCCACATTTAGACAGGTATTTCTTCTTTTTTTGCTTGATTTTGACCTGAGGGGTCATTGCCCATCTTTTGGAGCCTTTTTCTTTTGGACTTTTGTTGGTACACATTCAGACAGGTCTATTCTTTTGCTGACCTGAGGGGTCATTGCCCATCTTTTGGCACCTTTTCTTTTAATAAAAAGTCGACCTTCGCAGGCATTTTCCAACTAAGGCAATGGGCATTTTCGATACTCCTCATTCTAACCCCTTTTATCTATTCTGGACCGAAACAAGAAGAGAATGGGATTAGGTTGACCTTCCTTTGCCAAGCATTGCCTAGCTTTCTCTCTGACTTCTGATCATCGAATCTCAAGACTAGACGTGTAGTGTGTGCAGTATGATGCCTATCCTTATTTCCCTAAGTGACAAGTTGGTGCACCGAACAAGTAAGCGTTAGATGCTATCATTATACTTCACACCTTTGGATTTTATAGATTTCTATTTTTTTGTGATTTTTGTTTTAAGAAAAATATTTTTTGAGGTATACACCATTCCAGGGATGAGCTAGTTCTTCTCCTTCTGCATTAGTCAGCTTATATGAATTACCGGGATAAACAGCCGAAATTACATATGGACCCTCCCAATTAGGTTGAAGTTTGGAGCGGGGACCGCCCGGCTTAACAAATATTCTTTTAAGCACAACCTCACCGATTTCAAATTTTCTCTCCACCACCCTCTTCTGATAAAATCTTTTAAGTCTATTCTGGTAAGATCTAGCATGTTCGGCAGCGGCCAGCCTCCTCTCATCCAAGAGTTCGAGGTGCGCGAGAAGCGAATCTCGGCGTTCATCCATCGGGATATCTCGATCGATCTGGACTCGGAGGGATGGAATGATTACTTCGTATGGAACTACCACCTCCATCCCAAATGCCAATGCATAGGGGGTCTGACCCGTTGGGGTTCGAATAGAAGTGCGGTAGGCCCATATAGCATCAACTAACTTATCTGGCCAGTCTGAGAACTTGCTAGACTTACAAGTCTTCTTAACGATTTTTATCAGAGTTTTATTGGTGGCTTCTGCTTGACCGTTGCCTTGAGGATAATATGGAGATGAATGATGCAATCTGATGCAATACCTGTTGCAAAGGTCACGCAGTTCCTGGGAGATGAATTGTGGTCCATTGTCGGTGATGATGTCGCCTGGGATCCCAAACCTGGCAATGATGTTGCGTTTGATGAAGGTGCAGACTGTTGATGCCTTGATTTCCACGTATGCTTCTGCTTCCGCCCACTTAGTGAAGTACTTCGTTGCAGTTAGAATGAAGGATTTGGTTTTGTTTGTGGAGTTTGGGTCACCGAGGGGTCCGATAACATCAAAAGCCCACATAGCGAAGGGCCATGGTGCGTGAATCGGGTGAAGGGAAGATGTGGGAGAATGAATCTTGTCGGCGTGAAGTTGACATTGATGGCAGTGCCGGACAAAGAACGAGCAATCTTCTTCCAGAGTAGGCCAATAGTACCCTTGCTCGATGATTTTCTTGGCGAGGGCATGAGCATTTACATGGCCTCCACATACTCCGAGTGTGCTTCTTTAAGCACCAATTCAGCCTCTTCTTCATCTACGCATCTTAATAAAATACCGGCCAAGCTCCTTTTATAAAGCACTCCACCTAAGATAGTGTATCTCTGGGAGACCCTTCTTATGGCTTTTTTCTCTTCGGCAGTTGATCCTGGTGGATATATCTGATCCTGACAGTAATTTGCAATCTCATGATACCATGTTTTCTCACCCTCTTCTAATTCTTCCAATTCAACCAAAGATACTTCATCCTTTTGCTTAATGTACTCTTTCCTTTTAAACTCTTCCTTAACCTTCAAGAATCGTGCATCTTCTATTGCCGGAATGGTACGTCGGCGGACATAGATCGTCCTAACCTGTCTGTCTAGTGGGACAGATAGTGAAGATGCCAGAGAAGCGAGAGCATCGACAAGAATATTTTGAGCACGAGGAACGTGAATGAATTCGAGTTTGGAGAATAGCTTGATGTAACAAGTGGTGAGTTCTTGCTATGGTCTGAGCCCGGGATGAGATGTGCGGTATTTGGCTAGTACTTGGCAGAGTATTAACTGACTATCACCAATTACCCTTAGTTTAGTGACACCATAGAAGTGAGCGGCCTCCAGTCCGGCCAACAAGGCTTCATACTCTGCTATGTTGTTTGTTGCTGGAAAATGGAGCTGAAAAGCTTGTGGAATGGTGACACCTTCGGGTGACAGAAGAACAATCCCTATCCCTCTACCCTGGGAGTTTAATGCCCCCGTCAAAATATAAAGTCCATAGATTGGAAGATCGAATGGACATCAATTCTTCATCGGAAAAATATGATTGGATAGAGTCAAAGATTGGGATAGGATGATGGGCAAGATGTTCAGCAATTGCATAGCCCTTGATTGCCTTCTGTTGGATGTAGAAAAAAACCCCAAAGTTTGATCAATGTTATCTTTCTCCTCATATCAGATTTCATTAAGCTGAATTAGATACTCCGGTAGCTTGGCACATTCTAAGCTCTTCTGAGCTAACTGATGCAGGTATCTTTCTGGAACTCTCCTACCTCTGATTTTTTTGTTCTATTTTTATTGGAAACTAAACATAAATAAGAAGAAGGTAAATAAGAGGAGGAAGAGGAGGTGGATGGAGTAGAATTTATTGGAGAGGATGGAAGGCAAAGAAGGTCAATCAAGGATCCGGTGGCTCCTTGGGTCGAATGCCCTTCCGAGGCAAGTTTAGATGTTTCCTTGATCGAAATTTGAGTTTCGAGAAGGATGTTGTTTTTTGAGGAGTGCTAAACATAAAGATAGATTGGGCTTCAGGTGCCCGATTTGGGTTGAGATCACCTACGGGAGCCAAAGTAGGCGGAGATATTGATAAAGAGGGGAAGACTTCGGGCAATGTTTGATCGAGGGGGCTTTCGGGCCCAATGTTGACAGAAAGAGGTGATGGGCCAGTAGGCCGGATGATCATAGAGGAAGGTGGGTTTATGGACCCAATAAGAAGAGGATGCGGGCTCAAGGGCCCGGCTTTAGGAGATGGGCTTGAGGGCCCGAGAATTGGAGAAAATGGGCGCGAGAGGCCCGGATTTAGTAGAGGGGCTCGATGGCCCAAGAGCAACAAGTGGGTATGCGGACCCATAAGTTGGGCCTGAGGGCCTAGAAATAGGGATTGGGCCAAGAAGCCCGGGGAGAGCATCACAGTGTGTTGGGGCGTCGGCCCTAAAAGATGACGTAATGAGGGAAGGCCCTCGTGGAGTTGGTTGGACTTTTTCTCGAGTTGGTTTGGCAATATGACCCTCAGGTGGGTCAACAGGCGGTTCAGCCTAGAGTGGTTCTTTGCTTAACCCTTCTTCATCAGTGGAAAACAAAAGGTATATTTCTGGATATAAGTCATCTTCAGGGTCGTTGGTTATTATTCTCTTCTCTTGCTCCATCTCTTGTTCTTCCTTGTTCTCAGCCAGTTGAATGGTTTCTTTAGAAAAGTATCTGCTTCGGAGATTCTGACCATTCGCTGTCGTTCCATCATACCCAACCCCGCTTTTTGGTTGTAACCTCATTAGATTGATTGGCTCATCTATGCCTTGCAGTTCTTTGCCTAGTCCTTGGCCTTCTCGATATCCCAAACTCTTCATTATGTGCCATCCAATGGTTTCATTTTCCTCTCTTTTCCTTCTCCACACTTGCTTGGGTTGCCTACTCATTTCTGGAAGATCCAAGATTGTCAAAATTGGCTCGTTTGGCAACCCAAGGGGTGGTGGTGGAGAAGATGGATGGTCTAAGGGCATGCTAGTCACCTTAATCACCTGTCCCTTGTAAGGGAATTTAAGACACTGGTGATTGGTGGAGGCGACTGCCTCTAGTGCTTCCAAATAGGGCTGTCCCAGAATAGCTTTGTAGGTTGGATCCATCTCAAGTATGTGGAAGTTAACAGTGACTGTTCGAGGTCCAAGCTTCACATTTAATGTAATCATGCCATCGGCAGGCTTTTTCGAATTGTCATATGCAGTCACTGTTATTTGAGATGGCCGGATGTCTTCCTTGGAGAATCCACAAAGATGTAATGTTTCTGGTGGCAGAACATTAATGGATGCTCCGGTATCGACTAAACATGACTTAATGCCTACACCATTGATGTGGACTGTGATGCACAAGGCACATTTCCTTATTTCTGGGTCGGCCAACTCTTCCTTTGTGAATGTAAGGGCCGGGTACTCACTTCTCGGGACCGTAACCGATGAGATTTTTTTTCCGGGGGAGGCTCTCATTCACCATCACCCGCTGTAAGTATTGTTGGAGAACCTCTTGATGGACTTTGGAACTTTTGATCAACTCTAAGATAGAGATCCATGTCGGGGTTTTATCAAGATGCTTCAATAAGTCATAGGATGTCCCAGGCAACGGTTCTTCGATGTGTTCTTCTTCTGTTTCTGGTACCAACCCTGACTGACCAGCCTGGGGAAAGACCCTTTGGAACATGCGCCCACTCCTGAGTACTGTGGCAAGTTGAGGAGCTATAGCTGGGGTGGTAGTGGTGGGTGGCGGGTTAGGTCGAATGATGGGAGCTCTTGGGACGGGCGCAATGATGGTGGTTTGAGGCATGGTAGAGTAGGTAGGTATGTTTGCACGAGGCGGGATGATGATAGGTCCTAGTGGTGGTGATGTTTGTGGTGGATTAGCCGGGCGGGTTAGGGTCCGTCCCGATTGGAGTTGAATGGCTGGTGGTGTGATGATGGGTTGTGATGGTGTTCGGATGATGGGCATTCTGTTTAATGTGATAGGATTATGTGACATAGTTGTTCGGGGTATAGAGTGGACGGTTCGGTTAGGAGGGTGAAGTAAGTTATTGTGCATGGAGGAGGCGGCTCCCTCGACTTGCCAATTCTGGCCCCGATCATGATACTCCTCAGAAGAAATCATGATGGGAGTAACGTGGTGATTCCCGAGTGCGCAGTGCATGTGGAGGTAAAGGGTTTTGGATAATCCCCGTGCCGTGGTTCCGTTGTTGTTGCCGCCGAGCCGGTGCATGCTGCCGTTGAGGTTGATTTTTCACTGTTCTGATGTATTCCCCCATCTGGTCCCAGTCAATACTGCCTTGCTCACTAAGATCGTGGATATAGTCTTTGAACTGAAAACAATTTTCCACGGTGTGCCCAGGATATCTATGGAACAAGCAGTATCGCTCTGTGTTGGCATTCTGAGGCCACTCCGACTTCTCCCTTGGCAATGCAATTTTCCCTGCCGCCATGAGTGCGTTAAAGATGTCCACGAGGGAGTACGGCAAAGGAGGGTAATGGTTCCTCTTGGGTTCAACCTTTCGGGGTTCATAGGTCATGGGAGGGGGTGCTTGGTTGTAGTTGGCCAGTTGTTGCCGCGCTGGTTGGGGAACCGGGGCTTGCGGTCGCTGAGGGATCGGAACTTGTTGTTGACGAGGCTGGAACTGAGGTTGATGTTGAGGTTGACGAGAGTTTCTAAATGGTTGGTTTTGTTGAGGGTTCCTAAACTGGTGTTGATAATTGCTAGGTGGGTTCCCTACAACATTGAGGTTCTCATTTGTCACTACGCCCTCAGTCACTGGACCGGTTGTGGTAAAAGTGGTTTTCTTGACAGCTCGGGGTCTAGGATCAAACAAGTTCATGATAGGTGAGTCCCTAAGCTGTGTCTGAATGTACCGTGCCCTTTCATAGAGTTCACTCATGAAGGTGGGGTGATGCAAAGCTAGCATATTTTTTAAGGCCGGAGTGGCATTGGTGATGATCATCTTTACTTGCTCCGGCTCTGAAATGGAATCAGTAAGCTTTTCTGTCATGGACCTCCACCTATCAGCATATCTGGTAAAATCTTCATCATTTCTCATTTTTTCAGCCATGCGGTCGGTGATGGAATATGTTGGTCCGACCCTATCTTGATATCTCTGCAAAAATTTAGCTTTGACAGTTTCAAAGTTACTCGCCTCCAAAGAGTCAAGCGAGTAGAACCACTCTAAAGTCGAACCCTCTAATGATCTTCTAAAAAGAAAAGCAAGGGCCCTTGGATCATTTTGCCACATTACCGACTCATAAAGAAAGTCCTTGACATGAATGAAGGGATTACCGGTTCCGTTGTAGCGACGGTATACCGGCATCTCAGAGGGAGGTAGATGAAAAGTAGGGAGGTAAGGAAGAGAAATTTCGGGGACTGCCTTGGTGTCGATTAAACGTCTAAGCTCTCTATACTGCTCATCCATGCGATTGATCTTGTTAATCATGGCCTGATCGACAGAAGGTTCCCTAAGAGGAGGAGGAGAAGTGGGTGCTTGGTGCATCGGAATTGGGACTTGATGGGCCGAAGTGGCCGGATAAGAAGGGTACATTGGGGGATGCACCAAAGGGTGAGTAAGGTTGAGATGATTAGAGGAATAAACTGGTGGTCTAGAAGGAACAACAACATTTGGATTGGGATGATCTAGATTAGCCACCGGATGAGGAGAAATTGGGGCCATGAGCCCGGTATGAGAATGGTCATGAGTGGGCACATTGGGTTGATGTGCCCCAAACCGAGGGGTAGAGATGTGAAGACCACCTTCGGGAGGAATGTGGTCGGAGGGCGACTTGCCCTTGAGGATGGCTTTGATAGCCTGAAGTTGGGTAGGGTCGGCATGAGAGAATGCCTCCCAAAGTGAATTTGGATTGGGTTGAGGAGAATTTTGACTAGGTTCGGGGAGAACTTCGGGTTCATTGACGGCACACACGGCATCAGGATAGAAATAAGATTGGTCATACTCCAACTGTAGTTGCTCGTATCCTTGATCCGCCATTCCGATAACTCGACCTGACCTTAAATTCATAAACACAATAGAAAAAGAAGGTTGACAAATAAAAGCTTAAGGATTTTTTTTAGTTTTGATTTTTTACCCCTTTTTTGTTTTGATTTTATTTTGTCGGACAAGCAAGTTGTCAAGCAAATTAACCTCAAGCAAATTTTTTGTTTTGGTTCTTTTTTGGTGATTTTGGGATTTTTGTTTAATTTTCAGTTTTTGTTTGCAAACAAGTAATAGCAAAGACTTGGAATGATTAACGCAATTTTTTTTGTTTCAACCTCAAATTAATGGCTTGTTAAGAGAAATATTGTCCACTCAAATAAATGGGTAGGACCCTATGCTCTCACAACGCCGAGCAATCTAAGGTTGTCACTCTTTTCACAATGATAGGTAATAGGTACTCCGGGTTTTGGGATAAAATGGTACAACCAGCCCGATCAGTGAAGAGGGAATCCTTCACGTCTGGGGACTTACGGAGGCCTTGATGGAAGCTACCCGGTCATTCCGAGAGGGAATCCCCGGAGGAGGAGTTGGCAACCACCAAGAGGGGTGTTTGGATGTGTGGGGCTTTGGGAGGAGAGAGCCTCCCTTCTCGGATGTCCTAAGGAGATGGGCGAACCCGAAACTCCAATGCGAACTAAATGCAAGTGAAATGTCAAGGAATAAGAAGCAAGCAAGAATAAAATAAAAGCATACAATGATTAATGAGATGTTGTAAGAAACAAGTGGACAAGACAATGATATGAAATTAAACTAGGATAGAAGAAAGCACTAATTTAACTAAGCATGCTTTGAAAGATTTGCTAAAGGAGAACTAGACTTAGAAAGAAATAGGCAAGTATGCTTAACAAGGGATGAAAGAAGATGATATCTAAAATACTAAGGTGAAATAAGTTGATTAACAAAGTTGGAAATCAGATCAATATGCTTTTAAAAAGATAAACAGAGAGCAAGTAAACTTGGAAGAAAACAAGATGATGCTTCAAGGAAACAAACAAGCATGTAAGCAAGTAAATAGCAATGCAAGGAAATGGAAATGGCTTAAATGAGAACTAAAGTGAAAATAAGCATGTTTTCAAGTGGACATTCTTAGGAAAGAAGAGAAGAACTCACTAAAGAAAAGTCGGTCCCACCGTGGTCGCCAAAAGGTGTAAGCACCCGAAACGGGACATCCGCGGATCTCCCCCTTCCGGCCCCTACACTTGCTTTGGGGTCTTGGTGGATGGGATGTTAGTGGGTGTGGTCGCCAGGAGCCAAAGGCACCAAAATATAGTAGAATGAAAAGAAATGAAATAGAGAAATGACCGTCGTACCTTTGGAAGGGGGGAGATTGTTGGGTTCCGACTTCTCCACTCTCGGCCGGCCGAAAGAAGAGAGCTTACTGAGTCCTTTGTCTTCGATCCGGTTGAAGCTACGCCTCAATCGAATTTACCTAAAAATGTCCATAAGAAAACATAGAAACAAGTGAAAGGTTCATTAGTTCTAATGAAAGCATAGTATCGTACTCAAATTTGAATTCAAACATGCAAAATAAAAGAGACTAACCGGATTGGTACTAAATCCCAACCCCTTATTTAGAAGGTTTAGATATGCATGAAAATGCAAATGAGTGGTTCAATATATGCTAAATGACATTTTAATGAGAGTTAAAATGAAAGGGGGGAGTAAAGGATCGACCGGAAAGGTAAATAAACTCAAAAAAATGCAAAATGGGGTCTGCCCCTACTAGTGCCCGATATATGGGGCGCCTGCTGCAGGTGTCCCCTTGATGGGGCGCGTTGACCAAAGTCAAAGCGCCCTATTTATAGGGCACCAGGGACTGGCTTCAGCAGATTTTCTTCCCTTCTTCGTGGCGTCGCCCCAGAGTGTAGGAAGATCTTCAAGACGGAAAAAGGACTTCTTCAAGCAACCAATACTCAAGTGAAGCTAATGGAAGAGTGTTTTCGTACTAGATGTAAGAGAAATAGAGTGTAGAGGCCCACAAAGTTGGAGAAAAATCATATTTCTGAAGAAGGAAACTGCAGGTTTTTGGGTTTTTGGGGAAGGATTTTTGGATACTCTAAGGGCTTTAGAGGGTGCTATGAAGGCTTAGATTCGTAGTGGTGGATGAGATGAGGTGGGAGACGGACTTGGGGTGTCCAAAAACCTCCATATGAGGGTCTTTCTACAGCACAAAAGAGGGTAACTTCATTCTGCTGGAATATCACTTCAAGAAGCAACTATGATTTTTTTGGGTTTTGGGAGATGGTTTTGGGATGGTTTGAGAGCTTGGAGGGGGGTTGCAAGGCTTGGGATGTGTAGTGGTGGATGAGAGGAGGTGAGGGACGCCCTTGGTCTATCCTAAACCTTCCAAATGGGGGTCCTTTTATAGGCAAGAAGAGGGCAACTTTATCTGCAGAACTGTCCCATCAACCTGTCCAGTCAGTCAGACCAGATGCAGGTGCCCCATCAGTAGGGTGCCTGGTGCCCTGTTTATAGGGCGCCAGGTGCCCTATTTATAGGGCGCCAGGTGCCCTATAAGCAGGGCGCGTTGACCTGGTCAACGCCCCATCAATCTACTTCGAAATGTGCCGAAAAACTTGATTTTTCCGGAAAACTTGGTTCCCTCGAAAGGTTACTCAAATATACTTCACGAAAACAAGAATTTAAGCTCTCCAACTAGGCCAAAATTGCGTGTCTACAGCTTGCCTCGCCTTGGCGTCGGCTTTGTAGGGGAGTGACATGAATGAAACGTAGGCGAATGTAGCGAAGCGTAATGAGGCGTAGCGGAGTGAAGTGGTAATGGACTGAAAAGGTGATGCCAAGGTGTAGATTTAGACACGCCCTCATTGGCCTAGTTGAGTGGAATAAAACTTTACCGGACTCCGAGATTACCCTTTGTCTTATCGAAACCTTCCCTCTGGTTGATTGGTTAAAGAGAAGAAAGTACTGAAAGTAAATAACTAAAATCCCACGTGGGGGAGAATTGTCACCGGCCAGGACCCGAACTGCATGGTGTGCTGGACTTGGTAGAAATGCATTGAAAAGTAAATTGCGAAAAGTAAAGAGGAGACAGCCAATCAACAAAGGTTGGGTTCTTCAAATTCATGAGGTTTACTCAGAAATACCGGTTCAGTTTGACATGGAAAAACTTCTTGTTTCGATGAAATCATTGTCAAAACCCGTTGGAAACCAATTCTCTGAAAAATCAAGACCTTCTCTAGGGGCTATAAAAGACCATCTTTAAAAGGGTGCACGATGCGACTGGAAGGAGGTTATAGCATTATTAGGAAGCGGGGAATGGTTATGGTGGGATAACGCATATGATGATGCATGATGCATGCTGGGTTTAAAGAAATAAAAATAAGTATAAGAAAATAGTTGAAGATATAGGTTGAACATAACGGGTCAGGACATCCATGAAGAAACCGTCGTCCCCGGATATTCAACTTTGGCCTATCCGGAAGGCTAGGGAATGGGTGAGCCCTCACTGATTTTGTTGAAGGGGTTCTCAGGCTCAGCCCCCCCTAGACTTGAGGTCTTCAACATCTCAAATATTACTTATTTTGATAGATGCAATACTAAATGCATGTCCTAATAGGGGTCGGGGTAGTCCACTTTTGTTTTTCAATTTTTGATTTTTTTGTTGTTTTTTTGCCTCCTCGAAGTGCCTGGGGATATGAAGTTGGTATGCCTTCTCCTATTCCTGCATCCACTTGAGAGAAGATATTAGAACTTTATTTTGGCTTAGTCCCTTGCAAGGAGAGGGCAAAGTTGCCTTGATCTTTTGTCAAGGGACATAGGCCTTATCAAGGTAAAGATAACAGAAAAAATAAAAGTATGCATAAAAGAAAATACGCAAGACTGAAATTAAACATGAATGCAAAGACAACTGATCAGTCTAGAAAGCAAACTTTTAGGTGTTTTGAAATTTTTGATTTGTTTGGGTTTTGATGGTTTTATAATGTTTTTGGTATTTTGGTATTTTTATGATTTTTTTTGGTGTTTTGAATATTTAATTTTTAAGAGTTTTGACTTTATAGATTTTTTTTATGTTTTTGAAGTTTTTAATTTTTGGTTTGGTGTGAAAGAAACGACCATCTCATCCTTTGCCTTGCTTGCCATAGGTGCCTCTCATTGTTACCTAAGGGTTAAGAGTAGGCATCATGTGTAAGAAAGTGCCTAGTCCGAGATCTTCTGACCTTCTGCCTTCGATAGGCTATGGCTCTTCTTGGACCTAGTCAGTCAACCTAATCCTTTGAGGTTAAAGAAGGAAGATGATTGGTGGTAAGTCCTTAGTAGAATTCAGGGATGTCGAACTTGTTTTTCTACTAATACCCACATTGCCCATTTGGGTTTTGACCTCTTCGGGTCCTTCCTTCTAGCCCATTTTCTTTGATGGCCCACATTTAGACAGGTATTTCTTCTTTTTTTGCTTGATTTTGACCTGAGGGGTCATTGCCCATCTTTTGGAGCCTTTTTCTTTTGGACTTTTGTTGGTACACATTCAGACAGGTCTATTCTTTTGCTGACCCGAGGGGTCATTGCACATCTTTTGGCACCTTTTCTTTTACTAAAAAGTCAGACCTTCAGAGGCATTTTCCAACTAAGGCAATGGGCATTTTCGATACTCCTCATTCTAACCCCTTTTATCTATTCTGGACCGAAACAAGAAGAGAATGGGATTAGGTTGACCTTCCTTTGCCAAGCATTGCCTAGCTTTCTCTCGACTTCGATCATCGGATCTCAAGACTAGACGTGTAGTGTGTGCAGTATGATGCCTATCCTTATTTCCCTAAGTGACAAGTTGGTGCACCGAACAAGTAAGCGTTAGATGCTATCATTATACTTCACACCTTTGGATTTTATAGATTTCTATTTTTTTGTGATTTTTGTTTTAAGAAAAATATTTTTTGAGGTATACACCAATCCACGGATGAGCTAGTTCTTCTACTTCTGCATTAGTCAGCTTATATGAATTACCGGGATAAACAGCCGAAATTACATATGCGCCCTCCCAATTAGGTTGAAGTTTGGAGCAGGGACCGCCCAGCTTAACAAATATTCTTTTAAGCACAACCTCACCGATTTCAAATTTTCTCTCCACCACCCTCTTCTGATAAAATCTTTTAAGTCTATTCTGGTAAGATCTAGCATGTTCGGCAGCGGCCAGCCTCCTCTCATCCAAGAGTTCGAGGTGCGCGAGAAGCGAATCTCGGCGTTCATCCATCGGGATATCTCGATCGATCTGGACTCGGAGGGATGGAATGATTACTTCGTATGGAACTACCACCTCCATCCCAAATGCCAATGCATAGGGGGTCTGACCCGTTGGGGTTCGAATAGAAGTGCGGTAGGCCCATATAGCATCAACTAACTTATCTGGCCAGTCTGCGAACTTGCTAGACTTACAAGTCTTCTTAACGATTTTTATCAGAGTTTTATTGGTGGCTTCTGCTTGACCGTTGCCTTGAGGATAATGTGGAGATGAATGATGCAATCTGATGCAATACCTGTTGCAAAGGTCACGAAGTTCCTGGGAGATGAATTGTGGTCCATTGTCGGTGATGATGTCGCCTGGGATCCCAAACCTGGCAATGATGTTGCGTTTGATGAAGGTGCAGACTGTTGATGCCTTGATTTCAACGTATGCTTCTGCTTCTGCCCACTTAGTGAAGTACTTCGTTGCAGTTAGAATGAAGGATTTGGTTTTGTTTGTGGAGTTTGGGTCACCGAGGGGTCCGATAACATCAAAAGCCCACATAGTGAAGGGCCATGGTGCGTGAATCGGGTGAAGGGAAGATGTGGGAGAATGAATCTTGTCGGCGTGAAGTTGACATTGATGGCAGTGCCGGACAAAGAACGAGCAATCTTCTTCCAGAGTAGGCCAATAGTACCCTTGCCTGATGATTTTCTTGGTGAGGGCATGAGCATTTACATGGCCTCCACATACTCCGGAGTGTGCTTCTTTAAGCACCAATTCAGCCTCTTCTTCATCTACGCATCTTAATAAAATACCGGCCAAGCTCCTTTTATAAAGCACTCCACCTAAGATAGTGTATCTCTGGGAGACCCTTCTTATGGCTTTTTTCTCTTCGGCAGTTGATCCTGGTGGATATATCTGATCCTGACAGTAATTTGCAATCTCATGATACCATGGTTTCTCACCCTCTTCTAATTCTTCCAATTCAACCAAAGATACTTCCTCCTTTTGCTTAATGTACTCTTTCCTTTTAAACTCTTCCTTAACCTTCAAGAATCGTGCATCTTCTATTGCCGGAATGGTACGTCGGCGGACATAGATCGTCCTAACCTGTCTGTCTAGTGGGACAGATAGTGAAGATGCCAGAGAAGCGAGAGCATCGACAAGAATATTTTGAGCACGAGGAACGTGAATGAATAAGAGTTTGGAGAATAGCTTGATGTAACAAGTGGTGAGTTCTTGCTATGGTCTGAGCCTGGGATGAGATGTACGGTATTTGGCCAGTACTTGGCAGAGTATTAACTGACTATCACCAATTACCCTTAGTTTAGTGACACGATAGAAGTGAGCGGCCTCCAGTCCGGCCAACAAGGCTTCATACTCTGCTATGTTGTTTGTTGCTGGAAAATGGAGCTGAAAAGCTTGTGGAATGGTGACACCTTCGGGTGACAGAAGAACAATCCCTATCCCTCTACCCTGGGAGTTTAATGCCCCCGTTAAAATATAAAGTTCATAGATTGGAAGATCGAATGGACATCAATTCTTCATCGGAAAAATATGATTGGATAGAGTCAAAGATTGGGATAGGATGATGGGCAAGATGTTCAGCAATTGCATAGCTCTTGATTGCCTTCTGTTGGATGTAGAAAAAAACCCCAAAGTTTGATCAATGTTATCTTTCTCCTCATATCGGATTTCATTAAGCTGAATTAGATACTCCGGTAGCTTGGCACATTCTAAGCTCTTCTGAGCTAACTGATGCAGGTATCTTTCTGGAACTCTCCTACCTCTGATTATTTTTTTCTATTTTTATTGGAAACTAAACATAAATAAGAAGAAGGTAAATAAGAGGAGGAAGAGGAGGTGGATGGAGTAGAATTTATTGGAGAGGATGGAGGGCAAAGAAGGTCAATCAAGGATCCGGTGGCTCCTTGGGTCGAATGCCCTTCCGAGGCAAGTTTAGATGTTTCCTTGATCGAAATTTGAGTTTCAAGAAGGATGTTGTTTTTTGAGGAGTGCTAAACATAAAGACAGATTGGGCTTCAGGTGCCCGATTTGGGTTGAGATCACCTACGGGAGCCAAAGTAGGCGGAGATATTGATAAAGAGGGGAAGACTTCGAGCAATGTTTGATCGAGGGGGCTTTCGGGCCCAATGTTGACAGAAAGAGGTGATGGGCCAGTAGGCCGGATGTTCATAGAGGAAGGTGGGTTTATGGACCCAATAAGAAGAGGATGCGGGCTCAAGGGCCCGGCTTTAGGAGATGGGCATGAGGGCCCGAGAATTGGAGAAAATGGGCACAGAGGCCCGGATTTAGTAGAGGGGCTCGATGGCCCAAGAGCAACAGGTGGGTATGCGGAACCATAAGTTGGGCCTGAGGGCCTAGAAATAGGGATTGGGCCAAGAAGCCCGGGGAGAGCATCACAGTGTGTTGGGGCATCGGCCCCAAAAGATGACGTAATGAGGGAAGGCCCTCGTGGAGTTGGTTGGACTTTTTCTCGAGTTGGTTTGGCAATATGACCCTCAGGTGGGTCAACAGGCGGTTCAGCCTGGAGTGGTTCATTGCTTAACCATTCTTCATCAGTGGAAAACAAAAGAGATATTTCTGGATATAAGTCATCTTCAGGGTCATTGGTTATTATTCTCTTCTCTTGCTCCATCTCTTGTTCTTCCTTGTTCTCAGCCAGTTGAATGGTTTCTTTAGAAAAGTATCTGCTTCGGAGATTCTGACCATTCGCTGTCGTTCCATCATACCCAACCCCGCTTTTTGGTTGTAACCTCATTAGATTGATTGGCTCAGCTATGCCTTGCAGTTCTTTGCCTAGTCCTTGGCCTTCTCGATATCCCAACTCTTCATTATGTGCCATCCAATGGTTTCATTTTCCTCTCTTTTCCTTCTCCACACTTGCTTGGGTTGCCTACTCATTTCTGGAAGATCCAAGATTGTCAAAATTGGCTCGTTTGGCAACCCAAGGGGTGGTGGTGGAGAAGATGGATGGTCTAAGGGCATGCTAGTCACCTTAATCACCTGTCCCTTGTAAGGGAATTTAAGACACTGGTGATTGGTGGAGGCGACCGCCTCTAGTGCTTCCAAGTAGGGCCGTCCTAGAATAGCTTTGTAGGTTGGATCCATCTCAAGTATGTGGAAGTTAACAGTGACTGTTCGAGGTCCAAGCTTCACATTTAATGTAATCATGCCATCGGCAGGCTTTTTCGAATTGTCATATGCAGTCACTGTTATTTGAGATGGCCGGATGTCTTCCTTGGAGAATCCACAAAGATGTAATGTTTCTGGTGGCAGAACATTAATGGATGCTCCGGTATCGACTAAACATGACTTAATGCCTACACCATTGATGTGGACTGTGATGCACAAGGCACATTTCCTTATTTCTGGGTCGGCCAACTCTTCCTTTGTGAATGTAAGGGCCGGGTACTCACTTCTCGGGACCAGAACTGATGAGATTTTTTCTGGGGGGAGGCTCTCATTCACCATCACCCGCTGTAAGTATTGTTGGAGAACCTCTTGATGGACTTTGGATCTTTTGATCAACTTTAAGATAGAGATCCATGTTGAGGTTTTATCAAGATGCTTCAATAAGTCATAGGATGTCCCAGGCAACGGTTCTTCGATGTGTTCTTCTTCTGTTTCTGGTACCAACCCTGACTGACCAGCCTGGGGAAAGACCCTTTGGAACATGCGCCCACTCCTGAGTACTGTGGCAAGTTGAGGAGCTATAGCTGGGGTGGTAGTGGTGGGTGGCGGGTTAGGTCGAATGATGGGAGCTCTTGGGACGGGCGCAATGATGGTGGTTTGAGGCATGGTAGAGTAGGTAGGTATGTTTGCACGAGGCGGGATGATGATAGGTCCTAGTGGTGGTGATGTTTGTGGTGGATTAGCCGGGCGGGTTAGGGTCCATCCCGATTGGAGTTGAATGGCTGGTAGTGTGATGATGGGTTGTGATTGTGTTCGGATGATGGGCATTCTGTTTAATGTGATGGGATTATGTGGCATAGTTGTTCCGGGTATAGAGTGGACGGTTCGGTTAAGAGGGTGAAGTAAGTTAATGTGCATGGAGGAGGAGGCTCCCTCGACTTGCCAATTCTGGCCCCGATCATGATACTCCTCAGAAGAAATCATGATGGGATTAACGTGTTGATTCCCAGGCGCGGGTGCATGTGGAGGTAAAGGGTTTTGGATAATCCCGGTGCCGTGGTTCTCGTTGTTGTTGCTGCTGAGCTGGTGCATGCTACCGTTGAGGTTGATTTTTCACTGGTATGATGTATTCCCCCATCTGGTCCCAGTCAATACTGCCTTGCTCATTAAGATCGTGGATATAGTCTTTGAACTGAAAACAATTTTCCACGGTGTGCCCAGGATATCTATGGACAAGCAGTATCGCTCTGTGTTGGCATTCTGAGGCCACTCCGACTTCTCCCTTGGCAATGCAATTTGCCCTGCCGCCATGAGTGCGTTAAAGATGTCCACGAGGGAGTACGGAAAAGGCGGGTAATGGTTCCTCTTGGGTTCAACCTTTCGGGGTTCATAGGCCATGGGAGGGGTGCTTGGTTGTAGTTGGCCAGTTGTTGCCGCGCTGGTTGGGGAACCGGGGCTTGCGGTCGCTGAGGGATCGGAACTTGTTGTTGACGAGGCTGGAACTGAGGTTGATGTTGAGGTTGACGAGGGTTTCTAAATGGTTGGTTTTGTTGAGGGTTCCTAAACTGGTGTTGATAATTTCTAGGTGGGTTCCCTACAACATTGAGGTTCTCATTTGTCACTACGCCCTCAGTTACTGGACCGGTTGTGGTAAAAGTGGTTTTCTTGACAGCTCGGGGTCTAGGATCAAACAAGTTCATGATAGGTGAGTCCCTAAGCTGTGTCTGAATGTACCGTGCCCTTTCATAGAGTTCACTCATGAAGGTGGGGTGATGCAAAGCTAGCATATTTTTTAAGGCCGGAGTGGCATTGGTGATGATCATCTTTACTTGCTCCGGCTCTGAAATGGAATCAGTAAGCTTTTCTGTCATGGACCTCCACCTATCAGCATATCTGGTAAAATCTTCATCATTTCTCATTTTTTCAGCCATGAGGTCGGTGATGGAATATGTTGGTCCGACCCTATCTTGATATCTCTGCAAAAATTTAGCTTTGACAGTTTCAAAGTTACTCGCCTCCAAAGAGTCAAGCGAGTAGAACCACTCTAAAGCTGAACCCTCTAATGATCTTCTAAAAAGAAAAGCAAGGGCCCTTGGATCATTTTGCCACATTACCGACTCATAAAGAAAGTCCTTGACATGAATGAAGGGATTACCGGTTCCGATGTAGCGACGGTATACCGGCATCTTAGAGGGAGGTAGATGAAAAGTAGGGAGGGAAGGAAGAGAAATTTCGGGGACTGCCTTGGTGTCGATTAAACGTCTAAGCTCTCTATACTGCTCATCCATGCGATTGATCTTGTTAATCATGGCCTGATCGACAGAAGGTTCCCTAAGAGGAGGAGGAGAAGTGGGTGCTTGGTGCACCGGAATTGGGACTTGATGGGCCGAAGTGGCCGGATAAGAAGGGTACATTGGGGGATGCACCAAAGGGTGAGTAAGGTTGAGATGATTAGAGGAATAAACTGGTGGTCTAGAAGGAACAACAACATTTGGATTGGGATGATCTAGATTAGCCACCGGATGAGGAGAAATTGGGGCCATGAGCCCGGTATGAGAATGGTCATGAGTTGGCACATTGGGTTGATGTGCCCTGCACCGAGGGGTAGAGATGTGAAGACCACCTTCGGGAGGAATGTGGTCGGAGGGCGACTTGCCCTTGAGGATGGCTTTGATAGCCTGAAGTTGGGTAGGGTCGGCATGAGAGAATGCCTCCCAAAGTGAATTTGGATTGGGTTGAGGAGAATTTTGACTAGGTTCGGGGAGAACTTCGGGTTCATTGACGGCACACACGGCATCAGGATAGAAATAAGATTGGTCATACTCCAACTGTAGTTGCTCGTATCCTTGATCCGCCATTCCGATAACTCGACCTGACCTTAAATTCATAAACACAATAGAAAAAGAAGGTTGACAAATAAAAGCTTAAGAATTTTTTTTAGTTTTGATTTTTTACCCCTTTTTTGTTTTGATTTTATTTTGTCGGACAAGCAAGTTGTCAAGCAAATTAACCTCAAGCAAATTTTTTGTTTTGGTTCTTTTTTGGTGATTTTGGGATTTTTGTTTAATTTTCAGTTTTTGTTTGCAAACAAGTAATAGCAAAGACTTGGAATGATTAACGCAATTTTTTTTGTTTCAACCTCAAATTAATGGCTTGTTAAGAGAAATATTGTCCACTCAAATAAATGGGTAGGACCCTATGCTCTCACAACGCCGAGCAATCTAAGGTTGTCACTCTTTTCACAATGATAGGTAATAGGTACTCCGGGTTTTGGGATAAAATGGTACAACCAGCCCGATCGTTGAAGAGGGAATCCTTCACATCTGGGGACTTACGGAGGCCTTGATGGAAGCTACCCAGTCCTTCCGAGAGGGAATCCCCGGAGGAGGAGTTGGCAACCACCAAGAGGGGTGTTTGGATGTGTGGGGCTTTGGGAGGAGAGAGCCACCCTTCTCGGATGTCCTAAGGAGATGGGTAAACCCGAAACTCCAATGCGAACTAAATGCAAGTGAAATGTCAAGGAATAAGAAGCAAGCAAGAATAAAATAAAAGCATACAATGATTAATGAGATGTTGTAAGAAACAAGTGGACAAGACAATGATATGAAATTAAACTAGGATAGAAGAAAGCACTAATTTAACTAAGCATGCTTTGAAAGATTTGCTAAAGGAGAACTAGACTTAGAAAGAAATAGGCAAGTATGCTTAACAAGGGATGAAAGAAGATGATATCTAAAATACTAAGGTGAAATAAGTTGATTAACAAAGTTGGAAATCAGATCGATATGCTTTTAAAAAGATAAATGAGAGCAAGTAAACTTGGAAGAAAACAAGATGATGCTTCAAAGAAACAAACAAGCATGTAAGCAAGTAAATAGCAATGCAAGGAAATGGAAATGGCTTAAATGAGAACTAAAGTGAAAATAAGCATGTTTTCAAGTGGACATTCTTAGGAAAGAAGAGAAGAACTCACTAAAGCAAAGTCGGTCCCACCATGGTCGCCAAAAGGTGTAAGCACCCGAAACGGGACATCCGCGGATCTCCCCCTTCCAGCCCCTACACTTGCTTTGGGGTCTTGGTGGATGGGATGTTAGTGGGTGTGGTCGCCAGGAGCCAAAGGCTCCAAAATATAGTAGAATGAAAAGAAATGAAATAGAGAAATGACCGTCGTACCTTTGGAAGCGGGGAGATTGTTGGGTTCCGACTTCTCCTCACTCGGCCGGCCGAAAGAAGAGAGCTTAGTGAGTCCTTTGTCTTCGATCCGGTTGAAGCTACGCCTCAATCGAATTTACCTAAAAATGTCCATAAGAAAACATAGAAACAAGTGAAAGGTTCATTAGTTCTAATGAAAGCATAGTATCGTGCTCAAATTTGAATTCAAACATGCAAAAGAAAAGAGACTAACCGGATTGGTACTAAATCCCAACCCTTTATTTAGAAGGTTTAGATATGCATGAAAATGCAAATGAGTGGTTCAATATAAGCTAAATGATATGTTAATGAGAGTTAAAATGAAAGGGGGGAGTAAAGGATCGACCAGAAAGGTAAATAAACTCAAAAAAATGCAAAATGGGGTCTGCCCCTGCTAGTGCCCCATATATGGGGCACCTGCTGCAGGTGTCCCCTTGATGGGGCGCGTTGACCAAAGTCAAAGTGCCCTATTTATAGGGCACCAGGGACTGGCTTCAGCAGATTTTCTTCCCTTCTTCGTGGCATCGCCCTGGAGTGTAGGAAGATCTTCAAGACGGAAAAAGGACTTCTTCAAGCAGCCAATACTCAAGTGAAGCTAATGGAAGAGTGTTTTGGTACTAGATGTAAGAGAAATAGAGTGTAGAGACCCATAAAGTTGGAGAAAAACATATTTCTGAAGAAGGAAACTGCAGGTTTTTGGGTTTTTGGGGAAGGATTTTTGGATACTCTAAGGGCTTTAGAGGGTGCTATGAAGGCTTAGATTCGTAGTGGTGGATGAGATGAGGTGGGAGACGGACTTGGGGTGTCCAAAAACCTCCATATGAGGGTCTTTCTACAGCACAAAAGAGGGTAACTTCATTCTGCTGGAATATCCCTTCAAGAAGCAACTATGATTTTTTTGGGTTTTGGGAGATGGTTTTGGGACGGTTTGAGAGCTTGGAGGGGGGTTGCAAGGCTTGGGATGTGTAGTGGTGGATGAGAGGAGGTGAGGGACGCCCTTGGTCTCTCCTAAACCTTCCAAATGGGGGTCCTTTTATAGGCAAGAAGAGGGCAACTTTATCTGCAGAACTGTCCCATCAACCTGTCCAGTCATTCAGACCAGATGCAGGTGCCCCATCAGTAGGGCGCCTGGCACCCTGTTTATAGGGCGCCAGGTGCCCTATAAGCAGGGCGCGTTGACCTGGTCAACGCCCCATCAATCTACTTCAAAATGTGCCGAAAAACTTGATTTTTCCGGAAAACTTGGTTCCCTCGAAAGGTTACTCAAATATACTTCACGAAAATAAGAATTTAAGCTCTCCAACTAGGCCAAAATTGCGTGTCTACAGGGACTAAGACTAAATAAAATTCTATTCTCCTTCTAAGTGAACGTAGGGAAACAAATAGAACAGAAGAGTCACTATGTAAAAGAAAACATCATGAACAAGGAAGGGATCGGCACATCACAAATCGCCGCCTCCTTTCGCTAGAGCCTGATCACTCGGAGGTGGCATGGCATGTCCCTCCTCACCTCTCTTCCTATGACTTCTGGTCTGAGAAGAACCAGAGTGAGTAGGTCCCCTCAGCGTGGTCCGACGGGAGACGGAGCGGTGAGAATGGCTCCGAGACTGAGACTGGAGCACCTACATCATCATATGTCGATGCTCTGCCTCCAATTGAAGAAGCTCCGAGGAATGGTCTAGGCGGAGACGAAGGATCTGCTCATACTCGGGTTGCGATAGCTCAGCCACATGAGCCTCCATCCTCCCAACCTACAAGATAACGTAGAGATGTATCAGCTACAGAGAAGAAACAATCATAGATAAGAATCAAACTCATACCTCCTATGTCAACTCCTCTATCCTCTGAGCAGTATGAAAAAAAAGAAGAAGCATCAGTCCATGAGTTCCAAATTTAAAGATCTGAATAAAGACTCCGCACCTCAGAAGAAGAAGAAGGACCAGGATCCGGAACACCTACGATTGGCTCGAGCTCGAGCTCCCTCTGTAGCTCCATCACCTACCAGAAAAGTGTCAGGAAAGAAAGATGACAATAACAAGCAAAGCAAAAGAACATGTACCCTATCCCGAAGATCCGAGGGTCCGCTGTCAGAATGCGGTACACCCCCCGTAGAAAGATCAGAGATCCTTGCCCAAAGATCGTTGTTCTACAAGCAGAAAGAATGTCAGAATCAAGCAAAATGAAGCAGAAGCAAGTCACAAAAATTCACCTCGGCACTAAGGGCTTGCACCCGTTCCTTTAGCTAAGCAATTTGCAAGAAAGAAAGAAAGATTAGCAAGACAAGTAAAGGAAGAAGAAAACATAAGGAATAAAATGATAATCACCTCGAGAAGAAGACCCGTCTCAGAGGAACTACTCCCAGGGTCGGTAGGAATGAACGAGGGAGGATTAGCTGGTAGAGAAGAATGGTGAGGAGGAAGCTCAAGACCCATGGGCTGGCCGAAGTCGAACTGCTCGAAAGGGGCCTTTGAAGGCGCACCAAAGACCACCGGCTCGGGAACAGTCGGTCGAGCACCCAACTCTAACTCGGCCCAACACTCCTGAAGCTTCGTGATATGAAAGAAGGCAAGGGAAACAGTGAGAATCATCTATTTAGGACAACAAAAGAAAGAAAAAGAAAGTCACCTCATCATTGCGCCCCCGTAGCTGCCGACGGTAACGGCGTCGCTGGAAAGCAAAGAGAAAAGTCAGCTAAACAAGCAATAAAAGGCACAAAATAAAGAAAATACATGTCACTCCATCTCTACTTCTAGAGATGCAGTCCCTGCTCTCAGGCGAGACAACTCCTCCTGGATAGTCTGCAAGCAACAAACAGCCATATATCAAACAAGGAAAGAACAATGCCAGGAAAAATGAATGTGTACCTCTCCACCCTCAGTAAAAAGTTGGGCAAATGTCGTTGTGTAGCGGCACAGATAGTCACCATTGTCACTAGCACTGGAGGTCACTGGGGTACCACCCCTCTTCCAGATCCGAACAGCGAACTGGCCCTCCTTCTTCCAGTCAATCTCTTGGATCAGGCCGGGGGTGGAACGACCCAGGTGTGGGTAGGGAGGAAGGTCAACCCACTTCTGGTGGCGCCCCAGTGAGCGCATTGTGAGATGCACCCACAAAGGCTCCATCTCGTTTAAGCAAATCAAAAAAGTGTCGCGGCCAAAGACCAGACGACTCTCCGACACCCATGGCTGCCGATCCAGGTGGATGTTAGAATATGGGAGCCACACCACCTGAAAAGCAAGGCATGACAGTAAATAAGAAGAACCAAAAATAGTTGAAAGAAAAAGTAATAGGATACCTCGTGGTGGGGGAAGCAGAGCAGCTACCTCCTCAGGTTCTCCACCTGGTATGGGTGAGAAGAAGCAGATCAGCTGGCAACCCAGCTACCGATAAGGGGATACTCAGGGTCCTCCTTCAGCAAGGCATGCCCCAGGGGAATAGGATAATAACTCCAGACCTGCCAATAAACTTAATTAGTCAACATGAACAAGGCAGAATTGATAACGAACAAAAGGGACAAGGCATACTTGAAGGAACAGAGTAAAGCCGGCTACGGAGATCGGGCCACTCTCCATCGCTAGCGAAGAGAATAGGTGTGCCAACATGGCAGCCCCCCAGGCACACTCGTCAACCTTCGACAGGTCAGCGAGGAATGGAAGGAACCGCAAGTGCACCCTGTCCGTCTTCGAGGCTAACAAAAGCCGGTTCAGGAAGAAGAGGAGGAATCGGCGGAGATCAAAGTCGGCCTGGACGGTACCCTCCTCATCGACCAGGTGGCCCTTCACGCATTCCGTCAACGCGTGAAGAACATTCACCACCATGTCATCTTTCCCCACACTTGCCTTGCCCAATCCGAACAAGTCCCCCAGGTCTGTGCGCTTCATAACGCACAGTCCGCCGGGGCAGTGTGTGATCGGATGACCCAAGAAATCTCGGACCATGGCCAAGTAGTCACGGTAGGTCTTGCCGGTAATGGCGCGACCGTGAACACAGAGTCCTGTAATCCGGGAGACGTCCTCCAAGGTGGGTACCATGTGCCCCCAGGGAAAGAGGAAGGAATGGGTAGTAGAATCCCACCTCTCCCTTAGAGCCTGGATCAGGGGGAGGTCCTCCCAGAAGGCGGAACAACGAAGCAACGAGCCAAAGCCCATCGCATCTAGTCGGGCCTTCTGGAAAGCCTGCAACCCCTGATAAGCATGGAAGACCATCTCCCAGGATATCCGGGACTTGATCTTCCCCTGCACAAACAAACAATCATGTTAGAAATAGCAATTAATGAATAATTCAAAAGGGGAAGTCAAAACTTAGTTACTGTGACGGCCGGAGGTGGGTGAAGGGAAGGCGGCTCCGACGAGACAGGGTCGGCAGAACTAGAAGCTCTAGCATAACTAGAAGCTCCAACAGCTCCACCACGCTCAACATGGGACCTCTTCGTCATCTGCATCATTTCAAAGTGTCAGAACCAAGTCAGAAACAGAAAAACGAAGAAAACAGGGGCCTGGTGACTAGGTGCCCCATTTATGGGGCACCTGGGCCAGGCGCCCCCTTGATAGGGCGCTTGGCATCCCCTTGATGGAGTGCCAGGTAGAGCCTAGCATCCCATCAAGGGGGTGCTAGGGGGCTTGGCCCCCTTCTCTCTTCCCGTTCCGATCCGGAACGACCCCGGATCGGTTTGGTCCCTTCTATGAAAATGGACAGAACAAAATAAACTACAAGTTTGCAGTTGGGAGAAACTTACTTGGGGTCCACACGGCACGCTACACGCTCCGAAAGGGCCCCGCTCAGTAGAAAAGCTTGAAAAGTTGCTGGTGAAATGAAAGAAATGTGCGAGGGTGGAAATATAAACCGTCACGGCCAAAATTTTCAAAATTTTCAAAATTTCATAGAACATGATTTCAAACTACATTCTTCGTAGAAAATCACAATTTTGTCAACAAACATTGATGATTAATTCCTTTTTCGCATATTTTGCTGGTTACTAACATTGACAGGACTCGGACACAACTAGAATGAAAAGAACTACACTAAGCAAGTCCTAGACCTACACTGATCAAGTCCTAGACACAACAAAAGCAGACAACCTACAACTGGACGCAACCAAAAGCAAGTACAAGACATCAACCATGGAGCTTCCTCAGTCTCGCCATGTACCGACTCTTCCAGACTTCGTCTTCTTCCACATAGGTGCTCGGAGAAAAACTCTTGCAAATTCCCTAAATAGCAAGAATGCTATGGCATTCATCATCGTCAGCTGCCGTGCCCGATTGGCGATCCTTGACAGACGGAATGTGGGAGAGGCGAGGAACCTTGAGCCGAGGTTGGCCCAGTTGCGGAAAGCATCGGTGTGGGTTGTAGATGATGAAGGAGGAGCCAGTGATCAATCGAAGATCCACCCCAGGGGTGGAAGAAGTGCGAACATTCTGGCGCATGACAGCCTCGGTAGGACGAACAAACTCGGCACAACTCATGGCAGAGAAGTACAAACACCAGTCAGCACGGGTCTTCACTGAGGGACACTTGTTGATTACGTTGTAGTCCATGAGAAGATGGCTGATGAGAGGCTGGAGGGGGCTTCGAGCAAAAAGCCGGGAAGCTGTGGCCGGTCCGTAGCACACATCAAACTTGAAGTGCCAGTCAGCCCAGCACATGAATAGGAGATACTGCCAAACATAGGTCTGCCAACACTAGCAGAAGTCATACCGTCATAAAGATAGCCCAACACCGAGTGGGCTATGCACTCATTGGACCAGATGCCTTGAATGCAAGGAAGGCAAGTGGGATCAAGCCACCCATCCTCGCACGGGTAGAGGAGTACAGAAGCAAGGCAGGCAGCAACACCCTTGGCGCTAGGCAACAGCAGAGCTTCATTGTCACCAGCTCCCTAAATCATGCCAATGGACCAATCTGCCAGTGCCTTGGTGTAAATATGCCCACCTACCATAATGGACCGAGCCTCTCCGGTGGTCATGAAGCCACGAAGAAAGTCTAAACTAGTAATCGGTCTGGCAGGAATAAACATGGCCTGGCCATAACCAGACATAGCACGCAGCCCCAAAAATAGTTCCACCTCTTCCAAGAGGATGGTACACTCAAAGGTGTCGAAGATGAAGGTGTGCGTGTCGGGGTGCCACATCTCGAGAAGTGCACCCGCCAGAGAGAAGTCCCAGAAATATTTGAGAAGATGGTTGACGTGGACCAGAATGCCGGAAAAGCCCCACCCGCTCATAATAGACCGCACATGGATGTTGATGGTGGCCATTAGTCGAGCAATCCAAAACACCTGTCCATAACGACGAGCGCCGAGGAAGATTGGAAAGTCCTGCAGAATAACCACATGATCAGGAAAGAGAACTTCAGAACAAAACAAGAAGGGGTTCCTAATAAGGTCACTACCACTCCCATGGATATTCGGTTCCAGATATGGCACAAAACCTCGGAAAAGCTCTTCATCTCTATTGGGCAAGTCATACGGGAGGAGGAAGAAGCCATCGAAACAATGGGAGGAAGAGAAGCACTGTAGCTGTGTGGGAGAGAAGAAGGGCGGGTCCCCCCTTCTTATAGACCCCAAAAGACCGCCTCGGGAAGGAGCAAGAACAAAATCCGCGCAGGTGCCCCGGTTATAAGGCACCTGGCGCCCTATAAACAGGGCACCTGGAGCCTTACATTGACCACTTATCTATTATAGTCTTGCGCTCGGGTCTAAGAGGGCTGAGTCTGAGAACCCCCAAAATCGATGAAGGACTCAGCCACTTTTAGAGGGGACGACGGTGTCTTCACGGATATCCTGACCCATTACGTTTGACCTATATCTTCAACTATTTTCTTATACTTATTTGTATATCTTTAAACCCAGCATGCATCATGCATCGTTACTCATCATCTCATGCATCATCATACTCATCTTTCATGCCAACCCTACCATTGCAGTCGTTCTATAGCTCTTAGAGGGGGCTTTGGTCTGCCTGGAAGATCAGTTTTAACCATGTTTCAACGATGATTTCATCAAAAAGAGAAGTTATTCCATTCCGAACTGCACCGGTATTTATGAGTAAACCCGATGAATTTAAAGAACCCAACCTTGGTTGATCGCCTGTTTCCTCTTTGCTTTTCACAATTTAGTTTCTACCGTGTCCAGCACACCATGCAATTCGGGTCCTGGCCGGTAACCATTCTCCCCCACATGGAATTTTAATTACTTTCAGTACTGTTCTTCTGCCTAATCAATCAACCAAAGGGAAGGTTTCAATAAGACAAAAGGCAACCTCGGAGTCTGGTAAAGTTTCATTCAACTAAGGCAATGAAGGCGTGTCTAAATCTACACCTTGGCGTCACCTTTTCAGTCCATTACCACTTCATTCCGCTACACCTCACTACGTTTCACTACATTCGCCCGCGTTGCATTCATGTCATTCCCCTACAAAGCCGATGCCAAGGCGAGGCAAGCTGTAGACACGCAATTTTGGCCTAGTTGAAAAGCATAAATTGTTATTTTCATGAAGAATATTTGAGTAACCTTTCAAGAGAACCTTGTTTTCCGGAAGAATCAGGTTTCTCGGCACATTCCGAAGAAGATCAATAGGACGTTGACCCGGGTCAAAGCGGCCTGCATATAGGGCACCTGGCACCCTGTTTATAGGGCACCAGCGCCCTGCACCTGGTCAAATCGACTCGACCAGCCGATTTGACCACTCACAGGGACTCGTCTTATCGATTTGACATAGCTCATGATGCTGGCGCCCTATATATAGGGTACTTTGCCGCGTGAAACTGCTTTTCGGAATTGACCAAAGTACCCTCTTTTAGGCTATAAATAGACCCCCATTTGAAGCTGGAAGGAGGTTCCAACTTCGTGCCATCCTACAGCTCATCCAATACCACGTTTCTAAGCCATTTACACCTCCCATAAGCCTTCAAACCGACCCAAATTCACCCCCCAAAAATCCCAAAAACTTGATGTTTCTGCCATCCAGAAACATGGTTTTTCCTCCACTTTGAAAGCCTCTATCCATCTCTCTTCTTTCATCCAGCGTTCAAATCACCCACCACTAGCTTCATTTACATATTGGCTACAAGGAGGAGCCTCTACTTCATTTCGGAAGCCGCCCAGCACTCCAGAACAGCATCGTGATAAGGGGAAGAAAATCTGCCCGAGCCAGACTTAGTGCCCTATATATAGGGCGCTTTGACCTTGGTCAACGCACCCTATAAGGGGGGTACCTGTAGCTAGCACCCTATATATAGGGTACCAGCAGGCGCAGAAGCCAGATTTGCACTTTTCGAAGTCCGATCGCCTGTCCGATCGGATCTTTCTTCTACATTTTCATTTTAGAACCTATTATCACTTCATTTAGCATGCATTAAGTCATTTTACATCTTCCATATATTTAAAAACATACCAAAAATAGGGGTTTGGATTTCTTCCCAATCTGGTCAGTTCATCCCCTTTTGTATGTTTAAGATACACACCAAGCATGATGCTATACTCTTGCCAAAGCTAATGATCTTTACTTGTTTTCGTGTTTCTTCGCAGGACATTCTTAGGTGAACCTGATTGAGGTGAAACTTCAACCTGATCGGAAGTGAAAGAGCTCACTAAAGCTCTCCTCTTTCCGCCGGCCGAGAGAGGAGAGGTTAGAACCTAGAAATCTCTCCATTTCAAAAGGTACGACGGTCAAACTTGCTTTTTCATTCCGTTTGCTTTACACTTAATCACATTTTGGAGTCTTCGTCTCCTGGCGACCACACCCACACACACCGCTAACTCTTCACTCCAAGAAGAGAAAGAAAGAGGGCGAACCGCCATATGGGCCGTTTCCGGGTGCCTACAAAACCGTGTGGACAAATACCATTTGGCCAGCGGACTGTTCATTAAAGTGGTTCCTGTCGACTCTGAAAATTCGACGGGGCCCTCTCCTTTTCGAAGAAGTACATGAATCCTGATCATCACTTCAAGAGGAGATTAAATAAAGGAAGAAAACATGGAAATAAACTCTCACCTCGGTCCCACACTCACATTGATCCCCGAACTTTCATCCCTTGGCATCGCTCGATCACCAAAGAGACGGTTCGGGTCATGTGGGAGGAGGGTGAGAAGAATAAAATTAAAACATGTGGTCGTCAGGAACCGCGGGTTCCGATTTATGAAATTAAAGATGAAAGATGACCGTGTGTACCTTAGCGTGAAGAGTGTTGGTTAAAGCTTCTCCTTCTTTGGCCGGCCGATGAAGACGAGTCCTCAACTTGTGGGTGCTTGATTTTCTATGAAACTAGACAAACAAGCAAGTGAAAATATAATTATAACTAAACAAAGTGGAGTATATGTAAATAAAATAACATGAAACACCCAATTGACTAGAAACTGACCGGATTCGGGTTATCTCTAACCCCTCTTTTTCTATTTTCGGATTAACAAACTAAAAATAATGAAAAAAATGTAAAAAATGATAGGAGGATGGAGAATCACTAGAAAAAGAGATAGAAAAAAGAACAGCAAGATTCTGAATAGAATAGAGAGAGATATGGCCAAATATGGGTTGTCGAAAAAGCCAAGCAGTAGTCCAGGATCTGTCAGGCGTGACTTTGCTTCTGCGCTCATCACGACCAGCCCTGACCTCAGAATCAACTGTCGTCAATTTAAAAATAAAGAAGACTTGGATAGGAAGAACTTTGATGAATATATCTCGGGCATAGGACGTCCACATGCTGCTGTAGAGGCCAAATAAGAGAGACCTGACAGATCACCTGCAGATCAGCCTTCCTCTCTTTTGAACCGACTTTTCTCTCTCTCTAAAAACTTGAAATTCTCTCTCTAAAAATCACAAAATAGATGCAGGATGGAGGTTGGACGTCTTGAGATGCCTTGGAGGTCATGCACATGCCTTTTGAACGACCAAAATCAGCCTTAATTTATAAGAGAATGACGGGTCTTATCTAGGCTAAAAATCAGGTTAATTGCGCCCTACCCCAGGGCGCATGCGCCCTACCCCAAGGTGCATGTGACCTGGTGCAGGGTGGATGCGCCCCCTCCCCTCGAAGGGGCGCATCTTATCCTTTTTGAAAATTTTGGTCTTATCTGGATCCATCCGTTCAGCGGTAGAGTCCCGGTGAAAAATTGGTTCCCTCGTGCCTCAAGGGTAGGGCACATGTGCCCTCAAGTCAGGGCACAAGGTCACATGCCTCAGGGGTAGGGCGCATGGGCACGTGCCTTGGGTCCTGGGCGCATGTGACCAGGGACCTGGGTGCATGGGACTGTTTTGCGCATCCTTCTTCCGGAAGCAATTGCGAACACTCCCGAACTCGGAATTCGATGCCGTTTGTTGCGTTGGAAAGATAACAGGCCGAAGAAGCTCTCTATAGAATTGGATCAGCCATCACACCCTCCAAAAATTCAGAATTTTATCCGGAAGTTAGGACAGTGAACAAAAGATCCGATACTGGTCGAAATGACTCCGACGGCAAACCAGAAAGGCACGATATAAAGCAAAACTTGTCCGGGGTGTGAATATGACCATAACCTTCAATGCATGATCATTAGGCACAGGTCATTCTGCCAATTTCCATGTTTACACGATTTACTCGTGGCTTTCGCTCAAAAATTGCAGCTTTTTGCGGAAAACTTCAAAAAACATCAGATTTTATTCGGCGAAGCTCCAATTGAACTTTAAAAGACCCGGAATTATTCTATGGTCAATCACACATGTTTCTCTATAAAACATGAGTTTTATGCTCTGAATTAGGTAAATTTGGTGTGTCTACAGTTCCCTCCTCATTATTCTCTCTGGCATTGCTTGCTACTAACTGTCTGGGTGAACCTTACCTACGGGGGTGACCGTTCTATTCCAGAAGAGAAAACACAAGCATGAAGGATACAGACAGAGAGAAAACACGACTCCCGCAATGAGGATCTTTGACATGGCCATTGCACTTTCCTCTTATCTATGTCCTCCTCATTATTCTGCTTGATGTTGTTTGTTGCTAAATCTCACGGTGAACCCTACCTACGGGGCGACCATTTCATTTTTGGAGGATAAAACACAAGTTAGAAGGACACAAATAGAGAGAAAACACAAGTCCTACAACGGGGATTGTAGATGTTGCCTTCGCACCTTCCTCTTATCTCCGTCCTCCTCATTATTCTTCTTGGCACTACCCACTACTAACCGTCTGGGCGAACCCTACCCACGAGGCGACCATTCCATTTTCGAAGAAGAAAACACAAGCTCGAATGACAAAGATGGAGAGAAAACACAACTCTTGCAACGGGGATCCTTGAGGTGACCTTTGCATATTCATCTTATCTCTATCCACCTCATTATTATCCTCAACACTACCCGCTTCTAACTGTCGGGTTAACCCTAACTACGGGGTAACCAATCTATTTCTTAAGAAGAAAACACAAGTTTGAATGACATAAACGAAAAGAAAACACAACTCCCGCAATAGGGATTGTTGATGTGGCTTATGCACTATCCTTTTATCTCCGTCCTCCTCATTATTCTCCCCAGCATTGCCCATTGCTAACAGTCTAGGCGAACCCTACCCACGGGGTGACCATTTCATTTTAAAGGAGAAAACACAACTAACGTAACGGGGATCCTTAACGTGGCCTTTGCACCTTCCTCTTATCTTCGTTCACCTCATTATTCTTCACGACGTTCCCGTTGTAGACAGTTTGGATGAACTCTACCATCGAGGTGACCATACCATTTTTGGAGAAGGAAACACAAATCGAAGGACACAGACGAACATAAAACACAACTCTTGCAACGTCGATCCTTGACGTGGTCTGTGCACCTTCCTCTTATTTTTGTCCTCCTCATTATTCTCCTCGATGTTGCCCATTGCTAATCGCCTGTGCAAACCCTACCTATGAGGCGATCATTTCATTTTCGAAGGAGAAAACGCAAGCTCGAAGGCACAAATGGAGAGAAAACACAACTCCCACAACGGGGATCCTTGATGTGGCCTTCTCACCTTCCTCTAATCCTAGTCCTCCATGTTACTCTCCCTGGCGCTACCTGCTACTAGCCGTTTGGGCGAACTCTAACTTCTAGGAGACAGACAGAGAGAAAACACAACTACAACTAAGATCGTTGACATGACCTATGAACCTTCTTCTTATCCCTGTCCTACTCATTATTATCACTAGAATTACCCGCTGCTATGTGTCTGGGTGAACCCTACCTAACGTGGCGACCATTCCATTTCTGTAGGAGAAAGCACAAGCTTGAAGGACACGGACAAAGAGAAAGCTCGACTCTAGCAGTGGGGATCCTTGACGTGGCCTTTGCAACTTCCTCTTGTCTCTGTTCTTCTCATTATTCTCCTCGATATTGCCCACTGCAAACCATCTGGGTGAACCCTATCTATGAGGTGACCATTAGAGGTGTCAATGGGACCGACCCGGCCCGGCCCGCAATAAGCCCAACCGAGGCCCGCTTCAATATTCAATGGGTCAGCCCGGTCCTGCCCGCAATAAGCCCAGCCGAGGCCTGCTTCAATATTCAATGGGCCGGCCCGGTCCTGCCCACTTTATGTCATTGGTTCGACCCAGCCCAACCCGTATAAAATATAGATTTGGCCTAGCTCGACCCGACCCAGCCCAATTTTTCAAAATTATATATACATGTCAAATTATAATTCTATGAGACAGTTGGTACGTTTAATTATATATATATATTTAAATTTAACCATACACAATTTCAAGTCACTTTAACATTTTTACAAGTTATCTATGCGTTCTTTGGCTTAAAACATAGTTATCTTGTTATGAAATAATTTTGAGCATCCTTAAATATAAGAGATAACTCCATTAGCCGGATGAGAATATTTTCTATGACAAATTATAATTTCATCACATTCTTATTCATTTAGAATCTATATCACAACAAATTAATATGTGATCATGGGCCAATTAATATATATAACAAAACTTTTAATATTAAACTAGATGGAAAACATTTGGCAATGCGGTAAAGTTGCCGCACAGGAGGAAGGGTTGGCGTCCGCACTAGGTGCCGACGTGCAAAGTGTGTGGCAGCTCGGCAAATCACAGGCGGGCAGGTTGGTTGGGCTGCCAGGGCAGCGAGACGACGAAGCGAAGGGGGAGCACTCTCGGGCATTCGCAAGAGATTGGAACTTGCTACTTCGGGTGGCCCGCATGCTTGAATACTTGGCACGAATAATGGCACAAGCTTATTTCACTGACCCAAAACAACGCCCACGGCTGGCACGACCTAAGGGCCCGCGGGCCAGCCCGGTCCATTGTCGCCTCTAGTGACCATTCTATTTTCGAAAGAGAAAAACAGAAGTTTGAAGGACACAAACGGAGAGAAAACACAATTCCTACAATGGAGGATCATTAATGTGGCCTTTGCACCATTTTATCTCTGTCCTACTCATTTTTCCTCATGGCGCTGCCCGCTACTAACTATCTGGGCAAACCTACCTATGGAGCAACTATTCATATCAAATATATATAAATATATAAATATATGTATCTATCACAAATTGAGAAATACAAAATATCTATGCTAATATTATATTAAGATCTTCAATTATATAGTTTTGTTTGAAAAAACAAACTCCACAACGAGTAGCAAAAGACAATAGAAAATATTCCCGTCCAAGTTAGATTCTAGAGAATCTCTCTTTCAACCCGTTACATATATAAGACAACAAGTCTTATCTTTATGCATTGTATTCAATGTTTTTGTGTTATATATAATTTTTTTATTTTACAATTTATTTTTACATATTTAAAAACTATTAAACATTTTAATTAAGTAAAATAAATTATTGCCATTTACGTAAAGTAAATTATTGTCCTCTACTCTTTCAACACTCATAAAGTTTTATTGTCATTTACATAAAGCTAGAAAAGGAATAGACTGTGTGGACAAATACCATTTGGCCAGCAGACTATCCACTAAAGTGGTTCCCTCCTCCTCATTATTCTCTCCGGCACTGCCTACTACTAACTGTCTAGGCGAACCTTACCTACGGAGGTGACCATTCTATTCCAGAAGGGAAAACACAAGCTTGAAAGATACAAATAGAGATAAAACACGACTCCCACAACAGGGATCTTTGACATGGCCATTGCACCTTTCTCTTTGACACAAGTGTGAAGGACACAGATGAAGAGAAAACATAACTCCCTCAATGGGGATCCTTGACATAACATTTGCACTTTTCTCTTATCTCCGTCCTTCTCATTATTCTGCTTGATGTTGTTTGTTGTTAACTGTCAGGGAGAACCCTACCTATGGGGCGACCATTTCATTTTTAGAGGAGAAAACACAAGTTAGAAGGACACAAACAGAGATAAAACACAACTCCCACAACGGGGATTGTAGACATTGCCTTCGCACTTTTCTCTTATCTCCGTCCTCCTCATTATTCTCCTTTGCACTAACCACTACTAACCGTCTAGGTGAATGCTACTCACGGGGTGACCATTCCATTTTAGAAGGAGAAAACACAAGCTCGAAGGACATAGATAGAGAGAAAACACAACTCCTACAACGGGGATCCTTGACGTGGCCTTTGCATATTCATCTTATCTCCGTCCACCTCATTATTTTCCTCGACACTACCCACTGCTAACCGTTGGGTTAACCCTAACTACAGGGTGGCCAGGAGAAAACACAAGCTCAAAGGACACAAACGAAAAGGAAACACAACTCTCGCAACAGGGATCGATGATGTGGCCTTTGCACTGTCCTCTTATCTCTGTCCTCTTCATTATTCTTTTCGTTGCTACTTGCTGCTAATAGTCTGAGTGAACCACATCTATGGGGCCATCATTCTACTTTTGGAGGGAGAGAACACAAGCTCAAAGGACACAGACAAAGAGAAAACCTACCTCTCGTATCTAGGATCATTGACATGGCCTATGCACCTTCCTCTTATATCTGTCCACTTCATTATTCTCCCCGGCACAATCGGGCGATCATTCCATTTTCGGAAGAGAAAACACAAGTGTGAAGGACACAAACGGAGAGAAAACACAACTCCCGCAACGGAGATCCTATACGTGGACTTTGCAACTCTCTTATCCTCGTTCTCCACATTATTCTCCCTGGCACTGTCCGCAGCTAGTCGTCTGGGCGAGCTCTAACTATGGGTCGACCATTCTATTTTCGGTGGAGAAGACAAATGCTCGAAGAACATAGAAAGAGAGAAAACACAACTCCTGCGATTGGGATCATTGATTGGTCTTTCATCTTCTTCCAATTCTTGTCCTCCTCATTATTCTTCCTAGCACTACCCATTGCTAACCATGTGGGCGAACCCTATTTACAGGGTGACTATTTCATTTTGGGAGGAGAAAACAAAAGCATGAAGGACACAGACGCAGAGAAAACACAACTCCCGCAACAGTGATCGTTGACATGACCTTTGCACCTTCTTGTTATCTCCATCCACCTTATTATTCTCCTCAGTGTTCCCCATTGCTAACTGTCTGGATGAACCCTACCTACAAGGTGTCCATTCAAATTTTGGAGGAGTAACCACAACTCAAAGAACACAAACAGAGAGAAAATACAACTCCCACAGCAGAGATTCTTGACGTGGTCTGTGCATATTCTTCTTACCTATGTGTAGACACGCAATTTTGGCATGGTTGGGGAGTTTAAAATTCTTGTTTTCATGAAGAATATTTAAAGCAAATCATGTTTTCCGGAAGGATCAGGTTTTTGGCACATTCTGAAGGGGATCGATAGAACGATTGACCGGGCCAAACACCCTGTACATAGGGCATATGGTGCCCTGTATACAGGGCACCTGGCGCCCTGTATACAGGTCACCCGGCGCCCTGTATACAGGTCACCCGGCGCCCTCTATACAGGGCGCTTGGTACCAAGTTAAATTGACTCGACAGGCTGATCTGACCCCTCGCAGTGACTCATCTTGTCGATCTGACAGACCTCATAATGCTGGTGCCCTATATATAGGGCGCTATGCCGCGTGGCACTGTTTTTCAAAAATGGCCAAAGTAACCTCTTTTGAGCAATAAATAGACCCCCATTTGGAACTGAGAGGAGTTTCCAAGTCCGTACCATCCTAGAGCCCATCCAAGACTACGTTCCTAAGCCACTTACACCTCCCACAACCCCTCAAACCGATCCAAAATCATCCACCAAAAGTCCCGAAAATCTGCTGTTTTTGCCATCCAGAAATAGAATTTTTCCTCCACTTTGAGAGATTCTATCCGTCTCTCCTCTTGCATCCAGCGTCCAAACCACCCTCTATTAGCTTCATTTGCATATTGTCTACAAGGAGGAGCCCCTACTTCGTCCCGGAAGCCGCCCAGCACTCTAGAGTGGCATCGCGAAGAGGGGAAGAAAATCTGTTCGAGCCAGACTTAGTGCCCCATATACAGGGCGCTTTGACCTTGGTCAACGCGCCCCATCAAGGAGACACCTGCAGCAGGCACCCCATATATGGGGCACTAGCAGGGGCAGACCCCGTTTTGCATTTTTTTGAGTTTATTTACCTTTCCGGTCGATCCTTTACTCCCCCCTTTCATTTTAACTCTCATTAACATGTCATTTAGCATATATTGAGCCACTCATTTGCATTTTTATGCATATCTAAACCTTCTAAATAGGGGTTGGGATTTAGTCTCAATCCGGTTAGTCTCGTTCATTTTGCATGTTTGAATACAAATTTGAGCACGATACTATGCTTTCATTAGAACTAATGAACCTTTCACTTGTTTCTATGTTTTCTTATGAACATTTTTAGGTAAATTCGATTGAGGCGAAGCTCCAACCGGATCGAAGATGAAGGACTCACTAAGCTCTCTTCTTTCGGCCGGCCGAGAGAGGAGAAGTCGGAACACAACAATCTCCCCGCTTCCAAAGGTACGACGGTCATTTCTCCATTTCATTTCTTTTCATTCTACTATATTTTGGAGCCTTTGGCTCCTGGCGACCACACCCATTAACATCTCATCCACCAAGTCCCCAAAGAAAGCGTAGGGGCCGGAAAAGGGGAGATCTACGGATATCCTCGTTTTGGGTGCTTACACTTTTTGGCGACCACGGTGGGACCGACTTTGCTTTAGTGAGTTCTTCTCTTCTTTCCTAAGAATGTCCACTTAAAAACATGCTTATTTTCACTTTAGTTCTCATTTAAGCCATTTCCATTTCTTTGCATTGCTATTTACTTGCTTACATGCTTGTTTGTTTCCTTGAAGCATCATCTTGTTTCTTCCAAGTTTACTTGCTTTCCGTTTATCTTTTTAAAAGCATAGCGATCTGATTTCTAACTTTGTTAATCAACTTATTTTACCTTAGCATCTTAGACATCATCTTCATTCATCCCTTGTTAAGTATACTTGCCTATTTCTTTCTAAGTCTAGTTTTCCTTTAGCAAACCTTTCAAAGCATGCTTGGTTAAATTAGTGCTTTCTTCTATCTTAGTTTAATTTCATATCATTGTCTTGTTCATTTGCTTCCTACAACATCTCATTAATCATTGTATGCTTTTATTTTCTTCTTGCTTGCTCCTTAATTCCTTGACATTTCACTCGCATTTAGTTTGCATTGGGGTTTAGGCTCCTTAGGTCATCCGAGAAGGGAGGCTCTCTCCTCCCAAAGCCCCACACATCCAAACACCCCTCTTGGTGGTTGCCAACTCCTCCTACGGGGATTCCCTCTCGGAAGGACTGGGTAGCTTTCATCAAGACCTCCGTAAGTCCCCAGACGTGAAGGATTCCCTCTTCACTGATCGGGCAGGTTGTACCTTTTCACCCCAAAACCCAGAGTACCTATTACCTATCGTTGTGAAAAGAGTGACAACCTTAGATTGCTCGGCGTTGTGAGAGCATAGGGTCCTACCCATTTATTTGAGTGGACAGTATTTCTCTTAACAAGCCATTAATTTGAGGTTGAAACAAAAAAATTTGCGTTAATCATTCCAAGTCTTTGCTATCACTTGTTTGTAAACAAAAACTGAAAATTAAACAAAAATCCCAAAATCGTCTAAAAAGAACCAAAACAAAAAATTGCTTGAGGTTAATTTGCTTGAGGTTAATTTGCTTGTCCAACAAAAGAAAATTGAAACAAAAAAGGGGTCAAAAATCAAAACCAAAAAAATCCTTGAGCTTTTATTTGTCAACCTTCTTTTTCTGTTGTGTTTATGAATTTAAGGTCAGAACGAGTTATCGGAATGGCGGATCAAAGATACGAGCAACTACAGTTGGAGTATGACCAATCTTATTTCTACCCTGATGCCGTATATGCCGTCAATGAACCCGAAATTCTCCCCGAACCTAATCAAATTTCTCCTCAACCCAATCCAAACTCACTTTGGGAGGCGTTCTCTCATGCCGACCCCACTCAAATTCAAGCTATCAAAGCCATCCTCATGGGCAAGTCGCCCGCCGACCACATTCCTCCCGAAGGTGGTCTTCACATCTCTACCCCTCGGTCGTTAGCACATCAACCCAATGTGCCCACTCATGGCCATTCTTATACCGGGCTCATAGCCCCAATCTATCCTCATCCGGTAGCAAATCTAGATCACCCTGATCCGGATGCCGTTGCTCCTTCTAGGCCACTAGTTCATTCTTCTAATCATCTCAACCCTACTCACCCTTTGGTGTATCCCCCAATGTACCCTTCTTATCCGGCCGCTTCGGCCCATCCAATCCAAGTTCCGGTGCACCAAGCACCCACTCCACCTCCTCCTCTTAGAGAACCTTCTGTTGATCAGTCTATGGTTAACAAAATCAATCGCATGGATGAGCAGTATAGAGAGCTTATACAATTGATCGACACCAAGGTAGCTCCTGAAATTTCTCTTCCTTCCCTCCCTACTTTTCATCTACCTCCCTCTGAGATGCCGGTATACTGCCGTTACAATGGAACCGGTAATCCCTTCATTCATATCAAGGACTTTTTGTATGAGTCGGTAATGTGGCAAAATGATCCAAGGGCCCTTGCTTTTCTTTTTAGAAGATCATTAGAGGGTGTAGCTTTAGAGTGGTTCTACTCGCTTGACTCTTTGGAGGTCAGTAACTTTGAAACTATTAAAGCTAAATTCTTGCAGAGATATCAAGATAGGGTCGGACCAACATATTCCATCACCGACCTCATGGCTGAAAGAATGAGAAATGATGAGGATTTTATCAAATATGCTGATAGATGGAGGTCAATGGCAGAAAAGCTTACTGATTCCATTTCAGAACTATAGCAAGTGAAGATGATCATCACTAATGGCACTCCGGCCTTAAAGAATATGCTGGCTTTGCATAACCCCACCTCCATGAGTGAACTCTATGAGAAGGCACGGTACATTCAGACACAACTTAGGGACTCACCTATCATGAACTTGTTTTATCCTAGACCCCGAGCTGTCCAAAAAACTACTTTTACCACAACCGGCCCAGTGACTGAGGGCGTAGTGACAAACGAGAACCTCAATGTTGTAGGGAACCCACCTATAAATTATCAACACCAGTTCAGGAACCCTCAACAAAATCAACCATTTAGAAACCCTCGTCAACCTCAACATCAACCGTAGTTCCAGTCTCGTCAACAACAAGCCCCAATCTCTCAGCGACCGCAAGCCCCAGTTCCCCAACCACCGCGGCAACAACTTGACAACTACAACCAAGCACCCCCTCCCATGGCCTATGAACCCCGAAAAATAGGACCTAAGAGAAACCATTACCCGCCATTGCCGTACTCTCTCATGGACATCTTTAATGCACTCATGGCGGAAGGGCAAATTGCATTGCCAAAGGAGAAGTTGGAGTGGCCTCAAAATGTCAACACAGAGCGATATTGCCTGTTTCACAGATATCCTGGGCACACCGTGAAAAATTGTTATCAGTTCAAAGACTACATCCACGACCTTAATGAGCAAAGCAGTATTGACTGGGACCAGATGGGGGAATACATCAGAACAGTGAAAAACCAACGACGGCATGCACCATCTCAGCAACAACAACAACAGAACCCTGGCCTGGGGATCATTCAAAACCCTTTACCTCCAAATGCACCCGCACCTGGTAATCAACATGTTAATCCCATCTTGATCTCTTCTGAGGAGTATCATGATCGGGGCCAGAATTGGAAAGTTGAGGGAGCCACCTCCGCCATGCATGTCAACCGAACCGTCCATTCTATACCCCAATCTACATCAGCCAACCCCATTACTCTCAACCGGCCACCCATCATCCGAGCACCATCACGACCCATCATAACACCATCATCCACACAACTCCAATCGGGACGGACCCTAATCCGCCCAGTTAATCCACCACAAACATCACCACCACCAGGACCCATCATCATCCCACCCCGAGCAACTGTACCTTCACAACCTACCTACCCTACTATGCCTCAAACCACTATCATTACACCCGTCGCAAGAGCTCCCATCATTTGGCCTAACCCACCACCCACCACTACCACCCCATCTATAACTCCTCAACTTGCCACAGTACTCAGGAGTGGGCGCATGTTCCAAAGGGCCTTTCCCCAGGCCGGTTAGTTAGGATTAGTACCAGAAGCAGAAGAAGAACACATCGAAGAACTGTTTCCTGGGACATCCTATGACTTGCTAAAACATCTTGATAAAACCCCGGCATGGATCTCTATCTTAGAGTTGATCAAAAGATCCAAAGTCCATCAAGAGGTTCTCCAACAATACTTACAGCGGGTGATGGTGAATGAGAGCCTCCCCCTAGAAAATATTTCATCAGTTCTGGTCCCGAGAAGTGAGTACCCCGCCCTTACATTCACAAATGAAGAGTTGGCCGACCCGGAAGTAAGGAAATGTGCCTTATGCATCGCAATCCACATCAATGGAGTAGGCATCAAGTCATGTTTGGTCGATATCGGAGCCTCCATTAATGTTCCGCCACTAGAAACATTACGTCTTTGTGAAATTTTTGAAGAGGATGTCCGGCTATCTCAAATAACAGTGACCGCATATGACAATTCGAAGAAGCCTGCCGATGGCATGATTACATTAAATGTGAAGCTTGGACCCCGAACAGTCACTGTTGACTTTCACATACTTGAGATGGATCCGACATACAAAGCTATTCTGGGACGTCCCTATTTGGAAGCACTAGAGGCAGTCGCCTCCACCAACCACCAGTGTCTCAAATTTCCTTACAAGGGACAAGTGATTAAGGTGACAAGCATGCCCTTAGATCATCCACCTTCTCCTCCACCGCCCCTTGGGTTGCCAAATGAGCCAATTTTAACAATCTTAGATCTTCCAGAAATAAGTAAGCATCCCAGGCAAGCATGGAGAAGGAAAAGAGAGAAAAATGAAACTATTGGGCGGCATATAATGAAGAGTTTGGGATACCAAGAAGGTCAAGGACTAGGCAAAGAACTGCAAGGCATAGCTGAGCCAATCGATCTAATAAGGTTGCAACCAAAAAGTGGGGTTGGGTATGATGGAACGACTGCGAATGGTCAGAATCTCAAAAGCAGATACTTTTCTGGATGCTTACAAAAGTTTTTCATCAAGAAAGAAACCATTCAACTGGCTGAGAACAAAGAAGAACAAGAGATGGAGCAAGAGAAGAGAAGAAGAATTGACGACCCTGAAGATGACTTGTGTCCTGAACTATCTCTTTTGTTTTCCACTGATGAAGAAGGGTCAAGCAATGAACCATTCCAGGCTGAACCACCTGACCCCCCCGAGGGTCATATTGCCAAACCGACTCGAGAAAAAGTTCAACCAACTTCATGAGGGCCTTTCTTCATTATGTCATCTTTTGGCGCCGACGCCCCAACTCACTGTGATGCTCTCCCCGGGCTTCTTGGCCCGATCCCTATTTCTAGGCCCTCAGGCCCAACTTATGGGTCCGCGTACCCACTTGTTGCTCTTGGGCCATCGAGCCCCTCTACTGAATCCGGGCCTCTGCGCCCATTTTATCCAATTCTCGGGCCCTCAATCCCATCTCCTAAACCCAGGCCCTCGTGCCCACATCCTCCTCTTATTGGGTCCATGAACCCACCTTCCTCTATGATCATCCGGCCTACTAGCCCATCACCTCTTTCTGTCAACATTGGGCCCAAAAGCCCCCTCTATCAAACTTTGCTCGAAATCTTCCCCTCTTTATCAATATATCCGCCTACTTTGGCTCCCGTAGTTGATCTCACCCCAAATCAGGCATCAGAAGCCCATTCTATCTTTATGTTTAGTGCTTCCCAAAAAGAATGTCCTCCTCGAAACTCAAATTTCGATCAAGGAAACATCTCAACTTGCCCCGGAAGGGCATTCGCCCCAAGGAGCCACCAGATCCTTGATTGACCTCCTTTGCCCTCCATTCTCTCCAATAAATTCTACTCCATTCACCTCTTCTTCCTCCTCTTATTTACCTTATTTTTCTTTAGGCTTAGTTTCCAATAAAAATAAAACAAAAATCAGAGGTAGCAGAGTTCCAGAAAGATACATGCATCAGTTAACTTAGAAAAGCATAGAATGTGCCAAGCTACTGGAGTATCTAGAAAATGCAATTCAGCTGGATGAAATCCGATATGAGGAGAAAAATAACATTGATCAAACTTTGAGGGTTTCTTCCTCTCAGATGGTGATCAAGGGCTATGCGATTGCTGAACACCTTGCCCATCATCCTATCCCAATCTTTGACCCTATCCAATCAGAATTTCCTGATGAAGAATTGATGTCCATTCGATCTTTCAATTTAAGGACTTTATATTTTGACGGGGCATTAAACTCCCAGGGTAGAGGGATAGGGATTGTTCTTCTATCACCCGAAGGTGTCACCATTCCACAGGCTTTTCAGCTCCATTTTCCAGCAACAAACAATATAGTTGAGTATGAAGCCTTATTGGCCGGACTGGAGGCCGCTCACTTCTATGGTGTCACTAAACTAAGGGTGATTGGTGATAGCCAGTTGATTCTCCACCAAGTGCTTACCAAATACCGCACATCTCACCCCGGGCTCAGACTATACCGAAAACTCACCACCAGTTACATCAAGCTATTCTCCAAACTTGAATTCATTCATATCTCTCGTGCTCAAAATATTCTTGTTGATGCTCTCGCTTCCCTAGCATCTTTATTATCTGTCCCGCTAGGCAGGCAGGTTAGGATGATCTATGTCTGCCGACGAACCATTCTGGCAGTGGAAGATGCATGATTCTTGAGGGTTAAAGAAAAGTTTGAAAGGAAAGAGTACATTGAGCAAAAGGAGGAAGTATCTTTGGTTGAGTTGGAAGAATTAGAAGAGGGTGAGAAACCATGGTATCATAAGATTGCAAATTACTGTTAGGATCAGACATACCCACTAGGATCGACCGCCGAAGAGAAGAAAGCCATCGGAAGAGTCTCCCAGAGATACACCATCTTAGGAAAGGAGTCCGGCCGGCATCCTATTAAGATGCATAGATGAAGAAGAGGCTGAATTGGTGCTTAAGGAAGCACACTCCAGAGTATGTGGAGGCCATGTAAATGCTCAAGCCCTCGCCAAAATGATCATCAGGCAATGGTATTATTGGCCTACTCTAGAAGAAGATTGCTCGATCTTTGTTCAGCATTGTCATCAATGTCAACTTCACGCCGATAAGATTCACTCTCCCGCATCTTCCCTTCACCCGATTCATGCCCCATGGCCTTTCGTTATGTGGGCTTTTGATGTCATCGGACCCCTTGGTGACCCAAACTCCACAAACAAAACAAAATCTTTCATCCTAATGGTAACGGAGTACTTCACCAAGTGGGTGGAAGCAAAAGCATACGTGGAGATCAAGGCATCAACAGTTTGCACCTTCATCAAACTCAACATCATTGCCAGGTTCGGGATCCCAGGCGACATCATCACCGACAATGAACCACAATTCATCTCCCAAGAGCTGCGTGACCTTTGCAACAGGTATCGCATCATATTGCATCATTCATCTCCATATTATCCTCAAGGCAATGGTCAAGCAGAAGCCACCAATAAAACTCTGATAAAAATCATTAAGAAGAGTTGCAAGTCTAGCAAGTTCGCGGACTGGCCAGATAAGTTAGTTGATGCTCTATAGGCCTACCGCACTTCTATTCGAACCCCAACGGGTCAAACTCCCTATGCCTTGGCATCTGGGATGGAGGTGGTAGTCCCATATGAAGTACTCATTCCTTCCCTCCGAGTCCAGATCGATCGAGACATCCCGATGGATAAACGTCGAGCTTCCCTCCTCGCGCAACTCGAACTCTTGGACGAAAGGAGGCTAGCCACTGCCGAACATGCTAGATCTTATCAGAATAGACTTAAAATATTTTACCAGAAGAGGGTGGTAGAGAGAAAATTTGAAATGGGTGAAGTTGTGCTTAAAAGAATATTCATTAAGCCGGGCAGTCCCCGCTCCAAACTTCAACCTAATTGGGAGGGTCCGTATGTAATTTTGGCTGTTTATCCTGGTAATTCATACAAGCTGACTAATGCATAAGGAGAAGAATTAACTCATCCCTGGAATGGTGTATACCTCAAAAAATACTTTCCTTAAAACAAAACTTACAAAAAAATCTATAAAATCTAAAAGTGTGAAGAATGATGATAACATCTAATGCTTGCTTGTTCAGTGCACCAACTTGTCACTTAGGAAAATAAGGATAGGCATCATGTTGCACACACTACACGCCTAGGTTTTGAAGTCTGATGACTGGAAGTCAGAGAGAAAGCTAGGCAACACTTGACAAAAGAAGGTCAATCATGTCCCATTCTCTTCTTATTTCAGTCCGGAATAGATGGAAGGGGTTAGAATAAGGACTATCGAAAGTGCACATTGCCTTAGTAGGAAGATGCCTCTGAAGGTCTGACTTCTTAAAGAAGAAGAAAAGGTTCCAAAAGATGGGCAATGATCCCTCAGGTCGGCAAAAGAATAGACATGTCTGAATGTGTACCAACAAAAGCCCAAAAAAAGAAAAAGGCTCCAAAAGATGGGCAATGAACCCCTCGGATCAAAATCAAGCAAAAGAAAAAAGACCTGTCTGAATGTGGGCCATCAAAGAAAAGGGCTAGAAGGAAGGACCCAAAGATGTCAAATCCCAAACGGGCAATGCAGGCACTAGTAGAGAAACAAATTCGACACCCCCGAATACTATTAAGGACTTACCATCAATCCTCTTCCCTCTTTAACCTTGCGAGTAGGGTTGACCGACTGGATCCAAGAAAAGCCATAGCCTATCGAAGGCGGAAGGTCAGAAGATTCCGAACAAGGCACTTTCTTACACGTGATGCCTACTCTTAACCCTTGGGTAACAATGAGGGGCACCTATGGCAAGCAAGGCAAAGGATGAGATGATCGTTCCTTCCACACCAAACAAAAAATTGAATACTTCGAAAATACCAAACAAATTCATAAAATCAAAGTTCTTAAAAGTAAAAATCCAAAACACCAAAAAATCATAAAAGTTCCAAAACATCAAAAACATTATAAAACCATCAAAACCCAAAAAAATCAAAAATTTCAAAAAATTTGCTTTCTAGATTGACTGGCTGCCTTTGCATTCATGTTTAATTTCAGTCTTGCATATTTTCTTTTGTGCATACTTATGTTTTTCTATTATCTTTACTTTGATAAGGCCGATGTCCCTTGACAAAAGATCAAGGCAACTTTGTCTTCTCCTCGCAAGGGACTAAGCCAAAATAAAGTTCTAATAGCTTCTCTTAAGTGGGTGCAGGAACATGAGAAGGCATGCCGGCTTCATATCCCCAAACACTAGAGGAAGCAAAAACAACAACAAAATCAAAAATTGAAAAACAAAAGTGGACTACCCCAACCCCTATTAGGACTTGCATTTAGTATTGCATCTATCAAAATAAATAATATTTGAGATGTTGAAGATCTCAAGTCTAGAGGGGGTTAAGCCTGAGAACCCCTTCAACAAAATCAATGAGGGCTCAGTCATTCCCTAGGCTTGCGGATAGGCCAAAGTTGAATATGTGGGGATGACGGTTTCTTTACGGATGTCCTGACCCGTTATGTTCAACCTATATCTTCAACTATTTTTTTATACTTAGTTATATTTCTTTAAACCCAACATGCATCATTTCATACATGCATCATCCCACCACAACAATTTCTTGCTTCCTAATCCTACCATAACCTCCTTCCAGTCACATTATGAACATTTTAAAAATGGTCTTTTATAGCCCCAGAGAAGGTCTTGATTTTTCAGAGAATCGATTTCCAACGAGTTTTAACAATGATTTCATCGAAACAAGAAGTTTTTCCATGTCGAACTGAGCCGGTATTGTTGAGTAAAACCTTATGAATTTGAAGAACCCAACCTTGGTTGATTGGCTGTCTCCTCTTTACTTTTCACAATTTACTGCATTTCTACCGAGTCCAGCACACCATGCAGTTCGGGTCTTGGCCAGTAACAATTCTCCCCCACGTGGGATTTTAGTTATTTACTTTCAGTACTGTTCTTCTCTTTAACCAATCAACCAGAGGGAAGGTTTCGATAAGACAAAGGGTAATCTCAGAGTCCGGTAAGGTTTCATCCCACTCAACTAGGCTAAAGAAGGCATGTCTAAATCTACACCTTGGTGTCACCTTTTCAGTCCATTACCACTTCATTCCACTACACCTCACTACGTTCCACTACATTCGCCTGTGCTACATCCGTGTCATTCCCCTACAAAGCCGACGCCAAGGCGAGGCAAGCTGTAGACACACAATTTTGGCCTGGTTGGGGAGTTTAAAATTCTTGTTTTCATGAAGAATATTTAAAGCAAATCATGTTTTCCGGACGGATCAGGTTTTTGGCACATTCCAAAGGGGATCGATAGAACGATCGACCGGGCCAAACACCCTGTACATAGGGCACCTGGCGCCCTGTATATAGGGCACCACCTGGTACCAAATCAAATCGACTCGACCGGCTGATCTGACTCCCCACAGTGACTTGTCTTGTCGATCTAACGAACCTCATGATGCTGGCGCCCTATATATAGGGCACTATGCCGCGTGGCACTATTTTTCGAAAATGGCTAAAGTACCCTCGTTTGAGCTATAAATAGACCCCCATTAAGAACTGAGAGGAGGTTCCAAATCCGTACCATCTTAGAGCCCATCCAAGACTACGTTCCTAAGCCACTTACACCTCCCACAACCCCTCAAACTGATCCAAAATCATCCACCAAAAGTCCCAAAAATCTGCTGTTTCTGCCATCCAGAAACAGAATTTTTCCTCCACTTTGAGAGCTTCTATCTGTCTCTCCTCTTGCATCCAGCGTCCAAACCACTCTCTATTAGCTTCATTTGCATATTGTCTACAAGGAGGAGCCCCTACTTCGTCCCGGAAGCCGCCCAGCACTCCGGAGCGGTGTCGCGAAGAGGGGAAGAAAATCTGTTCGAGCCAGACTTAGTGCCCCATAAACAGGGTGCTTTGACCTTGGTCAACGCACCCCATCAAGGGGACACCTGCAGCAGGCGCCCCATATATGGGGCACTAGCAGGGGCAGACCCCGTTTTGCATTTTTTTTGAGTTTATTTACCTTTCCGGTCGATCCTTTACTCCCCCCTTTCATTTTAACTCTCATTAACATGTCATTTAGCATATATTGAGCCACTCATTTGCATTTTTATGCATATCTAAACCTTCTAAATAGGGGTTTGGATTTAGTCTCAATACGGTTAGTCTCATTCCTTTTGCATGTTTGAATTCAAATTTGAGCACGATACTATGCTTTCATTAGAACTAATGAACCTTTCACTTGTTTCTATGTTTTCTTATGAGCATTTTTAGGTAAATCCGATTGAGGCGGAGCTCCAACCGGATCGAAGACGAAGGACTCACTAAGCTCTCTTCTTTCGGCCGGCCGAGAGAGGAGAAGTCAGAACCCAACAATCTCCCCGCTTCCAAAGGTACGACAGTCATTTCTCCGTTTCATTTATTTTTATTATACTATATTTTGGAGTCTTTGGCTCCTGGCGACCACACCCACTAACATCTCATCCACCAAGTCCCCGAAGCAAGCGTAGGGGCCGGAAAAGGGGAGATCTATGGATATCCTCGTTTCGGGTGCTTACACTCTGTCCTCCTCATTATTCTCCTCAACGTTGCCCGCTACTAACCACCTGGGAAAACCCTCCCTATGAGGTGACCATTCCATTTTCGAAGGAGAAAACACAAGTTCAAAGGGCATAAACGGAGAGAAAACACAACTCCTACAATGGGGATCCTTGATGTGGCCTTTGCACCTTCCTCTTATCCCCGTCCTACACATTAATCTCCCTAACACTGTATGCTATTAGCGTCTGGGTGAACTCTAACTACAGGTCAACCATTCTTTTTTTTATGTAAAAAACACAAACTAAAAGGACAAAGATGAAGAGAAAACACAACTCTCGCAACCGGGATCGTTGACAAGGCCTTTCACCTTCTTCTTATCGTTGACAGACGGAGAGAAAACACTACTTATAGGGTGGCCATTACATTTTCGGAGAAAAAAAACACAAACTCGAAGGGCACATACGAATAGAAAACTACTCTCGTAATGAGAATCATTGATGTGACCATTGCACATTCCTCTAATCTACGTCCACCTCATGAATCTCCCCGGTGCTGCCAGAGTACCATCCCTTCTGGCCAGACGCCGCACAGGTCAACGCCGCAAGCCACCCGCCTTCTTCTGGCCGCCCCTCACTGCGAGTGTCAGTGCCTCCCGACGCCAGTGCGCGTCGTCCACCCGCCAGCCCCACAGCGCCATGCCGCGCTGCCCCCTGCAGCACCACGCCACCTCCATGCCACCTCCGTCGCCGGCCGAAGCCGCAGCCCCGCCTCGCGACGTCACCCACCCGCGCGCCACCCCCGCCGGTCTCGCGTCCGCCCTGTGCCGTACGGCCACCCACCCGCACACGATGCCTCACCCCCCCATCGCCTGACGAGCCCGCCGCCCGGCCGCATGTGCAACCGCGCGTCGTTGCCACCCTGTTCGCCCGTGTGTGCCAATGCGCCAGCCAGCGTGACGCCGCCCCTTGCTGTCGATGTCAGTCGCGGCCCCGCCAACCACCTCCACCCAGCATCGCTATGCGCCGCCCTCCGCCGCGCCACGCCATCACCCACGTGCGCTGTCCGTGCGCCCCCCCTATCCGCCGTGAGACCCTCTTCTCTCTCTTATCTTCTTCTTCTCCCTCTCTCGTATGATAATGATATTATTTTCTCTAAATTTACTCTTTCAATTTCCCTTGATCCGATGGCATACCCTCTGTTCTTTATCTTTTATTTTTTCCAGCAATCCTGATAGAGGGAGATATCTTGTTTGAGTTATTTCGGATTATGCACCGCGTCGTCAACGTTTGGTAGCGCTTTCGGTTGCTGATTCTCGATTTTTCTTGTGCCGTTCAGGTAGGCATCCTTGACGTGTCTACTATCATTAAAATTCATATTTTAATTCTTTATGATCTATATAATTGACCTTTTAATTAAAGGGGTGTGTAGTTACGTTTTTGCGTAATTTGTGAGTTATCATGGGTTAATTAGCTAGATGTGTAGTAATGTGTGATAATAGGTGCTTGTCTTTGTTTACGTATATATATGAGATCATACTTAGTGGTAGTGTAATATTGGTCCTTTTAAATTTGTCATCCGGTTGTATATTAGTGTATATAGATCAAGTGAACCTTGTTATATTTGTGATGATATGTTAACGAGATTAGAGGTTATGGTGATTAATCATCCAGCATCTAGTTATGTCCATGTTTAGTCATGCTTAGGTGTTTGTATGTGGATATTGTCTCATTCTAGTTCATTTTGAGCATTGTTGTCTAACATGGATTGGTTGTGCATATATTCAAGTTAATGTTCATAGTTTTTGTTGTTATGTCATGGCATATAGTATTGTTGTTGTTCATTGATTTTGCATATTGGTGGTCATGGCATGACATGATTGAGGTGGATGCATGATGCATTGAAATTATAATGAAAACAGCTACACCAGACTAGTTAGTCGTGACTCGAGGGCAGCGGAGGTTAGAACAGTCTGGTGCATTCTTCGATCCCAGATACCGCGGTTTGTCCATGTGCCACCACTGCCTAGGTGCACTATGGGATTTCGTTTAGCTATATAGTACTGCTATATATGATAGATTTGGTGGTAGCTGGTTGAGGTGGCAAGATGATGCATTCCTTGCTAATAAGAAAAAGGTGTGGTTCTTCTTAGAGGATAGGTGCATTATTTCATAGTATGGTATAAGTGGTCTAGTGATGCATTTTACTTGTTTATCTCTTATCATAATATGTTGCATGATGTAAAGTAAATGTCTTGGTTATAGTCCATCATTTTATGGAGCATATATAAGTGTCTATACATATGTTCATAACAACTTTTTAGGTCAGGTTATGGTGTATATAGGTGCTGGTCGAGTTTATCCTAGGCGCTGGTTGAAATTTTAAAAATGTGTGATTTAAGTCAAATACTTAATATATTGACTAGTTCTATATTTACATACAAAAGGTGTAGGTTTGGATACTTATTTAAATAACATCTAAAGCCTTTTGGCTATCCAATTTGGCGGATAATGGGGTGTCTACTGTGTCGTCGTACTCATTCCAATCCTCTTAATAATTTTCAGGTAATCAGGTTTAGCGTAGCAGAAGCGTGGTGGATCGATTTTCGAGAAACTAATTGGATGATAATTTTTGTTGAGATGGTATTTAGATTTGTTTAGATTATAGCATAGCAATGTATTTAATTTGATTCTGTGGATGTATAAAATGGGACCTAGTTGTCTTCATTTTTCCCAAACCGATGTTTTTACGGGGTTAATTTTCCCCGGTCGCGTCGTCGGATTATCCCGCTGTGCTTGTTAAAATCCGGGGCGTGACAAATCAATTTAAAATTTATTTAAACAATTATTATATATGTTACTTTATCTTCTACAGAAGGTTGCATCCAAAAAAAATAAGAAGGTAGGATATAAAACATATACAAAATATTTTTAAAAGGTTTATTAAGATACAAGAGATATCTTTAGAAATTAATTAGGAGCTGATATAAATTAATTTTAATCATCAAACTTATGACCATACCAGATGCCATAGGTTAGTTCAGCCAAAATAAACACAACTTTAATATGAAAAATCTGAACTTTTTATTTTGTCTTACTTCTAGTAACATTAAGTACTTTGATTAAGATATTTATATGACCTATCTAATGTTTACTTGAAGATATATATATTTTATATGTTCCTTTTTGTTTTGCAAAGGATTGCATCTAAAAAATAAATAACTTAACCATAAAATTTATTTTAAGAGGTTTTTCAATATATAAGAGATATATTTACAAATAAATTAAAAATAATTAATAAATACAATTTGAGTGTGTCATCCCACCTCCACAAACTACACCATGAAAATAGCTCTAGTCCTAAATTTATGAAGCAAATGATATTTTAGATAGAAATGACATGATAGTTAAAAATATAGATTTTTAACTTCAACTTTAATTATAACATAATTATGGTCCAGCTAGGCAAGGCCGGACATGTCTGATAACATCACCCAGGGGTGTCAACTGGGCGGGCCAAGCCCGTCAGCCCGTTAGAAAGCCCGCCACGGGCTGTGCTTAGCCGCTTAGGTCCGCTAAAAAAGGTCATGGGGCTAATTAAATCAACATATATCTACCTTAGCTATTTTGGCAGATCTGACGCGTTTCGGCCCGTTGAGCCCGCCAAAAGCCCTCCACATGACAACGTCTCATATCAAGACATGACAAGATTGGGTGACAGCTGTTGGCCCCAAATCGACCCCATGCACAGGTCACAGGGTTGTCATTATCATGGATAATGGTAACATGTGTTGAATAAAATATTATTTGATTACACATATTTCAAATAATATTATGTAAAAATAATACAGTACAGTATTTTAACAAACTTAAACAAAAAAGATAATATTTAAATTTGTTTTAAAAAAACTAAATAAAAATTTTATATTTAAGTCTATTGAAAATCACATCAAAGACAAACACTCTTCTTATTTTTTTTTACTTTTATGTTGGTCTAAATAGACCTTTTGATAAATACAGTAAATAAATTTATACATATGTTATGTTTATTTCAATAATTTTTTCTAATCATATTTTTAACTAATATAATAATTATAAACAGTTAAACTACCTTAATAGTTACATATTATTATAAATTAATTTAGAATTGTAAATATATAACTAATAACCATAAACAAAAAAACTAATTTTTGAAATATTAGCTATACTATCTAGTCAATTGTACAAAAATTAGTTATGATCAGTTTCAAATGATATTTATATTTTCTAAATTTTTTTAAAATCTGTGAAATTTATTAGCTTCTGCATGTAAAACAAGATAGATATGAATTTGTGGAAAGTTTATCGATTTGTCATATTTTAATGTCCCGATCTTTGTTTAAATTGTTTGACAATTTTTAGATATTTTAGGATATAGGATATTTTGACTCATGCATTTCTTTAAGCAGAGTTGGATAATCTTTACACCAAAACTATTAATTTATGGTCTGCATATTTTATATTTTACGTTGTAATATTAATTTGTCAAAAGTAAGCTCTATAGACACGCAATTCTGGCCTAGTTGGAGAGTTTAAATTCTTGTTTTCAAGGAGAATATTTAAAGCAAATCGTGTTTTCCGGACGGATCAAGTTTTTGGCACATTCCGAAGGGGATCAATAGAACAATCAGCCGGGCCGAACACCCTGTATATAGGGCACCTGGCGCCCTATATACAGGGCGCCTGGCACCAAATCAAATCGATTCGACCGGATGATTTGACCCCCCGTAGTGACTCATCTTGTCGACCTGACGGACCTCATGATGCTGGCGCCCTATATATAGGGCGCTATGCCGCGTGGCACTGCTTTTCGGAAATGACCAAAGTGCCCTCTTTTGAGCTATAAATAGACCTCCATTTGGAGCTTGGAAGAGGTTCCAAGTCCGTACCACCTTAGAGCCCATCCAAGACTACGTTTTCAAGCCTCTCTCACCTCCCATAACCTTCCAAACCGATCCAAAATCGTCCACCAAAAACCCAAAATACCTTCTGTTTCTATCACCCAGAAACATGTTTTTTCTCCAACTTTGAGAGCTTATATCCGTCTCTCCTCTTGCATCTAGCATCCAAAACACCCTTCATTAGCTTCATTTGCATATTGTCTACAAGGAGGAGCCCCTACTTCGTCCCGAAAGCCGCCCAGCACTCCAGAGCAGCGTCGCGAAGAGGGGAAGAAAATCTGTTCGAGCTAGACTTAGTGCCCCATATACAGGGCGCTTTGACCTTGGTCAACGCGCCCTATAAGGGGGGCACCTGCAGCTAGCGCCCTATATATAGGGCACTAGCAGGGGCAGAAGCTCGTTTTGCCATTTTCGAAGTCTGATCGCCTGTTTAATCGAGTTTTTGTCTTCCTTTTCCATCTTAGCACTGTTCATCATGTTATTTGGCATGCATTAGATCATTTTTGAATTTTATATATATTTAAAAACCTATCAAAAATAGGGGTTGGGATTCCATCCCGATCCGGTTAGTTCATTCCCTTTTGCACGATTCAGAGTCTTTATCAAGCATGATTCTATACTCACGCCAGAGCTAATGATCTTCATTTGTTTTCTTCATGTTTTATGCAGGTCATTCTTAGGTAAATCGACCAGAGTGAAGTTTCAATCTGATCGTAAGTGAAAGAACTCCCTAAAGCTCTCCCCTCTCGGCCGGCCGAGAGAGGAGAAGTTAGAACATAACAACCTCCCCCCTATTTACATCCCCAAGGTACGGCGGTCAAACTCTTTCTTCTTCTAGTTCATTTGCTTAATACTTAATCACACTTTGGAGCCTTCGGCTCCTGGCAACCACACACTTCACCTTTCACTACACACTCCTCTTCTTCTCTCTCTCTCACCGACACACGCGAGCCGAGCCGGCTCATCTGGGTGCCTACACCTTTTGGCGACCACGGTGGGACAACTTTTGTTTAAGTGAGTTCTTTTCACCTTTTAAAAGAATGTCCAACATGTTCATCCTTGCTTTGTCTCTTTCTTGAGTTCTTACATTCTCCTAGCATTCCTATTCACTTGCTTGCTTGTTTACTTGCTTCACTTTAGCATCACTTAGTTTCTTCCGGTTTACTTGCTTTCCGTGGGTCCTCTTTTAAAAGAAAAAGCACCATCTAATTTTTAGGCTTGCTTTAATCGATTTACTTTGACTTTGCACCTTAGAGATTACCTTGCTAAGCACCTTTGCTTATTTTATTTTAAAAGGTCTAATTCCTCCTCTAAAGCATCTTTAGTTGAATTAGTACTTGCTTTCACCCTTGTTTGACTTTACATCATCACCTTGTTTACTTGTTTTCTAATACTTTCTTGATCGTTGCATTCTTTTATTTTCTTCTTGTTTGCTTCTCACTCCTTGATATCTCACTTGCATTTAGTTTGCATTGGAGTTCTTTCGTCTCCTTTAGGTCATCCAAGAAGGGAGGCTCTCTCCTCCCAAAGCTCTACACATCCAAACACTCCTCTTGGTGGTTGCCAACGCCTCCTCCGGGGATTCCCTCTCGGAAGGACTGGGTAGCTTCCATCAAAACCTCCATAAGTCCCCAGACGTGAAGGATTCCCTCTTCACTAATCGGGCTGGTTGTACTATTTTATCCCAAAACTTGGAGTACCTATTACCTATTGTTGTGAAAAGAGTGACAACCTTAGAGTGCTCGGCATTGTGAGAGCATAGGGTCCTACCCATTTATTTGAGTGGACATTATTTCTTAACAAGCCACTAATTTAAGGTTGAAACATAAAAAATCTTTGTGGTAATCATTCTAAGTCTGTGCCATCACTTGTTTGCAAATCAAAATTGAAAACCAAAACAAAAAATTTGAAAACACTTAACAAAAAAAACCAAAAGAAATCTTTGCTTGAGGTTAATTTGCTTGATAACCTGTTTGTTCAAACAAAAATCAAAAAACCGAAAAAAGGAGGAAAATTTTAAAACTAAAATAAAAGGATTCTTGTGTTTTTCGTCACCTTTCCCTTCTATTTATGAACTTTAGATCAGGGCGAGTCGTCGGGATGACGGACCAAGGATACGAGCCATTGCAGTTGGAGTATGACCAATACTACCTCCACCCGGATGCCGTATGTGCCGTTAATGAACCCGAAATGCTCCCTGAAACCAGTTCACCCCGACCCCACCTAGATTCTCTGTGGGAGGCATTCGCTCATGCCGACCCAACTCAACTACAAGCCATTGAGGCCATCCTGAAAGGGAAATCTTCTGTCAATCACACCCATGCCGAGGGTGGTCACCACACTTCTACCCCCTAGTTAGCAACTGACCAACCCGGCGCACCAGTACCGGGCCATTCTCACAATGGACTTTTGATTCCAAACTCACCCCATCTGGTGGCCATCCTGAACCCCCCGGACCCAAACAACACCACACCACTTAGGCCACCGGTCTATTCTTCAACACATCTCAATCAAGCACGTCCACAAGTGCACCACCCGATCTACCCTCCTTGCCCGGCCACTTCAGCCTATCCGATGGCCATGCTGGCAAATCAAGCATCTGTCCTCCCCCCCTCCTCTTGTCCGAGAATCCTCCGTTGATCAAACTGTGCTTAACAAAATCAATAGGATGGATGAACAATATCGGGAGCTCAAGCGATTGATCGACACACGAGCTCTCCCTGAGATATCCCTTCCCTCTCTCCCCTTATTCCATCTTCCTCCTTCTGAAATGCCCATTTACCACCGATATAATGGAAGCGGGAACCCTTTCATTCACATCAAAGATTTTTTTTATGAGTCTGTCATGTGGCAAAACGATCGGAAGGCCCTTGCATACCTATTTAGGAGATCATTAGAGGGCTCCGCGTTGGAATGGTTCTATTCACTTGACCCCTTGGAAGCTAGCAACTTTGATACCGTCAAAGCAAAGTTCTTGCAAAGATACCAAGATCGAGTCGGTCCTACCTATTCGATAACAGATCTTATGGCCAAAAAGATGAGAAACGATGAGGATTTTATAAGATATGCTGACAGATGGAGGGCAATGGCAGAAAGGTTGACGAATGCACTGTCAGAATCAGAACAAGTCAAGATGATCATCACCAACGGCACTCCGGCTCTGAAAAATGTATTGGCATTACATCACCCTATCACAATGAGCGAACTCTATGAGAAAGCACGGTACATCCAAACCCAACTCCGAGACTCTCCCATCATGAACCTCTTCGACCCTAGGCCCCGAAACACCAAAAAGACAACCACCACAACCACTGGGCCCGTGACCGAAGGCGTGGTAACCAATGAACATGTCAATATCATAGGAAACACGCCCAACAACCACCAACAGCAGTACAGAAACCCCCAGTACAGAAACCCCCGCCAAACCCAACCGGCACCTCGCCCTCAGATTCAACCCCAACCTTTCCACCACCAAACACCAAACTAGTATCCCCAACAACCAATGCAGACACCAGTCCCCCAGCAACCACGGCAATTGGCCGTACAAACCTTTGCACCTCAACCACCCCGCCAACCAACCACCTATAACCAGGCACCTCCCCCCGCCACCTACGTGCGACGAAGAGTGGGGCCTAGAAGAAACCATTACCCGCCATTACCATACTCTCTCATAGACATTTTTAACGCTCTTATGGCGGCAGGGCAGATTTCATTGCCAAGAGAAAAGCTGGAGTGGCCGCAAAATGCCAACACAGACAAATATTGTTTGTACCATAGATACCCAAGGCATACAGTGGAGAATTGCTTTCAATTTAAAGATTATATCCATGACCTCCACGAGCAGGGAAGTATTGACTGGGGTCAAATGGGCGAGTACATCAAGGCAGTAAAGAACCAACCTCAGCAGCAGCAACAGGCACCAGTCCGACAACAACAACAGGAATCCGGCCTGGGGATTATTCAGAACCCGCTACCCGCGCATGCACCCGCGACAGCACCAGAAAACCAGAGGGTTAATCCTATTCTAACCTCCACCGATGAACCCCGTGACAGAGGCCAAAATTGGCAAATCGAGGGACCAACTTCCTTCATGAACATTAACCCTCCAAACCACGTTAACCGAACTGTTCACTCCATACCACGAGCTATCCCCACCAGAAGAAGTCAACCACCAATTATCCGCACACTATCACAGCCAACCATAACGCCACCAGCCGTACAACTCCAACCGGTTAGGACCTTGATCCGCTCGGTCAAGCCTCCGCAAATACCATCACCATTAGGACCCATCATCGTACCACCTCATACAACTATGCCACCACAACCTACCCGCATCCCTACAACCCGAACTATCATCACTACACCCCTACCTAGGCCTCCCATCATCCGACCTAACCCTCCGTCTACCTCCGCTACACCAACCATAGCCTCTCAACTCACCACGGTGCTTAGAAGCGGGCGCATGTTTCAAAGAATTTTCCCCCAAACCAGTCAAACAGGACGGTCACAAGAAGAAGAAGAAGAGCACCCAGAAGAACCAGCGCCAGGGACGTCCTATGATTTGCTGAAGCACCTTGACAAAACCCCTGCGCGGATTTCCATTCTAGAGTTGATCAAAAGGTCCAAAGCTCATCAAGAAGTTCTTCAGCAATATTTACAAAGAGTAATGGTCAATGAAACCCTTCCCCCCAAGAAGATTGCATCGGTCTTGACCCCGAAAAGTGAACACCCCGCTCTCACATTCATTAAAGAGGAGTTTGCCGAACCAGAAGCAAGAAAATATGCACTCTGTATCACTGTCAGTATTAATGAAACGGATGTCGAGTCTTGTCTAGTTGATACTGGTGCATCCATCAATGTCCTGCCACCAGAGACGCTACAATTGTGTGGAATCCCAGAAGAGGATATTCGGCCATAACAAATCACTGTAACAGCATATGACAATTCCCAGAGGCCCGCCCATGGCATGGTTACACTTGAAGTCAAACTCAGACCCCGAGTTGTCACTGTCGACTTCCACATCCTGGATATGGACCCAACTTACAAAGCTATCTTGGGAAAACCTTACCTTGAGGCATTAGAGGCTGTAGCTTCAACCAATCACCAATGCATTAAATTTCCCTTCAAGGGACAAATCGTGAAGGTGGTAAGTATGCCTGTGGATTGCCTGGTTACTCTCCATCCTGGCTTGCCAAATCAACCGGTCTTCACAATCCTCGATCTGCCGAGGGATGGAAGGCAGCCCAAGCAAGTTTGGAGAAAGAAGAAGGATGACACCAAAACCCTTGGGTGGCGTATGATGGAGAATCTGGGATATCAGGAAGGCCGAGGGCCGGGGAGAGAACTGTAGGGTATCATAGAACCCATCCAGTTGGTAAAAACAACGTCAAGGAACGGGATAGGATATGATGGGACATGTGATAATGGCCAAAAGATCGGTCAAAAATACTTCCAGGGGTGTTTGCACAAGTTCTTTGACAAGAGAGAAACAATACAAATGATTGAAGAACAAGAACCGCAAGAACAAGCAAAGAGGAAGAAAGTGGACAGCCTAGAGGATGAGCCGTATCTCAATGTATCATGGTTATTCTCTGACATTCCGCAACAAGCCTTCTGGCAGTCAGAATCCGGGGCATTCACCCCATGTCATCTCCTCAGACCCATTTCCAATAAGTTCACCATCAAATCTACCATATAGCAAAGATGGATGCTCTCTTTACCCATCTCTGCTCGATTTGTTCCCTTCTCTGTCAATATCTCAACCCACGTTGGAAACTACAACCAACCAAACCCCTTCTGTGTTTATGTTTAATACTTCTCAAAAAGATCAAAAAAATGTTCTATTCTCAACCCAAGTTTCGTTCGAAGAAACATCCCAACTCGCTCCGAAGGGTGATCCAAACCAGGAGGCCACCCGGTCTCTAATCGATCTCCTTTGCCCTTCATCAATAAACTCCACTCCATCCACCTCCGCTTCCTATCCTTATTTACCTTCTTCTTTTTTAGGTTTAGTTTCCAGTAAAAGCAAAAAAAAAATCAGAGGTAGGAGAGTTCCAGAAAGATACCTGCATCGGTTAGCTCAAAAAAGCTTAGAATGTGCCAAGCTACCGGATGGTGGGATTCGATATGAAGAGAAGGACAATATTGATCCAACTTTAGGGGTCTACGAGGTTGTATCGGAAAAGGATCCTAACACTGAGGATGAAGATGAGGATTTGGCTGATGCTTATGCATCCGGTTTAAGAAAGTTTGAAGAACCATCAGCCACGGTGGACAAACCGACTAAAGAACTTAATCTTGGAACACCGGAAGATCCTAAGAATATCCTCATCAGTGCCAACCTCGCCCCTTTAGAAGAGCAGAATCTAATGGGGGTGTTACAAGAATACAAAGACACGTTCGCTTGGACATACGAAGATATGTCGGGGTTAGATAAGTCATTGTTAAAGCATCGAGTGACTTTAAAACCTGAGGCTACCCCGGTCAAGCAAAAGTTAAGGAGATTCCACCCAGACATAGCATTAAAGATGAAAAAAGAGGTCGATAAGTTACACCAAGAAAAATTTATTAAAGTTGTCCTCTATCCACAGTGGGTGGCAAATATAGTCCCGGTCATGAAGAATGATGGAAAGGTTCGAATTTGCATTGACTTCAGGGACTTAAATCGAGCGTGTCCAAAAGATGATTTCCCCCTTCCTCATATCGATGTTCTTGTTGATAACACAGCTGGATATGAAACCCTATCATTTAGGGATGGATACTCAGGGTATAATCAAATCCGGTTAGCTGAAGAGGATCAAGAGAAAACCTCATTCACTACACCTTGGGGAACTTATTGCTACGTTGTCATGCCCTTCGGATTAAAGAATGCTGGAGAAACTTATCAAAGGGCCATGGTGGCAATATTTCATGATATGATGCATAAATTTGTGGAGGTGTATGTGGATGATCTAGTGGTCAAATCTCGAACCCGAGATGAGCATGCTGAGGTGTTGAAAAGGGTTTTGCAACGAGCCAGGGAATATAAGCTTAAAATGAACCCTAAGAAGTGTGTGTTTGGAGTATCATCTGGAAAGTTACTTGGGTTCATCGTTAGCAAAAGAGGCATCAAAATCGATCCCAACAAGGCCAAAGCCATTATTCACATGCCTCCACCATAGAACCTAAAAGAGCTGAGAGAGTTGATTGGTAGGCTACAGTTTGTTCGCCGATTTATCTCACAACACTCCCAAAGATGCAAACCATTCTATGTGTTAACCAAGGCGAAGGCCAAATTTAGAAGGGATTCGAGATGTCAAGAGGCATTCGATGGTTTAAAGAAATATTTGTCAAGCCCACCTGTGCTCAAACCTCCAGTTCCTGGCAAACCTTGATCTTATACATCTCAGTTTTGGAAGGATCCCTGGGAGCAGTATTGGCACAATTAGATGATGAAGGGAAAGAGCGAGCAGCCTACTATCTATCCAAAATATTTGATCCCTGTGAACAGAAGTATACAACCATGGAGAAAACCTGTGCCGCCCTGGTTTGGGTGGTCCAGAAGCTTAAACACTACTTTCTGGCCCACGAGGTTAATCTCCTTGCTCGCATGAATCCCATCAAATTTCTTCTTGAAAAATCTGTCCTAACTGACCGTTTAGCACGCTGGCAGAGATTTCTCTCCCAATTTGACATCACCTACACCCAACAGAAGGCAATCAAGGGCTATGCAATCGCTGAACACCTTGCCCATCATCCTATCCCAATCTTTGACCCTATCCAATCAGAATTTCCCGATGAAGAATTGATGTCCATTCGATCTACCAATCTATGGACTTTGTATTTTGACGGGGCATTAAACTCCCAGGGTAGAGGAATAGGGATTGTTCTTCTATCACCCAAAGGTGTTACCATTCCACAGGCTTTTCAGTTCCATTTTCCAGCAACAAACAATATAGTTGAGTATGAAGCCTTATTTGCTGGGCTGGAGGCCGCTCACTTCTATGGTGTCACTAAACTAAGGGCGATCAGTGATAGCCAGTTGATTCTCTGCCAAGTGCTTACCAAATACCGCACATCTCATCCCAGGCTCAGACCATACCAGGAACTCACCACCTGTTACATCAAGCTATTCTCCAAACATGAATTCATTCATGTTCCTCGTGCTCAAAATATTCTTGCCGATGCTCTCGCTTCTCTGGCATCTTCACTATATGTCCCACTAGGCAGGCAGGTTAGGATGATCTATGTCCGCCAACATACCATTCCGGCAATAGAAGATGCACGATTCTTGAAGGTTAAGGAAGAGTTTGAAAGGAAAGAGTACATTAAGCAAAAATAGGAAGTATCTTTGGTTGAGTTGGAAGAATTAGAAGAGGGTGAGAAACCATGGTATCATGAGATTGTGAATTACTGTCAGGTTCAGACATATCCACCAGGATCAACTGCCGAAGAGAAGAAAGCCATAAGAAGGGTCTCCAAGAGATACACCATCTTAGGTGGAGTACTTTATAAATGAAGCTTGGTTGGTGTTCTATTAAGATGCATGGATGAAGAAGAGGCTGAATTGGTGCTTAAGAAAGCACACTCCGTAGTATGTGGAGGCCATGTAAATGCTCATGCCCACGCCAAAAAGATCATCAGGAAAGGGTATTACTGGCCTACCCTGGAAGAGGATTGCTCGATCTTTGTCCGGCACTATCATCAATGTCAACTTCATGCCGACAAGATTCACTCTCCCGCATTTTCCCTTCACCCGATTCATGCCCCATGGCCCTTCGCTGTGTGGGCTTTTGATGTTATCGGACCCTTTGGTGACCCAAACTCCACAAAAAAAACCAAATCCTTCATCCTAATGGCAACAGAGTACTTCACCAAGTGGGCGGAGGCGGAAGCATGCATGGAGATCAAGGCATCAACAGTATGCACCTTCATCAAACGCAACATCATTGCCAGGTTCAGGATCCCAGGCGACATCATCACCGACAATGGACCATAATTCATCTCCCAGGAACTGCGTGACCTTTGCAATAGGTATTGCATCATATTGCATCATTCATCTCCATATTATCCTCAAGTCAACGGTCAAGCAAAAGCCACCAATAAAACTCTGATAAAAATCATTAAGAAGACTTGTAAGTCAAGCAAGTTCGCGGACTGGCCAGATAAGTTAGTTGATGCTCTATGGGCCTACCGCACCTCTATTCAAACCCCGACAGGTCAAACTCCCTATGCCTTGGCATTCGGGATGGAGGCGGTAGTCCCATATGAAGTACTCGTTCCTTCCCTCTGAGTCCAGATCGATCGAGACATCTCGATAGATGAACGCCGAGATTCCCTTCTCGTGCAACTCAAACTCTTGGATGAAAGGAGGCTAGCCGCTGCCGAACATGCTAGATCTTATCAGAATAGACTTAAAAGATTTTATCAAAAGAGGGTGGTGGAGAGAAAATTCGAAATCAGTGAAGTTGTGCTTAAAAGAATATTCATTAAGCCGGGCAATCCCCGCTCCAAACTTCAACCTAATTGGGGTCCGTATGTAATTTCAGCTGTTTATCCCGGTAATTCATACAAGCTGACTAATGCAGAAGGAGAAGAACTAGCTCATTCCTGGAATGGTGTATACCTCAAAAAATATTTCCCTTAAAACAAAAATCACAAAAAAAATCTATAAAAATCAAAGGTGTGAAGAATGATGATAACATCTAACACTTTCTTGCTCGGTGCACCAACTTGTCACTTAGGGAAATAAGGATGGGCATCATACTGCACACACTACACGCCTAGTTTTGAAATCCGATGATTGGAAGTCAGAGAGAAAGCTAGGCAACGCTTGGCAAAAGAAGGTCAACCCAATCCCATTCTCTTCTCGTTTCGGTCCAGAATAGATGGAAGGGGTTAGAATGAGGAGTATCGAAAGTGCCCATTGCCTTAGTTGGAAAATGACTCTGAAGGTCTGACTTCTTAAAAAGAAGAAAAGGTGCCAAAAGATGGGCAATGACCCCTCAGGTCGGCAAAAGAATAGACCTGTCTGAATGCGTACCAACAAAAGCCCAAAAGAAAAAGGCTCTAAAAGATGGGCAATGAACCCCTCAAGTCAAAATCAAGCAAAAAGAAAAAGACCTGACCGAAGGAGGACCATCAGAAGAAAGAGGGCTAGAAGGAAGGACCCGAGGATGTCAAATCCCAAACAGGCAACACGGGCACCAGTAGAGAAACAAATTCGACACCCTTGAATCTTAGTAAGGACTTGCCATCAATCCTCTTCCCTCTTTAACCTTGCGGGTAAGGTTGACCAACTGGGTCTAAGAAGAGCCATAGTCTATCGAAGGCAGAAGGTCAGAAGATTTCGGACTAGGCACTTTCTTACACGTGATGTCTACTCTTAACCCTTATGTAACAATAAAGGACACCTATGGCAAGCAAGGCAAAGGATGAGATGATCATGTCCTTCACACTGAACAAAAAAATCGAATATTTCAAAAAGCACCAAACAAATCCATAAAATCCAAAAATCCTAAAAAGTGAATATCCAAAAACACCAAAAAATCGTAAAAGTTACAAAATACCAAAAACATTATAAAACCATCAAAACCCAAACAAATTAAAAAATCCAAAAACACCTAAAAATTTGCTTCATAATTGACAAGTTGCCTTTGCATTCATATTTAATTTCAGTCTTGCATGTTTCCTTTTGTGCATACTTGTATTTTTTTGTTATTCTACCTTGATAAGGCCTATGTCCCTTGACAAAAGATCAAGGCAGTTTTGCCCTTTTCTTGCAAGGGACTAAGCATAAATAAAGTTCTGATCGCCTTTTGAGTAACTGCAGGGAGTCAGAAAGAGAAACCAACAACTATCACTATGAGAGAGAAAAGTACATCAAAGATAGAAGGGGCCGGCACATCACAAATCGTCGCCTCCCTCTGCTGGAGCCTGATCACCCGGAGGTGGCATGGCAAGTCTCTCCTCACCTCTCCTCCTATGACTACTAGTCTGAGAGGAACCCGAGTGAGTAGGTCCCCTCAGCGTGGTCCCACGGGAGTCGGAGCGGTGGGAGTGGCTCCGAGATCGAGACTACTGCATCATCAACTGGCGATGCTCTGCCTCCACTCGATTGAGCTCTCTAGAATGCTCAAGATGAAGATGGAGGATCTGCTCGGACTCGGGTCGTGATAGCTCAACCACGCGAGCCTCCAGTCTCCCGACCTACAAGATGACAAAGAGATGTATCAGCTACAGAAAAAAGCAGTTTAAGGAAAAGAATCAAACTTGTACTTCCTGTGTCAGCTCCTCTATCCTCTGAGCGGTCTGTAGAACAAAAAAGAAGCGTCAGTTCATGAATTCCCAGTTTAAAATCTTAATAAAGACTTCGCACCTCGGAAGAAGAAGGACCAGAATCTGGAACACCTACGAGGGGCTCGAGCTCGAGCTCCCTCTGTAGCTCCATCACCTATCGGAAGAATGTCAGGAAAGAAAGAAAACGATGACGAACAAAGTAGAAGAACATGTACCTTGTCCTGAAGGCCCGTGGGATCACTAGCGGTGTAAGCACCCGGAACGGGACATCCGCGGATCTCCCCCTTCCGGAACCCCTACGCCCGCCTCGGTGCGTGCCGGTGGGTGGTGTGTGTTATGTAGGTGTGGTCGCCAGGAACCAAAGGCTCCAAAGTATGGTGGAATGGAAGAAAATGAAATAGAAAGATGACCGTCGTACCTCCGGAAGCGGGGAGATTGTTGAGTTCCGACTTCTCTTCTCTCGGCTGGCCGAAAGAAGAGAGCTTAGTGAATCTTTTGCCTTTGATCCGGTTGAAGCTCCGCCTCGATCGGATCTACCTAAGAATGTCCATGAGAAAACATAGAAACAAGTGAAGGTTCCATTAGTTCTAACGAAAGCATAGTATCGTGCTCGAATTTAGACTCAAACATGCAAATGAGAAGAGACTAACCGGATTGGGACGAGATCCCAACCCCTATTTTTGGTAGGTTTTAAATATATATATATGTGATGCAAAATGATGTTAAGACATGCTAAATGACTTGGTGAACAGTGCTAAGATGGAAGAAAGAGATAAAAACTCGATTAAACGAGCGATCGGACTTCGAAAATAACAAAAAACAAGCTTCTGCCCTTCCTGGTGCCCTGTATATAGGGCACCAGGAGAAGGTGCCCCCTTTATGGGGCGCGTTGACCAAGTCAAAGCGCCCTGTATACGGGGCACTAAGTCTGGCCCGAACAGATTTTCTTCTCCTCTTCGCGGTGCCGCTCCGGAGTGCTGGGAGGCTTCTAGGACGAAGTAGGGGCTTCTCCTTGTAGACAATACTCAAATGAAGCCCATGGAAGAGGGTTTGGGTGCTGGATATAAGAGGAGAGACGGGTAGAAGCTCTCAAAGTTGGAGGAAAATCATTTTTCTGGGTGACGGAAACAGAAGGTTTTAGGGTTTTTGGTGGAGGATTTTGGATCGATTTGGAGGCTTTTGGAGGGTGAATGTGGTTTAGGATCGTAGTGTTGGATGAGCTCTAGGGTGGCACCGCGTTGGAACCTCCTCCAAGCTCCAAATGGGGCTCTATTTATAGCCCAAAAGAGGGCACTTTGGCCATTTTCGAAAAACAGTGCCATGTGGCATAGCGCCCTGTATATGGGGCGCTAGCATCATGAGGTTTGTCAGATCGACAAGACAAGTCACTGCGGGGGGTCAAATCAGCCTGTCAAATCGATCGGATTTGGTTCCAGGCGCCCTGTTTATAGGGCGCCAGGTGCCCTGTATACAGGGCGCCAGGTGCCCTGTTTATAGGGCGCCTGGTGCCCTATAAGTAGGGCGCCAGGTGCCCTACATATAGGGCGCCTGGTGCCCTATAAACAGGGCCCCAGGTGCCCTATTCTTGGGGCATTTGGCTTGTCTGATTGCTTGATGGACCCACATTCGGAATGTGCCAAAACTCGATCTGTCCGGAAAACACGATGTGCTTTAAATATTCTTTATGAAAACAAGAATTTGAACTCTTCAACTGGGCCAAAATTGCGTGTCTACAGCTTGCCTCGCCTTGGCGTCGGCTTTGTAGGGGAGTGACATGAATGAAGTGTAGGTGAATGTAGCGAAGCGTAATGAGGCGTAGCGAAATGAAGTGGTAATAGACTGAAAAGGTGACGCCAAGGTGTAGATTTAGACACGCCCTCATTGGCCTAGTTGAGTGAGATTACCCTTTGTCTTATCGAAACCCTTCCTCTTGTTGATTGGTCAAAAGAAGAACAGAAGTACATAACTAAAATCCCGCGTGGGGGAGAACTGTAACCGGCCAGGACCCGAATTGCATGGTGTGCTGGACTCGGCAGAAATGCAATAAATTGCGAAAAGAGAAAAAGGCCAATCATCCAAGGTTGGGTTCTTCAAATTCATTGGGTTTTACTCAAGAATACTGGTTCAGTTTGACATGGAAAACTTCTTGTTTTGATGAAACCATTGAAATTGGATTTTCCGGATAGACCAAAACCTCCTTGAGGAGCTATAGAAAGATGGTGACGGAAAAGATGATGCATGAGATGTTGTATGATAATGCATGATGTATGCTGAGTTTAAAGAAATAGAAATAAACATAAGAAAATAGTTGAAGATATAGGTCAAACACAACGGGTCAGGACATCCATGAAGATTCCGTCGTCCCCGTTCATTTGACTTTGGCTTATCCGCGGGTCTAAAAGGTGACTGAATCCTTCATCGATTTTGTTGGAGGGGTTCTCTGACTCAGCCCTTTTAGATTCGAGGTCTTCAACGATATACATGCGAGATATATGATAATACATGCAAAATTCCGGGCTCCAGGCGCCCTGCTTATAGGGCTCCAGGCGCCCCATTTAGAGGGCGCCAGGCGCCCTATTTACAGGGCGCCAGGCGCCCTACTTACAGGGCGCCAGGCGCCCTACTTACAGGGCGCCAGGCGCCCTACTTATAGGGTGCTAGGCGCCCTATAAGTGGGGCACCTGTGCGGACTTCAATTCTGCTCCTTCCCGAGGCAGTTTTGGCTTCTATAAGAAGGGGGGTCCTCCCCTTCTTCTCCCCCACACCAGCTACAGTGCCTTTTGCTCCTCTCTTTGCTCTGATGGCTTCTTCTTCTTCCCGCCCAACCGGTTCAAATGAGATGAAAAGTTTCTCCGAAGTGCCGTGCCATATTCGGAACCGGGTGTCCATGGGAGTGGTAGTGTCTTTATTAGGCACCTTCCTTTGTTTTGTTTCAAAACTTTTTCTAATTGCGCGGTTATTTTGCAGGACCTTCCGAATTTTCCCGGGGCTCGCCGATACGGCCAGGTGCTATGGATAGCCCGCTTAATGGCTGCTATCAACATTCATGTGCGGACCATTCTTAGCGGGTGGGGCTTCAACGGCATCCTTGTTCACGCCAACCACCTCCTCAAATATTTCTGGGATTTTTCTTTGGCGGGTGCGCTTCTCGAGATGTGGCATCCCGATACACACACCTTTATTTTTGACTCTTTCGAATGTACCGTTCTCTTAGAGGAGGTAGAGCTGTTTCTGGGGCTTCGTGCTATGCCTGGGTACGGCCAGGCCATGTTTATCCCTGTCGGACCGGTCACCGGTTTAGACTTCCTCCGAGGCTTTATGACTACCGGAGAGGCCCGATCCATTATGGTAGGTGGCCGTATTTACACCGAAGCATTGGCGGATTGGTCCATTGGCGTGATTTAAGGCGCCGGTGATAATGAGGACCTTCTGCTGCCTGGTGCTAAAGGCGTCGCTGCTTGCCTCGCCTCAGTGCTCCTATACCCGTGTGAGGACGGGTGGCTTGATCCTACCTGCCTTCCTTGCATTCAGGGCATTTGGTCCAATGAGTGCATAGCCCACTCGGGGTTGGGCTACCTTTATGACGGCCTGACTTCTGCTAGCGTCGGTAGGCCTATGTTCGGCAGCATTCTCTTGTTCATGTGCTGGGTTGACTGGCACTTTAATTTGACGTGTGCTTCGGACCGGCCACAGCTTCCCGGCTTTTCGCCCGGAGCCCCCTCCAGCCTCTCACCAACCGCCTTTGCATGGAATATAAGGTTCAGAACAAGTGCCCCTCAGTGAAGACCCGCACTGACTGGCGTTTGTACTTTTCGGCGATGAGCAGCAGCGGCTTTGTCTGTCCCACAGAGGCGGTTATGCGCCAGAATGTCCGTGCCTCTCCCACCCCAGGGGTGGATCTCCGGTTGATTACCGGTACCTCCTTCATCATCTACAACCCTCACCGATGTCCTCTTCAGTTGGGCCAACCGCGGCTCAAGGTCCCTCGTCTCTCTCACATCCCGTCTGTCAAGGATCGTCAGACGGGCACGGCGGCGGATGTTGAGGAGTGCCAGAGCATCCTTGCGATCTGGGGAATTTGCAAGAGCTTCTCGCCAAGTGCCTACATGGCTGAAGACGAGGTCTGGAAGAGCCGGTACGTGGCGAAGCTGAGGAAGCTGCGCGGTGGTTGACCTGTGTCTGTTAGTTGATTGTATCCAGTTGTATTTTTCTTTTGTTGCTTTCGTTGTGTCTAGGACTTGATCAATGTAGGCGTAGGATTTGCTTGATGTAGTTTCTTTTCAGTTGTGTCCTAGTCCTGTCAGTGTCAGAAAAATAGCAAAATATGCAAAAAGTAATAGAATATCAATATTTTGGCAGTGAAATTGTGTTTTTCATGAAGAAGATTGCTTGTGGACACGTTCTAAGAAATTTGAAAATTTTGACCAAAGCGCTTTATATTTTCACCCATGCGCTTTTCTTCATTTCACCATCATCTTTTTTCTACTTTTTCTATTGGGCGGGACATTTCCGGGGAGCGCAGCGCACCGTGCGAATTCCACAGTAAGTTCCTTCCAACTACAAACTTGTAATTTATTCCGTTATCTTCATTTTCGCAGAAGGGACCGAACCGATCCGGAGTCGTTCCGGATCGGAACGGGAAGAGAGAAGGGGGCTGAGCCCCCTAGCGCCCCTATGATGGGGCGCTAGGCTCTGCCTGGCGCCCCATCAATGGGGCGCTAGGCGTCCCATCAATGGGGCGCCTGGCCCAGCGCCCCATAAATGGGGCACCTGGTCACCGAGCCCCCATTGTTTCCGTTTTGCTATTCTTGACCCACTCTGATGCTTTGCAGATGACGAAGAGGTCTCGCGTCGACGCTTCAGGTGCCGCTGGGGCCTCTTCCTCCGCCGGCGCTTCTTCCTCTGCTGGCGCTTCTTCCTCCGCCGGTGCTGGCTCATCGGAGCTGCCCACTCTCCATCCTCCTCCGACCGTCTCGGTAACCGAATCTCGACCTTCCCTTTCTTGAATTTATTTCTGATTGCTTTGTTTTTAACATGATTGTTTAATTGTGCAGGGGAAGATCAAGTCCCGGATATCCTGGGAGATGGTCTTCCATGCCTACCAGGGGTTGAAGGACTTCCAGAAGGTACGGCTTGATGCAATGGGTTTTGGCCCATTGCTTCGTTGCTCGGCTTTCTGGGAGGACCTCCCTCTGATCCAGGCCTTGAGGGAGAGATGGGACTCCACCACCCATTCCTTCCTCTTCCCCTGGGGGCATATGGTCCCTACCTTGGAGGATGTCTCCCGGATCACGGGTCTTCGTGTTCACGGTCGTGCCGTCACCGGCAAGACCTATCGCGATTACTCGGCCATGGTCCGGGATTTTCTGGGTCATCCGGTCCCACACTGCCCCGGCGGACTGCGCGTTATGAAGCGCACAGCCGTTGGAAACTTGCTCGGTCTGGGCAACGCCAGTGTGGGTAAGGATGACGTAGTGGCGGTTGTGCTTGACGAGTTGACGAAACGCGTCGAGCGCTCCCTGGTCGGTGAGGAGGGCACTGTTGAGGCCGACCAGGATCTCCGCCGGTTCCTCCTCTTCTTCCTCACCCGTCTTCTTCTAGCCTCGAAGACAGACAGGGTGCACTTGCGGTTCCTCCCTTTTCTTGCTGACCTGTTGAAGGTTGGTGAGTATGCGTGGGGTGCCGCTATGCTGGCCCATCTGTTCTCCTCGCTGGCGATGGAGAGCGGTCCGGTTTCAGTAGCCGGTTTTACTCCATTCCTTCAGGTATGCCTTGTTCTTTTGTTCACTATCAATTCTGCCTTGTCTTTTGGTGACTAACTGAGCTTTTTATTTGACAGGTATGGAGTTACTATTACGTCCCCCTGGGTCGTGCTCTGCTGAAGGATGACCCTGAGTACCCTCTCATTGGTAGCTGGGTTGCTTCACGATCTCCTTCCTCCCATCCCTACCGAGTGGAGAACCCGAGGAGGCGGTGCTCTGCTTCCCTCACCACGAGGTATTCTGTTACTTTTCTCCTTCTTAACTTTTGGTTCTTCTTTTTTACTGCTCTGCCTTGCTTTTCAGGTGGTATGGCAACCTTTTTCAGACCTTCACTTGGATCGGCAGCCGTGGGTTCTGGAGGGTCGTCCGGTTTTTGGCCGTGACACCTTCTTGATCTGCCTGAACGAGATGGAGCCACTTTGGGTGCGTCTCACGATGCGCTCATTGGGGCTTCACCAGGAGTGGGTGGATCTTCCACCTTACCCACACCTGGGTCGTTCTACTCGCGGCCTGATCCAGGAGATTGACTGGAAGAAGGAAGGCCAGTTGCGTCCGGATACGGAAGAGGGGTGACACCCCAGTGACTTCCAGTGCTTCTGATAGTGATGACTATCTGCGTCGCTATGTGGCGACATTTGCCCACCTTTTCACCGAGGGTGGAGAGGTACGCACTTGTTGTTTTCACCACTGTTCTTCCTTTGCTTTAATGTCTAACTGTATGTTGCTTTCAGAGCATTCAGGCGGAGCTGTCTCGTTTGAGGGCGGGGACAGCATCTCTGGAGGCTGAGTTGGAGCGACAGGTATTTTCTGTACTTTGCACCTTTCCATTGTTGGTTAACTGATCTTCCTTTCTTCTTTCTTTCAGCGACGTTGCTACCGAGGTTCCCGCCGACAGGTAACACTCTTTATTTTTTCTTTAATTTTATGAATGAATGTTGTTAACTGTCTCCTTTACTTCTTTCAGATCTCTCGGCTTCGCGAGCGCGTGGCCGAACTGGAGTTGGGTTCCCAGCCGGCCGCCCCTGAGCCGACGGTTTTTGACGAGCCTCCCTTTGAGCCGTTCGATTTTGGCCAGCCTACGGGTCCCGAGCTACCTCCTCACCCTTTGCCGGTCGACCCTCCTCCCTTCATCCCTACCGATCCTGGGAGCAGTTCTTCTGAGAAGGGCTTCCTTCTTGAGGTGATTACCGCTTTTACTTATATCCTCTTCTTTCTTCATTTGCCTTGCTAATCTTCTTTTCTTCTTGCAGATTGCCCAGCTGAAGGAACGGGTGGAGGTCCTTACTGCTGAGGTGAATCTCCTTGACTTTCTCTTGCTCTGCTTTGCTTGATTCTAACATTTTCCCTTTTGTAGAACAAGGATCTTTGGGCGAGGATTTCTGATCTTTCTGCAGGGGGTGCTCCGCCTCCTACTGGTGATCCCTCAGGTTTTCAGCCGCCTTCTACTGATGATCCCTTGGGTTTTCAGGACAAGGTACATAATTTTCTGCTCTGCTTGTTATCATTTTCTTTCTTTCCTAACATTTTCCCGGTAGGTGATGGAGCTACAGAGGGAGCTCGGGCTCGAGCCCCTCGTAGGCATTCCGGATCCTGGTTCCTCTACTTCCGAGGTGCGATGTTTCTATTATGATTTTAAACTGGAAATGCTTGGACTGACGTCTCCTTTTGGTTTCCACAGACTGCTCAGAGGATAGAGGAGCTGACACGGGAGGTACATGTCTGATTCTTTTCCTTAAGCTGCTTTTTCTGTAACTGATGTATCTCTTTGTCATCTCGTAGGTCGGGAGACTGGAGGCTCGCGTGGTCGAGTTGTCACGGCCAGAGTCTGAGCAGATTTTCCTTCTTCATCTTGAGCACTCCAGAGAGCTCCACCGGGTGGAGGCTGAACATCGTCAGTTGATGATGCAGGCGTTGCAGTCTCGGAGCCACTCCCACCGCTCCGATTCTCGAGGGACCACACTGAGGGGACCTGCCCACTCGGGTTCCTCTCAGTCCAGTAGTCGTAGGAGGAGAGATGAGGAGAGACTTGCCATGCCACCTCCGGATGATCAGGCACCAGCAGAGGGAGGCGGCGATTTGTGATGTGCCGACCCCCTCCTATCTTCGATGTACTTTGTTTTTCCATAGTGATGGTTGTTGACTTCTTTTCTTAACTCCCTGCTTTTACTCAAAGGGCGATTAGAAATTTATTCAGGCTTAGTCCCTTGCAAGAAAAGGGCGAAATTGCCTTGATCTTTGGTCAAGGGACATAGGCCTTATCAAGGTAAAATAACGAAAAATATAAGTGTGCATAGAAAGGAAACATGCAAGACCGAAATTAAACATGAATGCAAAGGCAACTAGCAAAGCAAATTTTTAGGTGTTTTGGGATTTTAATTTGTTTGGGTTTTGATGGTTTTATAATTTTTTGGTGTTTTGGGATTTTTGATTTGTTTGGGTTTTGAATATTCTCTCTTTTTAGAGTTTTTGATTTTTAAGATTCGTTTGGTGTTTTTCCAAAGTATTTGATTTTTTTGGTTGGTGTGAGGGACATGATTATCTCATCCTTTGCTTGCTTATCATAGGTGCGCCTCATTGTTACTTAAGGGTTAAGAGTAAGCATCATGTGTAAGAAGGTGCCTAGTCCGAGATCTTCTGACCTTCCGCCCTTGATAGGCTATGGTTCTTCTTGGGTCTAGTCGGTCAACCTTACCCGCAAGGTTAAAGAGGGAAGAGGACTGATGGTAAGTCCTTACTAAGATTTAGGGGTGTCGAATTTGTTTCTCTACTGGTGCCCGCGTTGCCTGTTTGGAATTTGACATCCTCGGGTCCTCCTTTCTAGCCCTTTTCTTTGATGGCCCACATTCGGACAGGTCTTTCTTTTTTCTTTTGCTTGATTTTGACCTGAGGGGTTCATTGCCCATCTTTTGGAGCCTCTTTTGAGCTTTGGTTGGTACACATTCAGACAAGTCTATTCTTTTGCCGACCTGAGGGGTCATTGCCCATCTTTTGGTACCTTCTTCTTTTAATAAGCTAGACCTTCGGAGGCATCCTTCCAACTAAGGCAATGGGCATTTTCGATACTCCTCATTCTAACCCTTTTTATCTATTCTGGACCGAAACAAGAAGAGAATGGGATTAGGTTGACCTTCCTTTGCCAAGTGTTGCCTAGCTTTCTCTCTGGCTCCCGATCATCGGATCTCAAGACTTGGCGTGTAGTGTGTGTAGTATGATGCCTTATCCTTATTTCCCTAGGTGACAAGTTGGTGCACCGAGCAAGCAAGCGTTGGATGTCATCATTATACTTCACACCTTTGATTTTATAGATTTTTTTGTGATTTTTGTTTTAAGGGAAATATTTTTTGAGGTATACACCATTCCAGGGATGAGCTAGCTCTTCTCCTTCTGCATTAGTTAGCTTATATGAATTACCGGGATAAATGACCGAAATAACATAAGGACCCTCCCAATTTGGTTGAAGTTTGGAGCGGGGACCGCCTGGCTTAACAAATATTCTTTTAAGCACAACCTCACCGACTTCAAATTTTCTCTCCACCACCCTCTTCTGATAAAATCTTTTAAGTCTATTTTGGTAAGATCTAGCATGTTCGGCCGCGGCCAGCCTCCTTTCATCCAAGAGTTCGAGTTGCGCGAGAAGAGAATCTCGACGTTCATCCATTGGGATATCTCGATCGATCTGGACTCGTAGGGAAGGAATGATTACTTCGTATGGGACTACCGCCTCCATCCCAAATGCCAAGACATAAGGAGTTTGACCCGTTGGGGTTCGAATAGAAGTGCGGTAGGCCCATAGAGCATCAACTAACTTATCTGGCCAGTCTGCGAACCTGCTAGACTTACAAGTCTTCTTAATGATTTTTATCAGGGTCTTATTGGTGGCTTCAGCTTGACCGTTGCCTTGAGGATAATATGGAGATGAATAATGCAATTTGATGCAATACCTGTTGCAAAGATCACGTAGCTCCTGAGAGATGAATTGCGGTCCATTGTCGGTGATGATGTCGCACAGGATCCCGAACTTTGGCAATGATGTTGCACTTGATGAAGGTGCGGTAGTTGATGCCTTGATCTCCGCATATGCTTCCGCTTCTGCCCATTTGGTGAAGTACTCCGTTGCAGTTAGGATGAAGGATTTGGTTTTGTTTGTGGAGTTTGGGTCACCGAGTGGTCCGATAACATCAAAAGCCCACATAGCGAAAGGCCATGGGGCATGGATCGGATGAAGGGAAGATGCAGGAGAGTGAATCTTGTCGGCGTGGAGTTGACATTGATGACAGTGCCGGACAAAGATCGAGCAATCTTCTTCCAGAGTAGGCCAATAATACCCTTGTCTGATGATCTTCTTGGCGAGGGCTTGAGCATTTACATGGCCTCCACATACTCCGGAGTGTGCTTCTTTAAGCACCAATTCAGCCTCTTCTTCATCTACGCATCTTAACAGAACACCGGCCAAGCTCCTTTTGTAAAGCACCCCGCCTAAGACGGTGTATCTCTGGGCGACTCTCCTTATGGCTTTCTTCTCTTCGGCAGTTGATCCTGGCGGGTACGTCTGATCCTGACAGTAATTCACAATCTCATGATACCATGGTTTTTCACCTTCTTCTAGTTCCTCCAACTCGACCAAAGATACTTCCTCCTTTTGCTCAATGTACTCTTTCCTTTCAAACTCCTCCTTAACCTTCAAGAACCGTGCATCTTCTACTGCCGGAATGGTACATCGGCGGACATAGATCGTCCTAACCTGTCTGCCTAGCGGGACAGAGAGTGAAGATGCCAGAGAGGTAAGAGCGTCGGCAAGAATATTTTGAGCACGAGGGACATGAATGAATTCGAGTTTGGAGAATAGCTTGATGTAGCAAGTGGTGAGTTCTTGGTATGGTTTGAGCCCAGGATGAGATGTGCGGTATTTGGCCAGTACTTGGCGAAGTATCAACTGACTATCACCAATTATCCTTAGTTTAGTGACACCGTAGAAATGAGCGGCCTCCAGTCCGGCCAACAGGGCTTCATATTCAGCTATATTGTTTGTTGCTGGAAAATGGAGCTGAAAAGCCTGTGGAATGGTGACACCTTCGGGAGACAAAAGAACAATCCCTATCCCTCTACCCTGGGAGTTTAATGCCCCGTCAAAATATAGAGTCCACAGATTAGAAGATCGAATGGACATCAATTCTTCATCGGGAAAATCTGACTGGATAGGGTCAAAGGTTGGGATAGGATGATGGGCAAGGTGCTCGGCAATTGCATTGCCCTTGATTGCCTTCTGTTGGGTGTAGGTGATGTCAAATTGGGAGAGGAAACTCTGCCAGCGTGCAAAACGATCAGTCAGGACAGATTTTTCAAGAAGAAATTTGATGGGGTTCATGCGAGCAATGAGATTAACCTCGTGAGCCAGAAAGTAATGTTTGAGCTTGGACCACCCAAACCGGGCGGCACGGGTTTTCTCCATGGTTGTATACTTTTGTTCACAAGGATCAAAGATTTTGGACGGATAGTATGCCGCTCGCTCTTTCCCTTCATCATCTACTTGTGCCAACACCGCTCCCAAGGATCCTTCCAAGGCGAGATGTATAAGATCATGGGTTTGCGGGAACCGGAGGTTTGAGCACGGAGTGGGCTTGACAAATACTTCTTTAAACCGTTGAATGCCTCTTGACACCTCGAATCCCATCTCGAATTCGGCCTTCGCCTTGGTTAACTCATAGAAAGGTTTGCACCTTTGGGAGTCTTTGTGAGATAAACCGGCGAACGAACCTGTAACTTTGCCAATCAACCCTCTCAGCTCTTTTAGGTTCTTTGGTGGAGGCATGTCAATAATAGCTTTGGCCTTATTGGGATCGATTTCGATGCCTCTTTTGCTGACAATGAACCCAAGCAACTTTCCAGATGATACTCCAAACACACATTTCTTGGGGTTCATCTTGAGCTTATATTCCCTGGCTCGTTGCAAAACCCTTTCCAATACCTCAGCATGCTCCTCTTGGGTTCGAGATTTGACCACTAAATCATCCACGTACACCTCTAAAAATTTATGCATCATATCATGAAATATTGCTACCATGGCCCTTTGATAAGTTGCTCCGGCATTCTTTAATCCGAAGGGCATGACAACGTAACAATAAGTTCCCCAAGGTGTAGTGAATGAGGTCTTCTCTTGATCCTCTTCGCTAACCGGATTTGATTATACCCTGAGTATCCATCCATGAATGATAGGGTTTCGTATCCAGCTGTGTTGTCAACAAGAACATCGATATGAGGAAGGGGGAAATCATCTTTTGGACACGCTCGGTTTAAATCCCTGAAGTCAATGCAAATTCGAATCTTTCCATCCTTTTTCATGACCGGGACTATGTTTGCCACCCATTGTGGATAGAGGACGACTCTAATGAATTTTGCTTGGTGCAACTTATCGACCTCTTCCTTCATCTTTAATGCTATGTCTGGGTGGAATCTCCTTAACTTTTGCTTGACCGGGGTAGCCTCGGGTTTTAAAGTTAGTCGATGCTCTACCAATGATTTATCTAACCCTGGCATGTCTTCGTATGTCCAAGCGAACGTGTCTTTGTATTCTTGTAATACCCCCATCGCATTCTGCTCTTCTAAAGGGGCGAGGTTGGCATTGATGAGGATATTTTTGGGATCTTCCGGTGTTCCAAGATTAAGTTCCTTAGTCGGTTCATCCACCGTGGCTGATGGTTCTTCGAATCTTCTTAAACCGGATGCATAAGCATCAGCCAAATCCTCCTCTTCATCCTCAGTGTCAGGATCCTTTTCCGACACAACCTCGTAGACCCCTAAAGTTGGATCAATATTGTCTCTCTCCTCATATCGAATTTCTCCTATCTGGATAGCATCCTCTAAATATTCCGGTAGCTTGGCGCATTCTAAGCCTTTCCGAGCTAACTGATACAGATATCTTCCTGGAACTCTTTTACCTCTGATTTTTGTTTTGCTTTTCTTTGTAAACTAAACCTAAAGAAGAAGAAGGTAAATAAGGAGGTGAGGAGGAGGTGGATGGAGTGGAATTTATTGACGAAGGGCAAAGGAGATCGATCGGAGATCGGGTGGCCTCCTCGATTCGGGTCATCCCTCGGAGCGAGTTGGGACGTTTCTTCGAGCGAGATTTGGGTCGAGAAAAGGACGTTTTTTTTTTATCTTTTTCAGAAGTACTAAACATAAACACAGAGGAGGTTTGGTTGGTTGTTGTTTCCAACGCGGATTGAGATATTGATAGAGAGGGGAACAAATCAAGCAAAGACGGGTAAAGAGGGCATCCGTCTTTGCCATCTGGAACTGACAATGGATTTGTCGGGAATGAGTCTGCTAGATCCGAGGGGATGACACTTGGTGAATGCCCTGGATTTTGACTGTTAGAAGGCTCGTTGCAGAACGATTCATTACTTGACCCTTCTTTAGCAAATAACCATGATACATCAATATCTGTCTCATCCCCTAGGTCGCCCACCTTCTTCCTCTTCACTTGTTCTTGTGGTTCCTGCTCTTCAATCATTTGTATTGTTTCTCTTTTATCAAAGAACTTGCGCAGACATCCTTGGAAGTATTTTTGGCCGTTTTTCTGACCATTATCACGTGTCCCATCATACCCTACCCCATTCCTTGATGTTGTCTTCACTAGCCGAATGGGTTCTGTGATGCCTTGCAGTTCTTTCCCCAGTCCTCGGCCTTCTTGATATCCCAGACTCTCCATCATACGCCACCCAAGGGTTTTGGCGTCATCTTTCTTTTTTCTCCAAACTTGCCTATACTGTCTTTTATCCCTCGGCAGATCGAGGATTGTGAATACTGGTTGATTCGGCAAGCCAGGGGGGAGAGTAACCAAGCAATCCACGGGCATACTCACTACTTTGACAACTTGTCCCTTGAAGGGAAATTTGATGCACTGATGATTGGTTGAAGCTATGGCCTCTAATGCTTCCAGGTAAGGCCTTCCCAGGATGGCTTTGTAAGTTGGATCTATATCCAAAACATGGAAGTCGACAGTAACAACCCGGGGTCCGAGTTTGACTTCAAGTGTGACCATGCCATGGGCGGGCCTCTTGGAATTATCGTATGCTGTCACAGTGATTTGTGATGGCCGAATATCTTCTTCTGGGATTCCACACAACTGTAGTGTTTCTGGTGGCAAGACATTAATAGATGCACCGGTGTCAACTAGACAAGATTCGACGTCTGTTCTGTTAACACTGACAGTGATACATAGTGCATATTTTCTCGCTTACGGTTCGGCCGGTTCTTCCTTAGTGAAAATGAGAGTAGGATGTTCACTTCTCGGGGTTAAAACTAATGTAATCTTTTCTGGGGGGAGAGTTTCATTGACCATCACTCTTTGCAGATATTGTTGAAGCACTTCTTGATGAGCTTTGGACCTTTTAATTAGCTCCAGAATGGAAATCCACGCAGGGGTTTTATCAAGGTGCTTCAGCAAATCATAAGATGTTCCTAGCACTGGCTCTTCCGGGTGTTCTTCTTCTTCTTCTTGCGGTCGTCCTGGTTGACCGGCCTGGGGAAAAATCCTTTGGAACATACGCCCGCTTCTAAGCACCGTGGCGAGCTGGGGAGTTATGGTTGGTATAGTGGAGATAGACGGAGGGTTAGGTCGGATGATGGGAGGCCTAGGCAGGGGTGTAGTGATGATGGTCCGAGTTGTAGGGATACGGGTGGGTTGTGGTGGCATGGTTGCACGAGGTGGTACAATGATGGGTCCTAGTGGCGGTGGTATTTGTGGGGGCTCGACCGGGCGGATCAAGGTCCTACCCGGTTGGAGTTGTATGGCTGGTGGTGTTATGGTTGGTTGTGGTGGTGTGCGGATAATCGGCGGTTGGCTTCTTCTGGCGGGAATAACTCGGGGTATGGAGTGAACGGTTCGGTTAACGTGGTTTGGAGGGTTGGTGTTTATGAAGGAAGCAGGTCCCTCGATTTGCCAATTTTGACCTCTATCGCGGGGTTCATCAGTGGAGGTTAAGATGGGGTTAACCCTCTGGTTTTCTGGTGCTGTTGCCGGTGCATGCGCGGGTAGCGGGTTCTGAATAATTCCCAGGCCGGGTTCCTGTTGTTGATGTCGAGCTGGTGCCTGCTACTGCTGCTGGGGTTGGTTCTTCACTGCCTTGATGTATTCGCCCATTTGACCCCAGTCAATGCTTCCTTGCTCGTGGAGGTCATGGATGTAATCTTTAAGCGAAAGCAGTTCTCCACTTTGTATGCCCCGGGAATCTATGGTATAAGCGATGTTGTCCGTGTTGGCATTACGCGGCCACTCCAACTTTTCTCTCGGCAATGAGATCTGCCCTGCCGCCATAAGAGCGTTAAAAATATCCACGAGAGAGTACGGTAATGGCGGGTAATGATTTCTCCTAGGCCCTGCTCTTCGTGGTACATAGGTGGCGGGGGGAGGTGCCTGGTTGTAGGTGGTCGGTTGGCGGGGGGGGTGAGGGGCAAAGGTCTGGACGGCCAACTGCCGGGGTTCTTTGGGGGCGGTGTCTGTATTGGTTGTTGGGGGTATTGGTTCGGCGCTTGGTGGCGGAAAGGTTGGGGTTGGATCTGGGGGTGAGGTGCCGGTTGGATTTGGCGCGGGTTTCTATACTGGGGATTCCTGTATTGCTGTTGGTGGTTGATGGGTGGGTTCCCCAGGATATTGACATGTTCGTTGGTTACCACGCCTTCAGTCACGGGCCCAGAGGTGGTGGTGTTTGTTTTTTTGGTGACTCGGGGCCTAGGGTCGAAAAGGTTCATAATGGGAGAGTCTCGGAGCTGTGTTTGGATATACCGGCTCTCTCGTAGAGTTCTCTTATCGTGGCAGGGTGATGTAATGCCAATACATTTTTTAAAGCAGGAGTGGCGTTGGTGATGATCATCTTAACTTGTTCCGATTCGGATAGTGCATTTGTCAATCTTTCCGCCATTGCTCTCCACCTATCAGCATACCTGATAAAATCTTCATCATTTTTCATCCTTTCAGCCATGAGGTCGGTGATGGAATAAGTTGGTCCGACCCTATCTTGATATCTTTGCAAAAATTTGGCCTTGACAATTTCAAAGTTACTTGCCTCTGAAGGGTCAAGCGAGTAAAACCACTCTAGAGCTGAACCCTCCAATGATCTTCTGAAAAGAAAAGCCAGGGCCCTTGGATCGTTCTGCCACATTACTGACTCGTACAGAAAGTCTTTGACATGAATGAAGGGATTACCGGTTCTGTTGTAGCGACGGTATACCGGCATCTCAGAGGGGGGTAGATGAAAAGTAGGGAAACAAGGAAGAGAAACTTCGGGGGCTGCCTTGGCGTCGATCAAACGTCTGAGTTCTCTATACTGTTCGTCCATGCGGTTGATTTTATTAATCATAGCTAGATCGACAGAAGGTTCCCCAAGAGGAGGAGGAGGAGCGGGTGCTTGGTGCACCGAGATCGGGATTTGGTGGGCCGAAGTGACCGGATGAGAAGGGTATATTGGGGGATGCACCAAAGGGTGAGTAGGGTTGAGATGATTAGAAGAATAAAATGGTGGTTTAGAAGGGACGACCACATTCGTATGGGGGTGATCTAGATTAGCCACCGGATGAGGAGAAATTGGGGCTATGAGCCCGGTATGAGAATGGCCATGAGTGGGCACATTGGGTTGGTGTGCCACTGACCGAGGGGTAGAGATATGAAGGCCACCTTCGGGAGGAATGTGGTCGGTGGGGGACTTGCCCTTGAGGATGGCTTTAATAGCCTGGAGTTGGGTAGGGTCGGCATGAGAGAATGCCTCCCAAAGCGAATTTGGATTGGGTCGAGGAGAAGTTTGACTAGGTTCAGGGAGAACTTCAGGTTCATTGACGGCACATACGGCATCAGGGTAGAAATAAGACTGGTCGTATTCCAATTGTAGTTGCTCGCATCTTTGATCCGCCATTCCGATAACTCGACCTGACCTCAAGTTCATAAACACGACAGAAAAAGAAGGTTGGCAAATAAAAGTTCAAGGATTTTTTTGGTTTTTGATTTTTGACCTTTTTTGTTTTGATTTTCTTTTGTTTGGACAAGCAAGTTGTCAAGCAAATTAACCTCAAGCAAATTTTTTGTTTTGGTTCTTTTTAGGTGATTTTGGGATTTTTGTTTAATTTTCCGTTTTTGTTTGCAAACAAGTAATAGCAAAGACTTGGAATGATTAACGCAATTTTTTTTTGTTTCAATCTCAAATTAATGGCTTGTTAAGAGAAATATTGTCCACTCAAATAAATGGGTAGGACCCTATGCTCTCACAACACCGAGCAATCTAAGGTTGTCACTCTTTTCACAACGATGGGTAATAGGTATTTCGGGTTTTGGGATAAAGTGGTACAACCGGCCCGATCAGTGAAGAGGGAATCCTTCACGTCTGGGGACTTACGGAGGTCTTGATGGAAGCTACCCGGTCCTTCCGAGAGGGAATCCCCGGAGGAGGAGTTGGCAACCACCAAGAGGGGTGTGTGGATGTGTGGGGCTTTGGGAGGAGAGAGCCTCCCTTCTCGGATGTCCTAAGGAGACGGGCGGACCCGAAACTCCGATGCAAACTAAATGCAAGTGAAATTTCAAGGAATAAGAAGTAACCAAGAAGAAAATAAAAGCATACAATGATTAATGAGATGTTTGTAGGAAGCAAGTGAACAAGACAATGATATGAAATTAAGCTAGGATGGAAGAAAGAACTAATTTAACTAAGCATGCTTTGAAAGATTTAAAGGAGAACTAGACTTATCAAAGAAGATGATATCTAAAATACTAAGGTGAAATAAGTTGATTATCAAAATTGGAAATCAGATGGATATGCTTTAAAAAGATAAACGGAGAGCAAGTAAACTTGGAAGAAACAAGATGATGCTTCGAAGAAAAGTAAACAACGTAAACAAGCAACAATGTAAGGAAATGGAAATGAATTACATGGAAATGAAAGTAAACATGATTTTCAGATGGACGTTCTTAGGAAAATAAAGTGGGATTTCACTAAAGCAAAGTCGGTCCCACCGTGGTCGCCAAAAGGTGTAAGCACCCGGAACGGGACATCCGCGGATCTCCCCCTCCCGGAACCCCTACGCCCGCCTCGGTGCGTGCCGGTGGGTGGTGTGTGTTATGTAGGTGTGGTCGCCAGGAACCAAAGGCTCCAAAGTATGGTGAAATGGAAGAAAATGAAATAGAAAGATGACCGTCGTACCTCCGGAAGCGGGGAGATTGTTGAGTTCCGACTTCTCTTCTCTCGGCTGGCCGAAAGAAGAGAGCTTAGTGAATCTTTTGCCTTTGATCCGGTTGAAGCTCCGCCTCGATCGGATCTACCTAAGAATGTCCATGAGAAAACATAGAAACAAGTGAAGGTTCCATTAGTTCTAACGAAAGCATAGTATCGTGCTCGAATTTAGACTCAAACATGCAAATGAGAAGAGACTAACCGGATTGGGACGAGATCCCAACCCCTATTTTTGGTAGGTTTTAAATATATATATGTGATGCAAAATGATGTTAAGACATGCTAAATGACTTGGTGAATGGTGCTAAGATGGAAGAAAGAGATAAAAACGCGATTAAACGAGCGATCGGACTTCGAAAATAACAAAGCAAGCTTCTGCCCTTCCTGGTGCCCTGTATATAGGGCGCCAGGAGAAGGTGCCCCCTTTATGGGGCGCGTTGACCAAGTCAAAGTGCCCTGTATACGGGGCACTAAGTCTGGCCCGAACAGATTTTCTTCTCCTCTTCGCGGCGCCGCTCCGGAGTGCTGGGAGGCTTCTGGGACGAAGTAGGGGCTTCTCCTTGTAGACAATACTCAAATGAAGCCCATGGAAGAGGGTTTGGGTGCTGGATATAAGAGGAGAGACGGGTAGAAGCTCTCAAAGTTGGAAGAAAATCATTTTTCTGGGTGACGGAAACAGAAGGTTTTAGGGTTTTTGGTGGAGGATTTTGGATCGATTTGGAGGCTTTTGGAGGGTGAATGTGGTTTAGGATCGTAGTGTTGGATGAGCTCTAGGGTGGCACCGCGTTGGAACCTCCTCCAAGCTCCAAATGGGGCTCTATTTATAGCCCAAAAGAGGGCACTTTGGCCATTTTCGAAAAACAGTGCCATGTGGCATAGCGCCCTGTATATGGGGCGCTAGCATCATGAGGTTTGTCAGATCGACAAGACAAGTCACTGCGGGGGGTCAAATCAGCCTGTCAAATCGATCGGATTTGGTTCCAGGCGCCCTGTTTATAGGGCGCCAGGCGCCCTATAAACAGGGCGCCAGGTGCCCTGTATATAGGGCGCCAGGTGCCCTGTTTATAGGGCGCCTGGTGCCCTATAAGTAGGGCGCCAGGTGCCCTACATATAGGGCGCCTGGTGCCCTATAAACAGGGCGCCAGGTGCCCTATTCTTGGGGCATTTGGCTTGTCTGATTGCTTGATGGACCCACATTCGGAATGTGCCAAAACTCGATCTGTCCGGAAAACACGATGTGCTTTAAATATTCTTTATGAAAACAAGAATTTGAACTCTTCAACTGGGCCAAAATTGCGTGTCTACAACGGTAGGAGGAGCACCCCCTGCAGAGAGATCAGAGATCCTCGCCCAAAGATCCTTGTTCTGCAAGAATAAAGAATGTCAGAATCAAGCAAAGTAAAACAGAAGAAAGTCACAGAAATTCACCTCAGTAGCTGCACCCGTTCCTTCAGCTAGGCAATCTGCAAGAAAAGAAAAGAAAAGATTAGCAAGGCAAATAAAGGAAGAAGACAGCATAAGAAACAAATATCACCTCAAGGAGAAAGCCCGTCTCTGAAGAACTGCTCCCAGGGTCAGTAGGTATGAAGGGAGGAGGATCGACCGGCAAGTGGTGAAGAGGAAGCTCAGGACCCATAGGCTGGCCGAAGTCAAATGGCTCGAAGGGGGCCTCTGAAGGCTTGTCAAAGACCGTCGGCTCAGGGGCAGCTGGGTGGGAACCCAACTCCAGCTCGGCCACGCGCTCGCGGAGCCGTGAAATCTGAAAAGAAGCAAGGGAAACAGTCAACAACATTCATTCAAGATATTAAAGAAAAGGCAAGAAACGTTACCTCATCATCACGTCCACGCAACTGTCCATCTTCGAGGCCAGCAGAAGACGGGTAAGAAAGAAAAGGAGGAATCGACGAAGATCCTGGTCGGCCTGGACGGTGCCCTCCTCACCGACCAAGTAGCGCTCAACGCGTTTTGTCAACGTGTCGAGTACATCCGCCACCAGATCATCCTTCCCCACACTAGCATTGCCCAGATCGAGCAAGTTCCCGACGTCTGTGCGCTTCATAACGCGCAGTTCCCCGGGGCAGTGTGGGATCGGATGACCCAGGAAGTCCCGGACCATAGCCGAGGAATCGCGGTAGGTCTTGCCGGTGATGGCGCGACCATGGACGCGAAGACCCATGATCCGGGAAACGTCCTCCAGGGTGGGAACCATATGCCCCCAGGGGAAGAGGAAGGAATGGGTGGTAGAATCTCATCTCTCCCTCAAAGCCTGGATCAAGGGGAGGTCTTCCCAGAAGGCAGAGCAGCAGAGCAACGGGCCAAAACCCATCGCATCCAGTCGTGCATTCTGGAAATCCTTCAACCCCTTGTAGGCATGGAAGACCATTTCCCAGGATATCCGGGACTTGATCTTTCCCTGCACAAACAAACAATCATGTTAGGAACAACAATTTAAGAATAATTCAAAAAGGGGAAGTCAAGATTCGGTTACCGAGACGGTCGGAGAAGGATGGAGGGAAGGAAGCTTCGACGGGCCAGGGTCGGCGGAAGAGGAAGCGCCGGCGGAAGAAGAGGCTCCGGCAGTACCGGAGGCGCCACCACGCTCAACACGAGATCTCTTCGTCATCTGCATCATTCCAAAGTATTAGAACGGGCCAAAAATAGCAAAATAAGGAAGACGGGGGCCTGGTGACCAGGTAACCCATTTATGGAGCGCCTGGACCAGGTGCCCCCATGATAGGGCGCCTGGCATCCCCTTGATGGGGCGCTAGGCAGAGCCTAGCGCCCCATCAAGGGGGTGCTAGGGGGCTTGGCCCCCTTCCCTCTCCCCGTTCCGATACGGAACAACTCCGGATCGGTTCGGTCCCTTCTGCAAAAACGAAGATAACAAAATAAACTACAAGTTTGCAGTTGGAAGAAACTTACTATGGAATCTGTACGGCACGCTGCACACTCCGAGAAGGTCCCGCGTAGTAGAAAAGCTGGAAAAGTTGATGGTGAAATGAAGAAAAGGTGCAGGGGTGAAAATATAAAGTGTCATGGTCAAAATTTTCAAAATTTTTAGAACGTGTTTGCAATCTATATTCTTCCTGAAAAACACAAATTCATCAGCAAAACATTGATATTTAATTCCTTTTTGCATATTTTTGCTGGTTGCTAACACTGGCAGGACACAGACACGACTGAAAAAGGAACTACACCAAGCAAGCCCTAGACCTACATTGATCAAGTCCTAGACACAACAAAAGAAAATAACATACAACTAGACACAATTGAAAGCAGATACAAGTCATCCACCGCGCAGCTTCCTCAGCTTCGCCACGTATCGGCTCTTCCAGACCTCGTCTTCGTCCATGTAGGCGCTCGGCGAGAAACTCTTGCAAATTCCCCAAATGGCAAGGATGCTCTGGCATTCTTCATCGTCAGCCGCCGTGCCTATTTAACGATCTTTGACAGACGGAATATGGGAGAGATGAGGAACCTTGAGCCGTGGTTGGCCCAACTGCAGAAGACATCGATGTGGGTTGTAGATGATGAAGGAGGTGCCGGTGATCAACCAAAGATCAACCCCAGGAGTGCTAGAGGCACGGACATTCTAGCGCATAACAGCCTCTGTAGGAAAGACAAATCCGCCACTGCTCATAGCCGAAAAGTACAAACGCCAGTCAGCGCGGGTCTTCACCGAAGGATACTTGATCATCACTTTGTATTCCATGCAAAGACGGCTAGTGAGAGGCTAGAGGGGGCTCCGAGCAAAAAGCTGGGACGTCGTGGCTGGTCCGAAGCACACATCAAACTTGAAATGGCAGTCAACCCAGCACATGAACAGAAGGATACTGCCGAACATGGGCCTACCAACGCTAGAAGAGGTCATGCCGTCATAGAGATATCCCAACACCGAGTGGGCTATGCACTCATTAGACCAGATGCCTTGGATACAAGGAAGGCAGGTAGGATCGAGCCACCGGTCGATCGGTTCAGTGGTAGAGTCCCGGTGAAAAACTGGTTCCCTCGTGCCTCAAGGGTAGAGCACATGTGCCCTCAAGTGAGGGCATGAGGTCACCTGCCTCACTGGTAGGGCGCATGGGGACGTGTCCTGGTACCCGAGTGCATGTGACCAGGGACCCGGGCGCATGGGACTATTTTTGCGCGTCCTTCTTCCGGAAGCCATTGCAAACACTCCCGAACTCGGAATTCGACGCCATTTGTTGCGTTGGAAAGATAACAGGCCGAAAAAGCTTTATATAGCATCGTACCAGACATCACACCCTCCAAAACTTCAGAATTTTGTCCGTAAGTTAGGGCAGTGAACATAAGATCCAATACAGGTCAAAATGACTCCGACGGCAAATCGGAAAAGCACGGTATGCAAAAAAACTTGCCAGGGGCATGAATATGACCATAACCTTCAATTCATGATGATTAGGCATTGGTCATTCAGCCAATTTCCGTGTTTACACGATTTACGTGTGGCTTTCGCTCGGAAATTATGGCTTTTTGCGGAAAACTTCGGAAAGCATCCAATTTCTTTCGACGAAGCTCCAAATAAACTTTAAAGACCCGGTATCATTCTAAGGTCAATCACACATGTTACCCTATCAAACATGAGTTTTATGCTCTGAATTAGGCGAATTTGGCGTGTCTACAACTTGCCTCGCCTTGATGTCGGCTCTGTAAGGGAATAGCATGTAATGAAGTGGAGTGATTCGGAGTGAACTGTAATGGAATGAAAGTGAGCGTAGATGAATGTAGTGGAATGGAATGGTGATGGACTGAAAAGGTGGCATCAAGGTGTAGATATAGACACGCTTATCTACCTGATCCAGCAAAATGAATCTCTCTGAGTATTCTAGATCGCTTTCATGTTCTATCAAAACCTCTTATAATTGACTGGTAAAAGACATGCCCTTGGCACGAGAGATGAAAAATAAAGGATAAAGGATAAAAGGATGTAGTCAATCCTCAGCGTGGTGAGGAGTCCTCGAATTCGTAGGTTCATCATCAGCCAGCAACCCGAACTTTGCGGTGTTCTTGTACTGTGATGGGCTAAAGTTTTTAAAAGTGAAATTGATCTTAAAATGAAAAGAATACCAATCAATCATATTTGGAATCTCAAGTTCATTCAAGTTTCATTAAAATACTTAGTTTAATTTTGAGTGGAATAATCTCAAATTTTAAAAGGGTTCGTTTAAGCATAACAAAATTGCTCGGGTGTCGTGAAAACCATGAATCACGCTCTGGTAGAAAACCGAGTATTCGGAAAATGACAAAACAGACTTAAGCCATAGTGGGATTGAAAGATAATGGTGGAACTAACATAGAATAAAGGGACAGAAGAAACAATGGCATGACAATTGCCATGGTGGGGTGGGATAAAATAAAAGACACGGTGGGATAAAAGAAAGGACAGAATAAAACATGGTGGAATAAAAAGAAAGGAATAAAACATGAAGGGATAAAATTAGGAATGATGAAAAATGAAAAGGAGATGGATGTGAACACATAGAAAATCATGTAGAAAATAGTTGAAAATATAGATAGTCTATTGGAGGTCAAGACACCCGATTAGGAACCATCGTCCCTCCAATGTTCAATTTTGGCTTATCCGTGAGTGTGAAGAAATGACCAAGCCATCGTAGATTTTGTTGATGGGGATCTCGGGCCAGTCATTTTCACTCTCAAGGTCTTCAACATTAATGCATATAATATGTATCAAATGGCCCTAATATAACTAGGTGACAGATAGTAGGAGTGATGTGAAGTGCAAAAAAAATGAAGTGATGGTTATGACTCTTTTGCTTCTTCAGCTCCTGAAAGCACTTAACAAAGATGATTAGATTTTCATCATGACTCATCCCTTTTCCTGTATATCATTTGCCTTGATTTTGAGTCAAAGGGAGGAGCCTTCTTAACAAGGTGGAATAAAAAAAATGACTTAAATGAAATACAGGTAAGGGTTAAGAGAACTTACCTGCCGTGGTGTGAATCTTCTCCTCTTCTGCATTGAAATGCTTGGAACACTTGACAGAAGGAGATTAGATCTTCATCATGACTCATCCCTTTGCCCATTATGGTCAACTTTGACTTAGGTCAAAGGGAAAGAGCCTTCTTAGCAAGGTAATTAAAGCAAAAACGAATATGTAGTGCAGAAATGGAAATATGCATGACAGTCAAATAAACATGGAAGCAATTAAGGCAATGATCATGACTGAGCAAATTTTTTTCTTGAAAACAATCATTTTTTTTTGTATTTTCAATAGTATTCAAAAAAAAATTTAGAATTTTGAAATATGCAAAAAAAATTTGATTTTTTAAAATTTTTTCATTTTTTTATTTTTGAAATATGCATTTTTTTTGGATTTTTTAAATATTCCTTTTTTGGGGGTTTTGAAATATTCCTTTTTTTGTATTTTAAAAATATTCACTTTTTTGTTTTTTGAAATATGTATTCAACTTTTTTGTATTTTTGAAATATGTATTCACCTTTTTTTGTAATTTTTGAAATATTTATTTTTTTGTGAAGAAAATGCTAGTATTTGAGACAATTCATCGGTCTTTGGGGTTTGTCAAGACTCAAGTGGTAGATGCCACGTGCAAAATAAAGTTCCCTACCTAGAATCCTTCTAACCTTCTTCCTTTGATTGGCTTGGATTCCACCTGGATTTGGTCGGTTTACCCTACCCAAGGGGTTTAAGGAGGAAGAGTATAGAGGAAGTCTTTGATAGGGTTTGAAGATGTTGAGAGGGATTTCTCTACTCTCACTCAAATTACCCATTGGGGTTCGGCATCTTTGGGTTTTTTCTATTTTTTTTGCTCTTTTCTATGTGGCACATATTTGGACAGGTTTTTGACCCGTGGGGACATGGCCCATCTTTTAGTGCCTTTTGCCTTGACTATCATTCAGGGTACTCATTCGGACAGGTTGATCATTTTTATTTTTCTAACCTGAGGGGTTCATTGCCCATCTTTTGGCACCCTTTTGTACCCTCTGAGACGGCCTCCTACTAGGGTGGGAGTGTTTTTGATACTACCCCTCTCTAATCCTCTCTCCCTATCTTTGACCGAGTAGAAGAGAATAGGGTAAGGGTACTCCTTCTATTTCTAGATTTCTGCCTTGCCTTTCGCAAGTGTCAGGTTGTCTGGATTCTAGGATCGGGAAGTGTTGTGTGTGTAGGATGGTACCTACCCTTGACTTCTCACAAACAACCTAGGATTGATGACTTGAGATTATACCAGTGGTTTCTCCATTTTTATAGAAAGTACTTTTTGAGGTAAACTCCATTCCAAGGATGATTCAATTTTTCTTCATCTGCATTAGTCAATTCATATGCATTACCTGGATACTTTTCGGTGATTACAAAAGGTCCTTCCCAGTTAGGTTCCAACTTGGAGCGGGGACCCCCTGGCTTAACGAATATGTGTTTGACTACCATCTCACTGATCTCGAATTTTCTCTCGACCACCCTCTTTTGATAAAATCTTTTGAGTCTATTCTGATAAGTCCGGGCATGCTCGGCGGCGGCTAGCCTTCTTTCATCCAAGAGTTCAAGCTGTGCAAGGAGAGATTCTCTTCTCTCATCAACAGGAATATCCCTGTCGAGCTGAACTCGGAGAGATGGAAGTAATACTTCGTAAGGGACCATTGCTTCCATCCCATATGCCAAAGCATACGGGGTTTGTCCAGTGGGAGTCCTTATAGGAGTACGATAAGCCCATAGAGCATCTATAAGCTTATCAGGCCAATCGGCAAACTTGCTAGACTTACAAGATTTCTTGATGATTTTGATTATGGTTTTATTTGTGGCTTCTGCTTGACCATTGCCTTGAGGATAGTATGGTGATGAATGATGCAATGAAATGCAATACCTGTTGCAAAGATCACGCAGATCTTGAGAAAGAAATTGTGGCCCATTATCAGTGACGATGTCGCTGGGGATCTCGAACCTTGCCAGGATGTTGCGCTTGATGAAGGAGCAGACTGTTGACGCTTTAATCTCCACGAATCCTTCCGCTTCAGCCCACTTTGTGAAGTACTCTGTTGCCGTTAGAATGAATGATTTTGAGCGCATTTCGGAGTTGAGGTCACTCAAGGGGCCAATGATATCAAAAGCCCACATGGCGAAAGGCCATGGGGCATGAATTGGATGAAGGGAAGATGCGGGAGAGTGAATCTTGTCGGCATGGAGTTGACATGAATGACAGTGCCGGACAAATATGGAACAGTCTTCTTCTAGAGTTGGCCAATAATACCCTTGTCGGATGATTTTCTTAGCAAGGGCTTGGGCATTCACATGACCACCACAAACTCCAAAATGTGCTTCCTTCAGCACCAACTCGGCTTCTTCTTCATCAAGACACCTGAGTAAGATTCCACTTAGGCTTCTCTTATAGAGCACTCCTCCTAGGATTGTATACCTCTGGGATACTCTTCTAATTGTCTTCTTTTATTTGGTAGTTTATCCAGGAGGATATGACTGATCTTGGTAATACCTCGCAATCTCGTCATACCAAGGTCTCTCACCTTCTTTTAATTCTTCTAACTCAATCAAGGAGATTTCTTCTTTATATTCTAAGTATTCCTTTCTGTTGAACCTCTCCTTAACCTTCAGAAAATGTCCATCCTCAATTGCTGGAATTGTCCTCTTACAAATGTAGATAGTTTGCACTTGCCTGCCTAGCGGGACAGATAAAGATGAAGCTAGTGAAGCTAAGGCATCGGCGAGGATATTCTGAGAGCGGGGGACATGGACAAAAGTGAGTTTGAAGAATAGCTTGATGTAGCAAGTGGTGAGCTCCTGGTAGGGTTTGAGGTTTGGATGGGAAGTTCGGTACTTGGATAGGACTTGGCGTAGGATCAATTGACTATCACCTATCACCCTCAGTTCGGTGGCACCATGGAAATGAGCGGCCTCCAGCCCGGCCAGCAAGGCTTCATACTCAGCTATGTTGTTGGTTGCTGGAAAGTTAAGCTGAAAAGCCTGTGGAATGGTGACACCTTCAGGTGACAGAAGGACAATACCTATCCCTCTACCATGAGAGTTCAGAGCCCCGTCAAAATATAATGTCCAAAGATTGGAAGATCGGACTGACATTAGTTCATCATCCGAGAACTCTGACCGGACTGGGTCAAAGACGGGTATGGGATGATGGGCAAGGTGTTCAGCAATAGCATAACCCTTGCTTGCCTTCTGTGGGACATAAGTGATATCAAATTGGGATAAAAAAATTCTGCCATCGCCCTAACCGATCAGTCAAAACTGTCTTCTCTAATAGAAACTTAATGGGATTGATACGAGCAATGAGCTTGACTTGGTGAGCAAGGAAATAATGTTTGAGTTTCTGAACCACCCAAATAAGAGCAGCACAGGTCTTTTCTACCACAGTGTACTTCAGCTCACAAGCATCAAACATCTTAGACAAGTAATAAGTAGCTCGTTCTTTCCCCTCTTCATCAACTTGTGCAAGGATTTCCCCAAGAGAGTTCTCAAGAACCGAAATATAGAGGACCAAAGGTTTGTTGGGAATTGGTGGTCTAAGTACAGGGGGACTTGCCAAGTATGTTTTCAACCCATCAAACGCCTCCTGGCACTTCGAATCCCATTTAAACTCGGCTCCCGCCTTGGTTAACTCATAGAAAGGTTTACACCTTTGGGAATGTTGTGAGATAAACCGGCGGACAAATTGTAGCCTCCCAATCAATCCTCGAAGCTCTTTCATATTCTACGGAGGAGGCATACCAATAATTGCCTTGGCCTTGTTTGGGTCGATCTCTATGCCCCTTTTGCTTACTATGAACCCAAGTAGTTTTCCTGATGAAACTCCAAATGTACATTTCTTAGGGTTCATTTTCATTTTATATTCTCTAGCTCGTTGCAAGACTTTCCTTAGCACTTCAGAATGATCTTCCCGACTCTTGGACTTGATAACCAAATCATCCACATACACCTCTACAAGGGTGTGCATCATGTCGTGAAAGATAGCCATCATAGCCCTCTGATATGTAGCACCAGCATTCTTTAACCCAAAGGGCATGACAACATAGCAATACGTTCCCCAAGGTGTAGTGAATGAGGTCTTCTCTTGGTCCTCCTCAGCTAACCGGATCTGATTGTATCCAGAATAGCCATCCATGAATGAAAGCATTTCAAATCCAGCTGTGTTATCAACCAAACATCGATATGAGGTAAGGGAAAATCATCCTTAGGACATGCTCGGTTCAAGTCCCTGAAGTCTATACAAATCTGAATTCGTCCATCCTTCTTCATAACAGGGACTATGTTAGCCACCCATTGCGGATATAGGACAACCTTAATAAATTTTGCTTGGTGTAGTTTGTCGACCTCCTCTTTCATTTTGAGTGCCATATCAAGGTGGAACCGCCTGAGCTTTTGTTTAACCGGGGTAGTTCCAGGTTTCAAGGTTAATCTATGTTCAACCAATGAATTATCTAATCCCGGCATATCTTCATATGTCCATGCGAACGTGTCCTTATATTCTTTCTTCTGAGGGAGTGAGGTTTGCACTAATGAGGATAGTCTTAGGATCTTCCAGGGTTCCTAAATTCAGTTCCTTGGTCGGTTCGTTCCCTGTGGCTGTTGGTTCTTTAAATCTTCTAAGTCCAGATGCGTATGCATCAGCCAAGTCCTCGATTTAATCCTTGGATTCGGGATCCTTCTCTGATACCACCTCATATACTCCCAAAGTATGATCTATGTTATGCTCATTCTCATATCGGATTTCATCTAGCTGAATGGTATTATCTAAAAAGTTTGGCAGCCTTGCACACTCTACGTATTTCTGTGCCAATTGTTGCAGATACCTATTTGGAACTCGCTTACCTCTAACTTTCCTATTTCCTAACCTAACTTGACCTACTGAAGATAAAGCTGGAAAGGTGGTATTTACAGTGGAGGGAGGATCGAGTAAATCGATCAATGATTCAGAAAAGAGGGATCCCTGATTGGGAGAACCCTCTGGGATGAGTAGAGACGTCTCCTCAATGGAAATGTGAGTTTCAGAGAAGACGCTTTTTTTTTGGAAATTTCAAGTAAAAAGATAGAATGAGTCAGCATGACTCGAGGTTTGCTGGAAACTGACTGAATTACCAGAAATAAAAACTTAAAAATAAAAGGGAAAAAGGGGTTCGTGGGCCCAATGGTAACAGAAAGTGGACACATGGGTCCAAAACTGATGAAAAAAGTAAACGGGTACGTGGACCCGATCTCAGAAATAAATGGGCATGTGAGCCCATGTTGGGAAAAGCCCTCAGTTCTGAAGTTGATGAGGGAAGCAAATGGGCAAGCAGGCCCAATAAGAGTGGAAGGTTGAAGAGGGCACATGGGCCCAAAGTGGGTAAGTGGGCCCTGAAGCCCATCCAAAAGATCTAGAAATAATGGTACGAGGTTCAAACATGGCAATGTTGTATTTGGGCCTCGTGGAATGGTTTTGACTTGGGTAACATTTTTAACTAGATGATTTAAGATTGGTCTGCCCTTGAGTGGTTCCTGGTGCTCTTCCCCACTTGAAAACAGACGAGTCAAAGATAAGCATAGGTCTTCCAAGTCTTCTTCTTCATCTGGAGCCTTCCTTCTCTTGACAACTGTAATGAAACTCTTGTCATCTTCAGCCATCATCATGGTCTCCCCTTTGATAAAGAAGGTGTGGAGTCCCATGGCATATCCTGGCTGGAAGATCCTCCTTGGGATGGAATCCTCTTCATATCCCAACCCCTGCCTGCGTGACCTTTTTACAGTTTGAATCGGCTGAGTGATTCCTTGAAGATCCTTGCATAAACCTTTTCCAGGCTGATAGCCTAGTTTCATCATCATCCGCCATCCCACTGTGTCGGCTAGAGAGGCGGTCATACATCTGACTTCTGGTAAATCTCCCATTGAGATCTGGGGTTGTATTGACAAACCAAGGGGTGTAAAAGTAGGATCATTCATCTCGTCCCTTATAGGCATGCTAATCACTTTGACCACTTGTCCTTTAAAAGGAAACTTTATGCACTAGTGGTTTGTTGAAGCCACAGCTCCTACTGCCTCCAAGTATGGCCTCCCAAGTATAGCCCGAAAGTTGGATATAATTCTAGAACATGAAAATCCATTGTGACCGTACATGGTCCAAGTTTAACTTCTAGAGTGACCACCCCACGTGCAGACTTCTTGGAGTTGTCGTAGGCCGTCACCATGGCACAAGATGGCTTGATTTCTTGTTCAGAAATGCCACACAACTGCAAAGTTTCTGGCGGCATAACGTTGATAGAAGCTCCAGTGTCAACCAAACAGGATTTCACTTCGACATTGCAGATGATCACGGCCACATGCAAAGCATATCTTCTGACCTTTGGATCTGCTAATTCTTCCTGAGATAAAGTGAGTGTTGGGTGCTCACTTCTAGTGGCTAACACTGTAGTGATCTTCTCAGGTGGGAGATCTTCACTCACCATGACCCTTTGCAAGTACTGTTGTAGAATCTCCTGGTGCACCTTTGATCTTTTGATCAATTCAAGTATGGAAATACGGGCCGGTGTCTTATCTAAATGTTTCAACAAATCATACACCGTGCCCGACAATGGTTCTTCTACTTGTTCCTCCTCCACTGGATCCTGCGGTTGAGTACTGGCTTAGGGAAAGAGCCGATGGAACATCCTCCCACTCCGAAGTACCGGGGCTATTTGGCGGACTAGGGTGGGCTGTGGTGTAGGTGCAGGTATGGTAGGCAATGGGATTGGTGGTTCTGGGATGATTGCGTTAGTGGGTAGAGGGGTAGGATTTGGAGGTGGTAGTGATGGTGATACTGGTGGCCTAATAAGAAGAGGCCGGGGTGCAGGAGTGGTTGATGGGTTTAATGAAGGTATTAGTAATGTGGTAGGTTGTGGGGTCGGTGCTATGATAGGTTGATGTTTTGGAGTGACAGAGCTCATAGGCTGGGGGTTCAGGTTTGGTGGTGATTGTGGTGGTCGGATGAGCAAGGGCCGGTGTGTAGCAATGGTTGAAGGAGGTGTAGTCAAGGCGGGGGCTGGCCTAATGATGGGGCGGTGTGAAGAAGTGGCGACCAGTGGTTGGGTTATTGAACTAGGTAGTGGTTGTGGAGTAGCAGGTGCACGGATTATTTGTCTAGGAGGGTTCCTAGCAGGAGACCTAGCTGGGTTGACTGGTATGGTTGCATTTTGGTTTTCTAGTTGCCAACCTTGAGGACAGCTGGCATCTCCCTGGACAACGGAGTGTACTAAACCAATTCCTGGGTTTGGATGTGCTGGTGCCAGTGCTGGAGCGGGAGCATGTAATGGGAGCGGATTATGGACAATCCCCTAGCCAGGTTGTTGTTGAGGTTGAGCCGGTGGACGCTGCCGCTGCTGCTGCCTAGCCTTCATAGCTTGTATGCATTACCCCATTTGAGCCCAATCAATGCTGCCTTGGTCATTCAGATCGTGGATGTAATCCTTGAATTGAAAACACACTTCAATAGTGTGACCAGGACTTCGGTGGTAAGCACAGTATCGGGACATATCTACATTTGTTGGCCAAACCTCTCTTTCCTTGGGCAATTCCAACTGCTTCTCTGCCATGAGTACATTGAAGATGTCGGTCAAGGAGTAAGGGAGTTGTTGGTAGTTCTCTCTCCTAGGACCTCCCCTTCGTGGTGCCTGATTGGGTGGTGGCGGTGCCCTATTGTAGGTAGGTTGACGAGGTTGCTGGGGTTGTGCTACTGGTTGAGGGGGTTGTTGTGTTGTCGTGGTTGTTGTGGTCTAATCTGTTGTTGAGGGGGGTAATAGGGAAGGTTTTGTGGTGGGTTTCTGAACTGGTTTTGACGGTTCCCTCCCTGCTTCCCCACAATGTTTATAGCTTCCTTGTTGACCACTCCTTCGGTTGTAGGACCAACTGGTGTAGAGGGGGTTTTCCTGAAGTTTCTAGGTTTGGGATCAAAAGGATTTATCATGGTGGCATCTTTGAAGTGGGCTTGCAAATATCGGGCACTGTCATAGAGTTCATTCATGGTGGTAGGACGGTGCATGATCAATACATTCCTCAAGGCAGGTGTAGTGTTTCCAATAAGCATCTTTACTTGTTCCCCTTCAGAAATCACATCTGTCAATTTTTCTGCCATTCCCCTCCAGCGATCATCAAACTTTATGAAGTCCTCTTCGGGCTTCATCTTCTCAGCAATCAAGTCTGTAATGGAGCATGCTGGTGCCACCCGGTTTCTGTATCTTTGCAAAAATTTGGTCTTCACAATATCGAAGTCTCCTGCGTCAAAGGAGTCAAGCGAGTAGAACCTTTCTAATGCAGACCCTTCTAGTGATCGGCGGAATAAGAAGGCAAGAACCCTACGATCATTTTTCCATAACAAGGACTCGTAGAGAAAATCTTTTAAGTAGAGAAAAGGATTGCTAGTACCATTGTAGTGGCGATAAACTGGTAGCTCAGAAGGTGGCAAGTGGAGAACTGGCAAAGAAGGAATAGAGATCTCAGGAACTGATTTGGAGTCTAAGCGACATCTCAGCTCTTCATAGAGTTCATTTATCTGGGTGAGCTGATCTATGATTGCCTGGGTGAGAGCAGGTTCTTGGTTTACTGGTGGGGGTATGTGATTAGAGACATGATTTTGGAATTGAGGAGCATGACTTGGCAAATTCACTGAAGATTGTCCCATGACTTGATGGGCCAAGGGAGCAACATGGTTAAAATAAGATGGCTGAACAAATGAGGGTTGAACCACAGATGGTTGAACTATAGATGGTTGTGTTAATGATGATTGAATCATAGATGGTTGAACAATAGGTGGTTGAACTACAGATGGTTGAATGAGTGGTGGTCGAACCAAAGGACAAGGAGATGAGGCAACTTGGTTAACTCCAGCCTGATCTGAGGCCATTTTGCCCTTCACCATGTATTGTATGTGGGCATAGGTTTCTAGGTCGGTATAGAGAGACAACTCCCTAAAGAGTTGTTCAACATCACGAGGAGCAGATGGTTGAGGGACCTCTTGCGCTTCTGACTCAAATAATGGATTAACAAGACCATTTGACAGAATTGGTTGGTGACCCATATCATGTTCTCGATGTTCAACTTGTTCCGCCATTTCAACGTGCCTTCCAGACCTTAGTTGCATTGAACTTCAAGGAGAAAACAAACAAGTTGACAAAGTAAACAAAGAACTTTTTTTGTTTTTTTTAGTATTTTGCAAAAGGTTAGAGGTTTGAATTTTTGTTTGACAAACAAGTGATGCAAAGACTTGAAAGTAAAATTACGTAATGATTTTGATTAAACCTTAGGTTTATAAATTTGATAAGAATTTTTCTCTCAATAAATGGGTTAGGATCCTAACTCCAATCTCCAATGACCTAGGTTTCACACAATCTCACCACGTGTAGGTAACATAGGATGCTTCGGGTTTTGGGGAGTGGTACAACCAACCCGATCGTGAAGAGGAATACTCCACATATGAGGAATTACGGAGTCCTTGATAAAAGCCAACCAAGTCAACTAGGAAGGAATATCCCAGAAGAGAGGTCAGAATCCACCAAGAGGGTGTTTTGAATGGGAGGGGTAAATGGGAGAGTGAGCTCCCGCCTCAAAAAAGTGTAAAAGAAGGAGGTAGAGAGAAGGAGCAGAGAATGCAATCAAGTAATAAAACAAGTAATGAGCAAAACATAAACTTAAATATACAAGCAATGACACAAGACAAGCAATTAGAAACTAGACAAGCAACTAGAAACTAGAATCCAAACCTTGTTTCATATGTGAGCCAAATGGAGATAGTGAAAAGGTGATGGAAAGAAGAGGGTTCAAATATGATAGCCAAGTAAAAGAGTGGTCCACGTGGGGACTGATGTAAGAATAAGCTGGTTCGCGTGGGAACCGGGGTAAAAAGTAAAGGTGGTTCACGCGGGAACCGGTTTTGGGTAAAAAGGGTGGTTCACGTGGGAACCGGTTTGAATGGTCAAAATAGGGCCATGTGGGGCCAATTAAAGGTGAATAAAGATATGATCCAAGTTGGGATAGATCTGGAAAAAAGGGGGTTTGGTTCACGTGGGAACCAAAGTAAATAAATAGATTGGTTTACGCGGGAACCGGTTTAAAATAAAAATGGTGGTTCACGTGGGAACCGGTTTAAATAAAATGACAGAAATTAAATGGCATACTTGGCACTTCAGATCTGATGAAAGATGGGTGAAATCAGAAATTTTGAGATGGCATGAAGTTTAAGAGAGGTGGAAGGAAGGAAAGGCTCACGTGGGAACCGGTCTAGAACTAGAACTAGTTGCAAACAAAACACTAAGCACCCACGGTTGAAGACATTGCTTGTCCCACCGTGGTCACCACAAAGCTGTCGACTCTGAAAATTCGACGGGGTCCTCTCCTTTTCAGGGAAGTCCGTGAATCCAGATCGTCACCTCAAGAGGGGATGAGAAAAGAAAGGAATAAAACATCGGAAAGCAACTCTCACCTCGGTCCCACACTCACATTGATCCCCGAACTTTCATCCCTTGGCGTCGCTCGATCACCAAAGAGACGGTTCGGGTCATGTGGGAGGAGTATGAGAAGAAAGAAATGTGGTCGCCAGGAACCGCGGGTTCTGATTTATGAAATTAAAATGACCGTGTGTACCTTAGCGTGAAGAGTGTGGGTTAAAGCGTCTTCTTCTTCGGCCGGCCGATGAAGAAGAGTCCTCAACGCGTGGGTGCTTGATTTTATGTGAAACTAGACCAAACAAACAAGTGAAGAAATATAATTATAACTAAAAAAAGTGGAGTATATGTAAAGAGAATGACATGAAACACACAACTGACTAGAAACTGACTGGATTCGGGTTATCTCTAACCCCTCTTTTTCTATTTTCGGATTAACAGAGTAAAATTAATGCAAAAAAATGTAAAAAAAATAATGGGAGGATGGAGAATCATGAAACAAAGAGATAGGAAAAAAAACAGAAATATTCTGAGTTGAATAGAGAAAGATATAGCCAAATCTGTGTTGTCGAAAAAGCCGAGCAGCAGTCCAGGATCTGCCATGCGCGACTTTGCTTCTGTGCTTGTCACGACCAGCCCCAACCTCAGAATCAAGTGCCGTAAATTGAAAACTGAAGAAGACTTGAAGAGGAAGAACTTTGATGAAGATATATTAGGCATCAGACGTCCACACGCTTCTGTAGACGACGAAGAAGAGAGACCTGGCTGATCACCTGCAGAACAGCCTTCCTCTCTCTTGAACCGACTTTTCTCTCTCTAAAAACTCGAAATTCTCTCTCTAAAAATCACAAAATTAATGCATGAGGGTGCTTGGACGTCTTGAGATGCCTGGGGGTCATGCTCATGCCTTTGGAACGACCGGAATCAGAGTTTATTTATAGGAGAACGAACGGCGCGATCAAGACTAAAAAATAGGGCTCCTTGCGCCCTACCCCTGGGCGCATGCGCCCTGGTGCAGGGCGCATGCGCCCCAGTGAGGGGTGCATGTGCCTCCCAGTGGGGGCGCATGGCACTGTTCCCGAAAATTTCGACCTTATCCAGTTGATCGGTTCAGTGGTAGAGTCCCGGTGAAAAACTGGTTCCCTCGTGCCTCAAGGGTAGGGCACATGTGCCCTCAAGTGAGGGCACGAGGTCACGTGCCTCACTGGTAGGGTGCATGGGCACGTGTCCTGGTACCCGGGTGCATGTGACCACGGACCCGGGCGCATGGGACTATTTTTGCGCGTCCTTCTTCCAGAAGCCATTGCGAACACTCCCGAACTCGGAATTCGACGCCGTTTGTTGCATTGGAAAGATAACAGGCCGAAAAAGCTTTCTATAGAATAGTATCAGCCATCACACCCTAAAAAACTTCAGAATTTTGTCCCGAAGTTAGGGTAGTGAACAGAAGATCCAATACATGTCAAAATGACTCCGACGGCAAACCGGAAAGGCACGGTGTGCAACAAAACTTGCCCGGGGCGTGAATCTAACCATAACCTTAAATGCATGATCATTAGGCATTGGTCATTCAGCCAATTTACGTGTTTACACGATTTACGTGTGGCTTTCGCTCGGAAATTACGGCTTTTTGCGGAAAACTTCGGAAAGCATCCGATTTCGTTCGGCGAAGCTCCAAATCAACTTTAAAGACCCGGCATCATTCTAAGGTCAATCACACATGTTACCCTATCAAACATGAGTTTTATGCTCTGAATTAGGCGAATTTGGCGTGTCTACATAGTATAGTGTTCAAACTCGGCACATTTATTTTACACGAGTTCAAGTTCAAGTTCGAGTTTGGGTTTTAATGAGTATGTTGAGCCTTTTTTCAAGTTTGGTTCGTTTATTAATCGAGCTGAGTCAAGTCAAGTTCGAACTCGAGTAGTAGATAGACTAAACTTTAATTCACATTTAAGCTTAAGTTATATACAAATTCGTTTATAAAACTCAAAACCAATGAAAGTTATTTGTGAAACTCTAGATTTAGCTCATTTATGAAATTCAATTCAAATTTAAACTTAAATTTTGAATTATCTAATATATTTAAATGACAATATATAATTATTAATACATATAATTTAATTTTTAAAAATAAATATATAAAATAATATTTAATCGAGTTACTCGCGAGTTTATTAAGCCGAGCAGGAGTCTATTCAAGTTCAACTCATTTAATGAATCGAGCTTTATTTTTTGTTCAAACTTGTTCATTTAACGTAATAAACAAGTCGAGTCGAATTTTTATCCAGTTGAGCTTCAAGTTGGTTCGTTTGCATCCTTAAAAGCGCACAAGCGACAATGAGTTTGGTTGCAATGGGTACTGTAGGTGCTTATAGAAATGTATGCCCTACAAGCTAATCATATATGATATGATTCGACATTTCTAGAAATATCTCATTCAATTAATTAGGCAAATCTCCATTATAAGATCTTATTAGATGCGAATATCATAATGAAGTCCTTATTCAAATGCAATGATGATTAAATCATGATGAGATCATGATAATGAGATTGATCATCTAAAGATAATTGATCTAAATGTTCCTAGTCATAGGATACTTGAGACGGGACATCAAGGATCCGGATAGACTAGTGTATGTGATATCTTCTCATGTGATGAGGATGACCGATCTCATTAGTCATTAGTGTGTAGACACTGAGATACACATACAAGTGCTCATTAGTTGAATGAGTTCACTGAACAGATCAAATTAGAAACCCTGAATGGTATCTTACTGAACTGTCAATTAAGATTTTCTATCATCACGGTTGCATGGTTGGACCTTTGACCTGAGTCGCTAAAGATACCTTGTTGGGTGGAACTTGTGCTTTGACCATTGATTTATAGATCACCGTTTAGATGGTCCAGTATAGTGATGGATCAGGTATAGGAAAAACTCGGTGGAGGCAATTGAGCGGACAACAAGGGATCGTCCACTCTCGGTAAGTGAGAGTGAATGTCCTATACGATAGTACTCTAAATCCCTGGCCAGCGTATATAGGATAATTGGAAAAGGAGTTTTCCAATTGATCCAATTTCGAGTACAAGATCCTATAGAGTCGATACACTAAGGAGTTGATAGTCGATGCCGTACTCCTTTTCGACGGGACATTGGATGCATGAGGGTTTATATCTATGCATTAATTGATGATGGAAAGGCTCAATGGAGATGAGATTATCCCCATAGCCATTTGGGATCATGGGATGTGGCTTGTACCTTTCATAATGGATAGGCCAATTAATCTGTTATTAGATAACATATTTAATTAAATTAAATAGAATTGTTCTATTTTATTTAGTCCTCAACCAGATAGGCTATTGGGCCTAATGGGTCACACACAAAAGGACTTATCCACAAGTACAGGGGCAAGGGTGTAATTTATGGAGATTTTGGGTTTTTATGAACAATTCCAAAATTCTCTATAAATACCAATGGATTCATCCAAACCCGATCAATCCAAGGATGAAAATCACGTCCCTAGCCTCCTCCCTACCTTCTCCTCTCTCTATAAGGTGTCCATGGTCGATGGAGCTCCGTTCGGGAAGAGTTCTCGAGGCCGACACGAAGGGAGAATTTACCGTGGATGATGTTCATGTGGATACTGCTGGAGACCGGACATTTGAACGGTTTGAAGACCTTAATAAGCTCAACTCTTTCCTTTCCATGGGATTATATGAATCCCTATCAGGTATATTCAAACCCGATTTGATCGGTTTTTGATTTTCATCATTCGGTTCCGATTGAGACAGATTGTAAAGGAACCCATAAGAATCATCACTTCCGCTGCACCAAATTTTTATGGATGATTTACTACAGTGGTATCAGAGCCTGGTTCAAGTCTTGGTCAAAACCGATGTCGAATCGACATTATTTCATGTTATTTACATGTTCCCGAATCTGTGCAAACATCTGTTTTGTCAAGGCCACCATAATTTGTATGTAATTTAGATAAAAGATTGGTTAGCTCAGGTAGAATCTTGCGATATAGACATTTCCAACACCACAAACCATTTGAAATTTTGATCTCTGTAGAGTTCGGGAGAAGCCCCAAAAGTTGGTGCTTCTATCATGCCCGAACCGTCACCCAGATTTGGGAATTTTGTGAAATATCTATCCATAAACAAAATTGGGGCTTGAAAAAGCTTTTGGAGATAGGTAATGTGATTACCTAACCTTTTCTCTTGATCTTTGGCTTTAAACGGTGGTGGAGGAAGAAAATTTGAGACTTTTCTGGCATTCTAGGGTTTTGCAGAGTCTGGCAGCGCTGACCTGTTACTCTGGCGGCGCTGACATTATATGATTTCCTACTTGAATAAATGTTGATTTATTCTAAGCTAGAGAATTGATAGCTGTTCTAAAAGATCAAACGGCAAAGTGTTTGTCGGTGTGAGCTTAATGAATTATTTAATCATATTTTATATGTTAGCACTCATGTTATATGTGAATACTCCTTTTAAGAGAAAATGGGTTGATTTAGATCAATCTACACTTTAGCTTTATGTAGATATAAAGAATGGGTTAATGAGTTGTTAGAACTCGTACATCTAGTTGTATGTTAGCCCATATCTAGTAAGGCTAAAGAAAAGTATTTCTATTTCATTATTTCAAAGATGATGTCTCTAGGTATGAATATATATACTTTATGAAGTACAAATCTAAGACCTTTGAGAAATTATCTGTGATTAAGAATAAAGTAGAAATACTAATGGGAAGAGTATTAGAAGTCTTTGATGAGATCAAGGAGGGAAATACTTAAGTACATAATTCACATATAATTAAAGGATAATAGAATCTAATGGACACATCTTTAAAGATTTTAGCTTAATTAAGTAGCTAAAATGAGAGGTCTTATTATGTAAGACATAATATGGACAATGACAAGCTTTGCAAAATTCCTCTTTGTCTATTTTTGGTTAAGTACTCATTATAACCACTTGATCTTAAATAGGTACCTTCTAAGTCTATTCTGATTATTCCATATAGGATATGGAAAAGGGGTTAAAACTTGACCTTAAGTAAGTAAAGGTTTTGGAATGTCTGACTTAGTGAAGAAGTATAACCCTAACAAATTGGAATATAAGACTATGAAGTGTTGGCTTGTGGGATATCCTAAGGAAACTTCTAGATATTAATATATGACCCTTATGAATAAAGGTATGTGTTGCTCAGCTCACTACATTTCTAGAGAAAAAGTTTCTCCTTAAGAAAGATAGCAGAAGCAAGGTATATATGGAAGATGTTCCAATCCCACAACCCAATGACACTTCTATTAAGGTACCGGTTAATAATTACACAAGATAGTTCATAGGTCTTTACGTGTGTCCATTCAACTTAAGAGATATCTGGAACATATCTCTGATGGATGAAATGAGGCGTAAGATATAAAGGATATTGATCCTAGGATCTATATAGAACCAATATGAGATATTGATTCATAAATGGGAAGAGACAATAAAATCTGATATAAATTGTATCTATTCTAATCAAGTTTAGAACTTGATAGATCCACCTAAGGGTTTAGTATCCATAACGAATAAATGGATCACTAAAGAATAGATTAGAGTAGATTAGAAGGTAGAGACCTTTAAAGGTGAGAATAGTTGAAAAGGATATCATCGAAGTCAAATGGTTGACTATGATGAGATATTTTACCTATTCCATGGATTAATCTATTCGGATTTTGATTATTACACACTATGATTATAAGATAAGTTAATTGGATGTTAAGATAGTGTTCCTCTAAGGTATTTTGAGGAACAGTTGTATATGATACAACTATAGGGAATCAAGTCCCAATAACATCCAAGAAGAGTGTGTTTTAAGTTCATTTATGGACTGAAGTAAAACTTTCCATAGATCGTATATAAGGTTTAATGAGATTAAATCTTATGACTTTGTTAAGAATGAAGAGGAGCCTTGTGTATTCAAGAAGATAAATGAGAGTGCTATTACTTTCTTGACATTTTATGTTGATGACATATTACTCATTAAGAATGAAGTAGGTATGTTATCATAAGTGAGTCTACCTATCAAATTAATCCTCCAACCATAATTTGAGTTTTGTGATCTATGGAGATAGATCTAAAAGCAATGTCCAGTTAATGTACGTAGTCACCATAGTCAAAGGGTTTGACATGATAAACTCCAAGATAAGTTTTTTACCTATGTGATGTGGAGTTGATCTCTCTAAAGTGATGTCTTTGAAAACTTCTTAAGAGATAAAGGAATAACATTAATAGAGCCCTTATGCCTTTGTCATAGGGTCTATCATTTATGTGATGCTACGTACATGATGTGATTAATGCTATAAGTGTTAAGAGAATTCATCAGAAAGATCTAGGTGAGAGTCACTAGATAGTTTAGAGATATATCATTCGTACTTGAGAAGCACAAAAAATGTATCTTTATACGTTGGAGGATAAGACATTAAGCCATTTGTTTTACAAACACAAACTTCTGATCAAATAAGTTTGATATTAACTCAGAATAATAGTGGTGTAGTGAGCTGGAAGAGTTCTATGCGATAGAACACTGTAAATTCTACAATATATGTAAACAAATTTACGTAATAGTTGCACACTACTTGAGAAGTAGTCAAGATAAATATTTTCATTTGTGATATGGGATTGTCCTAATTTTCTATGAAAGTGTATCATTGTTTTGAGAAAACAATGGGGTAGAGTCGATGTCTCATCAGAAGTTAGAACTTCTATGGTGATACCATACAATCAGAGAGATTGCAACTTATAGAGATATAATTAAAGATATATTATCTACCGCTAATAACATTTTAGATCCACTAACTGAAGCAATTATTCAAAGAGTGTTTGAGCTTCACCTCGAGTTGATATAGATCAGCCAGATGAGTGATTGATTTTAGTGCAAGTGGGAGATTGATAGAAATGTATGTCCTACAAGCCAATCATATATGATTTCATTCGACATTTCTAGAAATATCTCATTCAATTAATTAGGCAATTCTTTATTATAAGCTCTTATTAGATGCAAATATCATAATGAAGTTTTTGATCAAATGTAATGATGATTAAATCATGATGAGATCATGATAATGAGATTGATCATCTAGAGGTAATTGATCTAAATGTTCCTAGTCATAGGATACTTGAGACGGGACATCAAGAATCCGGATAGACTAGTGTATGTGATATCTTCTCATGTGATGAGGATGACCGATCTCATTGGTCATTAGTGTGGATACACTGAGATACACATACAGGTGCTCATTAGTTGAATGAGTTCACTGAACAGACCAAATTAGAAACCTTGAATGGTATCTTACCGAACTGTCAATCAGGGTTTTCTATCATCACGGTTGCATGGTTGGACCTTTGACCTAAGTCGCCAGAGATACGTTGTGTGGTGGAACTTGTGCTTTGACCATTGACTTATGGATCACCGTTTAGATGGTCCAGTATTGTGATGGATTGGGTACAAGGAAAACCCGATGGAGGTAATTGAGCGGACAACAAGGAATCGTCTACTCTCGGTAAGTGAGAGTGAATGTTCTTTGGGATAGTACTCTAAATCCCTGGCCAGGGTAGATAGGATAATTGGAAAATGAGTTTTCCAATTAATCCAATTCCGAGTACAAGATCCTATAGAGTCGGTACACTAAGGAGTTGACAGTTGATGTCGTACTCCTTTCTGATCGGGACATTAGATGGATGAGGGTTTATATCTATGCGGTAACTGATGATGAAAAGGGTCAATGGAGATGAGATTATCCCCATAGACATTTGGGATCATAAGATGTTACTTGTACCCTTCATGATAGATAAGTCGATTAATCTGTTATGGGATAACATATTTAATTAAATTAATTAGAATTGTTTTATTTTATTTAGGCCTCAACCAAATGGGTTATTGGGCTTAGTGGGTCACACACAAAAGGACTTATCCATAAGTACAGAGGCAAAGGTGTAATTTATAAAGATTTTGGATTTTTATGAAAAAATTCGAAATTCTCTATAAATACTAATGGTTTCAGCCAAACCTGATCAAGCCAAGGGTGAAAACCACATACCTAGCCTCCTCCCTACCTCCTCCTTACCTCCTCCTCTCTCTAGTCCATGGTCTATGGAGCTCCGTTCGGGAAGAGTTCTCGGGACCGGCGCGAAGGGAGAACCTGCTGTAGATGAAGTTTGTGTGGATATTGTTGGAGACCGGACATTTGAACGGTTTGAAGAGATTGATAAGCTCAACTTCTTCCTCTCCATGGGATTATATGAATCCTTATCAGGTATATTCGAACCCTATTTGATCAATTTTTGGTTTTCGTTGTTCAGTTCCGATTGAGACAGATTCTAAAGGAACCTATAGGAATCCTCGCTTCCACTGCACCAAATTTTTATGGACGATTCCTTACAGGTGAAACCATGATGATCACATGTACATGGAGGGGGATTGCCAGAGGCAATCAGTTCGGTTTGGCTCAACAAACCGAATGGAAAATCCTTCAAACTTAATCAAACCAATCGAACTGGCTAGTTTGGTTCAATTCAGTACGATTTATTGGTTTATCGATTTTGGATGTGTAAGGAATCATCCTAAAAATTTGGTGTAGTGGAAGTAACGTTTCTTGTAGGTTTATGTTGAACTTGTCTCAATTAGAATCAAAAGACAAAAACTGAAAATCAATCAAAACAAGTTTGAATGTACCTGATAACAATTCATCTAATCCTTTTAAGATAAAGTAGAAAAATTTCTAAAGCTCTTCAAATCGTTCAAATGCCATGTCTTTAGCGGTATCCACACGAACTTCATCCACAACAGGTTCTCCATTCGTGCCAGCCTTGAGAGCCCTTTCCGAACGGAGCTACATCACCTATGGACATCTTCTAGAGAAAGGAGGGGGTAGGGAGGAGACTGAGGATGTGATTTTCACTGTTGGCTTGATAGACTTTGGCTAAAACTATTAATATTTATAAAGAATTTAGAATTTTTCATAGAATCCCAAAATTTTTATAAATTACACCCTTGCCCCTATACTTATAGATAAGTCTTTATGTTTGTAACTCACTAGGCCCAATAGCATATTTAATTGAAACCTAAATAAAATAGAATAATTTTATTTAAATTAATTAAATCTATTATCTGATAACAGATTAATCAGCCTACCAATCATGAAGGGTACAAGCCACATCCTATGATCCTAAATAAATATGGGGATAATCTTATCTCCATTGAGTCTTTCCATCATCAGTTACCGCATGGATATAAACCATTGTCCATCCAATGTCTTAGTCAGAAAAGAGTATGTCAACGACTGTCAACTCCTTAGTATACCGACTCTATATGATCATGTACTCAAAATCGTATCAATAGGAAAACTCTTTTTCTAATTATCCTCTCTACCCTAACTAGTGATTTAGAATATTATCACATAGGAAATTCACTTTCACTTACTAAGAGTAGACGATCCCTTGTTGTCCACTCAATTGCCTCCATCGAGTTTTCTTTATACCCTATACATCCCTATACTAGACTATCTAAATGGTTATCTATAAGTCAATGGTCAAAGCACAAGTTTTACCCAACAAGACATCTTTGACGACTCAAGTCAAAGGTTCAACCATACAACTGTGATGACAGAAAATTCTAATTGATAATTCAATATGATACCATTTAGGGTTTATAATTCGGTTAGTTCAATGAACTCATTCAACTAATAAGTACCTATACATGTACCCCAGTGTCTCCACACTAATGACCAATGAGATCGGTCATTCTCATCATATGATTAGACAACACACACACTAGTCTATCCGGATCCTTAATGTCCCATCTCAAAGATCCTATGACTAGAAACATTTAGATCACATACCTCTAGATAATCAATCTCATTATCACGATCTCATCATGATTCAATCATCATTGTATGTAATCAAGAACTTCATTACAATATATGTATCTAATAAGAGTTAGTAATGAAAATTTGTCAGGTTTATTGAATGAGATCTTTTAGAAATGTTGAATCATATCATATATGATCATATATTTCTATCAGGATGAACACCCCTATTTAACTGTGTTGAACATAGTCTTAAAGTTGGTAAAATACATATACAACTTTGCAACTCCCGGTATTGAAGGCTAGTGTGTCATAGGATAGAAATTTAATTTAACTACTTATAATATTATCTTATTAATCAAATGAATGTTTTTGCAATGTAGAGGCATATTAGGTTATAATATTAGAATTTTACATAGCTTTTAACATTGATATTGAATACACTTGCACTAATGAGATGCTTGGTTACACGGTAAATTGAGTTTTTTTACAAAATATACTTTCACAAAGGACTCCTCCTTAGACAAAAATATGGTGAGATCACTTTTTCTTTTTGTTATTCTCCACCTTGCATAATTATACATAGTTCTCAATATTTTTTACATTATTTCGCAAAACATGATATTTTTTTAACTACCATAGGTTTTATTTAGAAATAAAATTTTATCATGAAAATATATAAAAAAGTATTGTGTATCTAACCACCCAATAAAATTGATTCTATTTAGTTCAAATATTGATATAGGTGTCTAATGGAATGCAAAAGATCTTAATTTTAGAACTATGATTCAACTAAAAGCTCTAATGTGACTTAACTAAGTGTATGATATGTGATGTATGTGGTCTTGACAAGGAAACTGAGTTTCTAATTTAGGGGGGGATATAATGCTCTAGTTTAAAATTTTATTATGAGATTTAATTAGTGGATTACCAACATATGCGGTTAATCATTCTTCAGAGGTTTAAAAGAATTTTAAATTAAATGTACCTTGCTGGGAGTAGTCTAAGGATGTATGATATCTTGAGAAGATTATTAATTGTCATGGTTGTTAGGCTACCTAGCTGAATTAGTCGTTACATATGTCATCTCTAATATTAAACATTTGTTTGAATTTAAGATTATGATTTTTTTATCTGTTACGTTGTTTGCTTTATCCCTAGAAAGGAAACACATCCAATAGTTTGGTTTGGTTCAGTTTGCATTACCTATTGATTTGGTTCAACTCAAGAAATGAAACAAAATCAATAGTTTGGTTAGGTTCGGTTTGGGCTACCAATTGGTTTGGTTCAACACGAGAAACAAAACCAAACTGATACTTTGGTTCAATTTAAACTACTAATTACTTTAGTTTGATTTATAAAAACATTTTAAATCCAATTAAACCAAATCAGCAAATCGATAATCAGAATGCGATTTGATATTTGGAAGACATGAGTGTGGGTAGTGAATGAATGAGGGGATCCTCACCTTCGTACTTTCTTCCTTGGAGAATAATCCTCCCGTATAACCCAAACTTGGCACCTTACAAACTCAGCATCAAGGTTGATTCTTGAGAAGGAGAAAGAGAAAAATAGAACTAGATAACTACCCCCGTTGAATTTGCCACTTCCCATGAAGAGAAAGAGTGGTCCAGTTTGGGAGTAGATGAGGAGGAGAGAAGGAAGAGTGGAGAGAAGGTGTGTGGTCACCAAAAACCACAAGTTTAATGAATTGATTAAGAAGGGTTTGACCTACTACTTGGAGATGGTGCATGCAGAATCTGACTTCCTCTTCCATGGCCGGCCGAAGATGACGAGCCCTTTGATCCAATTTGATTTGTTCATGTGCAATCCAAAGAAAATATAACAAGTGAAAGAAAATAGACTAAAATTGAGTTAGATGTAGCATCTGTAAAAAAAGTAATATAAAATGACAATTAGAATGAAACTAACTGGGTTGGAATTAGTCCTAACGCCCAATTTTGGATTCTTAGAGTATGATGTAGTGCATAAGTGAGTAAAAATGATGTTAATAAATAAAATGTAAAATTGGAAGTAAAATAAATCAAATATAAATAAAATCAGTTAAAAAACACAAGTTTTGGTGACTATGTCCCTGACTGAGGGTGTGTGTGGACTCGTCCAAGGGCACACGCAACATGTGTCTTGCCTCGGGAGTGCACATGACCTCGTTCGAGGGCGCGTAGTGTAGAATTGGTGTGACCAGAGTCCAAAGCTCATTGTAGGCAAATAGAAGATCTAATGATGTCTTTGTTTGTTGCAAATGAAAGTTGATAGACCAAGAAAACTTCTCCTCTAGCTACTTCGGGTGATGCACTTCTTAGATTTTTTTTTAGGGACACCGAAAGAAGACTAATGGCAATGAACATGAACCATACTTTCTCTATATAAAATCTCTTTAAAACTTCCTAAATCATGTGGCTAGAGCTCTAAAGAAATGTTCGACCCTAGTTAACCTCTGCTAACCTTCAGAATGTTCACAAGTCATCCCTTTATATAGAATAATAGAAATCTTATCCAAAATCGAATTGAACCGCAAAATTGAGGAAGTCAAAGTTCATGTCCTTGGATGAGATCTTGCTCCCCCATAAGGGCATGTAAATCTAGTGCAAAATATTTACCTTTAAACTTCCATGATCACCCAAATCAGAGAAAAATAGAAGGTATGGTCATGCCCTTGGATGAGTGCACACGTGCCCTCAATCGGGAACATGCAGTGACCGGTAGATCTAGATCCAAATTCAATTGAAATCTATCAAAATATAGAAGTTTCCCACATCCCCGAGTGAGGGTGTGCGTGTCCCCACCCTAGGACATGTCCTATTTAGTTAAGAAATCTCCCAAAATTGCTTTGGTGATCATCCAAAATCAATTTGGGTGAAAAAAATAAAATTGGTTCACATGACTTCTATTGGGTGAGCGCCCTCATTGGCGGTAATGTGGGGATGCACCCTAGGAGGGGGTGCATTTGCCCCATAATCCTACAGTTCACATAGTTTTGCCATGAAAACTTTTGGTTTTGCCAAGAAATGACTTGGCATGATTTATAAGCAATCAAACTTACATATTACCCATAAAATGAAAGTTTTGAACTCCAAAATTAAACCAATTTTGCATCTATAGTTTTCTTCACTTTGCATTGGCTTTTCAAGAGAATGTAGTGTAATAGAGTAGAGCAAATTATAGAAAAATGTAGTGAAATAGAAGTGAATGTAGATGAGTGTAGCAAAATAAAAGGGTGATAGATTGAAAAGGTAATGGCAAGGTATTGATATACACACACTCATCAACCTAGCTTGGCAACACAAATCTTCTCATGTATTCAGGATTACTGCCATGCTCCAACAAAGCTTATTATGTTTGATTGGTGAAAGGGTGTGTCGTAGGCACGAAGGTAAAATAAAAATTGCCAACCCCCAGCACACAATGCAATGGAGGTTTCTAAATCGTGGATTTGTAAATTCATCAACGGTTAGTGACTTGAGCTATGTGATGTGATTGTACCATGATGGGCTATAAGAAAAATGAGAATTTGCTACAAAATAAAAAAAGGAATACCAATTGACCATATTTAGACTCTCAAGTTCACTTGAGTTCTCTAAATTACTTAATTTAATTCAGAATGGAATAATTTTTGTATTGGGTTCACATTAAAGCACCATAAAAGTAGCATTGGTAACGTGGATTTCTAAAAATTGTGATGATGTTCTAGGACATGACACGCATGTGAAAAACATGGCAAGATAACATGGTGGGATAAAAAAATATGATGTGAACAATAAACATAGTGGGAACAATAAAAACAATCAACATCCATGGAGCATAGGGCCATGGTGAGATGAAAGAGAAAAGGGTGGGATATAATTCTACGGTGGGATCAAAGTGGAACAAAATGGTAAAGCAATGTAAGTAATAAAAATACGGGACACAATGGGACAAAGTACGTGGAGTGCGGTGGATAACATATTGCTATGATGGGATAAGAGAAATGGAAAAGATGATAACTCCACAGTGGGATTAAGGATATGAACACTACATGAAAGGAATGAGAAAAAGATGGGATAACAATGGTGATGAAGAAAACATGGTGGGACTAGGCAAACATGATGGATTTTTAAGGGGCAATGCGCATGATGCATGTGATGCATAAAATGCTACTAAAATGTAAAAAAACCAACATGGTGCATATTGGGCTAAGTAAACTAAAGATATATTTAAAATATAATTGGAGATATAGATACACTCTTAGAGGTCAAGATACCTACAAGGGAAGCATCATCTCTCATTGTACAATGTTGACTTTTCCAAAAGTGTAGAGAATGGTTGAATCACCATTGATTTTATTGATGGGGTTCTCGAGCTGCTCAACTTCTATCTAGACTTATGGTATTCAACATTGTTACATACATATTTTAATGCACCTAATATATGCTAAAAGGGAATGAATGTGAGTGTGGTGGCATATATTCTCACTAAAGAGATTCATGTGTCCTAATGAGTGAAAGTGTAATGGGTGATGGAAGTGATAGTGGTGACATAGAAAAGTAATAATGTAGTAAATAGCGTGGTGTGGGTGGTGGAAATGATGATATGGTAGAAGTGGTAATAATGATGATTTTTAGCACATGCAATCATCTTCACTTTGAAGGTTTCGACTATGCATTGTTATTCCAAATAGCATCTTCATGTTTTACCACATATATTTATTTTTTATAAAAAATAATTTCACGGAAATTGTTTTATTTCAACAACAAGGTGCTTCTAAAATGATTCTTCTGACAACAAGTTGTTCCTACCACGGGGTTCATTACATTTAGAATTTTGATTTTATTATTCATTTTCTACATCTTACCATCATCTTAGCATGCTTTATTTACATTTTCTAAATCTATATACTCTAAAAATATCAAAAATAGGGATTATGATCTAACCCTAGTCCAATTCGTCCAAATCCTTTTGTCATTTATGTACATTTTCTTCGTAGATATTACATATTTCACACAATTCTAATCATTTGTCTCTTTCTTATGTGTTCTTATACATTACAAATAGAAACACTTTGGTCTAAGCCATGCTAAAGCTTAAAGCAACCAAGCCTTGACCACTTCTAACAACATAGAGTATTTTGAGCTCCTCATCCTCGATCAGTTGAAAAGAAGGAAGCTTGGACACATGCATATCTCCAAACACACGCAAGTCAGCACATTTAACTCTATTTGCATTCAAACCCTATGCTTTGTAGTGACCACAACACCTTTCTTCTGACCTGAATCCATCATTACCTCACCAAACCAACTCTCTAAAGCTCGAGTGATATCAAGGGTTGAATGTTTGAGGCCTCCCTTCATATTCAAGGTACATCCAAATATGCGCCTACAATCACATGTTCAAGAGTTAAGAAACATAGAAGACTCCATGCATAATAAGGATCCTTTTGTTTTGTCGCCCAATCCTTCGAATTTTGCATCATCCTTTTCTGAGTACATTTATAATGGATTTAAATTTTACATGTTGTTGTTAGATTTTACGAAATTAACTCAATTATGTGGTGTCAATATGAATACAAAACATTGATCTAGCTACGATTGTTATCATGGATTAATAGTAGGCCTTCTTGAAATTTCTTTTGATTAGGACAATTATTTAATTTTATTTGAATGTGAAGGTTAGGATTTGTATAGCAAAGATTGTGGTTTAAAAATTAATAATTATGGATTTATATCATTGAATACACAAACAAATTAGGGATTGTTGGACCATTTATACTTGCAAGTTAAATGAAATAAGTTTTTTATGTAGACGACAATTCAAATAAGGGATGGGTACCACTAGTAAAATTTATACCTCGTAAATATTATAACATGTCTAAAAGTGAAAGTGATGATGAAGTAAAACCATATCAAAAACTTGTTAATGTCAATATAATCTTGTGTTTAAGTGATGAAGACATACAACTTCAAAAATGTTAACAATACAAAAAAAATAAAATTACATAATTAATTAAAATATCAAATCATGGAGAAAGCCTTGTAAAAACTTCAAGAACCATAGTTCAGTTGCTTGAATATACTTGAAAAACATATACATGTTGATATATTTGTGTTGGATACTTAGAAGATTATCTACCATTTCCTAACCCAATCTAGATCAAGATCAGATCAGCCAGAACAATCATTTTTCAAAGCCATCTTGATCTTTCTCAATAGGTTGTATGGTATGAATGGATGGATGTGCATGTTGTATATGATTGAATAGATAATAACATGTGTTGTATGTATGAGAAGGGATTTGTTTTATGAATGAATGTGATTGAATGGATGAGTCTGTGTTGCATGTATGAAAACAAGTTTGATGTATGATTGTACATGTTGAATGGTTTGAATGTCATTTTGAAATTGAATTGTTCAATGGATTGGAATGTCAATTTGAATATGTATAACAATAGGTGTTGTAAAATCCATGCACATGTGGATTTATTTCTAACATCCAAATTATTTTATTGGTGATGACATCGACCATTACAATAACTTATTGGCAAGGCTTCGGTTATTGCCAAAGTGGTTCACCTAGCACCTAAAATTCTTGTTTGAGTGCTGGGTGAATTGCTTTGGCAATGTATAAAACCATCGACTAATGGTTTAGTAGCGATGACTTACCATAAGCCATCACAAATAATGATTGGTGAATAACTTTTTTGTGACAAACTTTGTAGACATTGTCAAAATATTTGGGCAATGACTTTTGAGTTGTTGGCGATGGCTCTACCAATAACTATTTTCTTGTAGTGTTACATCAATTTTTAGCAATTATATGTAAATTATTAACTTAATTTTAAATAAAAATTGATATACAACATGTATTTAAGAAATTATTAAATTTAGTTTTGACTTCAATAAAAAATAAAAATTAAATTGAAATAAGAACATTTTGATTTCAAAATTATTATAATCAAAATTGAAACACCTTAATTTTTATTGGAACTGAAATTAGATACATAGGATGTTGCTGTTAAAATTAGATAATGATAATACAGCCCATTTGCAATGCCTCACTAACACCAATCCATCCTGGCCCAATCAGTGATCCTCTGAGCCATGTGTTTGGGGCCCACCACATTCGCAAGTAAATCTGTTAACTTGGTACATCTCTTACGAATAGTTTAGATGTAGTTTATCATTACCTACAAATAATAGATAAATTTTAAAATACATTTTACCTTAACTTTGTAATCCACACAAAGTGCCAATCTGATTATATATTCTCTTAGATCTTGTTTGGTATCAGAATAATAAAATAAAGAGAATAGAGATAAGTCATTCATTATGCTTGTCCCTATTCTCATTATGTTGGTTTGACTTTTGATAAATTATAAGGAAAATTCTATCCTATGTTTGGCATTACAAGGATAAATAAGAATAATTTTTTAAATTTTATCATTATTTCAATGAATAACTTATCTGTTATATAAATATGAATTATTGGAAGAAGCTTTTGATGGCCATCAAGGAGTGATATCGATGCGTATATTTGCACATGCACAAATCAGACTATCAATTTAGAATTCACATAATCAATACCTTCCAACAAACTTAGGATGCCTGAAAATTTAAGGTTAGTCTCTTGGATCACCTACTTTTGACACTTATTGCCCCCAACAAGTTGAAACATCCTCAATAATCCAATCAATAAACTTATTCCTTCCAAAATTTAATCATGGATTAAGGCAAGACTCAACAACCTATTGATAACTCAGGTAAGGGAATGTGGCTCCCATTAGTTGCTAATGGTGGGAGCTCCCTTCTCTAGTGCACTGATGTAATCGCTTCACAACAAAGAATCGCCCATGCAACATAACCTTCTGACGTTGCACAGCTGAGAGGACAATGAAACTACCACGCATTGTCTCTTGAGAGTGCCCCTATGTTCTTGCTAGTCTTACTATCCGAAGTCACCACACAGACCTTTTGTTGGAGTTGTTATTGTCACACAACCAACAAAAGATGTCCATGTTGTCTTCTTTGACCAACAATCAATGTTGCCAAAAGAAGTCTCTATTGTTGTTGCCGTCAGTGGTGGACCCACGTTGACTGTTGTGGGGTCACATGACCCCACTAAATATTTGATTAATATCTCTTTAATACCCCTATGACTATTAAGGATGTTGATTGCCTGACATAATTGCACTAGTCATAGCACGTGCTGCGCATGTGTATGAATTGTATTAAAAATAATAAAAAAATTCAATTAAATAAATTTAAATAAAAAATTATATTTAAATATTATATTAAATTATTTATAATTTTAAATAATTTATTTATTATGTAAATTTAAAATTTTAACTTTTTAATCTAAAGAATATGATTATTAGTTAAATATCTAAATCATACGAAGTTATTGAGCAGTTTAAACTATAAGTATTAGATATTTCAAAATTGATGACAAAGATGATGTGATTCGTAAATATTATATTTAAATTTTTATTTGTAATTTATTGAATGATCTAAAGACTTTGAAGATATTAAATAGTCTAAACTATAAAAGAATTATATGTTAAGTAGTATCCAACATATCAATTTGAAAATTTTAAATATTTTTTGTCATATATTGTAGATCTTTATATATTTAGTCGCTATCCGTAAGTTACATTTTAGAATTTTTAATTTCAAGAGTTTTAAAATTTCACTCTCTCTATATTTATATGACTTAATGTTTGTACAATCATTATATTAAACAAACATAAAGCACAATGATTGGATACTCACAAAGAGGATGACGAAAAAACTTAGGGGGTGTTTGGTTGCATGATAATGAAGGTTTTTATTTTTATTTTTAAAAATTGTAAGAAAACATGTCAAAAGAGGTGTTTGGTAACCATGACAATTTTATGTTTTAAAAGTGATTTTCTTCTTAAACAAAAAAAGAGGGTCTCACCTCTTTCTTTTTTTCTTGTGGTCCCCCACTTTTTTTGGTCATGTGTGGTAGTTACTCTTTTTTGTAATCACATCCCTCCAAACATGATAATTTTATGTCTTGAGTTGGTTCACTTTTTATTTTAATACAATTTTTTATCATGAAAGTGTACAAAAAATTATCATGCAACCAAACACCCCATTATCTTCCACTATTTTACACCCGGCAATTCATGGAAATCAGAATCGTAGTCATGTTTCGTACAGTTTCATCTCTAGTTTTTAGAATGTTGTCATGCTGTTAATACACTTCTTACTGTTTAACTAATGTCTTGAACAAAATCACAATTTAATTTTTTTTTGTTTCAAATTTAAACATCCTTGTTTGAGATGGAACTAATCTTGACTAGTTGATTGGTAAAACAAATAACTTAATAAAAATAACTTAACAAATAACTTAATACACTTCTTACTACTTAACTAATGTCTTGAAAAAAAAATCACAACTTTTGAATTTTTTTGGGTTTCACACTTAAACATCCTTGTTTGGGATGGAATTGATCTTGATGGGTTAATGGGTAAAACAAGTAACATAATAAAAATAAGATGTATTTCAATCAAATTGGAGATAGATGACTTTCACAATGAATAATAAAAAAGGACGAATGCACGATACGGATATGTTGGTGGCCCACAAGTCAAGCAGAGAAGGCGTTGACATGAAGATGAATACAAAAAAAAAATCACATGCTACACAATTCAAGAACATGGCAGCACAACAACAAGGTGTCTTTTAAACGATTCTAGGGGCATCAAAAAATAAGAGAAAATTAACATTAGGTCTATTTAAAAAATTCACTTTAACATTATGTCCATTTATGAAAGTGCTTTAACATTAGATCCATTTTTCATTTTTCATTTAACATTGTGCCCATTCGTCAAGCTGCAACGTCCGTTCGAGTATATCTCCACAATACCCTGCATCACAACCAAGACGGTCGAACGGAGGGGGGAACAGAAGACAATCGAATTGGGGGGGAGGGGGGAGAGGGGGAGAGAGAGAAAAGGGTAGCAAAAAAATTTTATTTTTATATATAACAATTTTTAATAATAAAATTTATAATAAATTACTTTTTTATTAGATGCAAAGTTGTCCACCAATATTGAAATTTTAAATAAATATATTTTATATGACATAATACTTTATCTAACATCATCTTAAAATATTAAAATTTTCATTATATATCTTATATTATTAATAAAGAAATCTATTGTATATAATATTTTTATTACAAATATATTTTTAAGGCTTAATGTCAATGCACACAAGGATATCATATTTTTAAATATAAGTAGATTCAAAAAGATTTATGAATAAATAATTAATAATTTTATTTTTAAAATATTTTGGTATGAACCAAAAGACCTTTCACCTAAACCTGTAACGGAAGGGCACAATTGTCTTTTGATCTTCCTTATTAAGTCCACACATGCAGTTATGTAAAAATTGGAGTGGGTATGAAAAAATTTAGAAGAAAATGGACCTTGTGTTAAAACGAACATTTGACTGTATATAGTGTTAAAGGAGGTGTGTTGAAATGGATCTTGTATTCATTTAGTCAAAAAATAAAGTTTAACTGCATATAATATTGATCCTCCTCCGAAAGCCATTGCCCTCGTCAAATCTTTTGCTTCTCTTATTTAAAATGTCAGGGACAACAAACAGCTCATCATCATTTCCTTCATCGACTACATTCTCTGGACACGGTAGACTTTTGATTTGAATCTCTCGGTAGTCATCCCTGTACCTTCTTTTTGGGGACATCATCCGTGGGCAAGCGGTTTAGATGCCCTGTTTGGTAACACTATTAGGTATTTTTATCACTATCAATTTTAAAATTAATATTGATAAGAATCATTAAGAGGTGTTTGATGGATTGTATCAATTTTAAAATTTGTAATGCAAACAAAATATATTATGTAATACAAATATTAACTTGTATTAATTTTGATATTAATACTCCAACATTTGAAAATATTAATATCGATATTGACATAGTATCAAAAATGAAACTCTAACCAAACATGGCATAAAGAAAATAGAACCAAAATGGGGGTACTGTATCAAACAATTTTTTTTTACTGGTCCAGTGCACGTCATTAAATAGAATAGTATTTTTAGTATCAGGTATTCAAGCCATTTATAGCACCTATTTGGCTTGATAATTAAAAATATGATGTGAGATAACATTGATCCTTTTAAGTCTCAATGTTGTTTTCTCTTTGTCCCAGAATTCTGCTCTCTATTGTTCAAGCACGACAACTAAAGAATTAAAATGTCTATAGTGATGAAGGAACGAGCGTAACCAAACTCCAGTTACTCCTGAGCCTCAATCCAAATAGGTGTCTGAAAGAAAGTGAGCTGGGTAATCTTGCAAACGTTGAAGGCAGCATACTAAACATGCAAACAAGATCGAGAATTTAAACATTTTTATTGAACTAAATTATGCTTAATCCTATGCAAGTCATTTCCACCAAAGGGCATCCAGTTGTTAAAAGATAAGTATCTAAGGGCGACCAAGAGCCAACACATTTCATTGTTTGATTTGATGTAGAAATTATCTAAGAAGAGATCCGTAAAGCCATATCTTATAGATATTTGTTGCGTAGGTAGGTACCTTTTAGAAAAAAGTCATATGTTGCATGGGAAGGTACCTTCCAGTACTGAGAACATCCCGATGATATGATTCTGAGATGGACCTTCTACCGGAGTTCAATTCATCAATAAACACTCAACATATGATTCAACTACAAAGACAGAAAAAGTACTGTTTAATCAAGCGTGGCCATTTCTCAGAGTAAAAAAAGGAAAAAAGAGAGGCTATGGGAACTTCAAAATAGAGAATATTTTCTTGTTACAAGCTATTTTACCTGTAGATGATATAGATTGGTTTGTTAAATCCAACGATTGTGCCAAGTCTCACTAACATCAATCATTAACCTAAATCCAATCTGTAAATAAACAGAGTATAAAATATCAAAAAATAAAAAATATTGGATTTTTTTGCTGATTCAACATATTTTAATTAAGCAAATAGTAGACATTAAAAGAGAAGTTATACCTTGTCTATAAGTATCTCCCGCAAATGTTCTGGGGTAAACAAGCTGTTATTGTAGTTCAATTTAGCAATATGTAATATCTCCAAAGAGTTAGGTGGTGACTTGAATTAATAAAAAGTCTAATGGGGTGTTTGTTTGCATGATAATAGAGACTTTTATTTTAATTTTTAAAAATTGTAAGAAAACTTGTTAAAAGAGGTGTTTGACAACCTTGACAATTTTATGTTTTGAAAGTGATTTTCTTCTTAAACAAAAAAAGAGGGTCACACCTCTTTCTCTTTTTTTTCGTGGTCCCCCACTTTGTTTGGTCATGAATGATAGTTACTCTTTTTTGTTATCATATCCCTCCAAACATGACAATTTTATGTCATGAGTTGGTTCACTTTTTATTTTAATACAATTTTTTATCATGAAAATGTACAAAAAATTATCATGCTACCAAACACCCCATAAGTCTTAATTTCATTTATAATGTTTCTTGTGGAACTCAAAACCATAGTTATCCTACCTAAAAAAACTATATTGAACCACTTAAAATTAAGTGATTTATCAAGAAATTACTATTGCATTGAGACATTTTATCAAAAGCCACAATGTCTAATTTTTTAGTTTTTCAAACATTAAACATCAATTAAGCCAAAAACAAAGGGGGTTTAGTTACCTTAACGATAAAAGTAGTTATGCATGAATTGAAGCAGAATCAATTGCTTCGACGGCCAAATTTTTTAGAAAATTTGAACCAAGTTCAGCCACCCATTCTCTAGGATTGGATTCCTACCTTTGAGTTTGTCTAGGGCCATAAAATCCTTCAAGTCTAGCTGTAACCAGATGCTTATGGTATAAGTCCTGACGCATGTAGACATTCTGATATCCAAGCCTATTATGCAACATAATCATATTCAGAATTATCTGCAACCATGGAGGTTCTAGAAAAGTGTATAAACTAATGCTAGATACAATAATAAAAAGTGGAGTAAAATGCTTGGACATGTTAGTATGGTTAGTTGAAGAAGAGCTAATGCATTGGATGAATAACAATGCTCATTTATGAGTTCCAAGGCAAATATGGCAAGTTCATCTGAGTATTCGATCCCACTATATGAATTTTGAGGGCCTGCAACAAAGAACATTATACACATCATGCCTATTAAAGATAATTTTAGATTGAATGGATTTCAATGAATTGGTGTAAAAAAAGCATGAGTCATCGTCGCATGTGAGAATGAAGCCTATGAGAACCTGGTCTTTATTTAGTTTTGGATCATGCTTAAGCTTCCTATAAAATTCAAGAACAAATTTGGATTCACAGTAATTGTCCCCGATCAAATATAGTTTAGATGTCATTTGTTGTAAGTAGACCTAATAGATTATGGAATCTAAAAGATAACGAATCAAATAGTTAAAAAATCAAAACACCTCATCGAAGGAACCAAACTCAAAATAAATCCCAAAATAGAATACAACATCTTAATCAAAACAAGTCAAATCTCAAACAAAACATAAAACAATGCAAACCAAATTTAACAAACTTGGTAGGACTATGGGACTATCTTCCATATGTTTATTTTATGGATGTATGAATTGTTGCGGCAGTCAATAAAGAGTATTTGAGTATTTACTTGATATAATTAACACTAAAGTATTGAAAGTTAGGTGAGAAGAGGTCAAATTTCAAAAGAACTTAAATAATCTCAACAAATAAAAAATGTGGTTCGGTGTAAATGATAGGGTTATTCCTATGTGAACACTTACAAGATCTATAGAAGCCAATTTTTGAGTTCCTAAATGAACATACCACACAAAATTAAATAACACTTTTATAAAATACCATTCATTTTTATAGTTGTCAAAGCTATATAAAAAGAATTCCTTTTACAGAAAGAAAGCAAGAAATTATAATTTTATAAATTTTGAGGTTACATTAGTAGTGATGCTTTGTGCATTTGTTGCTAGTTGTCACTTAAAAATTGTGCTGGAAGCTGCCAGAAGAAGACTAAACAATGCTCCTGCCACTTGGTCTTGGCATTATTTTTCCATGGTATGCAGTCTAAATGGACTAAGTCTGGAATTTGATGCTAATCAAGTATGCCTTGGATGATGGTGTATAACATGTATGCTTTCTATAAAGTGTGATTCTTCGGGATTAATGATTATTTCATGATTCTACACCAAAATTTGCTACTTGTGGAAGTTGGTTTCAATTGTTATCGGACTCACAAGAAGAAATCATTACCTATTTCGTCATTCATGTTTCGCCACAGCATTGACCTCATATTAATGTCATAAAGACAATAACATGATACGCTGGATTGATCTAATGGGCCCAGTGGGGGAGCAAAGACCAAAGCGCCTATTGTGACTGGATCGGCTGCAAGCTCCCTAGACTGGTTGAATATTGGTTGAATTGATTCATTTTTTTTATAAATTATTTTTATTTAATTTTTTAATGTAAGTATTTTATGATAAATCTATAAAATATTTATTTGGGAAGTGGTCTCTTTCTTTCAAAAAAAAAATTAAATTACTCATGTTGATTTAAAGGCTATGAGATAAAATAAAGAATAGTTAATAAGTTCTAAAAACTTTAAAATATATAAAAAATATGACTGTAAAATAAATTAAGATATACCTTAACATTTTTTTCATAATCTCTTCTATCAAACTAAGGTGTAAATTAAAGTTATTTTCTTCTCAATGTATAATATATCCCAAGTATTATACTTCACATTGTTAGAAAGTATTTGCATCAATCTTTGATCATAAGAAAGTACGTTACATTTCTTACTTTGATGGTTTGACCACGTTTTATTATCCTTGGAAGGACCAACTGAAACTGGGCATTCACCCATAAACCACCACATAACCAGCAAAAATTAGGGAAAATGTGTGGACACACGATATAAACCAAATTTTTAACCATGAATGGTTTAGATATAATAAAATTTATGTTAACAAATGGCACCGTAACTTATCAAACACAAAAGAGGGCATAATAGAAAAGAACAAAAGCATAACAAAAAACAACTAACAAAGTGATGAAATACATGTTCACATAATATGGAGCGGCAACCGAAGAGCAATCTGATTTGTTGCTTCACGTAACAAAACTGATGCCGGAGGAGTCCTCAAAAAAAAAAAATCTTTTATCCTATCCAAGGAAATGAAATTCATACTGACTTAATTAGATTATAGACAAAAGAACATATATCTCCAACCCATTTATTAACCATGAACAGTTCATATATAATAAAATTTCTGTCAACGAATGGCACAGTAACTTATCAAACACAAGAGAGGGCACAATAGAAAAGAACAGTGACATCACAAAAAAAACTAACAAAATGAGGAAATACATGATCGACTGAAGAGCAATCTAACCGACTGTCTTATGCCCTGTTTAGTTAGAGTTTCATTTTTGGTACTGTATCAATATTAATATTAATATTTTCAAATGTTGGAGTATCAATATCAAAAGTAATACAAGTTGACACATGTATTACATAATATGCTTTGTTTGTACTATAAACTTTAAAATTGATACAATTAACCAAACATCTCTTAATGATTTCAATTAATATCAATTTTAAAATTGACAGTGATAGAGGTACCTAATAGTGTTACCAAACAGGGCGTTAAGCAACAAAACTGTTGCTGGTGGAGTCTTCAAAACAAAAGTTAAGCTTTTATCATGTCTAAGAAAATATAGTTCATATTGACTGAATTACATTCCATACAAAATGACAAATAACAAAACTGTTCGAGAAAAATATGATCTTAACACAACGATCAAGACAACTAAATAGAAATTTTAAATTTTTTAAAGCTAATAAAAAAATGCCTGAATATTGCAAGAATAAAGTGTAACGGACATGGCCCTGGTAGTTTTCTAGTAGTTGCAGCACAGTGGATGGCTACAACGAAAAAAAGGCATCGCTTAGCACCTTGCCATGTCACCTAGGCAGCAAGGGCGGTACTCTGCTATCTTGAAAACTATGAAAATGATCAATATGAAATTAACTGTAAATGTAAAACAATAAAATCTTCTACCTGTTTAGACTTGTAGTCATACCATACATTTAAGAGCAACAGATACCATAAATTCTAGAAAAAAAATCACCCACTATGCAGAAAACTACAACTTGATAAAATTATAAGTTAATTGTATGAATTTGGGCTATCTTTCCTAAAAGACTTGATCTTGATTTCAAAAAAAAAAGATTGTACCAAAATTAAAAGTGCTCCCAAACACCCTATTAGATTCTCTAAATCATTGTGTTATACTCTTCCACATTATTCTAGGTCTAGACTATCTCCTTCTTTCTAATTCTTTATCATTATGGTTTCCAACTGGAACACCTTTATAGGGTGTTTGGTTACGTTTTTTTTCTTCTTTTTGATCTAAATTTTAAAAATAAAAGAGATAAGGTGTTTGGTTGCAACTTTTAACTACTGTCTCATTTTTAAAAGTGAGATACTCTATGTACATAATCTCTTCTAAAATAAAAACAAGACAGGACTTGTTTTATTTTTGAGATAGACACGGAGGGAGACGAGACGTGTGGAGGGGGGGGGGGGGGGGAGCACCGCGGGGTACCATCGCTGGCGGGGGACGCCGCCGGCAGGGTGGCGCTTCGCGGGGGGGGGGCCGGTTTCGCGGGCCGCCAAGGGGAGCATCGCAGGGGGCCTTCACCGGGGGGGTGACTTTCGGCGGCGGGGGACGACGCCGCGGGGGGGCCTTCGGCCGGGGGGGTGACTTTCGCCGGCGGGGGACGACGCCGCGGGGGGCCTTCGCTGTGGGGAGGGCCGCCGGCGGGGGGCACTTCGCGGGCGCCACGGCGGGAGGGGAGCACCGCGGGGAGCCTTCGCCGGCGGGGACGCCGCCGTGGGGGGAGGGCCGCCGGCGGGGGGCACTTCGCGACGGGAGGGGGGTTTCGCGGGCGGGGGACGCCGCCGGGGGGAGCACCGCCGCGGGGCCGACAACGTGCGGGCTTCGCTAGCCGGGCAGATGATGCCACTGGGGGGTTCGCGGCTGACGACGACACGACCTTTTGCTAGCCGCCGCCGCCACCGCCGGAGGAGCGCCGCCGCCGCGGGGGGAGGAAGGCGGACGACACTGCAGGGGAGCCTTCGCAAAGCTGCAGGTTCTCTCTATGAAGGGAATCCGAAAGAGTTTCACAAATTCGCTAGTCATAACCAAACACTATTGTCTAATTTTTAAAAATTATGATAATTTTGTCAAACACTAAATAATTAGACTGTTTTGATTTTAAAAATCACCCACTATGCAGAAAACTACAACTTGATAAAATTATAAGTTAATTGTATGAATTTGGGCTATCTTTCCTAAAAGACTTGATCTTGATTTCAAAAAAAAAAAGATTGTACCAAAATTAAAAGTGCTCCCAAACACCCTATTAGATTCTCTAAATCATTGTGTTATACTCTTCCACATTATTCTAGGTCTAGACTATCTCCTTCTTTCTAATTCTTTATCATTATGGTTTCCAACTGGAACACCTTTAAGTCTGGGCTCTAATATGTTCAAGCAATCCTGACTTCTTTTTTAACCTTAACCTGTCCTCTATGTAGAACACTGCAATTTTAAGATGAACTCTCCAATAAGAAAACAACAAGCTAGCATCATCTTAAAATACGATCCAAGACAAAATTCCGTGTGGCCATAACCAAATCACTTCAAGGGCTTTCTGGTTGAAGAAAGTGCCAATACAACCATGAATCCCTGACTACAGATTATAAAGTTCACAATGAAAATGCAAGAAGATAAATAAAAGAGGGGCTTCAGTCGGCTCACATTGTTGAGAAACGTTGAAGTTGTGAAGCTCTTCTCTTGGTTGATCGGAGGCTTAATGGGTGGATATATTCTTCTCAGAGTCTAATATTTGAGCAACCTCTCTCCATCCATACTCGCACTCATTCCCACCATTCTTTCCTCCATCCAATCCCTCATAATAGAATGCTCTAATGGAGCCACATCATTCTATTCCATGTAAAAAGGAGAGGAGGTTCCAAGATGGCAGAGGAAACAGAGCAGGGGTGAGGTAGTGGAGGGGAGCACGTAGTGTAAGGAGGGGAGCAAGTTGTGAGATGGCGGTGGAAACGAAAAAGAAGGAACGTAAATCTTTGGGAAGATGGTGTTGGGAAAGAGAAGATTGCCAATGTAATGTAAGGAGGAGGAGAAGGTTTGGGTAGAAACGCATGGGCTGGATGACTGAACGTGACATCTCTATGGGACGGTAGTAAATACAAATCACATTGATTAGTTGCTCGTAAAAGGGAAGACGAAAAAGACTCTAACTCCCACTTCTGTGAGAAGGGGGGACAAGGCGGCGGAGGGCGGTGAAGCGTCGGATGCCAGGGCGGAGGCGACTGATGAGTAGAGAAGTTCGCTGGGAGTCTCACCAAGGAAGCTCGATCTACATGGAGGATGTAGAGGAGAGGGCGGAGGCGGCTGATGTCGATGTTGGTAAGGATGCGGAAGAGAGGATGAAATCTACTTGGAGGCTCACCAGGGAGGCTCGATCTACGCAGAGGATGTGGAGGAGAGAGCAGAGGTGGCTGATGTTGATCTAGGCGAAGGATGCGGATCAAACTCGGAGAGTGCTGATACATCCGACGGTGGAAAAGGAGACACTTAGTTGAACGAACCGTTGAAAATGGGTGGATGAAAATAGATGACTCCCGCTTCTTATATTAAGTTAGATTAGATTAGATAAGTTAGATAATAGTGGTGATGCTTCCACTATGTCTAAAATTGTCATCATCCACGCAACACAACAATCAATAGAGTTTGCAATTTGGATTTTTTCTCCAGCAAAAATAGAAAAATGACATTTCTTCATTGGTTCGTTCGTCAACGGCAGTGCATATGCTGCTATAATTATACCATTTATAGATTTGAGGTATTGAAGTCATCTCTTGAGTTTTGACACTATAGACATCGGAGGATAATCAAAGGTAATTTTTTATTTTTTTATAAAATTTTATATTCACAAATTAAAAATTTATGTTTGGAGTTGCAAACAATAAAATTTTCTCTATCTTATTCACATAAGTTGTCACATATAAATTGACTAAGTTTTAATTAAGTTGAAAGACTATCATCAAGTGAGTTTTTATTTTTTTATTTATCATTTAGATAAATCATTTAGAATCTTGGATATGCTATATATTTATATTTTAATTGATATATACTTGTATTTATTAGGATGGAGCATAACTTTAAGAAATTAACGTATAGACAAAGTAGTTTATTTTGTCCGAGCAACGTTTCAATTGAAAATGTGTACTTAAAATTGCAAGAGAAAGATAAACTAAATTTAAGTACATTAGAATTAGATCCAAGATTAAGAAAAATAATAGCAGATTATCATCCGCAATGGCAAGATGATGTTAAAAGAGCATATTTATTAAAAGGTCCTTGCCAACCTCACAATCACAAGTTTCTTTTGAAACTCATGAGTGAAAAAATAAGTAGATTTGTATCTACTTGGTTTGATGAGAATGAATCTTGGTTAGAATATAGTATTGCGAAAGATGCTACATTTTGCTTGCCTTGTAATCTATTTAAAGTAGATCACGGTAAACATGCTGGTGGTGATTCTTTTGTTTATAAGGGTTTTTTTGCTTGGAATAAGAAAAATAAACTTGAAGTGCATGTTGGTGATCATCATAGTTCACGCAATACAACTTTAAAGAAATGTCAATATTTGTTGATTTAAAAACAAAGCATCCAATCAGCTTTCTCTAAACAATCAAGTCAAATACAAGATGATTTTAGAGTTCGACAGTAAGCTTCATTAGATTTCATAAGATTTCTTTTATGACAAGAGTTGGCATTTCAAGGACATAATGAGTCTGAGCAATCTGTTAACAAAGAAAATTTTCTTGAACTTCTAAAGTTTCTTGTAGATCACGATGAAACTATTGATAATGTTGTATTGTACAATGCTCCTAAAAATTTACAAATGATTGCTCCTCATGTACAAAAAGATATTATCAGCGGATATGTAATTGAAACAACAAATGAAATCAGTAGATATTGTTGAGATGATCTAGTTGCAATATTAGTAGACAAAGCTCAAGATGTATCTCGTAAAGAACAAATGGCTATAGTTTTATGTTATCATGATCAAAGTGGTTTTATTGTTGAGAGATTTTTTTAGTATTGTTTATGTCACTGTTACTACATCTTTGTCGCTTAAAGTCGTAGTTGAGTCTATTCTCACAAAATATGGGTTAAGTTTATCTAGAATTCATAGTCAAGGTTATGACGGAGCAAGTAACATGGAAGGTCAATTTCATGGTCTTAAAATTTTGATATTGAATGAGAACAACTCTGCATATTAAATTCATTATTTTTATCATCATCTCTAACTCACACTTGTAGATTTTCACAAATTCATGGTGATGTATATTAGCTTTTTACAATTTTTGCACAGGTTATACATGTAGTTAGATTCTCTAGCAAATGTCGTGATTTGCTTAGAGAAAAATATGGTACCAATGTTGCAGATGCTTTGAGCCAAGGAGAACCTCTAAATAGTAATTGTTTAAATCAAGAATTAAGTCTTAAAAGAGTTGGTGATACTCCTTGGGGATCTCATTATAGTAGTATCATAAATTTGACTATGTTGTTTTCTTCTGTAGTTGAGATACTTGATGATATTTATCATATTAGAACTCAAATAAAAAGGTAAAGCTTATGATTTACTACATGCATTAAGGACATTTGATTTCGTCTTTATTTTGCATTTAATGAAAAACTTTTAGCTATTATAAATGAATTGTCACTAGCTTTAAAAAAAAGATTAAGATAATTGTCAATATTATGTCTCTTGTAACACTTTCTAAGCAAATATTACAAATTATGAGAGATGAAGGGTGAAATAATATTCTTCATGAAGTTTGCTCATTTTGTGAGAAATAAGAAACTTTTATAGCAAAGATAAAGAATAAATATTATTTTTTAGGAAAATTTCAACGTAGAGTGTAAATACGAGAATTCGGCCTAATTAAGGGGACCAAAACTCTTGTTTTCATAGGTGACACTTGTCTTTCCCAACCAAAGGACCCGACTTTGCCTAAAAATATAAGGGGTAGGACCTAGCATCCCGACTTCAAGCCAGCTAGCATCGCACCATCGAAGTACCTAGTCTTCGCGCCCAATTTCTCCAATTTTTCAAATCGACTGGCGGTGCTGCAAATTTGTACGAGGTAGTAGGCATCCTGTTGCTGGGATGTCAGGAATATCTTCCAACAACTATGACTGGAGATTGCATGTGGCAAGGGAATTGCAAGTGAATCTATCAGATTCGGTTACCGTCACTTCTCAAACAAGACGCCAAGCATCTTGGCCAAGGAGTGTCTGCTAATGAATTTGGCAACTACCATAGTCAAAGTGGTTATGAACTTCCTGACAGTATGTTGTACAGTGCTCCCTGGCCAGGGTGTCTGGTGTGGCGATAAGAGAGCCTGAGTCATCTTGCGGCCTATATAAGGAGACTTCTCTCCAATGTTTTAGAGGTTCCAAGAAGGTTACATGAAGCTTAGAGAGAAAATTCCAGAATTCTTCAAGAGAACCCCTGATTGTTCTTGCAAGCCCCAATCTCCAAGGTGACCCTAGAAGCTCTCCACCTCCATCTTCCATACCTCCAAGCTTTCCATAGCTCACTACTACGCACTCTCTATCCAACCATCTTCATCACCTCAAGGGACCATCCATACCCCCACAAAACACTTGGAAGGAACTTCAACCATCACCCCAACATTGTGATGAGCCTTAAGGAGCCATCACTTCAAGCCAGAGACTCTAGTGACCTCCACAAGAGTCAGGAGAACATCGAGCTGAAGACTGCTTGCGGAGTCAACAACACTCCTTCAATAGGACATCAGGCATCCTCACCATGGACTACCTCCAGAGAGTTTTCAAGCACCAGTCTTCTAATACTCACCTTCTTCACTCTCATCCTCTTTTACTCATCATTTATTTTAGTCATGCATGCCATGCTAGCTTAGTTTAATGCATCATTAGCATTTTACCTTAGATTATCTATAGAAGGGGTTAGGAGTTAGTCCTAATTCGGTTCGTTCTACTCTTTTTGTCATTTCCTTCTTTGTTCGAATTTGATGCTACACCTCACTTAGTTCTAATTGTGCTCTTTTGTGCTTTCATTATAATTTCTTGCAAGCAAGCAAAGTTCTCCAAAGCTCCCCCTCCCTGGCCATCTGAGGAAGAGAAAAATAGAACCCACGATCACAATCTCTCTCAAAAGAGGTAAACCGATCAAACTTTTCCCTTTGTTAGCTCTATTTACTTCATCTCCTTCTTTTCTCTTTGGAGCTCGTAAATCCTGGAGACCACACCCTCTCTTTCCTTTCTGAATATGTAGTGTTTAGTCTTTGTTGAACATGTCATCCCTTCTCCCTAATCTTCTTTCTCTTACATTCCCCACACAACCCGGAATGATCCTTCAGTGCCCAAGTGATGTCAAGGATCATTAGCCTGGGGATCAAGGTGAGTGTGGAGAAGGGAAGAAGAAGGAGAAGTGGAGAATATATTAGGCCCATGGGAAGAAATTCCCATCTATGTCTCTGATGTAATCAACCTAAGCGCTTGGTTATGGATCTTAAGAAAGAAGAACACACACAAGACATTCCCTCCCCTGACACACAGACGCACCGCTATCGTATCGTATTCCACTACCTATACATCTTTTGGCGACCATAGTGAGACATCTAATTCTTAGAGAACTCTTGCTTGCCCTTTTCTTTTCCAAATGAAAGCACCCATTCCAGTTCTCGTGTGGATCATCCCTTTACTTTCATTATTTTTGCACTCTTATTTTCATTTATTGTCTTTTTGTTTAGACACTACTTTGCTCACTGTGTGAGCCCTCCCTCCTTGGCTCTCGCGTGAGTGACCTCTCATTTCTCTATTCACCCCATGAATGGCACACTTCTGGTCATTGTGTGGCCACTTGCAAACTATTTTCTGGTGAGCCTGAAGTCCCGACAGAAGGACGCCAGGCACTCCCTATAGGGGCATATGCATGTAGAGCTCCGCAAGCTCAAACCTCTAAGACACCGACTCCCTACGTGAGTCAAATTTTACTTTTTTGCATCTTTCTAAGTTTAATCACTATCATTTATTACTATTCTACATTCTATCTCTGTTAGGTGCCCACAAGACCCCTATCTCTTAATTTCTTCTCAAAACTATTTGATCTGCAACCCAACATCCAAATAACATGATGCCAAGTGACATGTTATCAGGATGCTTGTTATTTCCAAAAACTATGTTCTATTCCTACTTCCTGTTTCACTTGCTAGCTTCCACTGATCTTGTTTTAGTCATTTCCAATCATGAAAACTTGCATCCTTGATTATGCTTGCTGTGTTCTTAGCATTTTTTTAACTCCATCTTTAATCATTGCATTGCTCTTATTTTATTATTGCTTGCTCTTTCATCCTTGTTCATTCACTTCCATTAGCTTGCATTAGGCTTGCCTCAGCTCCGTAGGGCATCCGAGAAGGGGGGGCTCACTCTCCTCCCAAAGCCATTCACATCCAAAACACCATTCTTAGTGGGTTTCGACTTCTCTTCCTGTGATTTCCTCTCGGTTGACTAAGTTGATTTCCGTCAAGGCCTATGTAAGTCACTAGATGTGAAAGATTCTCTCTTCACCGATCGGGCTGGTTGTACCCTCTTTCCAAAACCCAAAGTTAACCCATCACCCATCCGTGTAAGAAAAGTGCTTAACCTTATATTTGCTTGGCGTTGTGCGAGCATAGGGTTCCACCCATCTTTGAGTGGATAATATTCTCTTAAAACCCATTAATTTAAGGATTGATACAAAAAAATTACGTTTAAAAGTCTTTGCTTTAACTTGTTTCTGTAACCAAAAGTGAAAACAAAAGGAAGAGTGGAGACTCTCACAAAAAATATAAAATTGTTAAAAGAAATTGTTTCTTGAGGTAAGACTTCTTTGATCACAACAACCAAAAGAAGAAAAGAACCTCTAAGAAACAAACCCAAAAATAAAAGAAAATTTTGATTTCAACTAAGCACTTGGTTGCTAGAACTAACTTGAAACACACAAAAAAATCATCAAACAAGAAAACCAAAGATGTGCACTTTTACTTTTTTTTTGCTTTTATGCCTGTGTCTCTTAGGTCCGGACGAGTCATCATGGACCAGCGGTACGAACAAGTGGAATGTGATCAAGCCTACTATGGGATGGCCACTATCACTCCTTCCTGATGCCATCTATGTTATCAATGTACCAAAAGTCCTCTCCGAACCAAACCAAATCTCTCCTCCACCCAACTCCAGCTTTTTTAAGAGGCATTGTCTCATGCTGACCACACTCAACTCCAAGCCATTGATGCTATCCTTAACGGTAAATTGTCTGTCGACCACGTCCCTCCTGTAGGTGGTCTTCGTATCTCCACCCCTCGGTCGGTGGCGCATCAACCAGACATGCCCATGGACGGTCATTCCCACACCAGGCCTATGCCCCAAAGTTCTCCTCACCTGATGGCTATTCTGAATCAACCAGATCCGAACATTGTCGTGCCATCCCGGCCACTGGTCTATTATTCCAATCACCTTAATCCTACCCATCTGGTGGTTCCCCTGCCAACCTACCCTTCTTACCTAGACACCTTGGCCTATCCCTCTCCTACACTGGTGCACCGAGCACCCACTCCTCCCTTCTTATTATTCAAGAGTCCTCCATTGACTAGGTCAAGATCAATCTGATGAATCAAATGGAGAAGCAATACAAGGAAATCAATTGCTTGGTCAGCACAAAAGCCATCCCCGAGATCTCTCTTCCTGCTCTCCCTACCTTCCATCTACCCCATTTCAAAATGCTAATATTTTATTGCTACAATAGGACCAATAATCCTTTCCTTCACATCAAAGATTTTCTCTACAAATATGTCACATGGCAAAATGACCCAAGAGCCCTTGCTTTCCTATTTAGGATATCATTGGAGGGCTCGGCACTAGAGTAGTTCTACTCGCTCAAGTCTTGTAGATATACCAGGATTGGGTCAGACTAGCTTATTCCATTACTGACCTTGTGGCTGAACGAATGAAGCCTGACGAGGACATCATTAGATATGCCGACAGATGGAGAGCAATAGCCAATAAGCTCCTAGACCCCATGTCAGAGCCATATCAAGTCAAGTTGATTATAACCAATGAAACTCCGACCATGAAGAACATGCTGGCTCTACACCACCCCACCTCCATGAGCAAGCTTTATGAGAAGGCACGATACATCCAAACTCAGCTCAAGGACTCCCCCATCATGAACTTATTTGATCCCATACATCGAGCTACCAAGAAAATTGCCCCTACCACATCTGGCCTGGTAATGGAGGGCGTAGTGAACAATGAGAATGTTAGTGTTGTAGGGAACCACCCAACAACTACCAACATTAATATAGGAATCCTCAACTTAACTGCAATGCCCTTGCCTTCCAACACTAGACACAATAGCAACAAAGGACTCAACTTCCTCCTTTGCCTCCTTAGCTACAAGTTCAACAATACCGACCCTAGAACCAACAACCCTATCCCATTGCACCCAAAGCTCTACAACCCAAGGCTCAAGAAGCTTATCACCAATCCCCACCTTTGGCCACCTATGCACCTTAAAAAACTTGGCCTTGATGAGAAAACTACCTACCACTGCCTTACTCCTTTACTAACATATTCAATGCCTTGATGGCCATGCAACAAATCGTGCTACCAAAAGAAAGGCCCATCTAGCTCGGCACCACAAATATAGGCCAATACTATATATACCACATGTATCCAGGTCATATGATCAAATAGTGCTTTAGTTTCAAAGATTACATTCACAACCTTCATGACCAAGGCAGTATTGATTAGGCACAAATGGGTGACAGGCATCGAGTCATTGAAGGCATAGCACCCAAAGCCCAGAGGGTAGCAACAACAGCAGCAATGCAACAACAACAGGTCCTCAGCCTGTGGATAGTGTGAAACCCTCTACCAAACCATGCACCTGCTCCGGCCGTGGCACCAAGCCATAAACCTGTCAACCTGTTTTTAATCCCATCCAAGAGACATCCTAACCAAAGGCAAGGCTAGCATGTAGAAAGTCTCACCACCTCCTTCCAGCATTACCCAAGCCAAACCCCTGACAAGGCGAACTTTTCCATTCTCTGTGCCTCACCAACAATGCCCGTAACCTTAAACTTACCACCCATCATCCGCGCTGCACCACAACCTTTGGTCAAACTGGCAACCATACCACCTCACCCCTTCGGACCCATAATCCAACCCCGTATACCCACACCAATGACTTCCACACCTCCGCCTCCACTTATCATCAGGCTGGCACCCCAACCACCCAAGCCTACTCCCGCCATGTCGGCTGACCCACCAAATGCACCACAATCCTTACCACCACATATCCTTATTCAACCGGCCAACCCGCTAATAGTCCCACAAAATCCTGTAAGCCCATCGCCACCACCTAACCCCATTCAACCTAACCTACCAAACCATGCCCTTGTCGCCGATAAGGTGCCACCCCGCGACACTACACCTCTGCTTCCATCCTACGGAGCGGATGCATGGTTCAACATATATTTCCCCAGGCTGGTGCAACACAAGCACCTCAAGAGATGGAGGAAGATCAATTTGAAGAGCCGATGCTAGGGACCATGTACGACCTCTTAAAGCATCTTGACAAGACTCTAGCCAAGGTCTCCATCATAGAATTAATCAAGAGGTCTAAGGTTCATTAGGAGGTTCTAAAACAATATCTATAGAGAGTCCTAGTCAGTGAAAGCCTCTTGCCAGCGAAAATCATAGCTATTCTAGCTCCCCAAAGTGAGCACCCTGCCCTCACCTTCATCATGTACCTCGTCACCCTCCAATAAGAGATGGCCATAAAATTTAGAGAAGTAGCATAGATATTCTGAGTTGTTTGCCACCTAGGAAACAACCAGGGTGCCAGCCCAGTCCTAGGTGTCCAGTGCTAGCCCACCCGCCTCCCTCTAGTCCACCTTGTGGACCAGTTCGTGGGTACCCCCCATTTTCTGAGAGGGAGAAAGGGAAACCCACTCTTGAGGGAGCCCCAAGGACCACATGTATAGCCACATCCATAGGGGCTCAACCTTGTTGAGGCAAATGAGATAGGTGTCCTAGACAAACACTACATGGGACTCCTACACCCATGGTTAGGCAGCATCATCGTTCTATAGATGTAAACACACCAGTCCCAATGATTCTTCACTATCGAGCATTTGTTTATTACCCTCTCCTCCATGCCCAAGATAAAAGTGATAAAATGAAGAGGGCTATGGAGGAAATACCGGGAGGTAGGCACATTATGACAAGAAATGTCAAATGAAGTGCTAGTTAGCCCAAAGAAGCCAAGAGAAGAAAATAGCCATGCATAGGCCTACCGATGCAAGCCGAAGAAAGGCTATTGTGTAGGAAGATGAGGACTGAAGTAACAACCCACTCCCTTTGCCAAATGCCACATATGCTAGACAACCAATTGGGATGGATCCAACCATCCTCGATGGGGAATAGTAAGGTGGAGGCAAGAAGGGTGGCTGCTCCCTTTATCCCAGGGACCAAAAGCTCGATGTCATCACTGGCACCCTCTATTATGCCTATGGTCCATCTAAGAAGCCCCTCCAGGTAGATCCTACCCCAAGAATGATCGTGCGGGCCTCCATCGGGCTCATGAACTCTTCGAGAAACTCATTGGACAGAATAGGTTCAAGAGGGAAGAATATGAGAGCCTCTTGACCACGAGGAGAAAACTGAAGATGAAGGAGAGTCTCGACCTCTTCCAAGAGAATGGTGCACTCAAAGATGTCAAAAATGAAGTATGGGTCTTGGGGTGCTAGGATTCAAGAAGGGCTCCAATCAAGGTAAAGTCACAATGGTACTTATGGATATTCTTGGCATAAACGAGGACCCCCAACAAACCCCACTCATTGAAGAAAGTCCAAGCTTGAGGGCCAAGGTGGGATGTAAGACGGGGCACCCAATTGGTGAAGTTGTAATCATGTTTTGTATGTGCCCCGGGATCTCTGCGAACCTCTTTACCTTCAAGGGTGCCAATGATCCTTGAGGAATCTCTATTGTTGAAGATCAAGCACCAAATGGCTACAAAAAAGGGCAAGAAAATAAGAGCAAGAAGGCTAAGACTTTAGCAGGGGTGTAGACACGCCAATTTAGCCTGATTCAGAGCCCCAGACTCCTATTCCATAGGCGATATCTTTTATTTGACCATTATCTGATCTGGATACCTTGTGGAGATGAGCTAAGGATGTTGGTGGAGACCCCCATAAGTTGGGAATGGACCGATGATTTCTAAAGTAATGTCGTAACCTTCAAGCGAGAGCCACGCGTTAATCGTGAAAACACAAAGTCTGCTCAATGACTGACCTTGGATGGTCCATACTTGAAGGTCTCGGGAGTCCTGCATGTGTTTCATAACATTCAGGGTTTTCGAGAAGTCATTTCGACAGTCGTCGGTCAATGACAACTTTCATTATGGCCTTTCGATCTGTACTGACATGGCATCCCAGACCACGTGTTAGGCCTTTCCGGTTGTCACTGGGCCTTTTTGGGTCATCCAAGTCGATCCTAGCCATATATTTTCATCAACCAGGCCCATACGGCTGTTTCGGTCAATTTTAGGGTTTCTCAATTTTTTTCAACGTTCGTCTCATGTTTACCGGGTTAATCTTGATTTTTCAATGATTTTGGGTTTCTCGATCATACCAAACTTGTTCAGTTATCATTTTAAGTCATCCCGAGTTGACCTGAGATTTTTGGACCAAAATTGTGTTTTTTAGATCTCCGCTGCAGTTTTTGGCTTTTCGCAGAACGATAAACCGAAAGTCAAAGCCCTATGAAAATGCCTCGGGAGTCATGCCTTCTAGTTTACCGACTTGAGAATATGCGGTTGGAGGCCCTATTTTCAATGCAACAAACAGGAGCTGAATCGGACGTCCCGTTTGCAGGTTACAACTCGCGGAACATACGCGTAGGAGAGAGAGTGTACCGCGGTCACCACGCCCACACTGTGAGGGCACGCCCTGCACGCCCTCGCTCCCTTTGAAAGAGGAGGGCGCAGTCAATTTCTAGAAACCAAAAATTGCCCCAGTTTACACCTTCGAAACTGATTTTTTGTAAGGTTTCCCTCGCTAATTTTTGATTATTTTGATTGCGCCCTCGGGTTGGGGGCGCATTCATCTTGTCAAGTCTAATTTTTAGCAATTTTAGGAAGGTTTTGGTGTTTTTTAGTAATGAAATGCTGAACGTGCCCCCACCTCCCTTGAAATGGGAGGGAGCGCTGACCGCGCCCTCAGGGTGAGGGTGCAGTCTGTGCGCCCTCATCTTCTTCAAAAAGGGGGGATGTGGTCGGCCAGTTTCCTTGTTTTGAACCGGTTATCCATCTCTATAAATTGAGGGCTCTTCCCAACGACCCGGGGTTACCACCCATGCTCTAGCTCATCCTGAGGTCATCCAAGCTCCCTCCCATGGCTGTCCCGATGTTCAAATCCGATCCGACGTCGAGAGATCGATCCTGAAGTGAAAAAGAAGGCCCGATCCGTGCACTCTACATCACCATACTTTATCAACTTTTAAAAAAAATTTGGGACTTTTTCTGCAAAAGTGGTCAACAGAAGAGTTGTTCCCCTCCTTGTCCTCTTTCATTCGCAACTAGCGGCACTTGATTTTGACTTGCTGTCTGTTTGTGGCAATTGCTGCACTGAGGGCATACATCCAGGTTCTGTTTTCTATATCCGTTCTCTTCCAAATTTTCTACAGGCCTGTACAAACAGATTTTAGAGAAGTCATCAACATGGGATCTCTTTTGCTCTGAGGTTTCCATCCATAGAAACAAACAAAACTCAATTCTAACATCGGGGTCATCCATAGAATTTTCTGCACCAAAGTCGCGCACCCTGAACCGGCTAATTTCACTCATCTTGACTTCAACTCAAGCCATTTAATTTCATAAGTTTCTCTTAACTCAGTTCATTTACTTATTAGAAGATCTTTTACTTAGTTTTTGCATCATTTTACATAACCAAAAATAAAAAAAGGGTTAAGGTTCACCCCGAATCCGGTGAGTCCGAATCCAATTGCTTCTTTCTTTTATCTTCCTCCTTCAGTTTCTACAATTCCCACAAGTCTAATCAAACCTTTTACTTGTTTCATTGTTCTAAGTTGCACAGGTTGATCAAGCTAGCACCAGTTGAACTCTCCCTCATTGGCCAGCCAACGAGGAAGAAGGTTTAACCCACATATCATCTCTCACGCTAAGGTACACACGATCAACCTCTTTCTATTTTCATTATTTAAAGTGGAGCCTGCGGCTCCTGGCGACCACTTATCTTAAATCTTCTCATGCATTAAGTTATTTATTCCTCATTCTCCTCCCACACGACCTGAACCGTCTGTGGTGCTCGAGCGACACCGTGAGATGAAAGTTTGGGGATCAATGTGAGTGTGGGACCGAGGTGAGAATTTTACCACTTTCCGAGTGCTTTTTGATTCACTCCCTTTCGCCTATTCCATCATCACCTTTTCTTAAGGTGCCAACCCGGAACCCATTTCTAGAGTCGACAGCTTTTTGGTGACCACGGTGGGACAACCAATGTCTTTAATCGTGCTACCTTGATTGATTTGTGCAACTAGTTATTTTTCGACTTGGTTCCCGCGTAAACCAACTTGTCTTTCACCTTTCTCATGTTCATTTACCTTTAAACTTTATGTTCACTCTTTCTTTAAGATTGTCCCTCTTGTGGACTTGACTTGCTTTCTTTCGATTTCAACTTGGTTCCCACGTGAACCACTATTTTCTTCTTATAAACTGGTTTCCGCGCGAACCACCTTTCTTTTCAACTCGGTTCCCGCATGAACCAACTTATTTTCAGATTGGTCCCCACATGGATCACCTCTTTGCAGCACCATAAGATTGTCCCCACATCCCTCTTTCCATTTTGTCATCTTTTACATCGGTTCCTGTGTGAACCACCCTTTTCTTCATAAAACTAGTTCCCGTGTGAACCAACCCCCTTTTCTAAACTGGTTCCTGCGTGAACCAACCCACTTTCAGATCGGTCCCCACATGGACCACCCCTTTGCATCACTTTATATTGGCCCCCACGTGGCCTTCCTTTCTTTCTTTCAACTAAACAAACTGGTTCCCGCGTAAACCACCCATTTTCCTTCAAAACCTGGTTCCCACGTGAACCACCTACCTTTCCAAAACTCAGCTCCCACGTGAGCCACCCTACTTTCAGATCGGTCCCCGCGTGGACCATTCCTTTTAACCTTACTACAAATTTTTCCTCACCTTGGACACTCCATCACAAGCCAGTTCCCGCGCGAACCACCTTTTAGCTACTAGTTTCTAGTTACTTGTTTATTGCTTGTCTTGCTTGCATACTCTTGCTTGATTTACTTAATAGCTTTCTTTCATTTCATGTTTGTGCACATTGATTGCTTATTCTCCTCTTGCACTCCATTTTTACTTTTGCATTAGTTTTTTGCGTCGGGTACTGGACTTGTTCCGATCCGTAGGACATTCGAGGTAGGGGCTCTCTCTCCCAACACACACTCACCCTCCAAACACCTTCTTGGTGGATTATAATCTCTCTTCTAGGATATACCTTTCTAGTTGCTAAACAATCTATCTAATCTTAGGTTTCAACCTAAAAAATTGCTGAGTAGTCATTATAAGAACTTGTTTGCATAACTTGCTTGCTCACCACAATTGAAAACAACCTAAAAAAATATTTAATTTTTGTGTTCAACTTGTTTGCCAAACAACAAAATTGAAACAAACATAAAAATTGAAACAAAACAAAACACAAAAAGTCTCTTTTCATTTATACTTTTCACTTGCTTTTTTTCAACCATCTTGTTAGAAAGTTTGATAGGATGCCCATGGCGATAAGGGCCGGAAGCCACGTTGGGAGGTCGGACTACTACAGGCAACAAGAGTACGAGCCGAGTCTCTACAAGCTTCAACAACAACCCATGGTCCAACTAGAGAGCCATGTCAATGCTGCTATGGAACCCGAAGTGCAAAGGGTTGCTCATCAGTCTGCTCCATACAGTTTGGGGAAACTCTTTAAGGAACTGTCTTTTCATCTTGATCCCAAGGCAGTGTCAATCATACAATCTCTAGTGAAGAATAAGACGCCTGTCAATCAAGGTCCAGCCAAAGTCAACCAAGCTGCCTCACCTCCCCAATCGACAGTTCGACCTTTGATCATCTCTTCTCCTGGGCAACCCTGCCGTGTCTCTACTCACCCCGCTGTAAGGCATTCACATAATTTTGTACCAGTTCCTGCTTCCAACCCACCTCTTCTAGCCCATTCACCTAAATACCTTGCTTCGGTGGCTCAGGAATCCAACCTTACCCAAGTGTTTATAGATAAACTTAACCATATGGATGAGCACTTTGAAGAACTGAGGCATCGCCTAGATTCTAAAGCCACCCCTGAAATCTCTGCCCTATCCTTCCCAGTCCTACATCTCCCTCCTTCTGAAATTCCAATCTTTCAACGTTATAATGGGACCGGGAACCCCTTCAACCACCTAAAAAGCTTTTTATATGACTCTACTTTCTAAAAAAATGACCGTAAAGCACTTGCCTTCCTATCCCATTGGTCATTAGAAGGATCCTCCCTTGACTGGTTTTATTCTCTTGATTCTATTGAGGCAACGAATTTCGATATTGTTAAGGCAAAGTTTTTACAGAGGTACAAGGACCGGGTGGGACCAGCCTACTCGATAACTGATTTAATTGCTGAGAAGATGAGGCCGGATGAAGACTTTGCCAAGTTTGCTGGTCGGTGGAGGGGAATGGCTGAGAGGCTAGTGGATACCATTTCAGAGGGGGAGTAGGTGAGGATGCTCATCGGGAATACTACGCCTAACCTTAACAACCTCTTGATCATACACCGCCCGACTACCATGTGTGAGTTGTGTGATAGCGCCCGCTACCTCCAAGCCCATTTTAAGGATGCTTTCATGATCAACCCATTTGATCCCAAACCCCATAACACTAGAAAGCCTACACCTGTAGGGCCTACCACCGAAGGAGTAGTGAACAATGAGAGCGTCAATGCCATGGAAAACTAGGGTGGGTATAACCAAAGCCAATACCGTAACCCACCACCCAACTAACAATACCGGCCAGCTCCTCAGCTAGCTCCTCAACTCCAACAGCAACTTGTAGACAACCGAGCACCACCATAGCAACCCACCTACAACTGAGTGCCCTAGCAGCAAAATGCCTACAATCGAGCGCCTCAGCAACAACCCATCTACAACCAACCACAACCACAACAATTACAAGCTTACAACCAAGTGCCACCACCAGCCAACCGACCTAGGGGGGACCCAAGAGAGAGTACTATCCTCAATTGCCATTTCCCCTCACCGATATATTTAATGCATTGATGGCTGAGCAACAGTTGGAGCTCCCAAAGGAAAGAGAAGGATGGTCGGCGAATGTGGACATGACAAAGTACTACGCCTATCTTCAGTATCCTAGGCACACGGTGGAAGTTTGCTTCCAATTCAAAGATTACATTCATGACCTCAATGATTAGGGAAATATTGACTGGACACAGATGGGTGAATCCATTCAAGTTATGAAGGTGCGGTAGAATCAACCACGGCGACAGCAACCACAAGCACAGCAGCAACCTGGCCTAGGCATAGTTCAAGATCCACTACACATGCACCCATACAAGCACCGGCACTAGCACCCCCAAACTAGCGACTCGGCCTTGTCCATTCTACAGTCAAAGAGTCAACCCACCATTCCCAGGGTTGGCAGGTTGAGGATCAAACCGCCTTCACACCTGCCAGACCAACCCCACCCACAAATCATACCATACTCTCTATACCAAGAGCTACCCCTAGCCCACAAACTACCCAAACACCACAAAACCCAATCTCACCAACACTGACCTCACCAGCCATTAACCCTCCACGGTGCCTAATCATTAGACCGCCACTAGCACCCCAACCATCACCCCAACTGTAACCTAACCCATCAACCACCATTCCTCCCTAGTGTATAATCATTAGAATGCCACCAATCCCCTAAACATCGCCCAACCTACTAGTCGCCACCACTCCACGGCCTCTCATTATCCGACCATCACCCAACCTACCAGTCGCCACCACTCCATGACCTCTAATCATCCGACTATCACCACCAACACCCAAACCATCACCCAACATACCGGCCTCCACCACCCCACGACCCGTCATCATTCGATCCTCACCACCCCTACCTACCATGGGCCCTTCAACATCCCAACCAATCTTACCATCACCACCTTCACCACTCTCCCCTACCACACTGGCGCCGGTACTTCATAGCGAGAGGATGTTCCAAAGGATCTTCCCCCAAATTGGGATGCAACCACAGGAATAGGAAGAAGAGGAGGTGGTAGAAGAACCGTTGCTCGGCATGGCATATGACTTGTTGAAACACCTGGACAAAATGTCGGCACGGATTTCAATCTTAGAGCTTTTAAAGAGGTCAAAGAACCATAAAGATATCCTACAACAGTACTTGCAGCAGGTCATGTTAATAAGGACCTCCCGCCTAAGAAAATCATTACAGTCTTGACCCCGAGGAGTGAGCATCCGGCACTTACATTTAAATAGGAGGAGTTGGCATGACCTAATATCAGAAAGTATGCCTTATGCATCGCAGTAGTCATCAGAGGCGTGGAGATTAAGCCTTGCTTGATTGACACCAGAGCATCTAGAAATTTTGCGGCATCTCCGATGAAGAAATTGAGACTTCTGCCGTCACGGTGAAAGCATATGACAACTCCCGGAAGCTTTCATGAGGGGTAGTTACATTGGAAGTAGGGCTCGGGCAGTGTACTATCACTGTCAAGTTCCATGCGTTAGAACTGGACCCCACTTTCAAAGCTATTTTGGGACGCCCGTATCTTGAGGCAATAGGAGCTGTTACCTCCAATAATCATCAATGTCTAAAGTTCCCATACAAGGGCCAAGTAATCAAAGTAACAAACATCTCTATTCTGAATGACGTGGATGATCTCTCTTCTGCATTGCTGATATCAGAACTTGTCTAGCCGTTGGTTTCAACTACAGAGCTGCCCGAGGTCATGGTTTTAACAACGCCTCCAGAAATAGTTGCCTGGCGGATGATAAAAAGAATGGGCTATCATCTAGGAAAGGGGTTGGGAAAGGAACTGCAGGGGGTTGTGCACCCCATTGAAATTGTACAAAGATCAAGAAGGCACGGGCTTGTCTATGAACCCAGTTTCACTTCGAGGTTGGTCTACTGGCCAAAAAATGCCATGGGACTCCAAAGATTCTTCATAAAAGGGGAGACAATGATGATGGCCGGGGACAAAGAAGAACCAACCAAGAGGAGGAAGGCACCAGAGCAAGAGGAAGAAGTGGACAACCTGAGTACATCTCTGGCTCGGTTGTTCATGGAGGAGGAAGAACCAATCAAGGGAGAGTACATCTCTAAACAACTCATCCATTCAAACTTACCTCTAATCAACATCCCGTGTGAACCGTATCCTATGGTCACGTATTTCAAAGTCCTCATGCTCTCCCTCCTAGATTTGCTCGATGGGCTTTCTAGCCCAATTTCCAACTCTGGGCCAACTTGGCCATCCAAACTGATCACTGGGACTAAGAGCCCATTCGAATTTTCTTACTTCCACTAGGCTTCTATGCCCATTTCAATTAAACGACACTAAGCCTGCATGCCCACCAATTGGCCCATGTGCCCCTTAGATCTTTTTCCTAGCTTTAGGCCTATCAGCCTGTTTCTCATCATTGTGGGGCCCGCGAGCCCATTTTTTTTATGTTTGCTTAAATTTTTTATTTCTAATCAAGCCCCACTGGCTCATTCATGTCTTCTCATTGAAAACATCAAAAATACCCAAAAAATGTCTTCTCACAAACTCACTTTTCCGTTGAGGAGACGTCTCTACTTGTCTCGGAGGGTGCTCCCAACTAGGGACCTCTTCTCCAAATCACTGATCGATCTGCTCAATCCTTCACCTATTGTAGATACCACTTTTCCAATTCCATCTTATTTAGGAGTAGTTAGGTTAGGAAAGAAGAAAATCTGATGTAAACGAGTTCTAGAGAGATATCTCTAGCAACTAGCTCTGAAATGCAAGGAATGTGTAAGGCTGCCAAGTTTTTTAGAAAATGCTATCCAGCTTGACGAAATCCAATATGAGTATGAATTCAATGTAGATCATACACTGGGAGTCTACGAGGTTTTATCAGAAAAGGATCCTGATTTCGAGAAAGAAATTGAGGACTTGGCTGATGCATATGCATCTGGACTTAAAAAGTTCGAAGAACCATCAGCCACGGTGGATGAGCCGACAAAAGAATTAAATCTTGGAACACCAGAAGATCCTAAGACAATCCTCCTAAGTACAAACCTCACTCCCATTGAGGAATAGAGCTTAATTAAAATCTTGGAAGAATATAAGGACACGTTCGCATGGACATACAAAGATATGTCGGGGTTAGACAACTCACTAGTTGAGCATCGTTGAACTTTGAAACCTGGAGCTACCCCGGTCAAACAAAAATTAAGAAGATTCCACCCCGATGTTGCACTTAAAATGAAAGAAGAGGTTGATAAACATCAAGCAAGATTCATAAGGTTGTCCTTTATCCGCAATGGGTGGTAAACATAGTCCCTATCATGAAGAAGGATGGAAGAGTTTGGATCTTCATAGACTTCAGGGACTTGAACCGAGAGTGTCCTAAAGATGACTTTCCTCTACCACATATTAACGTGTTGGTTGATAACACCACTGGATTCGAAATGTTGTCATTCATGGTTGGCTATTCTGGGTATAATCAGATCCGGTTAGCCGAAGAGGACCAGGAGAAGATCTCGTTTACTACACCTTAGGAAACCTACTGTTATGTCGTCATGCCCTTTGGACTGAAGAATGCTAGTGCTACGTATCAGAGGGCCATGATAGCTACCTTTCATGACATGATGCATCTCCTTGTAGAGGTGTACGTGGACGACCTGGTCGTTAAGTCCAAAAGCCGAGAAGATCATCCTGAAGTGCTAAGAAGGGTCTTGCAAAGGGCTAGGAAATATAAATTAAAAATGAACCCAAAGAAATGCACATTCGGATTATCCTCAGGAAAATTGTTGGGGTTAATAATGAGCAAAAGGAGCATAGAGATCGACCCAAACAAGGCCAAAGCAATCATTGGTATGCCTCCTCTGAAAAATATGAAAGAACTTCGAGGATTAATCAGGAGGCTACAGTTTGCCCGCCGGTTCATCACACAACATTCCCAAAGGTGTAAACCTTTCTATGAGTTGACCAAGGCGAGGGACGAGTTTAAATGGTATTTGAAGTGCCAGGATGCATTCGATGGTTTGAAAAGATACCTAGCTAGTCCCCCTGTACTTAGACCACCAGTCCCTGGCAAGCCCTTAGTTCTGCACATCTCGATTTTGGAAAATTCTCTTGGGGCAGTCCTTGCACAAGTGGATGAAGAAGGAAAAGAGAGGGCAACCTATTATTTGTCAAAGATTTTCGATCCATGTGAGCAAAAGTATATTGTAGTGGAAAAGACCTGTGCTGCACTAGTCTGGGTAGTTCATAAGCTAAAACACTATTTCTTGGCTTATGAGGTCAATCTTATCGCCTGCATCAATCCCATCAAATTCCTCCTTGAGAAAACTATTTTAACTGATCGGTTAGGTCATTGGTTGAGTTTATTTCACAGTTTGATATCACCTGTCTTCCAGAAGGTGATTAAGGGCTATGCCATTGCCGAACACCTAGCCCATCATCCTATACCCCTCTTTGAACCGGTCCAGTCGGAGCACCCGAATGACGAACTAATGTTGATCCGATCTTCCCATCTTTGGACATTATATTTTGACGGGGCTCTGAATTCACACGGTAAGGGAATAGGAATCGTCCTTCTATCACCTGAGGGTGTCACCATTTCACAGGCATTTCAACTCGACTTCTCAGCAACCAATAACATAGCTAAATATGAAGCCTTACTGACCGGGCTAAAGGCCGCTCATTTCTATGGTGCCACGAAATTGAGGGTGATAGGTGATTTCTCTAGTCGAGTTGAAAGAAATATATGAGAGTGAGAAGCCTTGGTTTGATGAGATCACAAGGTATTGTCAAGATCAATCTTATTCACCTGGATCCAATGCAAGAGAAAAGAAGGTCATCAGGAGAGTATCCCAGAGGTATACCATCCTAGGAGGGGTGCTCTACAAGAGGAACCTGAGCGGAATCTTGCTTGGATGTGTTGATGAAGAAGAAGAAGAGTTAGTGCTTAAGGAAGCAAATTGTGGGGTCTGTGGGGGCCATGTCAATGCCCAAGCTCTTGCCAAGAAAATCATCAGGCAGGGGTATTATTGGCCAACCCTAGAAGAGGATTGCTCCATCTTTGTCTGGCACTGTCACTCTTGCCAACTCCATCCGACAAGATCTATTCTCCTGCATCTTCCCTTCATCCGATTCATGCCCTATGGCCCTTCGCCATGTGGGCTTTCAATATCATTGGCCCTCTAAGTGATCTTAACTCTGAAATTCATTCTAAATCATTCATCCTAATGGCAACAGAGTACTTCACCAAGTGGACAGAAGCATAAGCATTCGTAGAGATCAAGGCATCAACATTGTGCTCCTTCATCAAACACAACATCATCGCCAGGTTCGGGATCCCCAGTGACATCATCATTGACAATGGACAACAATTTCTCTCTTAAGATCTGTGTGATCTTTGCAATAGGTACCGTATTGCATTGCATCATTGATCTCCATACTACCCGCAAGGCAATGGTCAAGTAGAAGTCACCTACAAAACCTTGATCAAAATTATTAAGAAAACCTGTAAGTCTAGCAAGTTTGCAGACAGGCCAGATAAGCTTGTAGTTGCCCTATGGTCTTATTGTACTTCTGTGCGGACCCCTACTGGTCAAACCCCATATGCTCTCACATATGGGATGGAAGTGGTGGTCTCATACGAAGTACTCCTTCCATCACTCCGAGTTCAACTCGATAGGGACATCCTTGTCGATGAGAGACGAGAATCTTTCCTTGCATAACTTGAACTCTTAAATGAAAGAAGGTTGGCCGCCTTCGAGCATGCCCGGACTTATTAGAACAGATTGAAAAGGTTTTATCAAAAGAGGGTGATAGAGAGAAAGTTCAAAATTGGTGAGATGGTAGCCAAATGCATATTCGTTAAGCCGGGTGGTCTCCGCTCCAAATTGCAACCTAATTAGGAAGGGCCTTTCGTTATCACTAAAAAATATCCAGGCAATGCATACGAGCAAACCAACGCCGATAGAGAAAAATTGAACTATCCATGGAAAGGCGTTTACCTTAAAAAATATTTTTATTAGAAAAAATGGAGAATTTCTACTATGATATTAACTCATTGATCCTAGAGTGTTCGCTAGAGGACAAGGGTAGACATCACCCTGCACACAACACCTCCCAATCTAAGAATCCATATAGCCCAACACTCGAGAGAGGCAAGGCAGAACCCTGAAGGCAGAAAGGGACCCCTACCCTATTCTTTTCTATTCAGTCCAAGATAGGTGAAGGAGACTAGAGGAGGATAGTATCAAAAATTCCCACCATGTTATTAAGAGGCCATCTCATAGAGTGCAAAAGGGTGCTAAAAGATGGGCAATGAACCTAACAGGTTTAAACAAATATGGGCTTGTTTAAATGAGTACCTGGAAAAGTAGAAAATGAAAAAAAAGGCACCAAAAGATGGGCAATGACTCCACAGGTCAAAGACTTGTCTAAGTATGTGCCACATGTAGAAAAGACCCGAAGAGGCCAAACCCCAATGGGCAATTTGGGCATGAGTAGAGAAACCCTCCTCAACACCCCTAAATCCTATTAAAGACTTCCTCTATTATTCTTCCATCTTAAACCCCTAGGGTAGGGTAAACTGTCCAAACTCAGGGGGAATCCAAATTGATCAAAAGAAGAGGGCAAGAAAGATTATGGGTAGGGAACCTTATTTTCATGTGGTGTTTACCGCTTGAAGCTTGATTAACACTCAAAGACCGATGAATTGTCTCGATACTGGCACATTCTCCACAAAAATCCAAAAAAAATTGAATATTTTCAAAATCTCAAAATTAATTTGAATAGTTTCAAAATCCAAAAAAAATGAATATTTGAAAAAATCAAAAAAATATGAATGTTTATCTTTATTATCACCCCGTTAAGAGGGCTCATCCCTTTGACCTAAGTCAAAGTTGGCCGTAGTAGGCAAAGGGATGAGTCGTTATGAAGATCTGATCCTCTTTTATCAAGTGTTTTCAGGGACTTTAAAGTAAGAAGGGGAAGGTTCTTTCAACGACAGGTAAGTTCTCTTAACCATTTCATTTCGGTCATTTAGTTTATTTTTACACCTTGTTAAGAAGGCTCCTCTCTTTGACCTAAGTCAAGACAGACAGCAATAGGCAAAAAGATGAGCTATGGTTAAGATTTAATCCCCTTTTATCAAGTGTTTCAGGATTTTGAGATCAAGAAGGGAGTAACTCTTGCCATAGCAGGTAAGCTCTCTTAACCTTCACCTTATTTAATTTCCGTCATTTTGTTCATTTGACCTTGTTAAGAAGGCTACCCTCTTGACATACAAGCAAGGCAAGATGACAATGAGCAAGGGGGTAAGCCATGGCGTAGATCTAACCCCTTTATTGAGTATTTCAGAAAAGAAACACGAGTCAAGGAGGGGGGTCTCGCCAGCAGGTATGTTTCTTACCCTACATCTATTATTTAATTTTATTATTGTTTGCCATCCTATAGAAGGCTTCGCCCCTTGACAAACTCGCAAGGGGCCAAGCCAGAACGCGATACTGACTATCCTTTCGAGAAATGTCAAGCAGATCAAACAACACTAAAATAAACAGATAAAGATCTGATTACACCATCAAGTGCTACAACAATGAAGAAAAGCAGCTACAACACCATAAAAGCTAAAGTCTGGTATATATATTAGTGACCACTGCCACCCGCTCTAGGGGAATAACCATGTGGAGGAGGCATGGAAGCCGTGTCCGTTGATGTCACCGCAGCCGCCTCGCTCAAAATAAGTGGCCATGAATGCGGTGGTGCCACTCATGTGGCTCCGACTCTACTCTTGCTAGCTCTAGCCGCGGTGGTCGCGCCTCCGGTTCGGGGGCACATTCGGTCAAATTCTTTGAAAAGTCACAAAAAATTATAGAAAAAATCATAAAAAATTGGAAAAAAAATTAAAATCAAATTTGTTCATGTTTTATCTTTATTGAGGTCGAGTGGACATCTTTGTCCATTCGGGACTAACATTTTGATGAATGATAGGAATTGCTCACGGAAATAGAAGAATGGACATAGGAAACCCCTATAGCTTGCCGGCTAACATATAAGTCATTAGTCATGTATTATTATTCTATGCATTGTTGTTGAAGACCGTGAATGCGGAGAAGACTTGACCCGAGATCGCCTTTATCAAAATCTACGACGGTCGGGTCATCTTTGGTGCTTACGGATAAGCCAAAGTTGTGCTGTGAGGGATGATGGTTCCCGAATGGGTATCTTGACCTTATAGACAATCTATATCTTCAACTATTTGTTAAGCAAGTCTTGTTTTTGTTTTATTGAGCCCAACATGCATCATGTAGTATTAGTTGCATTGTTTTTTTCGTTATCATTGCATAGATCCATTTATGATCTTCTACCTCCATTAAGATATCTCTGGACCCTACCAGGGATATTCTCCCATCGTATACCCCAATTCTGATCTTTCTAATATCCCACTATGTTCTCTAATCCCACCATGTTTGTTAATCCCACTGTGTTCAGTAATCACCTTGTGCCTCCAACTATTTCATTTCTATCACCACTGTGGCCACTACAACACCCTTCTTGCAATTCATCCTGCCATGGCAGTCAATTCATCCTGCCAAGGGCCTCCTATTTGATTAGAACTTGCATTGCTGTTATCTTCACGGTCTAAGCTTCAACATTTGCCTTTTGGAATTCGAGATCATTCTATTCTGAATTGAATCTTGTCTCTTGGAAGACTTAAATGAATATAAGAGCCTGAATGTACTCAATTGATATTCTTTTACTTTTCAAAACAAATCTCTTTTAAATTTTAGTCCATCATAGTACAAGAACACCGCAAAGATTAGGTTACCGGCTGATGATGAACCTATGAACCCATGTTTCGGGGACTCCCCACCACGTTGGGGGTTGGCTATTCTTCTCTCGTGCTCGTGGCACATCTCTTATCAATAGAACATAAAAAGACTTGATGAAACATGGCGGTTATTTAGGAGGCCATACGGGCGTTTCGGTCAATTTTAAGGTTTCCCAATTTTTTCGAGGTTCATCTCACGTTTACCAAGTTAATCTCAAATTTTTTGTTGATTTCGGGTTTTTCGATCATACCGAACTTGCTCGGTTATCATTTTAGGTCATCCCAAGTTGACCCAAAATTCCTCCACCGAAATCGTGTTTTTTAGATCTCTACTGCAGTTTTTAGCTTTTCGCAGAACGATAAACTGGTAGTCAAAGCCCCGTGCGAATGCCTTAGGAGTCATCCTAGTTGGTTTACCAACTTGAGGGTATGCGGTTAAAGGCTCTCTTTCCAACGCAACAAACGAGAGTTGATTCGGACGTCCCGTTTGCAAGTTACGGCTCGCGGAACACGCGTGTAGGAGAGAGAGTGTATCATGCCCTCGCCCCCTTGAAAGGGGAGGGCGCGGTCTGTGAGGGTGCACCCTATGCACCCTCAGTCTGGGGGTGTACCCTATGCACCCTCGTTCCCTTTGAAAGAGGAGGGTGCGATCAATTTCCAGAAATCGTAAATTGCCCCAGTTTACACCTTCTAAACCGATTTTTTGGAAGGTTTCCCCTACTAATTTTCGATTATTTTGACCACGCCCCCAGGTTGGGGGCGTGTTCATCTTGTCAAGTTCGATTTTTAGCAATTTTGGGAAGCTTTCGGTGTTTTTTAGTAATGAAACACCGAACGCGCCCCCGCCTGCCTTGAAATGGAGGGCGTGCTCTCATCTTCTTTGAAAAGGGGGGGCGCGGTCGGCCAGTTTTCTTGTTTTGAACTGGTTCTCCATCTTTATAAATTGAGGGTTGTTCCTAACAACCTGGGGTTACCATCCACACTCTAGCTCATCTTGAGGTCGTCCAAGCTCTCTCCCAAGGCCGCCCCGACGTTCAAATCTGATCCAACGTCAAGAGATCGATCCCCAAGTGAAGAAGAAGGTCCGATCCGTACACTCTACATCACCAAACTTCATCGGCTTCTACAAAAAAAATAGGGGCTTCTTCTGCAAAAGTGGTCAACAAAAGAGTTGTTCCTCTCCTCATAGTCTTTCATTTGCAACCAGCAGCACTTGATTTTGACTTGCCGTCTATCTGTGGCATTTGCTGCACTAAGGGCGTACATCCAGGTTCTGTTTTCTATATATGTTCTCTCCCAGATTTTCTACAGGCCTGTACAGATGGATTTTGGAGAAGTCATCAATGGGAGATCTCTTCCTCTCAGAGGTTTCCATCCATAGAAATAAACAGCACTCGATTCTGACATTGGGGTCATCCATATAATTTCACTCATCTTGACTTCAACTTAAGCCGTTTCATTCCATAAGTTCCTCTTAACTCAGTTTATTTACTTATTATAACATATTTTATTAGTTTTTACATCATTTTACATAACCAAAATTACCAATAAAAGGGGTTAAGGCTCACCCCGAATTCGGTGAGTCCGAATCCAATTGCTTCTTTCTTTTATCTTCCTCTTTCAATTTCTACACTTCCCAAAAGTCTAATCAAACCTTTCGCTTGTTTCATTGTTCTAAGTTTCACATGTTGATCAAGGTATCACTGGTTGGACTCTCCCTCATCGGCCGGCCGATGAGGAAGAAGGTTTAACCCACATATCATCTCCCGCGCTAAGGTACACACGGTCAACTTCTTTCTATTTCTATTACATAAAGTGGAGCCCGCGGCTCCTGCGACCACTTATCTTCAATCTTCTCATGCATAAAGTTATTTATTCTTCCCTCTCCTCCCACACGACCCAAACCGTCTCCGGTGATCGAGCGACGCCGTGAGAAGAAAGTTTGGGGATCAATGTGAGTGTGGGACCGAGGTGAGGATTTTACCGCTTTCTGAGTGTTTTTCGATTCACTCCATTTACCCTATTCCATCATCACCTTTTCTTGAGGTGCCAACTCGGAACCCGTTTCTGGAGTTGACAAGGGGGAGGTCTCCCATGAATGGGGCGGCCTAGGGTTGATAAAGGAGGGTATTGGAGGGAGTTAACACCCCTTTCCCTCAAGTGATCAGCGGTAGACCTAAGATTGGAAACTATGCAAGGGAAGAAAGTGTCCCGATAGAAGGATGCCAGGCATCCCATTGTTGGGACATTTTAATGAAAATCCAAAACATTGAAATATGCATAAAAATTCAAAAAATGGGACTTTTTCTTAGGACTTGCATTTTAGTTATTAAAATAATAGTTTTTAAGATGTTAAAGACCTTAAGTTCAAAGAGTACTGGGCTCGAGAACCCCTCTAACAAAATCATTGATGAACTTGTGGATAAGCTAAAATCATGTGCGTGGGACGATGATTCCTATATGGGTGTCTTGACCCGTTGCACATGATCACTTCAACTATTTTTTAATGCTAATTTCTATTTATTTAGCCCATCATGCATTTGGATATATGATTTTACATGTCATCCATGATCATCTTTACAAGGGTCATCTTCTTCGGCAAGATGGACAAGTGTTCCTATCGAAACAAGAGGTTGTTCCATCATTCAGAGCCAAATTAGTATTCCCTCAAGAACCCCATTGCATCCAAAAAAACCTAACCCTGGTCGATTAGAAATTCTTTGACTTTTAACTCAATATTTGTTTAGCCCTTCTCGATACAAGCACACCACAAAGCTAGGCCACTAACTGAGATTAACTCACGAGCCACAACTTGGAGGCTCCCCCCATGAGGGAGCTGGATTTTTATTTTTTCTCTCTTGTGCCCGCAACGCATCTCCTTTCCAATCGACTATAGAAGCAGTTCAGAAGAAAAGGAGGAGCGATTGCAGGACTTAAGGAAGCTCAACCTACCTAATTTGGTCGTGAGGCGCGTATCTAAATCTACACCTCGGCATCAACTTTTCAGTATGCCACCGCTTTGCTCCGCTACACCTCAATATGGTTGTTTCTACTACACTTCGCACCACTCTCTTGCAAAACTGATGCCAAGGCAAGGCAAGCTATAGATACGCGAATTTGGCCTAATTAAGAGGACCAAAACTCTTGTTTTCATAGGTGACACTTGTCTTTCCCAACCAAAGGACCTAACTTCACCTAAAAAGATAAGAATATAAAAGGTAGGACCTAGCATCCTCGCTCCGCGCCATCAGAGTGCCTGGTCCTCCCACCCAATTTTCTCAATTTTTCATATTGACAAGCGATGCTGTGGTTTCATACGAGATAGCAGGCATCTCGCTGCCAAGACATCGGGAATATCTCCCATCAACTGTGTCGGGAGATTGCGCATGGCAAGGGAATCACAGGCGAATTTGTCAAAATTGTTTACTGTTCCTCCGCATACAAGATGCCAGGCATCTCAGTCAAGGAGCGCCTACTGATGAATCTGGCAACTGACACCACCAGTCTGCACAAGTTAAAAAAGTACACATGCCACGGTCAAAGTGGTTATGAGTGTCCCGGCAATACGCCATGTGGCACTCCCCAACCAGGACGTCTAGCATCACGATAGGAGAGTACCTAAGTCACCCCATGGCCTATATAAGAAGACTTCTCTCCAACATTTTAGAGGTTCCAAGGAGGTAACCAGAAACTTAGAGAGGAAATTCCAGAATTCTTCAAGAGAGCCCCTGAGTACTCTAGTAAGCCCCAACCTCTAAGGTGACACTAGAAGCTCTCCACCTCCATCTTCCATCCCTCCAAGCTTGCCATAGCTCACCACTACACACTCTCCATCCCACCATCTTCATCACCTCAAGGGACCATCCATACCCCCACAAAACCCCGTAAGGAGCTTCAACCATCACCTCAACATTGTGAGGAGTCTCAGGGAGCCATCACTTTGAGTTGGAACCTCTAGTGTGTAAGGAATCAAGTCATGACAGCGAAAAAATTTTATTTCCTTAAAACCATGAACTTTGTCTTAATCGATGTCGAATGAGTAAAACCGAGAACCAAATATGAAGTAGAACGAGAGTACCTCATCGGATTTCCAAAACCCCTCACCATGGATGAAGAGAGGACATTCCTCCTTGCTGAACACCATTTAAGTGCACAGTCTCTAGCGATATTCACACAATTTACTTCAATATATGAGTTCTGCCTTCCTTCAGGCCTCCAGAAACCTTCCAAATCCAAGCTTGACCATGAGAGATCACCTTCTAGTGGAGAGAGAGAGAGAGAGAGAGAGAGAGAGAGAGAGAGGCTACTTGGGACATGCTCCAACCCTATGGTTTGTTAGGGTTTGGCTTCATAAAACATTTATTTATAGAAGTTGAGATTTTTCACAAAAACCTAAAACTTCTATAAAATTACGTCCATACCCTCATCTTATTGACCAGATCTAATGTGTGTGACCCAATAGGCCCAATAGTCAATTTGTTTGAAGCCTTAAATAATTTAAAAGAATAATTCTTTTAAATTAAATTAAAATCGTATTCTGATAACAGGTTTGATGGCTTTTCGATCAAAAAGGGTACAAGACACATCCTATAATCCTAAATGACTTTGGAGAGCTAAATAACATCTATTGAGTCTTTCCATCATCAATTACCACATGGATTTAAATCTTTGTTCATACAATATCCTGGTCAGTTAAGGGTCCGGCACTAACTGCCAACCCGTAAATATTCCAACTCTATGGGATCCTGTACTCAAGTTTGGATCAATTGAAAAAATTCGTTTCCAACTATCCTAAATACCTTGGTCAAGGATTTAGAGTACTATCTCATAGGACATTCTCTCTCTCCTACCGAGAGTGAATAATCCCTTGTTGTCCGCGCAATTGCCTCCACTGGGTTTCTTTTTCACCCAATACATCAATTATATTGGACCATCAAGATGGTGATCCATAAGTCAATAATCAAGGTACAAGATATATCCGGTAAGACATCTTTGGCGACTCAGGTCAAAGATCCAACCGTGCTATTGAGATGTAAGAATAACCTGATAGACAGTTCAGTAAGATACCGATCATCTTTTTCTAAATTGGTCAATTTAGTGAACTCATTCCACTAATGAGCACCTAGGTGCGTATCTCAGTGTCCCCACACTAATGACCAATGAGATCAGTCATCCTCATCATATGAGAAGACATCACACACACTAGTCTATCTGAATTCTTGATGTCCCATCTTAAAGATCCTATGACTAGGAATATTTAGATTACATACCTCTCAATGATCGATCTCATTATCATGATCTCATCATGATTCAATCATCATTGCATGTGATCAATGACTTCATTACGATATATACTTCTAAAAAAGGCCAGTAATGAAGTTTTGCCTATTTAATTGAATGAGATATTCTTAGAAATGTCAAATCGTATCATATATGATTAGCTTGTAGGGTATACATTTCTATCATAGTGAAATCCACAAGAGCTAGGAGGAGAGCAAGCTGAAGACTATTTGTGGAATCAGAAGCGCTCCTTCAACAAGACTTCAAGCGTCACCACCGCAAAGCGCCTACTACCTCCAAAGAGTGGCCAAGTGTGAGTCTTCCAATACTCACCTTATTCACTCTCATCCTCTTTTACTCATAATTTATTTTAGTCATGCATGCCATGCTAGCTTAGTTTAATGCATCATTAGCATTTTACCTTATTAGATCATTCATAAAAGAGGTTAGGAGTCGGTCCTAATCCGATTTGTTCTACCCCTTTTGTCATTTCCATCTTTGTTCGAATTTGATGCTACACTTCACCTAGTTATAATCGTGCTCTTTTGTGCTTTTATTTTGATTTCTTGCAGGCAAGCAAAGTTCTCCAAAGCTCCTCCTCCATGGCAGGTCAAAGAAGAAGAAGATAGAACCCACAACACAATATCTCCTAAAAGAGGTAAACTGGTCAAACTTTCCCCTTTTTGTCACCATTTACTTTTTCTCCTTTTTTTCTCTTTGGTGCCCATGGCTCCTAGCGACCACACCCTCTCTTTCCTTTCCAATTCTAGAGTGTTTAGTCTTTGTTGAACACATCATCCCCTCTTTCTAATCTTCTTTCTATTCCATTTCCCACATGACTTGGACCAATCCTCCGACACCCAAGTGACATCAACGATCATTAGCCCAGTGATCAAGGTGAGTGTGGAGAAGCAAAGAAGGAGGATGGGTGGAGATTAGACCGAGCCCGTGGGAAGAAATCCCCGTCCGTGTCTCCAACATAGTCAACCTAAGCTTGCTTATGAAATCTTTAAAAAGAACACTCATGACATTCCCTCCCCCGGCACACACACATCGCCATCGAATTCCACTGCCAACATAGAGCTCCTTGTATCATAAATTTTCATCATTTCCAAGTTGAATTATTTTACACTATTTTGGATATGCAACAACAAGAGCTGAACAATCATTTCAATGAAACAAATATTAAGATGCTCTCTTTTTTTTCTTGTTTAAATCCTATTGCTTCGTTCTCAACATTTGATAAGGATAAGTTGGTAAAATTAGCTAGATTTTATCATGTTGAGTTTCCATAGATGAATGATCTTGTACTACTCTATAATCAGCTTGAGAACTACATTTATGATATGAGATCAGAAGAAATATTTTTCAACTTACTTGGTACTGGTGAACTTGGAAAGAAATTGGTGGAGACAAAAAACATAGTGTGTATCCAATGGTATATTTGCTTTATAAAGTTGGCTTTACTATTACTAGTGGCTACTACAAGTGTTGAATGAGTTTTTTCTTTAATGACATATATCGAGAACAAGCTACAAAATTGGATGGGTGATGAATAGATGAATGAATGTCTAGTGACATATATTGAGAAAGATATATTTGAGAATATAAGTAACAAATGTATTATTGAGACATTTCAAAATATGAAAGCTCGTTAAGTTCATTTGTAAGGAAAAACATTATATCAAAAGTATTTTATTTATTTGAAAATTTGTTATGATGTTTATATAAGTAAATATATTTTTATAAATTATTATAAATTATTTAATTGAGTGAACCCACTAAGTTAAAATCTTAGATCCGCCACTGGTTGTCGTGGTCTACATTGCCCTACGCTACCGTGGTTCAGAACATGCACACGAAGAAGAAGCTAAAAAAAGGTCCCGTGCAATGGTGGTGGCATTGGTTCCATGGGAGCAGCGAGGTTGGAAGGGTGATGATTCTTGGGTAGTTGCTAGCACTATGGTGAAGGGCTAGAGGGATAGGAGGCTTTAGATGCTTAAATTTACTATCATGACTGGGAGAGTCCGGAGCAACCGAGGGAGGAGACAAAGTGATGGTTTCCATCACATCCTCAGATGATTTATCCTAGATCTTATTTCTAGATTTTGGCAATAAATTGGATTAAATTAATCCATTAAACTCCATTTTATTTGTAAAACAAAAAGTGGGCTAAAAATAAATCAAATTTATCCCTAGTTATTCCCATACCAAATAGGGCATGTTTGGTACAAAATTATTTAGAAGATAAAATTGAATTATCTTCTAAAATTTAAGAATAAACCAGGTTTATCCTTGAATCAATCTTTACCAAACAATTTATTCCTTCTTAAGATGTTTGGTTGAGATTATATAAAAACTAACAAAATAATCTTTCTCTACATTTTAAAAATATCATAAAATGATAACGTTTCTAATTTATTTTTATAAAAAAGATAATACTTGAGTCTATCTCTAATTTTTTTAAATCTAAATTTAATCATTATAATGTAAAAAACCTAAAATCACATACATTTAAATGAGAATTATAATATTAAAGTTTATCTTTGACATGGGGTGTTTGGCTGCATAATAAATTTTTAAATATTTTCATGAAAAAAAATTGTATTAAAATAAACCGTAAACTAATGAATGACATAAAATTATCATGTTTGAGAAGATGTGATAACAAGAAACAGTGAGACTGACCTAGGAACAAATGTGGTAGGGGGCGACCACCGGATAAAAAAGAGTTTTCCTTTGTTATCCAAGAAAATATCTTTAAAAATATAAATTTATAAAGGTTATCAAACACCTCTTTTAATAAATTTCAAGAAAAGAATAGTAACAAAAAATTAATTTATCACCCAACTAAAATTCCCTTTGGTCTTTCTTCTTGATCTCTAAATAAGTCACGCATGACATTCCTTAATTGTGGATTAAATCCATTTGTATCACAACAAAAAATATACAAATAAATTAAAAAATTACGTTCGTTCACTAATAAAATCTATCAATTTTTATATGCTTAACTATTTCATTAACAAGTTGAAGATCTTTAAAATCTTAAAAATATTGTAACACTTATGATAAAAATATTATTTTTATTTTTTGACAAAAGCACTCAACTAGAAAGAGTGAAAGAGAAACTCAACTTAACTCAACTCAAGCTTTAGTCCCAAGTTACCTCGGGTCAGCCATATGGATTCTCTTTCTTCACTCATGTTGATTTTGAGTTATCTCTTCATAGATATTTAAATCATCTAAATCATATTGAATTACCATCCTCCAAGTTAACATACATCTATCACGTCTTCTTTGTTTCTTTTATTTTAATATTTTCTAATTCTTACTAGAGTCTTCTTAGATCTAAGTTCATGTCCAAACCATCTCAATCCCCCTTCTTTCAATTTATATACAATTGTCGCTACTTCTACATTTTCTCTAACTAATTCATTTATGATTCTGTCTAATCTAGTATGACCACTCATCCATCTTAATATTCTCATTTCATCAACACATATTTTAGAAGTTTTTTTTCTTTTATTGTTCAATATTCACTACCATACAACATTGTAGATCTTACACTCTTACAATAAAACTTTTCTCTAAACTTTAGTAGAATCTTAAGTCACATAGAACCCATGTAGCCCATCTCCACTTCATCCATGTGTTTAATTCAATGCTTAATATCTTCATCACATTTTTCATCTTTTTGAACAATTGATCCAATATACTTGAATTGGGTTCTTTTAGATAATATTACCCTATCTAAATCAACACCATCACCTACTTATCTTTGATTTTCATTAAATTTAAAATACATTTATTCTATTTTAATTATACTTATCTTGAAACCCTTAGTCTTTAAAATAATTTTTCACATTTCTAACGTCCAATTCTTTCCTTCTTGTGTCTCATCTGTCAATACGATATCGTCTGTAAATATCATACATCAAGATATATTATCTTGTATAGTTTTCACTAATTTATTCATAACTAATACAAAAAGATAAGGACTTATTATAGACATAATATAAGCCAATTAAAATAGAAAAATATTTAGTTTCTCTTCCAATTATGCAAATGATAGTGGTCACTTCATCATACATATCTTTTATCATTTGTATATATCTAACATGTACCATCTTTCATTGTAATACCCACCACAAAACCTCTCTTGGACTCTATCATAGGCCTTTTCCAAGTAAGTAAAAACAACATGTAAATATTTGTTCATATCTTAAATATTTATTTATCAAACTTCTAATAAGAAAAATAACTTTAATTGTATATTAACCATACATAAATCTAAAATGACTAGTTGAAATATTTGTACAATTATGTAATAGCCGCTCAATAACTTTTTTCTATAGTGTCACATTATGACTCATGAGTTCGATCTCTCTATAATTTGCATAATCTTAGATATCTCATTTATCTTAAGAAGTTTATTCTTAAATATTTGATGTTTCATCTCGTTTAACTTCACCATTTTACTTTATGAGAAACCCTTTTTAAAATGTGTTTTTTTGTGTTTTAATCTTAACATTTAAAACCACAACTTATGTTGATTTATTAAAGTTTCATTCGGAATAACTTTACACTCCTTTCAAATAACCTAAATAGACTTTCTTGTGATAATGAAATCAATCTGAGTTTTATTTTGTTCACTTTTAAATGTTATTATATGAGATTTTCTTTTAATAAAGTAAGTATTAGTTAGAATAAGACCATAAGTCATAACAAAATCAAGAGTATTTTCTCTTATTTTAAATTTTTTGTATCCAAAATCTTTGTGAACTTTTTTACATTCATGGCATTTGTTTCCAACATGCCTATTTAAATATCCTCTAATAAATATAATTTTCTTTATTTGGTATACTCTGCATAAGTAATCCATATCTTCCCAAGATTTTTATTTAATCTCATTACTTAATCCAATTTGTGAAACATAAGCATTAATTATATTAATTATCTCTCTTTCTATACTCAGTTTTATAATAATAATTTTATCTCATTCTCTTTTTATTGAAACAAATACACCTTTAATGTTTTATCAATAATGATATCTATCGTATTTTTATTTCCCTTTTCTGTATACCAGAGTTTATAACTTATACTCTTACTTCTTTACATTTCTCTCTTATCCACTTGATTTTTTAGATACACATAATATTAATATTTTTCTTCTCCATAATATCAACAAATTTCATAAATTTTCTTATAAGAGATTTAATATTCCAAGTACTTATTCTTATCGTTCTTTCAATCTTTTCTTTCATAGATTTCTTTCGATAATAATGTTTATTTTCTTTTGAGTTTGTTAAAAAACTTATATATTACTCTCCATTTTGTTTTTCACTGTGGACTAACTTATTTATCTACATCCGTCGTTGATGTGGAAATCATTACTTATTTAACATCATATTAAGGTGCTTATGTGATGCATCTCATGCGAAAACACCATCTTTGTAGTATTTTTTTGTCACACTCTCCGGTGTAAAATATTGTTTGGTGAGTATGTCTAATGGGGTGTTTGATTGTATGATAATTGAGGTTTTTATTTTAATTTATAAAAATTGTAAGAATTTTTGTTAAAAGAGATGTTTGGCAACCTTGACAAATTTATGTTTTGAAAGTGATTTTCTTCTTAAACAAAAAAGAGGGTCTCACCTCTTTCTTTTTTTCTTGTGGTCCCCCACTTTGTTTGATCATATATGGTAGTTACTCTTTTTTGTTATCAAATCTCTCCAAATATGATAATTTTATGTCATGAGTTAATTTACTTTTTATTTTAATACAATTTTTTATCATGAAAATATACAAAAATTATCATACAACCAAACATCCCATAAATATTTATATCATTGGTATTCATATCATCGGATGTAAGTTTGTTTTATGTTGACTGTCATCTACTCTATTTTTTCTTTTTTCTTCTTCGGATTTAGAATTGATCCCAACTGAATTAAAAGTGAAAGAGAAAATATATAAAATATAATTAAAAAATAATTTTAAAATTATTCAATCATTTTTTTTAGATGGAGGTAAAAAGTTACCGTTGAGTATAAAAAAAATTAAAAGTGATTGAATTATTTTATATTTTATAGACATATATTAATAGTAATTATAAAACTAATAAAAATACGAAAAAGAAGACGTCGGCAGCGGGCGTTACGGTGGGCGATTGGACAGCGGAAGAAACGTTCACGTTACGACGAAGTCCTGGTAACCGAAGCGGAATTTCTGATGCGAGGAAAAAAAAATCACGTGACCGTCATCTGCCTCGCCCTCGACTCTCCCGTTAGAACTCCTAGTCCCGTCCACGTGTCCGCCAGCGCGGCTCGCTCTCATCCTATCAGCCATCTTCTTTCCGCCGTCCCTGCAAGGCTGCAACCCCTGCACGGCGCCGCCCCTATCCTGTGCTTACCTTTCGCCTCCACTCCCCTGCGCGCTCCTGCGATTCCTCGACTCCCATGGGCGCCGTCGCCGATGCAGCCAAGCAGCCAGGGATCGACAATGGCGGTGCCCCGAAGGAAGGGGAGTTCAGGCTGGTCGGCTATTCCAACTTCGTCCGCACGAACCCCCGCAGCGACCGCTTCCCGGTGAGGGGCTTCCACCACGTTGAGTTCTGGTGTGCCGACGCCACCAACACCTCCCGCCGATTCTCCTTCGGACTTGGCATGGCCCTTGCGGCCCGCTCCGATCTCTCAACTGGCAATCCCGTCCACGCCTCCTACCTCCTCGGGTCCGGCGACCTCCGATTCATCTTCACCGCCCCGTACTCCTCTTCCCCTGCGGCCGTTGCTACTATCATCCCCGATAGCAAGGCCGTCCCCGCTGACGCCGTCGCCATCCCTTCCTTCGATGCAGACGCCTGTCGCCGTTTCTCCAATGTCCACGGTCTCGGTGTCCGCGCTATTGCCCTTCTCGTCGAAGACGCGGCCTCCGCCTTCCACATCAGCGTCGCCAACGGCGCCCGTCCCGCTTTTCCCCCGGCCACACTTCGCGGCGGAGCTGCCGTTCTCTCCGAGGTCGAGCTTTATGGTGATGTCGTCCTCCGGTACGTCAGTATCGGCAGCGGCGGCCAGGGGCAATGGTCGTTCCTGCCGGGGTTCGAGGACGTCACGCCGCCGTCCCCATCGTTGGACTACGGCATAAGGCGGTTGGACCATGCGGTCGGGAACGTCCCGGAGCTGGCGACTGTGCTCGACTACATCCGGGGTTTCACGGGCTTCCACGAGTTCGCCGAGTTCACGGCGGAAGATGTAGGCACCGCCGAGAGCGGGCTCAACTCCGCCGTCCTCGCAAACAACGACGAGACCGTCCTGATCCCTGTCAACGAGCCTGTCCACGGAACGCGGCGTCGCAGCCAGATCCAGACCTACCTCGACCATAACGAGGGGCCCGGTTTGCAGCACCTCGCACTCGCCAGCGGGGATGTCCTGGCAACGCTACGCAGGATGCGCGCAGCCTCTCCCTGGGGGGGATTCGACTTCATGCCGCCGCCCCCGCCCACCTACTACCGCAACATGCGGCGGCGGGCGGGCGACGTGCTGACGGAGGAGCAGATGAGAGCGTGTGAAGAACTGGGCGTGCTCGTTGACAGGGACGACCAGGGCGTCCTGCTGCAGATCTTCACCAAACCCGTTGGTGACAGGTAACAACGTCTAGCATCTTTTGTGAGCATATTTAAGCAAGTAATCATCTCCCCATTCTTTGCAGGCCGACCATATTCTTGGAGATCATCCAGAGGGTAGGATGCATGGTGAAGGACGAGAAGGGGCGGGAGTACCAGAAGGCGGCCTGCGGGGGATTCGGCAAGGGCAACTTCTCCGAGCTGTTCAAATCGATCGAGGAGTACGAGAAGTCGCTAGAGGTGAAGCAGGTTCCGACATCTTCGTCGGCTTCTGCTTGATGAGGGTATGGTGCTGCAACTGCAGCTGGAACTTTCTTGGCGCTATGGGCATCCTTCGTGAAGCTACTAGCAGGTGTTATTTTGGCTCTTGGCAAAAGGTTGAAAACTTCTCTAGCCATATATCCCAGATACCTGCTAAGATATTCACATGGCAGTCTCTGGTATGTGTTGCATAGATTGATATAAATAATTCAGTACCATTGGCGTAGTATTGCTGGGATCTTTCATGCTTGCGTAGCCATCAGATTGTTTAGGGACAAAATAATTTGTGTTTTATGGTCAATGTAGGGAATGCTTCTCGAAAATCCCTTCTACTTATTATTGAATGATGAACTCCATTAGAGTCGGGATCAACATGCTTAATATATTATTTTGTTGAGCATTAATGATAAAGTTCTCAAACCATATTTCACACATGTTTGAGTTCAGGAAATAGTCCAAGGATGCATCGAATTAGGTGTGTGGATTAAATTTTTTTTTCTTTGAATCAAATTCCTGGCGTCATTACGGACTAATTCCTATTTTGAGCCAGTAACTATCGGAGTTAATAACCACTTATAGTTTTGTATTGTTAACATCTCCAAAGTAGTCATTCTATGTGGTATCAATCATATAATTTTAGCAACTGCAATTTTTTTTCCAAAAAATAAATTAATTCGATTTTTAAACAAAAAAGAGATACATATAAATTAAGTAGAAGAATGTTAGAAAGAAAAAATGTTTAATATGTATGGTTTATGAGTAACCAAAACTCTTGGCAAATTTACAGAGAGAATCTTTCTTCTTTCCTCTAGAAGCAGAGGCCTGGTTCAGTCCACTTTGTTTCTGTTAAAGGAAGGTGGAGTGTGTCTATTGACATAATGACCTACTTTTCTGTGTTATATGATAGTCAAGTGATGCATATAGATCCTAGTATGGGTCATAATTTGATTGCCCATGACTGGATGACTAATATTTTGGAAAAAGTAGTTAATATACTTAATGTATTTTCTTAGAGAACTTCCAATGAGTCAGTATGTTTAAAACTTAAGGAGATGATCACTAATCACTCCAAAAGTAAATTATTATGGTTTATAGGTTTTTTATTTGATCATCATGTGTTCATTGTTACGTCTAACATGTTATCTTTCTTTTATTGTTGGTGATTAACACAATCCACTGATACCTGAAAAGATTGAAGATATGAGGACAACCAAGAACAACAGAGAAAATAAAACAGAAAACAGAAATTTCCCTACTAAGGCTGTTGGAAAACAGAAACCTATCTAAGGAGACAATTTCATTTATAAAAATTTGGAAGAGTACAGAATCATTCACGTAAAAGCCAGTACAAGGAAAATACTAACTTTGACAAAGAAAGATGCATAATGAAGGATAGGTTTGGCACTGCCAAAATAAGCCTTAAAAACATGTTTATTTTGTTCTTTCCAAATGGATCCTTGTTGAACTAGTAAAGCCAAGATCCATAAAATCTACATTGGTCCTCAATGGGCTCAATTGACAACAGACATCACACAACTGATTGATATCTTGATACCCAATCTATACTTACACTTCTAAAAACACTTGCCACGGTAAACTAATAATACCACAATGCAGAAAAGGCTATAGACATCTTCTTTAAAGGCTGTTGGAAAACAGAAATTTCATTTATAAAAATCTGGAAGAGTACAGAATCATTCAGTTAAAAGCCAATACAAGGAAAATACCAATCTCCCTTGGTGAGGTGGAACTTTTCATCTCCATTCTTCATCCTCTTTGCAACCGAAACAAAAAACAAGGTAGAAGGGTACCAATATTAGTTATGTAGCCATCTAAGGGCACTCCTTTCACCTTTTCCAAAATTCTCTTCTCAACCCCTCTCATGGCCTAAACCGGTCTTCACCAACATCAGCAACCCAAATGAAGTTCTTCAAGGCCCAATCGACCTCACTTAAACTCCCCCAAACAGGTCAACTTTTTGACCCATCGGACACCCCTTGTTCAGTCCTTTAGAACACCCTAAGTAGCACCTGTTTCAGCTCACTACTTGGCCCACTGTCGACACCTGGAATTTCAAGAAAAAAAGGAAAAGAAGAAAACGATGAGGGATGGAGATCGACCGGCAAGCAAAAGGAAGAAAGGGGGAGACAAAACGCAAATGGCAAGTCGGATGGTTGCTTTACCGCAGCCGACTTATGGTTGGGTGCGCAGGAGGGGGGTGATCCCCTTGCGGGATCCCCGGAATAGGGGCCAGCCCCTTTGCCAGACGCCTACGGCAGCACCTTGCACCGACCGGGGGCCCATCCGAGCTCCCACGGACTTCCGAGGGAGCCTCGCACCCGGCAGACAGCTATAAGAGGAGGACCGAGGGAGGGCGCGGCGGATGGAAGCGAAGAGAGAGATCGAGAGAGAAGAGAGAAGAGAGAGAGAGAACCAGAGCCGTCGGAGCTGCTGCCCTCTCCTCCTCTTCCCGCCGGAGCTGTCCCCTCTTCCAAGCGAAGCCGAAGGACCCGCGGACGCCGTCGAGCTGTCACCTCCTATCGCAAGCCGCCGCGGATGCCGGAGGAGGTCTCCCTCTTCCTCCTCCACCGCTGCCGGATCCTCTTCCTCCTCCACCGCTGCCGAATCCTCTTCCCTCCTCCGTCGCTGTCGTGTGCCTCCTACGCCGTCGCCGCAGCCGTCCACCGCGAGGAAGGAGCCGTCGGGGGGGGGGGAATAATGTCCCCCCCGACTTTGATCCACGGTGGAAAACCACCGTGGGCCCGTCGGTAAAAAAAAAAAAAAAGAAAAAGGAGAAGAAGAAGAAAAGGGGAGGGCCGCTCGGCCGTGTGCGCGGGAGACGGCGGACACGCGTGCGAGGGGAGCCGGCCGCGAGGAGTTGTGCGCGGGACTGGTTGACCCGCGGTCAACCAGGTGGTGGGGCCCGCCGGAAAAGCAAAGTGAAAAAAAAAGGGGAGAGGAAGGAGACCGCGCGGCCTCGCGGCAATGGGCCGCGGTGATGGGCCGACCCAAACAGGGCCTCTTCGGATGAACAGTGCCCAAACAGGGCACATATAAAAAAAAAGTTAAAACAAACAATCAAATGAAATTAAATGAAAATCTACTTCTTTAATCAACAAATCGAGACTAGTTGGGGGGTCGACTAACCATCCGCCCCTACGTCTCGACTTAACTTAAAAGAAATTAAAATTCGGACTAGTTGAGGGGTCGACTAACCATCCGCCCCTACGTCCTTAAAGTAGACATACAAAGGTCATAAAAGATCCCAATGTCTTACCATGTTCATTAAGCTATGCAAGGCTAGAGCATAATCAATATGCCGTCATGCCGGTCATACGCTAATGAAATCATCAAAACAGTGGGGATACCCATAAGTCTATCTAAGGACCGGGTATATTCCCTCATAAATTGACAAGTTCATCATATCCAATGAGGATTGAGTGAAGATGGTCTCAAAACAATCAAGTTGTAATGACATGGAACCAAACAATGAGATGGCATGTTCGGTTTACAAATGATCTTGAGTGGAGGATCGATAACCCATGAAATTGAGGGGATTGCAAACAAAAAATGATGTTGAAATAAAATTAAACAAAACCTGAAAACTTAAAAAATCAGGGACCGGAACCTGCATTTGAAGGTCCAGGATCTGTCGGTTGAAGAAATCTAACAAAGTCTACAAATCTAAAATCTGAAACTTATGTAAATCTGAGATTTGGAGACTAAAATCTGCAAATGTGCGCAAAACCCAGAAATCTGTAAAGTCAAAAAAATCTGAAATCAGAACCTAAGACTGTAAAGTCTAAAAACTGTCATATTAACTGGAGAAAATAATCTGAAACTCATAAAAATCTGAAACATATAAAAAATCTGAAATATACAAAATCTGAAACCTGAAAATCTGAAATCAAAATCCGAAGAACCCCTAAATCTGAAAACCAACTTATTCCGTAAAATCTGCAAGAAATCTGAAATCTGGAAATTTAAAAAAAAATATGAACTTCACGAGAAACTGAAACCTGTAAAATTAAAAAGGTCTGAAACATGTAGAATTTGAGACCTAGAATCTGCAGGCAATCAACCAAAACTCCTGAACCAATCAAATTTCCCACATCAAACCTCTTACTGGACAAATTTAAAAATCAAATCCTATTTAATGACACAACCCTTAATAAACTGAATAACTAAATCATAAAACCCATGCTCCGAACAAATCTGTAGGATTTACAGAAATCTGGGCACTTAAGGTTGGAACTCAAAACAAAATATCAGAAAAAAAACGATAAATCAACCCATTGAAATAAAAGAACCCCAACTTGTTCAAATTGAACTCAGTTAAAACAAAATATGTTCTTAGATCAATTAACCAATGTATTTCAATTAATTCAATTCAAAACCAATTCCTCAAACCAAATCCCAACAAATCTCCTAAATCAGATCTTAGAACAAGTTAACTTTAACTGAACAAATTTAATTTAAACAAACAACTCTAATTCAAATTAACCCAACCCAAATCAATTCAATCTAGATCAAACTGAAACTAAACGAACCAAATCTGTAAGCCAGCCAAACTTCCAAGCCAACTCAAATCTGGCCGCCTGTCCAAGTCATAATTGCATAAAACAGGTTCAAATCAAACTAAATCTAAACAATCCAATCTCAACAAATAAGATCAGATCAGATTTTAAAATCAAACAAACCAAAAAATCCAAATTAAAACCAATCATGACCAAGTGAACTTAATAACCTGTCAAACGTTAAGTTGAATCCAATTTTCAAATTCAAAATTCAATTCCATTCCAAACGTGGTCAAATCAATTAAATTAAATCAACCCAAATCAAAAATCTTTAAATTAAACCCATATTAGTCTTAATCTGACAACCTTAGTTCAAATTAAATTAAATCAATCAAATGAACTATTAATCTGAATCCCGTGAAATCTGCATATTAATTAAATTTTAAAATGAGTTAACTTTAACTAAACAAGATTAACCTAGAACAAACTGAATTTAAATTAATAAATAATCCATCAACAAATTCAATTCAAGACAATTAACCCCCACATCAGTCCACATAAATCTGAAAGTTGCATGAGAGAGAACACAGAAACTGTCAAATTCATGAAATTTAAAATCCATAGGTTCAGCTGAAATTTAATAAATCAAATGGGTTAAATAAGATAATTTCATCCCAAATAAACCATATTTCTTAAGCTAAGCCCAAATCCCATTCAAAATCAAACAATAAACAAGTTGTCAAAATTCAATTAAACAAACTCAAACTCAAACAGAATATAAATCAACAAATAACTCCCAAATCAATCAAATTAAACTTAAATCAAATCAAATTGAAACCAAATCAAACAAAATTCAAATAAACTTAAACAAAAAAAGGAACATTGAGTGCTTGCATTCCATCAAGTTCATGTGGCTGTTTTCTCCTATGTGTTTGTATGAATGTTTATTTTTGTTGATGCATCGTTCTTCTACTTCGATGAATTGCTATGACAGATAATCAAGGGTATTCGAGTATTCTCGATGTAATTAACGTCGGATCTTCGCACCATCCGACAGGGAGAGGTCAAAATAAATTTCAAAGAACCTAACAACCTCAATCTATAATTTTGTACATACCACTGACCCTAGCTAGTACCTCTATGGAATACGATTTATTTTCCTAAGAATTCAACGCTAAGGTTCAATTCAAACCAAATAGGAAAATGAATTTCCAAAATCCTAAAAAAAAAAAGTTTTGAATTTTGAGGTTACATCACCCACCTAAAAGACCCCCTAAACAGGTCCTAAGAACAGGTTGCCTCTGGCCCATTTCCTAACCGTTACACAGGTCATGCCTAGCCGTTGTTCGGCTCCCATCTTCAGCCCATGTTCAGCCTCTGTCAGATCCCCTACGGTAGGCCCCCTTTTTTGCTCCCAATCCTACACCGAAAAATCCCCCAAAACAGGCTCTGTTCAGTCTCCCAAATAGTCACCTAGCTGGCATATCAAAACAGCCCCATGTCAGCTCCTTTAACCGGTCCTAAACCGATCCAACCAGCTTCTAAAATACCCCATGCCTATCTCTTTTAGGGCCCTAGGTGAGGGTGATGATCTGGAGATTCTTGGAATTCGTCTGATGGGCCAAGTCTACTCTAGGTGGATTCTCAAAACCTCTACCCAAACAGCCCCATTTGCAGCACCCCATGATTCAGAGATTCTTGGAATCCATCCGACAGGCCAAGTCTACTCCAGGCGGGCTCTCAATCTCGTACCCGAACAACCCCCTTGTGGCCCCACCTTAAAACCATATTTCAACCCCTTTGTGGTGCTTATTAAAAAATTTATTTCAGCCACCCTTTGGCACTCCTTAAACCCCCCCCCCCCCTGTTTCATTGCCCCTTGAGCAAACCAAAACAGGTCCCAAACAGACCTAAAAACTGTCCCTTGCACAGTCCCAAACAGCCCCTAAAATAGGCCACTTTCAGCCCCCTCTTTGGCCTACATTTCATGTTGCCACAACCAAGAAAGAGACTCTCCAAAACAGGTTCTGCAGAAGCAAAACAAAGAGGAGGACAGCAGTTTGAACATAGGCCGGCTTGAAGGTGACGGTATGGCACCCCTTGGAAACCGTCCGATGGGTCAAGGGCATAGTCGGGTAGCCTTCCAAGTCGGTTCTATCAAGAATGCTCCAGCAAGACAGCAGATTTCCAACCGGCCCTTCCAACCCAAAACAGTCCAAAATAGGCCTATTAAGCCCATGAAGACCGAAGGCTGGCTAGTAACGCTGATGACACTTGAACCGGCCCAAAAGGCCTTTGACAAAAATAAAAATAATAAGAAAACAGAAATGTGAAATGCCAAACTAAAATAAGGAGTGAAACACCCTTTTACAGGTACTCCGACTTTTGGACGGCTCCCCTGGGTCCGCCCTAGAATGTCGATCTGGACGACGGCACAGGCACGCTCCTGTAGCCGGCGATCCTTCCCCCAATATGGTAAGTTAACACTTGCCATCTTTGGATGAGTAAACTTAACTAAGTTAGAGATGATTGGCATGTCATGGTAATGCCAAAATTTTCCTAACTTCGTGGAAGAAAGTTTACATTGGGGGAAAGAATGCCTATATCATTGTACTTCTCATCAATGGAATGAAATGTTCTTCAAATGGCACTACAATTGCATGAGATTGGGCATTGATTGGCAGTTCAATGGGCCGGATAGGATGCAAACCCAAGGTGACCGAGATTGGTCTAACTCGACATCAAAATACAACAAAAATGCATAAGCAATCAGATTGTCACTAATCTGAAAATTCAAGTAAAAGATGCTCAATTCGATTCAATTGATCACTTAAAACAAATAACAAACAAATCAAACTCAAACCAATATTGGAATATCATAAAGAACATCAAAATCTGTCCTCAACCAAAAAAACAGATTTAAAACAATTTCTCAAAAGCTTAACCAAAACTCTTCTAAACCAACCTGCGTTCAAATGAAATCAACTCAAGGTTTTGACATTAAACAATAAAAATCAGATTTCACCCAAACTGTTCACACATCAAAAATCAGATTTTCGAATATCCAAAACTCACTTAAAAAACCTTGTGAACCTTGCCAAGATAAGATATAGATCAAGCAACAAAAGATCAAACTTAAAAAAAAGACCAAACTCAACAGTATTTTAACATTCAAAACACATTAAAATCAAACCTAAAAAATCAAAAATCAGATTTTCAAATGAACCTCAAATTTAAGAATTGATTCAATTAAACCAAACCTCATGTTGCCCAAAACATCTCTAATCTCACTTAAACTGAAATTGAAACCTTTTGAACCAACAAAATCCAATTAAAACCGAATCAAAACACTTAAAAAAATGATGAATCAAACTAAACAAAACTCAAACCAAAAGCTTTGATGCCAATGAGTCAATCTCAAACCAAGGGTTTGTGCCTAATCGGGTTCAAAAGGCTGCTGCCATTTTAAGTTTATTACTTTTCTATGGATGTGCACGCTCTCCAAAATAGGTTGTTACGACAGTTAATTAAGGGCATTCGAGCCGTTGCTCGATGTAAGTTAATGGCGGATATTTGCACCATCCGGCGGAGAGGGGTCAAAAAAAGTAATCAAAATTTCAAATAACCTGAATCTCGGTTCTAACATCTTTTAAATAACACAGGACTATCTAATATTTCCCCCCTAAACACATAAAACATTTTTACAAATCAAAAAAATAGAAAAAACGAGGTTCACACAGTTCTCCATGGGTTCAATTGACAACAAACATCTCACAACCGATTAATATCTTGATACCCAATCCAAACCTGCACTTCTGAAAACACTTGCCAGAGTAAACTAATAATACCACAATACAGAAACTGCAATAGATGTCTTCTTTGAAGCATCCTTAGGAGACACATTTAACCACCGAGATTACTGACAGCTGATGAAGAAAAAAATGGTATGAAGCTTTTTCAAATAGAGTTTTTATAAGAAAACTTTTCTATTAATCAGAAGCAAAGGGTTTCATACCCTTCTTCACCATTTCACCTGTCTATCTCCAAACTGAAGTCTCCAGCAAGTTGATTTCACCAAATAACCCTTTTTAATGGCCAAGTTCCAGTGAATCAAATCTAGATGTAGAACATTTATTTATAATTGCTAAGGAGCTCAATGGGAAGAAAATCCAGAACTTCAGATTCATTAAGATGCCTTCTGATTGAAATATTCCATCCTTATCTGAGAATTCCCGAACATCTGCAATCTTTTTCCCTTAGAATGGTTGACATTATAGAGCTTAGGGAACAAACAAGAAAGAGGTTGGTTATACAACCAACGGTCCTTCCAAAACAATAGCTGTTCTCCATTGTCATGTGAAATAGAGGTACAAGAGTGGAAAGGCTCAAATTGTGGAGAATTTATTTCATATACCCTTTATTGACCTTAGTTGCCATTGGACCCAACCATCGGTCTTAAACAAGTGATATTCAGATCAAACCATGTCAGCCCAGATGCATTTATCATCTCTCTCCAATCTTTTAAATCATTTTAAAAGAAGAGCATCACTAAGCAATTCAAAGGACACTAGTCTAACAGCTTACCGTAACATCTCTACAAACATGTTTTCAAGCTATCAGATAAACATTTTTTTTTTCTCATTCTTCTCTATCAAATAAATGAAGTTAGTCATGTTCAATTTATCACAAACGAATAGAGAAGAGATATAAAGGTAGGCTCTGAATAACACTTCTGTGAAGAACCCATCTACCTTGTACTAATAAAATATTTCTTTTAATACTTTGTAGCTTTCTCTCCATGCTATTAGTAGAGGTTGCCAATCTTTCATTTTTGAACCATTAGAAAATAAATGAAGATTCAAATACTTCATAGGAAACTTCTCCAATCTTTATCAAAGACTAAGGGGATGATAGACTTAGTTTCCCAAAAACTTTTGATGTCTAATAAATTACATTTATCCATATTGATTTTAAGATCTATAACATTCTCAAAAAATGGATTAAGATTCTCAAATTAATAATCATAATGTGTCATCTACAAACTAAAAGTGAGATATAGACGCCCTATGCGATGTCTTCAGTGAGACCATCTTTTTAAGTTTTCAATACATTGTGCTTAGCATGACCAATTGTCACAAATAGTAAAGAAGAAATAGAGTCACCTTGTTCAAGTAAAGTCGTTCAAGGTGGCTCTTTTCTTTTTTGCTATTTGTGATAATCGGCTCTATTTCTTCTTTACATCCCCAAAGTGGTATCTAACCATTTTGCTGCGACAATCTCTTGTTGCAAGAACAAGAAGGTGTTTCCCAAGAAGTTCTGTTTTAAGTTAGCTAGGTGTAGAGAGCGAAACTTCAAGATCTTATCAAAGAATGGTCGAATGAACTGGAGATCTCATCTTTCTCAGCTATCGGAAGATTTACCAATCAAGACTTCTGTTAATGTAAGGGAGGATTGGGGGACCAAGATAGATTGTTTTGAGCAATTGAATGACGAAGGTGCGATTAGTGCTAGCCAAAGAGATGAGTGAGTCAAATTGAAGTTGGCATATAAAGAATAGAGTTTGAGAGAGGAGATTAAATAGACACAGAGGTAAAAGGACACTTGGTTGAAGGAAGGGGACAAGAACACAATGTTTTTTCACAATCAAGCAATGTTAAGGGAAAAGAGGAATGCCTTATGGTGGCTGAGAGTGAATAGTTTTGCTTGTGCAGGGATGAGATTGAAGCCTAGGCCACGAAATATTATAAAAATATTTTTACAAATGATTAGTCATGGAGCCCCTTTTTGAAGTCCAACTCTTTCAAATGTATTACATGATGAGAATTCAGATTATATTGTATGACCCTTTTCCGAGTAAGAGGTCTTAGAAGCTATCAAGGTAATGGACTCATACAAAACACTTGGTCCTAATGGGTTCTAGTCTGACTTTTACATATACTGTTGAGACATTATCAAGGATGTCCTTATGGCCCTCATTAGAGAATTTGAAGAGGATCCGAGTTGTATAAAATTATTGGATTTAACTATGGTCCTCTTGCTTACAAAAGATAACATGGAGGATGTTAGAGATTTGAGACCTATCAATCTGTTAAATTGTAGGTACAAGATTGTCACTAAAGTCCTGGCTACAGGCTACCAGACTTGGTAGGTTCAACAAGTTGGTTAACTCTTCTTAGTCGGCTTTTATTCTTGGGAGATATATTTTGGATAACTTTATTGCCATTCACAAATTCTTACATGATCAGAGAGTTATACACAGTGTATCATGCTGAAGCTAGATTTTGAAAAAACATATGATAGAGTAAGATGGTCTTGTTTATTTAGAATCATGCAGCTCATGAGTTTCGATAACAAAAGGATCGAATGGATCAAATGTTGTATCCCTGCAACAAAGTTCTCTATCAACATAAATGGAAAAGCTCTTGGCTTTCGGCTTCTTTGCATTCTCGAGTATGCTCAAGTAGGGAGATTCCATATCTCCACTTCTATTGATTATGGTGGGACAATTTCTTAGTACAATGTGAGATAAGGCTAAACATGTTAGTTGAATTGAAGGGATCGATGTGGCGGTCAACAGAGAAATGGTTACTGATCTCCAATTTGTGGATGATACTTTGTTATTTTCATCGAGGAAGGCTGACAAATGCGTTCATATGAGGATTATGTTGTTTCTATTGCAAGCAGGTCATGGGATTGAAGATTAACAAGGACAAATGTGAGCTCATTGGCTCTAACTTGAATGAATATCAACAAAACAGTTTGCAAATGATTTTTGATATGTCCTGGATTTCACTCTCTATCAAATACCTTGGCCTTCCACTATTAGATAGGGGGACCAAGAGTAGGGACTGACAGTGTGTGGTTCAGAAGTAGGAGAATAAACCTCAAGGTTGAAGAAGCATTGCTGGGGAGATGGATGTTATCTAACATTATTTTGCAAATTATTTATCCATTATTTTTTTCTATTCTGAAAAATTTTAAGGGAGTTGTAACAAGTTAAAACATATTAGGGCAAGATTCTTTTGGCAAGACACGGGTGAGAGAAAGGGTCTGCATTTGATTAAATGGAACTATGCCTGTAGGCCTACCACAAAAGCGGGTGTGGGTTTGGTCCCATTGGAGGCAATTAATGATGCAATATTATCCATGTGGTTGTATAAGTTGAACACTAGTAGAGGCCTATGGGTCAGAACTTTTTATTCAAAATATGGTTTATGGGAGAATAATACGTGGATTAGAGACTTCAAAAGCAGTGGTAGATTATCTATCATCGGGAGAGGCATCCTCGATAATTGGAACTTTTTTAGTTTATCCTCATATGTTATTGGTGGCTGATGGTAGGCGAATATCTTTTTGGGAGGACCATTGGATTGGGTATGCACCTTTGGTTAACATGTTTCTCTCTGTTCATCTTAAGCCATAATCCTCCAGCCAGGGTTAGATGCAATTGGGATATGCCAATGCAAAGTAGTGTTTCTTATTTAAAAAAAGACTTGAAGGAGGAAGAAATCTCTGAGTTCTCCACCATGCTGTTGTTACTTAATCACCGGTGTGTAGAGAACAAAGAAGATGAACTTTTATGGCTGTCGGGCAACAAAAGTATGTTCACAATTAAGTCTGCCATGCACAAGTTGATAATGGGAGATATGGAAGTCCGGTGACACCAAGTTGTGCGGGCATCTATACTGCTTATCAAGATCAAGATATTCTTATTGAAGATTGCTAGATAGAAGCTTCCAATCAAGTGTTACATCCATAAGATCTTTCCCCTTGCCTCCATGTCCTGTTGTTCTGTGGTAACCAGGAAGAGACGGTGGATCACTTATTCACCTTGTGGGATTATCAACTCTCTTTGGAGAATCATTTTCAAAGGCTGGAAGATCCAATGGAGGGAATTGACCTACACTATCTCTCTTCTACAAGAATGACCTTCTTTGGACACTTGGTCCTCAGATGTTAAAGCATGAAAATTAACGCCATCTACAATATTGTGGGCTATCCGGTGCACTAGAAACAAAAGAATATTTGAAGATCTCTTGAGAACCCCAAGGGGATCCTTCATCTGATGGCATGCTATGCCAGAGAGTGGATGATGGCTCATTCTGTCTCTCAGATGGGGCAAGCTTCTATAACCTCAGTTTTTTTTTTTTGTATTTGATTAGGGCCTATCTATCCACTGGATAGATGAGTGCTCTCTTAGTTTTCTCCTACTTCTTTTATTTTTTTTTCCTTTTTTTTCGTTGTATTCTATTTTGCATTAATGAAAATTTGGCCTTGGCCAATTATTTAAAATAGAGCCATCTTGATGTAACTCACTTTAACTCCCAAAGCAACTAAAGGACTCTTTATTAACCAACATGGAAAAGCATGTTGAACTAACACAATGGTGAATCTATTTAACCCATTTTGCTAGAAAACTTTAAGTTGAAGGTCAGATACAATCAATGCTAATTGACATGGTCCTTCTCAAACTCTAATTTCAAGACAGTACATTCATACCTCATGAAATGATAATCATGAAGACGCTCAGAAATTTGCCATGTAATCATCCAGAATATATCTTTTTAAAATAAATGCTGAATGATTATGACTAACAAGCTTAGCTTGTAACCTCTCATTCTATTGGTCATCCCCTTATGATCAAGGAGACTAGTAGGCCAAAAGTACTTGATATCAAATGTTTTCACTTTTTTAGAAATGATGACATTAAAAGTTGAATTAGGGAACAAGATTGACCAAGGATTGGCCTCAAATTTTTTCACAACAACCATAAATCTTTGTAAATAACATCCAAAAAACGTTCATAGACCAGCTAAAAACCATCAGGACCTAGATATTTATTAATGTCTAGTGAACATCAGGCTGATTTGACATCTTGTTCAAAAAAAGGGAGCAACAAGTGCTTTGTCTCATCATTAAAGAATCTGCAAAATGAGTTCAAATTCAAGAACAGTCTCAATCTTACATCATTTCAGAATAATCTCTTATAGAACTCAGCAGCGGTTGCACCAATTTGCTCTGTCCTGAGAAATACCCTTTACCACCATAGAATGAAAAGAATTCATTCTTCTTTTCAGATAGCTCGAGCATGAAAAAAATTAGTGTTTTGTCTCCCTTTCTTGAGCCAAGTGTCCTTAGATCATTGCTTTCATTTATATCTTCCGCATATTCCATTTAACTTCATCCCAATTCTCTTTATCCAAATCAGAAATAACTCCTTTATCATTTAAAATGTCAAACGTTTGAATTTTGTTTAATAAAACATTTCTTACTCTGGCATCTTTACCAGAGGTGGAAATGCTCCAAATATTTCTCTTTGCACGGCAATTTGTGCTTCATAAAAGACCTTTTAATGGTTGAACTTTCAGAAATAGGTCTACCATTGTCTAACAAGATCCACATGCACGATCCATGCCAACTCTTTATTCAAAAGTTCTTCTCTTCACTGCATTTTTATGATTACACAAAATACCAATAGGAAAATGTTCATAACATGTTCTTGGAAAACAAAGATGTGTGACCAAAATGAGAGAAGCAGGCCACAAACACAATCTATCCAATCTTAATTTTGATATAACATTTGTTTAAGTAAATGACAAACCGTTTAAATCCAGTTCTATCAGGCTGCATTGATTAACCCATTGTTGGCACCTAAAATTTGCAAAAAAAAGGGGAGAGAAGAAAAAAAAGGTGGTTTGAATCAGCAGCTGGAGCTCAACGATTGGAGACCATTACAAAGTTCAATTTATTGATGGAGCATAAACCTATCTGTTTTGGTCTAAACAAAAAAAAGAGAAAGAAAATAAAAGATTAATGTGGACTGTAACCCACAAGTGGCCACACGGCCCACCTTTCATTGGGCTTGATTTTAAATCAGGAGGCCTACGTCAAGCAGCTGGCCCAGGCCCACAAACCCTGTGTACCGGGAGAAGTCCTTTTCAAAAAAAATAAATAAAGAAGACGGAAAAGGAATAAACATGATACGGGAGGAGATGTGCTCACCTTTTAGGAGTCTTTCCACGATAGGAGCCCTGGCCGACTACAATTCTGCGATCCCAATCCCAGTCTGGACAGTCTAGACGGAAGGGATAAACATGGAAGGGGCAATCGAAGGAAATCCCGTGCCTATTATGGTGGTTCGACTCCCGGTCGGATTGATATTGCCGTTGAGAGCCCTTTCCGGAGTCGTATAGCCCGGTGGCCCTATAAAAAGGAGGCCGGAAGGGAGGATCCCCCGGAGAGCAAGGGAGAAGATAGAGAGATAGAGAGAAATCCAAAGAGAAACGCAGAGAGAGAGAATAGAGGGTTACCGCGGAGCCGTGTATCCCTTGCAAGCACGCCGCCCGTCCCTGCTTCTCCTTCCCACAGTGTAGGCAGGTCGATTATCTCCTCCGAGTGGTGTTGTTGTCCGTCCTTCAAGCCGTCGCAAGCTCCGTCTGCAGTCGAGAACCTCAGCCGGACCTCCGAGCGTTGCCGAAGGGGCTTTCTCCACACCAGGGTGCCCGTCAAACCCTCAATCACCGCCGGAAGCCTCCACCGGCAGCAGTAGCCGTCATCGAGCCCTCGTCCGGAACACTCCGTCGCCGGGACCACCTCCGGCAACCGCAGCCGTCGCCATGACCTCCTCGCGCCTCCGCTGCAAGCGCCATTCCGCAGTCGGGTGAACAGTGGAGGCCACGGGGTTTATTTTCCCCAACTTACATCCACGGTGGATGTATAAAGGGAAGGGGGGCCCGTTGGTAAAAAAAAGGGGAAAAAGAGAAAAAGGAGCCGCGGGGAGGTTCCGGTCGCGCGAGCCGCGCGCGCGCGAGAAGGCTCTTGCGCAGGAGTGTTGACCCGCCGGTCAATTGCCGTGGGGCCCACCTGCTGAAAGTTGTAAAAAAAAAAGAAGCCCGCCGGACAAGCCAGCAAACGCAAAGGAGGAAAATGGGCCTGGGCCCATTGAGTTGAAGCCGCACGGACAAGGCAGCAAAAAAAAAAGAAAATTTCTCTTTTAAAATAAACAATCAAGTGAAAATCTAAATAAAAATTCATTAATTAATTTCACAAACCGAGGCGAGCATTTGGCCGGCTAAAAACCCGACATATGGTCTCGGCATAATTTAAAAGAATCAAAAGAAATGGGAAAGCAATAGGCCGGCTTTAAGCACGCCTCTTGACCCATAATTCAAAAATCAAATAAAATAAACAAGAAACAGAAATTAAATAAAAATCTATTATTTAATTCAACAAACCGAGGCGAGCATCTGGCCGGCTAAAAACCCGCCACATGGTCTTGGCTAAACTTAAAAGAATTTGTGGGTCGGTTCTAAACCTTCCCCTTAACCTTTTAAGGTGGACATACAAAGGTCTATTAAAAAGACTCCAATGTCTTATCATGCCCCAAGAGGGAGTCACTTACCCATTATGCCATGGGAAGGCTGTGCATGATCAACATGTCGATATGCCAAACTATGAGCTAATGAGGTTCAGAAATCGTGAGATGAGTCCCCACAAGCTTATCAAAAGCCGGTTGTGCTCAATCTCAAATCAATGAGAGGAATGCCCACAAGTCTATCAAAGGCCGGGTGCTTTTTCATCTCAAATTGATCAAGCAAGTTTCATGTTCATCAAGGACTCAAGAGACCAGATTTCTGATCAAGTTGTAAATCATGTCTCATATTGAGGAAAACAAATGAAGATTCATGTTCGGTGCATAGATTGATGTTACAAGGAGAGACAACCATATGAAATTTCTAGAATGCAAGACAACAAAAAAATTAACAAATGATTCAAATAAATCTGAAAATTCTGAACCTGTAAAAGACTTTAAAATTTTAAAACCTGTAAATCTAAAATCTGAATCTTCTCACAATCAATCAAAACACTTTCAAACAAATCACAAACTCAATTAAATCCATAAACAAAAGATTTCGAAATCTAAAAATCTGAAGGTCCGGAATGTGAATATTGAGAGTTAGAACATCATTTGAAATCAAAGCCTACAAACTTTGAAGCCCAAACCTGCAGCCGAGAATCAAGTCTGAAATTCAAACCTGAAAAATCCGTTAGGTGTGAGAATGAATAGAATCTGTGAGGTTGAAACCAGAAAATCTAAATCTTTCAATCAAAACAGATTTTAATGGTATTCATCAAATCCAAATCAAAACCTGCAATTCGAGATCTAAAAATTTTGAAGTAAAAAAAAAGAAAAAGAAAAGAAAAAGAAAAGGGGAATCTGAAAATTGTAAAGTCTGTGAAGGGCGCTCTGAAAGTTGGGACGCACAGAATCTGGAAATTTGAATCTGCAATTAAAGTGTAAAAACCAAATCAGAACCTGCACAAATCTGTAAATTAAAGTTGTGGGATTAAGAATTTTCTTCAGAGGATCCAAGCAAATCCGATATGACCCAAATTACATAAGACCAAAGAAAATCAAGGCAGAAGCTTAAAAATCAAACCCAAATTTCTCACGTTAAATCCATTCCAGCAAACAAATTTGATTTAAAACAAACCAAATTCAAACACAATTTATCAAAACAAATCAAATTCTGCAAGTAAAGCCCAAATCCCATAAAAGCTCAAACCAACAGCAACCTGTCCAAGTCAATTTTAATTCAACAAATTCAAAATCTTAAGCAACTCCATCCAATTTTGTAAATCAAAATTGAACAAATTTAACTTAAGTAAGCCGAACTGACATCCACAAGCAAATTGAATTCAAGGTTAATAAGTCATAATCAATCATGATCTGCCGGGTTCAAAGAAATCAAAAAATACCCTTAAGCTCCAAACCGATTCAAATCGGTTAAATAAAAAATGAAATTCAAATGAACTCAAACAGATAAAACTCAAGTTCAAGCTCAAACTCAAATCAAGTCTAAATCAACAAATAAATTCAAATTGAATCAAGCTTAAATTAATAAACAACTCAAACAAATTGACTCAATTAAAATGAATGGATCCAACTTCAACCCAAACCAAAATTCAAACAGATTCAAATTAAATTCAACTCAATCAAAATTCAAACTAACAAATTTAATTCAACCAATTCAATTCAAATCAAATTCAAAACCAAATTAAGTGCTTGCCTTCCATCAAATTCATGGGGTTGTTTTCTCCTATGTGTGAATGTTTATTTTGTAGATGCATGTCTTCTACTTCAATGGATTGCTATGACGATAATCAAGAGTATTCGAGGAATCTCGATGTAATTAACGTCGGATCTTCGCACCATCCGACGGGGAGAGGTCAAAACAAATTTCAAAGAACCTAACAACCTCAACATATAATTTTGACCCTAGTTAGTACTTTTATGGAATACCATCTATTTTCCTAAGAAGTCAATGCTAAGGTCTAATTCAAATTCAAAAGGAAAATGAATTTCCAAAACATAAAATCTTTCTTGAATTTTGAGGTTACATCACCCATCAATAAGAAAAATTATTTTTTCTATCTGTCTCAATTGATAACATCTTTCTCCTGGAAATATTACATCATTGAAATCACCAAAAATACACCATTGTATGTAAATTAGTTGTACAATACAGTCTGTAAGAGCTCATTGAAAAAATTTCTTTTCTCATTGTTTGAGGGAGGGCTATAGACCACTGCTAAGTTCCTAGTCAAATTACCAGTTGTTCTCTTGAACTGAAGTGAACAATTTGTTGGCTACAAGAAATAATAGTAGGCTAGTATCCTCAAATTTGTTTAACTTCCAAAATACCAAGGAGATAATGCTAACTCTTAAGAAGTTGTTACTCAACTTACAAGTGGATGGCTGATCAAAAGATTCCATTTTCATTTCTAAAGGGCCGTAGCATCCAATTTCTGACTAGATTATATGATGCTTAATTTATGATTTTACTCCTGCCATTAGTATTTCCCATATATACCAACTAAGAATCTTTATCAGGAGTAGACGATAGTCCTCTTCACTTCTCTCAATCTTCTCTTGTTCTTTGTATGGCCATTAGCAGAAATTCGAGCTCCTCAATCAGATCCTGGAAGACCCTGAATTCTTCTTGAAACTATGATAACTCTTTTAATACCAAATCTCTCCTGAAATGTTGGAACAAATTCCTGACAATATCTTCCATCCCCATAAAGGAATAAGGGAAATACCAATCTTTTACCTAATTCCAGTATTGCTTTATCAGATAAATTCTTGTCATCTAAGACCTGCTGTTGGGTGCATTGTTACTGTGGTGAGACTTCTCCAAAACCACTATACTTTTCACCTTCCTCCTCTCATCATAAAACCTAGCCTATCCCTATGGAGCTCAACTATGATTGCATCCTTAAATTCATCTACCATATCAGTCAACCTCCCATGCTGATGCGAGGCCAAGTTTTGCTGTACAAGCAGATCCTTAGAACTTGACCCAACAACGCAAGCCTTACCTGGTTGCTCTGCCAACAAATTAACATCTATCAAAATCATTTGCTGCTTAGATTTCCATTGAGAGATGAACTCCATAAGAGATCATCTTTCACAGCTTGACCTAGCATTCTGAGGGTATCCTTGGAAACAGTCCGACAATCGGATGAGGAAGATGAAACAATAGACTGAACTGGGATGTCAAAACACCCTTTCAATAGGTAAATTGACCCTGGCTTATCTGGTTTAGAATCTAGAATATGAGTACTAAAGCATTTAACATTCATTGAACCTAGTTTAGGGTAACCTTTGCTTGTTAACCACGTCAAGGGTTGTTGAACTATATTTTGTTAATGTATAATATATATGCCTATACATAGTTTCATTTTGTCTATTCTAAGTCATTTTATGAAAATATATATATATGGTTAGTTTTACCTTTGGAAGTTTAAAAATATTTAATTATATGTCTAATGTAAAATAAATATTTATTGTAATTTGTGTTTGGTTTACTGGTTTGGTTTGGTTTGAAGGATCTTTGAGGTCAAACCAAACTGATTGCTACTTTGGTTTGTTTGTTTTTTTTGGTTGAACCAAATAGTGAACACCCCTACACATCTAGTTCATCCAATTGTCTAGTCTAACAAATTGAATGTGACACTTCACGTGAGATCCAAATGTGAGCAACCTGGTCTCTTTATACGGTTTTTATCATAAATGTTGGCATATCATCAAAGGGTCTTCATGGCGATGGTTGATGTATTTGAAGTCTATCCAGGTTGTATTAAACATTTGAACTCTCTTTTATTTTGCTGCCTAAAAAAGTGTTACCAATATTAAAGATCTCAGATCTATCAATCTTTTTAATTGTAGCTGCACAATTTTGACCAACATCTTGATAGATTGAGCAAATTTGTTGACAAGTTGGTTAATTCCTCACAATCAGCTTTTGTTCAAGGAAGATATAGATTGGACAACTTCATGGCTGTCTATGAATGTATTCATGATTAGAAGTTAAGGAAGAATGAATGTGTATTGTTGAAATTGGATTTTGAGAAGAGTTATGATAGAGTGAAGTGGACTCGTCTTTCTAGTGTCATGCAACAAATAGGCTTCAGCCACCTGTGGATTAAATTAGGTTCAATGTTGTGTACGTCAATAGAAGATCTTATGGTTTCATTAAGAGTTCCAGAGGGCTCAAACTGGGTGATCCCATCTCATTTTCTGTCTTGTGGGACAAGTATTGACAAGGCCAAGTTCGGAGGGCTAATTGGGGGGCGTTGAGGTTGGTTTTAATAGAGCACAAGGATTGTCGTCTCGAATCTCGGCTTCATCTCGGAAGCGTGAAAGAGAAGAGATCTCATGAGATTCTCGGAAAAATCTCGGGAGATCGGATCTCAGATTTCATTTATATAGGGTATACTTTACCCAATGATTGCCATCTCATATCTATATTTTATCTCACGGAGATTGAAGATAAAAGATCTCGAAAAAATCTCAAGGGATTAGATCTTGGAAATACCAATCAATGTGCATGTTTACATGTAGAATGTCATATAATCTCTTTAAAAAGGACAAGAGAACTCATATTAAATATTAAAATAAGCTGTGAGAGAATTAAAAACGTAATATAGAGATGGTGAACTATTGTTAGCATGAAACATATAAAGGATCTTATGTCAGATCAAAGTTTTATCTTGAACAATATAGATAGGAGATTGATAACATTTTGGGTCAATTGTACATATATAGTTATTAAAATATTAAGCTATGAAATTTTATCAAACAATAATGTTTAGATGAATATGTGGAAGGATTCCATAATAAAATTGGCAATATAAGAAGGAAACTTAACAAGATCATCTAACAAGTTGGGGATAATAATAGGCGGAGAAGATCAAGGTATCACAGGTACTACATAGATATTCTCGTTTCGGCGATCTCGTTTCTCGGACTCATGGAAGAAAAGAGATTCTCGGGAGATCTCGAGAGATTCTCGGGAGATCGCATTCCATGATAGAGCATATCACACACTTAATTGGTTGATGATACTTGAGTATTCCCCTTGTTAAAGTGGGAGAAATAGACGAACCTAAGAATTTTGCTGCATATGATGGAGGTTGTGACAGGGCTAAAGATGAATTGGAATAAATGTGAGTTGATTGTGATTAATGCTAATGAAACTTATGGGGTGTTTGGTAGCATGATAATTTTTTGTACATTTTCATGATAAAAAATTGTATTAAAATAAAAAGTGAACCAACTCATGACATAAAATTGTCATGTTTGGAGGGATATGATAACAAAAAAGAGTAACTATTATTCATGACCAAACAAAGTGGGGCACCACAAAAAGAAAGAAAGAGGTGTGACCCTCTTTTTTGTTTAAGAAGAAAATCACTTTCAAAACATAAAATTGTCAAGGTTGTCAAACACCTCTTTTAACAAGTTTTCTTACAATTTTTAAAAATTAAAATAAAAGTCTCTATTATCATGCAAACAAACACCCCATTAAAGAGCTTGGTTGCATTAGAATTTTGGTTTGCCATGGAGTTCTCTGCCTGTACTTCCAGTGAAGTACTTAAGTTTATCTGTGTCTGATAAGAGCTCCAAAACCGATGACTGCCAGCCTTTGATTGATATGGTGGAAAGGAGATTTCTGAGATGGAAAGGAAAAAAATGCTTTCAGCAAGAGGCAGGTGGGTTTTGTTTAAATGTGTCCTGGAGAGTGTATTACTTTAGGATTCCCAAGAGCGTGTGCAACAAGCTTTAAAGTTCAAGGTGAATTTCTTTTGACAAGACAGGGAAGGTAGCAAGGGGATTCCTTGGGTGAAATGAGATTATATTTGTAGAAGTAAAAGGAGGGAGGTATCTATATTACCTAGGGCGTGAGGCACCCAAGGCGAAGGGTCACCACAGGTGCCTAAGGCTAGGTATATTTTTAATATATTAATAAAATATATAATTATATATAACATTAAAACTTTTGAGAGAAATAACATATTAGCAAAAACGAAATGAATGCACCTAGTTAACAAGAACCTAAATCTATGGAAAAACTTTGCAAGAGCACTAGACCTATGAAAAGCTTTGTGAAAACTGGAAGAACAAGAAGACCCTATAGTTTTAACAAGAACCCTAGAGCTATGGAAAAACTGTGAAAACCGTAAGAAACTGACGTCAGTGGAAGAAGAAGAAATTGGAAGACCTAACTCACCTGAAAATGTGGTGCTAGTTCTCTTTAGTGGTCGTGGTGGTGCAGGGAGATAGAGGGAACTCCAATGAGGCGGTTTCTTCCCACCTTGCCTTGCCTCCGTGCCTGTGACGATCACCTTTGATAACATAGGGAGTGTAGGTCTCTTGGCCCTGAATAACATCAATTTACTCATTCTTACGGCTTCCACTACAGGAATTAAAGTCATTAGCGACGGCTTACCGCCGTCGCTAAAAATACAAAAGCCGTCGCCATAAGGCAATAGCGACGGCTCTTCCGCCGTCGCAATACTGTCGCAAATAAGCCCGTCGCCAATTTTAATGGCGACGGCTCAATATAAGCCGTCGCTTTTAGTATTATTTGCGACCACCAAAGCCGTCGCAATTAAGTTATTAGCGACGGCTGAAACCGTCCCTCATAAAGTTTTTCGCGACGGCACTAAGCCGTCGCAAATAAATTTAAACCCGTAATAGACATTAGCGACGGCTTAACGCCGTCGCTAATACCCAATTTACAGCCCCGGCGACACTCGCCGGGGTGCATTTTCTGGTTTTGCGACGGCTTAGGACCGTCGCGAATACCCCGGCGGGAGTGATTTTCTGGTTTTGCGACGGCTAAGAGCCGTCGCTAATACTCAATTTACAGCCCCGGCGACACCTGCGGGGGTGCATTTTCTGGTTTTGCGACGGCTTAGGGCCGTCGCTAATATCCCCGCGGGGTGCATTTTCTGGTTTTGCGACGGCTGAGAGCCGTCGCTAATACTCAATTTACAGCCCCGGCGACACCCGCGGGGGTGCATTTTCTGGTTTTGCGACGGCTTAGGGCCGTCGCTAATACCCCCGCGGGGTGCATTTTCTGGTTTTGCGACGGCTGAGAGCCGTCGCTAATACCCAATTTACACCCGGCGACACCCGCGGGGGTGCATTTTCTGGTTTTGCGACGGCTAAGAGCCGTCCCTATTACATTAATAGCCATCGCTTAAAATAAGTTTAGGGACGGCTGTTAGGAGCCGTCGCAAATAACTTACAGTTTTTAAAAAAAAATTTTCATTGCAATCAATTGTATTCTCGTAGCAAGACCTGTATACACAAATAATTTGTCGGTTTGCCCGATCAAAGCCATTAACATTCATTCATACATAATAAACACTGACATTCTTTAATAAGAAAAATTCATATTTATAAAACGTATCATTACACAACAACTATCTCAAATACAAAGAAATAATAAAATAGAGAGTAAACTCTCTCACTCATCCTCCCCAAAAGAACGCTCATCGTCTTCTGCGTCCTCGTCATCGTCCTCCTCCTCCTCGTCCCCCCGTGCGCCTCTATTGCCTTGGGTTGGCCTCGAACTTGACGGATCCGGGTGGGAGCCTCGTTTAATTGGGCTAACATTTCTTGTGTTAGCCGTGTCATCGACTCTTGAAAGCTGACGTTGGGTGTCCGATTGTTGTTGGAGTGAGTCGATCATCGAGTTTTGTTTCTCGAATTGTGTAGCTTGAGCATCGACTTTGTCCACCAACCGCCGGTAGCCCGGACCCGCAGGTACTCGCACCTCCACCGCATACACCATACCAGGTGTTGCGGGTCCGTCCTCTCCCCCCACATCGGATCCGTCCCGGCCCGTCTCTCGAACACGGTGATAAATGCATCCTCGGCGAGAGAATGGTCGCTCGGAATTCCGAGCATCCGATTCCTCTCGACCGGGGGCATTCATCAACCGGCGCATCTCATCGTATATAATGTAAATATAAAGTCAGTTGTTATATGAAATAAAAATTGTCTAATGTTGATACAAACAAACATATTGCGTACCATAACTTGATGACTTTCCTCGTTGCACCATACGAGGGATCCATCCTCTGCCTCTTTCGTTTGGGTCATCTCGAAGACCTCTCGGGACGGGTAGGACGACGCCCTTCTTTGTTTGTCCGTTAAGAGAAAACATTATGAACACATTAGTACTATTATCGAGATATACAATAGTGAATAATAAAAAAAATTATAAACTTACAAAATCAATCACGATGAATGTTGGTTCTCCCTCGCCTATAAGGCATGCTCAAATTAGCCCTGTTTGTTTTATTCCTTTGGCTAAGTGCCTACAAACAAGTTCATAACACATTAATTTTGTTAAGACAAGCTAATAAAATGAGTTATCAAATGTGTATTACTTTTAAATTAAATAAATTATTTACCTTATTGTCGTCCCTCTGCCATATCTCACACATATGACGCCACTGGTCCGGATCGCATTGTGGAGGCACAACGACAAGTGCCTCCTCCAGTGAGCGTCCTGTAAAATACTGTACGCCAAAATTGTATTAGTTACAGTACATAATCGTTTACTAAAAAAATAAATATGAAATTTTTACCTTCTTCTTAAGATGACCCCTTTGTTTTCTTTGGGTCTCTCACATATGTCCTAAAATGTCCGCATCTATGGATGGAGACGGCTCAAATGTCAAATGTTGCTACAGGGAAAATACGTAGATTGGTAATTTTAAAGTGAAAAAACAAAGCTCAAGTACTTTTATTTACCTCGAGGTCTCTAAATATCGCCTCCTTCTTGTCATCTCGGAAGGGTCATGTAATCCGTTGCCATAAGTTGCAATGTACCCTCGTTGCAAACTCCAAGATATGAGGTGAACTCCGGCCATTCGGGCCTACACCCGATCCTCCAATGACCCGGACGTTCAATGTCTCCCCAGGCGCTAATGTCCGCACATTATACGCCTTTGCAGGACCTCTCCCACGTCTAGCAACTGTAGCTGCATGCCAAAAATTTTAACACATTTAAAAATTGATATTTATAAATCTATAAAATATAAAAATTTGATATTTACCGGAGGCGGAAGAAGATGGATAGTCTGTAGGGGGCGTCGCCGTAGTAGGGCGAGTGTCAACCGCCCGGGATGGTCCACCTGATGGCATCGCATCCTGGGTAGGTTGAGATGGGCCCTGAGAACCACCGCCCGATCGGTGGATCCACCCGTCGTCCCACTCCCTCGATGTACGTCGACTCTTGCTAAATTTCTTCATCTGCAATATAATCTTTAAAATTGCAATCCGGCCTCGGTGTGGTGTGTTATACATTTTTCCAAGCTAACCGGCCGGTTTGCCCGATCCAAGCCGGATTCCGGCTTCGATCGGGCAAACCGGCCTCGGGTGGGGTGTTATGCTATTTTTTCAGCTAGCACAGGTTTGACCGATCCAAGCCGGAATCCGGCTTCGATCGGGCAAACCGACCTCGGGGTGGGGTGTTTTGCATTTTTCCTAGCTAACCGGACGGTTTTCCCCATCCAAGCCGAATACCGGCTTCGATCGGGCAAACCGGCCTCGGGGTGTGGTGTTATGCATTTTTCCAAGCTAACCGGCCGGTTTGCCCGATCCAAGCCGGATTCCGGCTTCGATCGGGCAAACCGGCCGGGGGGTGGGGTGTTATGCATTTTTCCAAGCTAACCGGCCGGTTTGCCCGATCCAAGCCGGAATCCGGCTTCGATCGGGCAAACCGGCCTCGGGGTGGGGTGTTATGCATTTTTCCAAGCTAACCGGCCGGTTTGCCCGATCCAAGCCGGAATCCGGCTTCGATCGGGCAACCGGCCTCGGGGTGGGGTGTTATGCATTTTTCCAAGCTAACCGGCCGGTTTGCCCGATCCAAGCCGGAATCCCGCTTCGGTCGGGCAAACCGGCCTCGGGGTGGGGTGGTATGCATTTTTCCAAGCTAACCGGCCGGCTTTGCCCGACTTGCCGGATTCCGCTTCGATCGGGCAAACCGGCTCTCTCGGGGTGGGGTGTTATGCTATTTTTCCAAGCTAACCGGCCGGTTTGCCCGATCCAAGCCGGAATCCGGCTTCGATCGGGCAAACCGGCCTCGGGGTGGGGTGTTATGCATTTTTCCAAGCACCGTTTGGTTTGCCCGATACAAGCCGGAATCCGGCCGACGGGCAACCGGCTCGGGGTGGGGTGTTATGCATTTTTCCAAGCTAACCGGCCGGTTGCCTGATCAGTTTAATCCGGCTTCGATCTGGCAAACCAGCCTCGGGGTGGGGTGTTATGCATTTTTCCAAGCTAGCCGGTTTGCCGATCCAAGCCGGATTCCGGCTTCGGACGCAAACCGCCTCGGGTGGGGTGTTATGCATTTTTCCAAGCATCAGCCGGGGCTTTTGCCCGATCCAAGCCGGAATCCGGCCTGACCGGCAAACCGCCTCGGGTGGGGTGTTATGCATTTTTCCAAGCTAACCGCCGGCTTGCCGATCAAGCCGGATTCCGGCTTCTGACCGCAAACTGCCTCGGGTGGGGTGTTATGCATTTTTCCAGCAACGGCCGGGTTTGCCCGATCCAAGTAATCCGGCTTCGACGGGCAAACTGCCTCGGGGTGGGGTGTTATGCATTTTTCCAAGTACCGGCGTTTGCCCGATCAAGCCGGATTCGGGCTGACGGGCAAACCGGCCAGGGGGTGGGGTGTTATGCATTTTTCCAAGCTAACCGGCCGGTTGTTGCCCCGCCGATTCGGCTTCGATCGGGCAAACCGCCTCGGGGTGGGGTGTTATGCTATTTTTCCAGCACAGCCGGGTTGCCCGATCCAAGCCGGATTCCGGCTCGATCGGGCAAACCGGCCTCGGGGTGGGGTGTTATGCATTTTTCCAAGCTAACCGGCCGGTTTGCCCGATCCAAGCCGGAATCCGGCTTCGATCGGGCAAACCGGCCTCGGGGTGGGGTGTTATGCATTTTTCCAAGCTAACCGGGCGGGTTGCCCGATCCAAGCCGGAATCCGGCTTCGATCGGGCAAACCGGCCTCGGTGTGGTGTTATGCTATTTTTCCAGCTAACCGGCCGGTTTGTCCGATCCAAGCCGGAATCCGGCTTCGATCGGGCAAACCGGCCTCGGGGTGGGGTGTTATGCATTTTTCCAAGCTAACCGGCCGGTTTGCCCGATCCAAGCCGGGATCCGGCTTCGATCGGGCAAACCCGCCTCGGGGGGGGGTGTTATGCATTTTTCCAAGCTAACCGGCCGGTTTGCCCGATCCAAGCCGGAATCCGGCTTCGATCGGGCAATCCGGCCGGGTGTGTCGGGTGTTATGCATTTTTCCAGCCACCGCCGGGTTTGCCCGATCCAGCCGGATTCCGATTTCATCGGGCAACCGGCCTCGGGTGGGGTGTTATGCTATTTTTCCAAGCTAACCGGCCGGTTTGCCCGATCCAAGCCGGAATCCGGCTTGATCGGGCAAACCGGGCTCGGGTGGGGTGTTATGCATTTTTCCAGCAATCGGCCATGTTTGCCTGATCAAGCGGAATCCGGCTTGACGGGCAACCGCCTCGGTGGGGTGTTATGCATTTTTCCAGCACGTGTTTGTCCGATCAGCCGGAATCCGGCTTCATCGGGCAAACCGGCCTCGGGGTGGGGTGTTATGCATTTTTCCAACTGGCCGGCTTTTGCCCGATCAGCGGATTCCGGCTTCGACCGGGCAAACCGGCCTCGGTGGGGTGTTATGCATTTTTCCAGCACCGGCCGGTTGCCTGACCCGCCGGAATCCGGCCGATCGGGCAAACTGCCCGGGGTGGGGTGTTATGCATTTTTCCAAGCTAACCGGCCGGTTTGCCCGATCCAAGCCGGAATCCGGCTTCGATCGGGCAAACCGGCCTCGGGGTGGGGTGTTATGCATTTTTCCAAGCTAACCGGCCGGTTTGCCCGATCCAAGCCGGAATCCGGCTTCGATCGGGCAAACCCGCCTCGGGGTGGGGTGTTAGGCATTTTTCCAAGCTAACCGGCCGGTTTGCCCGATCCAAGCCGGAATCCGGCTTCGATCGGGCAATCCGGCCTCGGGGTGGGGTGTTATGCATTTTTCCAAGCTAACCGTGGGCGGTTGCCTGATCTTGCCGATTCCGGCTTCGAACGGGCAAACCGCCTCGGGTGAGGGTGTTATGCTATTTTTCCAAGCTAACCGGCGGTTTGCCCGATCCCAAGCCGGATTCCGGCTTGATCGGGCAAACCGCCTCGGGTGGGGTGTTATGCATTTTTCCAGCTAACCGGGCCGGTTTGCCCGATCCAAGCCGGAATCCGGCTTCGATCGGGCAACCGCCGGGGGTGGGGTGTTATGCATTTTTCCAAGCTAACCGCCGGTTTGCCGTTCTGCCGGATTCCGCTTCGACGGCAAACCGGCCTCGGTGGGGTGTTATGCTATTTTTCCAGCTAATCGCCGGCGTTTGCCCGATCCAAGCCGGAATCCGCCGATCGGGCAACCGCCTCGGGGGGGGGTGTTATGCATTTTTCCAAGCTGACATTGGCCGGTTTGCCCGATCAAGCCGGAAACTGCCGATCGGGCAACCGCCTCGAAGTGGGGTGTTATGCATTTTTCCAGCTAATAAGCGGTTTGCCCGATCCAGCCGGATTCCGGCTTCGATCGGCAAACCGCCGGGGTCGGGTGTTATGCATTTTTCCAAGCTAACGCCGGTTTGCCCGATCTCGCGGCTGCTTCGATCGGCAAACCGGCCTCGGGTGGGGTGTTATGCTATTTTTCCAAGCTAACCGCCGCCGGGTTTGCCCGATCTGCCGGAATCCACTTCGATCGGGCAAACCGCCTCGGGGTGGGGTGTTATGCATTTTTCCAAGCTAACCGGCCGGTTTGCCCGATCCAAGCGGAATCCGCTTGATCGGGCAAACCGGCCTCGGGTGGGGTGTTATGCATTTTTCCAGTAGGCCGGTTTGCTCGATCCAAGCCGGAATCCGGCTTCGATCGGGCAAACCGCCTCAGTGGTGTTATGCATTTTTCCAGCTAACGGCCGGTTTGCCCGATCCAAGCCGGATTCGCCTGACGGGCAAACCGGCCTCGGGGTGGGGTGTTATGCATTTTTCCAAGCTAACCGGGCGGTTTGCCGATCCGCCGGAATCCGGGCTCGATCGGGCAACCGCCTCGGGTGGGGTGTTATGCATTTTTCCAGCTAATCGCCGGTTTGCCGATCCGCTCGGAACTCCGCTTGATCGGGCAACCCCTGGGTGGGGTGTTATGCATTTTTCCAGCTATCCGGGCCGGTTTGCCCGATCTGCCGTTTGATTCCGGCTTCGACGGCAAACTGGCCGGGGTCGGGTGTTATGCATTTTTCCAAGCTAACCGCCGGCTTTGCCGATCAAGCCGGAATCCGGCCTTGATCGTGGGCAAACCGCCTCGGGTGGGGTGTTATGCGCATTTTTCCAGCTAACTGCCGGTTTGCCGATCAAGCGGATCTGCCGATCGGGCAAACCGGCTGGGGGTCGGGTGTTATGCATTTTTCCAAGCTAACCGGCCCGGTTTGCCGATCTGCCGGATTCCGACTTCGATCGGGCAAACCGCCTCATGGGGGTGTTATGCTATTTTTCCAGCTAACCGGCCGGTTTGCCCGATCCAAGCCGGAATCCGGCTTCATCGTGCAAACCGCCTCGGGTGGGGTGTTATGCATTTTCCAAGCACCGTCGGCTTTGCCCTGACCCAAGCCGAATCCGGCTTGATCGGCAAACCGGCCTCGGGTGGGGTGTTATGCATTTTTCCAAGCTAACCGGCCAGTTTGGCCGATCCAAGCCGGAATCCGGCTTCGATCGGGCAAACCGGCCTCGGGGTGGGGTGTTATGCATTTTTCCAAGCTAACCGGCCGGTTTGCCCGATCCAAGCTGGATTCCGGCTTCGATCGGAGCAAACCGCCTCGGTGGGGTGTTATGCATTTTTCCAGCTAACCGGCGGCTTTGCCCGATTCAAGCCGGAATCCGGCCTTGATCGGCAACCGCCTCGGGGTGGGGTGTTATGCATTTTTCCAAGCTAAGCGCCGGGGTTTGCCCGTCAATGGATTCCGGCTTCGGGCAACCGCCTCGGGTGGGGTGTTATGCATTTTCCAAGCTAATCAGCGGTTGATCTGCCGGAATCCGGCTTCGAGCAAACCGGCCTCGTGGGGTGGGTGTTATGCATTTTTCCGAACGGCCGGTTTGCCCGACTAAGCCGATTCCGGCTTGATCGCAAACTGGCCGGGGTGGGGTGTTATGCATTTTCCAAGCTAACGCCCGGTTTGCCCGTCAAGCCGGATTCCGGCTTGGTCGGCAAACCGCCTCGGGTGGGGTGTTATGCTATTTTTCCAGTTGGCCGGGTTTGCCGATCCAAGCCTGATTCCGGCTTCGGACGGCAAAACCGCCTCGAAAGTGGGGTGTTATGCATTTTTCCAAGCACGGTTTGCTCCGACCCGCCAGATCCGCTGATCGGGCAAACTGGCTCTGGGGTGGGGTGTTATGCATTTTCCGTTTAACCGCCGGGCTTGCCCGATCAAGGTTACCCGCCTGACGGGTAAACCGCCTCGGGTGGGGTGTTATGCTATTTTTCCAAGCTAACAGCCGGTTTGCCGACCTGCCGGAACTGGCTTCGACCGGGTAAACTGGCCTCGGGTGGGGTGTTATGCATTTTCCAAGCTAACCACGGCGGTTTGCCGATCAACCGTTTCGACGGGCAAACCGACCTCGGGTGGGGTGTTATGCATTTTCCAAGCTAACTGCCGGCGTTCGCCCGATCAGCCCGGATTCCGGCCTTGACAAGTAACGGCCGGGGTCGGGTGTTATGCATTTTTCCAGCTAACCGCCGGTTGCCGATCCTAGCCGGATTCCGGCCTTCGATTGCAAACCGGGCTCGGGTGGGGTGTTATGCTATTTTTCCAGCCCTAGCGGCTTTGTTCGACCCGGAATCCGGCTTGATCGGCAACCGCCTCGGGGTGGGTGTTATGCATTTTCCAGCACAACGCCGGTTTGCCTGATCCGGCCGGAATCCGGCTTGATCGGGCAAACCGCCTCGGTGGGGGTGTTATGCATTTTTCCAAGTTAACTGCCGGTTTGCCGATCAACCGGATTCCGGCTTCGACAGGCAAACCGCCTCAGGTGGGGTGTTATGCATTTTTCCAAAGCTAACCGCCGGTTGCCCGATCTGGTTTAATCCGGCCTTGATCGGGCAAACCGCCTCGGGTGGTGTTATGCATTTTTCCAAGCTTAACCGGCGTTTGCCCGATCTAAGCCGGATTCCGGCTGATCGGGCAAACCGGCTCGTGGGGGTGTTATGCATTTTCCAAGCTAATGGCAGTGTTGCCGATCCAAGCCGAATCCGCCGATCGGGCAAACCGCCTCGGGGTGGGGTGTTATGCATTTTTCCAAGCTATCCGGCCGGTTTGCCCGATCCAAGCCGGAATCCGGCTTCGATCGGGCAAACCGGCCTCGGGGTGGGGTGTTATGCATTTTTCCAAGCTATCCGGCTGGGTTGCCCGATCCAAGCCGGAATCCGGCTTCGATCGGGCAAGGCGGATTGTCCGATCCAAGCCGGATTCCGGCTTCGATCGGGCAAACCGGCCTCGCGGTGGGGTGTTATGCATTTTTCCAAGCTAACCGGCCGGTTTGCCCGATCCAAGCCGGAATCCGGCTTCGATCGGGCAAACCGGCCTCGGGGTGGGGTGTTATGCATTTTTCCCAGCTAACCGGGCGGTTTGTTCGGTCCAAGCCGGAATCCGGCTTCGATCGGGCAAACCGGCCTCGGGGTGGGGTGTTATGCATTTTTCCAAGCTAACCGAACGGTTTGCCCGATCCAAGCCGGAATCCGGCTTCGATCGGGCAAACCGGCCTCGGGGTGGGGTGTTATGCATTTTTCCAAGCTATCCGGCCGGTTTGCCCGATCCAAGCCGGAATCCGGCTTCGATCGGGCAAACCTGCCTCGGGGTGGGGTGTTATGCTATTTTTCCAAGCTAATAGAGTTCGGTTTGCCGATCCAAGCCGGGATCCGCTCGATCGGGCAAACCGCCTCGGGTGGTGTTATGCATTTTTCCAGCCATGCTTGCTGCCCGATCCAGCCGGATTCCGGCTTGTCGGCAAACCGGGCCGTGGGGTGTTATGCATTTTTCCAAGCTAACCGGTTTGCCGGTTGCGATCCAAGCCGGATTCCGCCGACGGCAAACCGGCCTCGGGTGGGGTGTTATGCTATTTTTCCAGCTAATCAGCCGGTTTGCCCGATCAAGCCGATTCCGCCTTCGATCGGGCAAACCTGCCCGGGGGTGGGGTGTTATGCATTTTTCCAAGCTAACCGGCCGTTTGCCGATCCAAGCCGGATCCGCTCGACGGCAAACCGACCGGGGGTGGGGTGTTATGCATTTTTCCAAGCTAACCGGCCGGTTTGCCCGATCCAAGCCGGAATCCGGCTTCGATCCGGCAAACCGGCCGGGCGGTGGGGTGTTATGCATTTTTCCAAGCTAACCGGCCGGTTTGTCCGATCCAAGCCGGAATCCGGCTTCGATCGGGCAAACCGGCCTCGGGGTGGGGTGTTATGCATTTTTCCAAGCTAACCGGCCGATTTGCCCGATCCAAGCCGGAATCCGGCTTCGATCGGGCAAACCGGCCTCGGGGTGGGGTGTTATGCTATTTTCCAAGCTAACCGGCTGTTTTTCGGACAATCACATTTCCACTTCTATCTGATAGGTTTTTCGGACAATCACATTTCCCTACTGTATCTAGAAGACCCTGTGTTCCTTAATTCTGTAACGTGTGCTCTAAACCAAACCGAAAAACTACACTCATTCCTACCTCCGTTAATAAGAGCATCATTATATTTTTGACGAAAATCCTCGATATCTTCAATTTGATTTAACACATATGAGTGGATTAAAGCTTGTTCTCTTTCCGTCAACATTCTAGGTACACGAGTGCATCTCAACGGGCGTCCAACTGCCTTAAACGTTGAACCCTGCTCACGATCATGGTGATAGGGACCAACATCGTAGTTCCGATCTCGCTCATCTTCATTTTCATGTCGTACATGTACAAAGAAATAACCGCGTGCACTCCTCTACCAAATAGCCCCCGGGCAATGGAACCTTCAACTCTCGCCTTGTTGCCAACATAATCTTTCAATCTCTTTAAATATCTTTCAATCGGATACATCCACCGGTATTGAACCGGTCCGGATATCCTAGCTTCGTAAGCCAAATGCACAACAAGGTGAACCATAATATCAAAAAATGACGGTGGAAAGATTTGCTCTAACTTACACATTGTGATTGCAATCTTTGATTCCCAATCCCTTAAAATACTAGTATCTAAAACCTTAGCACAAATTACTTTAAAATACTGACATAACTCTACAATGGGCTTGAGTATGTCCTTTGGTACGATCCCTTGAAAAGCAAGAGGAATAATCACTTGCATCATTACATGACAATCATGACTTTTTAATCCACTAATGATCCTACTACTTAGATCTACGCACCTACTCAAATTTGATGAATACCCATCCGGCACTCGAATGCTCTTTACAAATTCGAGTATGCGAGTCTTTGTGCGTTACTCGGCTTATAGATAGCATCTCGGAAACCTAGATGAACTCTCATGTGGATGTAACTCGACGAATTCCTAACTCTACCAAGTCTTTTTCTAGAGTTCGTGTTGTCTTTATCCGATCCGGATAGGTTGAACATATCTAAAATATTGTCACACACATTCTTCTCGATGTGCATCACGTCTAAATGATGTCGACAATCGATGCCCAATATGGCGCTCTTTTCAAAGAAGATACTTCTTTTCTTCCAGCTCTTATTTTTTGTCAAATTCTTTCTCAAGCTCTCCAAATCTTTCTTAAATGTTTTTCCGAATCTTACGGGGTCAATCTCCGTTGTTGTCTCCACATCTCATGTCCGGTTAGTATCTTTGGTGTACCCCTCTCACACCGGCGACCATCAAATAGATGTCTGTAATGATTCTTTCTCCACCGATGTGATATGGGTAAGAATCGCCGATGTCCTAAATAACATTGTTTTCGACTATGAACTAGTCGAACCGAATTTGTTTCTTCATTACATATCGGACATGCTAATTTTCCCTTAGTACTCCACGTAAAGGTTGGCATAACCGAGGAAAATCGTTTATGGTACCCAACAATATAGCTCTCAATAGAAAAGTCTCTTTCGCTAAAACATCATATGTCTCCAATCCGATCTCCCACAAATTTCTTAACTCTTCCACTAACGGTCAGTAAGTATACATCGATATCATTTCTGGGGCTCTTGGACCCGGTATTAGACATGAAATCATCGTGTTAGCCGCTTTCATACACATCCAGGGTGGTAAGTTATAAACCAATGTAACTATAGGGCACAGACTATACTTTGAAGACATGTTGCCAAATGGGTTAAAACCATCGGCGGCCAATCCAAGCCGAATGTTGCGTTTTTCTGATGCAAAATCCGGATAAAGTTCATTCACTCTTTTCCAAGCGAGGGAATCATTGATGACGCATTTCACCTCTCGATATATACGAACGTTGCTCACTATGCCATGACATTCACCTAGCAAGATGTTTGTTGATATAAACAAACGCGCAACCTATCTTTTAAAGGGAAGTAGTGTAATATCTTCCATGCCACCTTCTTACTCTTATGTTGTTGATTATTTTTGTATCTCGGTGACTCACAATGTGGACAACTAATTCTATGTGCATTCTCTTTCCAAAAGAGAACACAATCGTTCTTACATGCATCTATCTTTTCATAACTAAGTCCTAAGTCCTTAACAATCTTCTTAAGTTCATACCAAGTGTTAGGAACACTTGCATCCTTCGGTAATACATCCTTAAATAAAGACAATATACTACTCATGCATTTTCCAGTCAAACCATTTACTGACTTCAACTGAATCAACTTTAAAATAAATTTTTACTTAGATATTTCTGCAGTGCATCCTTCATATAGTGGTGTTTCGCATCTCTTAATAGCAAGAAATGCTTGTGTGTTTCTATACTTGGTTCACCTTCATGATGAATAGATGGTCCTTGAATATTTTGAATGTCTTCAAGCATTTCTATTACATCGTCATTTAAATTCTCATGTTTGTGCTTCATCTAATCGAACTTCATTATCGATACTTAAACTAGGTTCAATTTCTCCGTGACTTATCCACGTTCGATAATTGGACCATATGCCATCACATATTAGATGTTCTTTAACTACATCTCTTTTTAAAGTAAATGTGTTACAACACCGTCTACATGGACATTGAATCAAAGTTTTGTCTAATCCATGTCTAAATCGAGTCCTACATTCATCGTAAGCATAATCTAAAAATTCTTCTACTCCTTGAAGATACCTAGGACTTAATCTTGTAGGAATATCTATCCAAGACTTATCTAAGCTCATCGTCATGTGTTAATATAAATAAAGATATATATGCACAAAAATAAACAATGAGATAAGAAAGTCTCGAAACAAAATAAACACAAACCAAACCACCTCCAAGAGAAGAAAGTCTCGAACGAGAATGTCGTTTGAAACTACCTGAAATAAGAATTAAAGCCGTCATAAGATAAACATATTAATGACATTGAGTTTCATTAAAAAATTCTTATAAATTTTTTATCTTCTACTCTTGTTAAAGAAAAATCCAACTACGTAATAATATGTAACATAATATGTATTTATAATAATATATATTTACAATTGATGTAATATATGTATATATATATTTAAATGTAACATAATATGTAAATAAAGTGGGTCAAATTTTGACAAATTGGGTCAACTAGTTTACCTACCGGTTCGGTTTTGGGGAGGTGCCAACCGAACTAAATCGATAAAAAGTTATCGGCTCGATTTGGTTCAAAAAACCAAATAGATAACTTATCAAACCGAATCAAACTATATACATATTATTTTTCGAATAATAATGTAATGTTTTAACCAATTCGATCCAAACAGCTCGGTCCGGTTTCATTCGATATGATTGACCACACAACTAACCCTAGCCGATATGAAATGAAAGATTTATCAATAAACATCCACTTTTCATAAGACTACTTAAAAAATTCAAATAGAAACTAATGAATAAACTAATTTCACTTAAAATATACCTTGGAGGATAATGGCCGGACGGATGTAGCGAGGGGAGGGCGCCGGCACGCCGGCAGCGCGCAACAAGGCGACGGCGCGCGGCGAGGGAGGCGAACCGCGGCGGCGCAAGGAGGCGCGCGGCGCGGCGGCGCGGCGCAAGGAAGCGTAGCCGCGCGCGCGGCGGCGCGGGCCGGCGGCGGCGCCGGGCGGCGCAGCGGCGCGCGGCGCGGCGCGCGGTGCGCGCGCCGGCACGCGGCGCCGGCGGCGGCGAGCGCGCGCGGCCGGCGGCGGCGGTGTGTCGAGAGCAAGCGGGGCGGCGGCGGTGCGTCGAGAGCAAGCGGGGGGAAGAGGGAAGGTGCCGACGGGGTTTTGTAAACCCCTTATTAAAGCACGGCCGAAGCCGTCGCATTTGGCACGTACGAGGACAACGGCGACGGCTCGTGCCGTCGCAAAAATTTGTCGACCGTTGAACGGCGAAAATTTTATTGCAACGGCTTCTAGCCGTCGCTAATAACTAAGTTGGCGACGGCTATCGGTAGCCGTTCGCCATTAACCCGGACCGATGGGTGTTCCGGTGCATTTTCTGGTTTAGCGACGGCTTAGGCCGTCCCTAATAAGCGATATTGCGACGGTCTCATAGAGCCGTCGCTTATATCTTTGTATTTGTCGACGGCTTTAATAGGGACGGCTTAAGCCGTCGCAATTAACTCTTATAGAGACGGCTTAGTAAAGCCGTCGCCATTAAACCGTCCCTAATAACTCTATTTCTTGTAGTGTTCTTAAATGTCTATGAAGCTAACTTTTAAAATTTCTCCATGGAGAAAGATTGTTTTGTCTAATATGGATTGGATGGTAATGATGGTTGGATATGAGATTTTAGAATGTTTTGTTGACTTTCTGGAATTTGGAAGTGTATTCTTCAAAATTAGGATTTATTCAACTCTTTCACTGTTATTTGTGTAGGTAATGATAGAAAAATGTTGTTATGGCAGTATTGTTGGGCTGGATTAATGGTTTTAGAATAGTAGGGGAAGATAAGTGGATATTTTCTTACCGAAGGAATTTAAAAGAGGAAAAAATCAACGTTTTTCTAGCTTTGATGGACTTCGCGTGTTAAGCAAGGGTATATGATGACTTCGCGGGTTAAGCAAGGGCATACGATGTCCTGAGTTTCTCCGGGACTGAGGATTGATGTATTAGAGATCAATGCTTAATTTTTTTTTATTCTTGCCACTTCCTTGGCTCTTAACATTCCATCCTAAGGGTGTAAACGGAATCTGATATTCTAATTCGATTTCGATAAAAGTTAACGGGTTCGGAACTTGTTTGTGTATCCTATAAACTATTCGAATTGGAATCGGATGTTCCGGTAGCTTATCGAAATCGGAAATCGGAATCAGTTGATTCCATTTCTGTTAATCTGATTTTGATAAAAAATAAATATATATAAATAATATTAAATAAAATAAAGTTAAATAAATTATAAAATATATTATATAAATTGATAATATGATAAAAATAAAATTTTTAAAAGATAATATCAAATTTTAGAAATTATATGTGAATTATTAACTTATTTTTGAATAAAAATTAATATTTAATATATATTTCGGAAATTATTAGATTTAGATCCGATTTCGATAACGGAATCAGAATTAGATTGAAATCGGAACATAATGATTCCAAAATTATCGGAATCGAAATCTGTACTCCTTAACCCTCATCGGAATCGAATTTTGATGATTCCGCTACCGAATTCGACCCGTTTATAGTCCTATTTCGTTCCTATATACCCTTGGTTCTTATTTGATGACAGATTGTGCATATATATATACTATTCTATACTTGACTCCCATAAGTCGTTGCAATGAGTGAAGTGTATGGCAGCCTGGGTCTAATATACTCTTGATTGCGGCAGTTATTCAAGTCTTATCATAATCTGAGTTCTCTGTCAGAACTAATATCTCACCTTTGTTGGGTATTCATAAATTATCGTGACTTTAATCCTTCTCGTGGCACTCGTCGTATTATGTTATTGTAAAACTTATTATTCGGAAACATAGAATACTCTGTTCTTGTGATATAATCATATATATATAGAGAGAGAGATATATATATATGTATATATCCTTATTCTTACACCATGCAACACGGTAGGACACTGTTTTGCCGCAAAAGTGGAGTACTAATACATGATGGCATCTTGAGAGTTAGTCCATGGTGATTTTCTATAGAGGAATTGAGCTGTCTAAAATTTATGGGGTGTTTGGTTGCATGATAATTTTTTGTACACTTTCATGATAAAAAATTGTATTAAAATAAAAAGTGAAACACCTCATGACATAAAATTATCATGTTTGGAGGAATGTGTTTACAAAAAAAGAGTAACTACCACACATGACCAAACAAAGTGGGGGACCACAAGAAAAAAGAAAGAGGTGTAACCCTCTTTTTTGTTTAAGAAGAAAATCACTTTCAAAACATAAAATTATCATGGTTGTCAAACACCTCTTTTAACAAATTTTCTTATAATTTTTAAAAATTAAAATAAAGGTCTCCACTATCATGCAACCAAACACCCCATTAGATTGTCAATTTCTTTCCGATGAACATGACATGTTCTCGTGCTCTTTTGATAACTTCGCACAAGCCAAGTTATTTAGAGCACGGAGCGCGTATTCTAATGTGAAGTGATTTTTTAAAAAAAAAATTATAATATGCATATGGGGGAGATATTTAAAATGCATGTCAAAATGCTCAGATGATCCGCTGTCATACTACAAAGAAAATATTGTTATATTCGAGGGTAATCGAGAACGAGAGTAGACGTGCATAAAATCACTGTGTATATATATATACGGATATATATATATACGGATCATAAACAGTCAGCTACGGTGAGCAATATATTTGATTAAGATATTATATTGATAATAATTATTACATCAGTATCGGCGACCATATAAACATGACACTTCTCTAGTTATCATCATCAATACGTAGACATATCAAAGATATAAATTACCATGGGGAATATAAGTATTGAAAGCAGTTGTTTATAACGATGAAGAATTTCTATCACATCATAAGAATACGGGAGAATGACAATAATCAATGAATCAAATTAAGAGATAATGGAATGAGACCCAAGTTCGGTATGGGTTTCCTACTTATTTGCCTGTTTGATTAGACTATCAAAAATGAAAATTCACATAGCTTCACTTAGAGATCTCTGATTTTTCATGTCTGACCGGAGAGTATTTCTTTCTTCCCACCGGCGACGGAGAAGACCAGAACAAGCAAGGATCATCTTGACAGTAGCACCTTCTTTTACGATCATAAAAGAGGCCCCACATTGGCATTTTCATGAGCATGTTAGCATCGGCCGCCGGTGGCCATCCTCTGTGCGCCAGTCTCTTAGTTGAAGAATGCCATGACAGTCCCATAGCCAATGAAGACCAATCCAAGAGCAAGAATGCCTTAATCGAGAGCTCTTCACCTGTAATCTCGAGAAGGGCCGGCACACTTCAGGTGGAACAACGCCATCTTGGGGTTGGAGTCCTGCTGTTGCCCCTCTTGCAGCATGCTCTTCTTGCACATGTCGAGCGGGTGGAGCCCCGCAAGCCCGTGGATTATTTATAGTGCACGTATGTCATAGATTTATGTTTCATTTTAAAATTGGAACTTCATGCAGTTGTGTGATCAGCTCCCAAGTCCTATGGGGGAATCTACTGTTGATTGCAAAAGTCTTGCATCCATGCCAAGTATTTCTTTTACAGTTGATGGTAAAAAGTTCTCTCTCTTGCCAGAACAGGTAATGATTATATTTATCATTAAATTTGTCATTCAGCTATGTTGCAACTATGTAGATGATTCAACCAAACTGTAGGATATATAATATAATCTGACCATGTTTTATCTTTATTGTATGTGAAATGATCAATGGTTATCCTTCCTGTTTGCACCAAATTCAAGTTCCTGCATCCAAGACATTTTCTAAAACAACTCACTTTGATTCTATTTTACTTGTTGCCATAGTATCACATTTGCATTGCATAACCATCTATTCACTAATTTTATTCGGTTAAGAAGGGATACTTGGAATACTTATTTGAGATGATCAAGTGAGGAGGGGTTCCATCTTGGTCGGGGCACGAGGGTGGTCTAGTTTCTCCCTCATTCTCGTTGGTTGTTTGCTTTTTATTTGTTGGATTTGCTTTAGCTGAACTTTAAGAAGGCCATGCTTCTTTCCAGTCTATCAGCGAATTTGGGATTGTTTGTTTAGATTTATGACTGAAGAGCAACTCGCTCCCAAGCGTCATCTTTTTGGAAAGGCCTAAAGTACTATTCTAGTCACAAGATGGGAAGGTTAATTCACTAGTTTCTAGTGAGGATGTTGGTCAGATGAGATATCTTTGGCAACTACTTTCTCACTCTTATATAAGTAGATTTGGGAGCTAATTTAGAACGAAATCTCTCTGCATTCCATGTAGGGGTGTAAACGGAATCCGATAATCCGAAATTTCGATTCGATTCCAATAAAAATTAACGGGTTTGGAAACTGTTTTTGTACCCTATAAGCTATCGGAATCGGAATCGGATATTCCGATAGCTTATCGGAATCGGAATCAGGTGATTCCGTTTCTGTTTATCCGATTTCGATAATAAATAAATAAATATAAGTAAAAATAATCAAAATAAAGTCAAATAAATCATAAAATATAATATATAAATTGATAAAATGATAAAAATAAAATTTTAAAATATTATATCAAAATTTATTAAATATATGTGAATTATTAATGATTTTTGAATAAAAAATTAATATTTAATATCGTAATCGAAAATTATCGGATTCGATTCCGATTTCGATAACGGAATCGGAATCGGATCGAAATCGGAACATGGTGATTCCGAAATTATCAGAATCGGAATCGGAACACCTTATCCCTTATCGGAATTGGAATTGGATTCTGTGATTCCGTTACCGAATCCGACCCGTTTACACCCCTAATTCCATGGCATTTTTTTTGGCCATCTTTTCCCACAATAATGTCAAAGGGCAAGCCCCACTGATTTTGCATTACTCATTGATGAGAAAATCTACATTTACCTCCATGCCGATAAATCTTCATTTATCTTTGTCTGGTGACTACTCCAAACTACATTCGGAATGCAACAATGGATATCCTAGGCAACTGGCAATTGTTTTCAGAAAGCTGATATTTTATATTTTGGTTTCGTTTTAAAGGCTTTTGGTTTAGAATTTTTTTTAATTTTAAATTTTGGATTTATTTTGGTTTTAGTTTTCAGGATTGGAATATTTGTTAAATTTCATATTTTGGATTTATTTTGGTTTGTTTTCAAGATTTGGCATTTACAATGTGTATTTTTCAAATTTAGACAATTTCAAGTTTTTAGACTTCTAGGATTTCTAAGATTTGAGAATTTGAAGTTTTATGTATTTTCATATTTCTTCAATTTTCAAAGATTTCTGGGTTCTCAAAATTCTCAATTTCTAGTTTTGATAAGTTTTAGAAATTTTGAAATTCCCTGGCCAATCAAGTTAACTTCTAGGGAGTTGTCTCTTTATACTGACCCAAAAACCTATTCCCGTATACAATCCATGGTGAAGGGCAAAATTACCTCTAATCAGGCTGAAGCCAATCAAGTTGCCTCATCTCCTCGTCCTATGATTTGACCACCACTCATTAAATCATCCTTTGTTCAATCATCTATTATTTAGCAATCTATAATTCAACCATCATTAGCTCAACTGTCTGTGGTTCAACTATCTATGGTTCAACCATCATTTGTCCAGCCACCCTATTTCAACCCTGTTGCTCCCTTGGCCCACCAAGTCATGGGACAATCTTCAAAGAATTTGCCAAATCATGCTCCTCAATTCCAGAATCACGCATCTAACCACATACCCCCACCAGTAAACTAAGAACTTGCTCTAACCCAGGCAATCATGGATCAGCTCACCCAGATGAATAAACGTTATGAAGAGTTGAGATATCGCTTGGACTCCAAGTCAACTCCTGAAGTCTCTATTTCTTTTTTTACCAATTCTTCACCTGCCACCTTATGAACTACTAGTTTATCATCGCTACAATGGTACTGGCAATCCTTTTCTTCACCTTAAGGATTTTCTCTATGAGTCTTCATTCTGGAAAAACGATCGTAGAGTTCTTGCTTTCTTGTTCCGTCGATCACTAGAAAAGTCTGTATTGGAATGCTTCTACTCGCTTGACCCCTTTGAGGCAGGAGATTTTGATATTGTCAAGACCAAATTTTTGCAAAGATATAGAGACTGGGTGGCACCATCATGCTCAATTACAAATTTGATTGCTGAGAAGATGAAGCTCAAGGAGGACTTCATAAAGTTTGTTGATCGATGGAGGGGAATGGCAAAGAAACTAACATATGTTATTTCTGAAGGGGAACAAATGAAGATGCTCATTAGAAACACTACACCAACTCTAAGGAATGTCTTGATCATACACTGTCCTACCACCATGAATGAACTTTATAATAGTGCCTAACACTTGCAAGCCCACTTTAAAGATGTCACAATGATAAATCATTTTGATTACAAATCTAGAAACATCAGGAAGACCACCTCTGCACCAGCTGGGCCTACGACCGAGGGAGTAGTCAACAATGAAGCAGTAAACATTGTGGGGAATCAGGGAGGAAACTGTCAAAACCAATTTAGGAACCCACCGCAGAACCTTTCTTACCACCTCCCTCAACAACAGGTTAGGCCACAACAACCACGACAACCACGACAACCACCTTAGCCAGTAGCGCAACCCCAGCAACCTCGTCAACCTACCTACAATAGGGCACCGCCACCACCCAATCAAGCACCATGAAGGGGAGGTCCTAGGAGAGAGAATTATCGACAACTCCCTTACTCCTTGACCGGCATCTTCAATGTACTCATGGCAGAGAAACAATTGGAATTGCCCAAGAAAAGAGCAGTTTGGCCAGCAAATTTAGATATGTTCCGATCTGTGCTTACCACCGGTACCCTGGTCATACAATTGAAGTGTGTTTTCAATTCAAAGACTACATCCATGATCTCAATGACCAAGGCGACATTGATTGGGCTCAAATGGGGGAATGCATACAGGCAATGAAGGCTAGACAACAGTGACAATGTCCACCACCTCAAACCTCAACAACAACTTGACTTGGGGATTGTTCAAAATCCACTCTTATTACATGCTCCCACTTCGGCACCAGCACTAGCATATCCAAATCCAAGAATTGGTCTAGCACACTCCATTGTCCAGGAAGTTGCCAACTGTGCTCAAAGTTGGCAACTAGAAAACCACAATGCAACCATGCTAGTCAACCCAACTAGGCCTCCTACCAGGAACCCCCCTAGACAGATAATCTGTGCACTGACTACTCCACAACCACCACCAAGCTCAATAACCCAACCATTGGCTACTACTTCTTCTCGCTGACTCATCATTAGGCTAGCCCTCACCTTAACTACACCTCCCTCAACCATTGCTACACACCGACCCTTACTCATCTGGCCACCACAATCATCACCAAACCTGAACCCCCAGCCTATGAGCTCTGTCACTTCAAAACCTCAACCTATCACACTGCCAACCAAACAACCTACCACATCAACCACTCCTGCACCTCGACCTCTTCTTATCAGGCTGCCACCATCCCCATCACTACCACCTCCAAATCCTACCCCTCTACTCATAAACCCAATCATCCCAGATCCACCAATCTCATTGCCTACCATACCTGCACTTACACCACCTATTCCACCACATCCCACCCTAGTTAACTCATCACCTCTACCCGATCGCTAAATAGCCCCAGTGCCTCAGAGTGGGAGGATGTTCCAACGGCTCTTTTCTCAAGCCAGACTCAACCGTAGGATCCTGGAGGAAGAACAAGTGGAAGAACCCTTACCGGGCACGGCCTATGTTTTGTTGAAACATTTGGATAAGACACCGACCCGTATCTCCATACTTGAGTTGATTAAAAGATCAAAGGTGCACCAGAAAATTTTATAGCGATTTGCAAAGGGTCATGGTAAATGAGTATCTTCCACCGTAAACGATCACTACAGTGTTAGCCCCTAGAAGTGAGCACCCAACGCTCACTTTCTCTCAAGAGGAATTAGCATATCCAGAGGTCAGGAGATACACCTTACATGTGGTTGTTATCATCTACAATGTTGAAGTGAAATCATATTTGGTTGACACTAGAGCTTCCATTAATGTTATGCCGCCAAAAACTTTGCAGTTACGCGACATTTTTGAACAAGAAATCAAGCCATCATGTGCCATGGTGATGGCTTATGACAACTCCGAGAAGTCTACACGTGGGGTGGTCACTTTAGAAGTTAAATTGGACCACGTATGGTCACAACCGATTTTCATATCTTGGAACTGGATACAACTTTTCGGGCTATACTTGGGAGGTTGTACTTGGAAGCAATAGGAGCTGTGGCTTCAACAAACCATCAATGCATAAAATTTGCCTTTAAAGGACAAGTGGTCAAGGTGACTAGCATGCCTGTAAGGGACGAAATGAATGATACTTCTTTTACATCACCCCTAGAGTTATCAATACATCCCCAGATCTCAGTGGGAGAGTGTTGCCAGAAGTTAGATGCATGACCATCTCTACCAGACAGTGGGATGGCGGATGATGATGAAATTGGGCTATTAGCTTGGAAAAGGTTTAGACAAGGATCTTCAAGGGATTCTTCAACCGATCGAAACTGTGAAAAGGCCACATAGGCAGGGGTTCGGATACGAAGAGGATTCCATCCCAAAGAGGGTCTTCCAGCCAGGATATGCCATGAGACTCCACACATTCTTTATCAAATGGGAGACTATGATGATGGCTGAAGATGACAAAAGTTCCATTATAGCTGACAAGAGAAGAAAAGTTTCAAATGAAGAAGAGGACTTGGAAGATCTATGCTTGTCGTTGACTCGTTTGTTCTCAAGTGGAGAAGAGCACCAAGAACCACTCAAGGGCAGACCAATCTCAGACCATCATGTCGAGCAAGCTACCAATCAAGTTAGAACTATTCCATGAGGTCCGAATACAACAATCCCATGTCTAAATCTCGTACCATTGTTTTTAGATCTTTTGGATGGGCTTCTGATCCCACTTTCTCACTTTGGGTCCATGTTCCCTCTCCAGCCTTTCACTCTTACTGGGCCTGCTTGCCCATTTAATCCCCTCATCAGCTTCAAGACTGAGGGCTCTTCCCAGTATGGGCTCACATGTCCATCCATATCCAGAATTGGGTCCACGTACCCGTTCACTTTTTTCATCAGTTTTGGGCCCATGTGCCCATTTTCCGTTATCATTGGGCCCACGAGCCCCTTTTTCCCCTTTATTCTTAAGTTTTTTGCTTTGTTAATTCTGTCAGCTTCTAGCAAATCTCGAGTCATTTCGGCTTAGTCTATCTTCTTACTTTAAAATCTAAAAAAAAAACGTCTTCTCTGAAATTCACATTTCCATAGAGGAGACGTCTCTACTTATCCCAGAAGGTGCTCCCAATCAGGAATCCCTCTATTCTGAATCATTGATCGATTTACTCGATCCTCCCTCCACTGTAAACATCACCTTTCCAGCTTTGTTTTTAGTAGGTCAGGTTAGGTTTGGAAATAGGAAAGTCAGAGGTAAATGAGTTTCAAGTAGGTATATGCAACAATTGGCACAAAAATGCGCAGAGTGTGCAAAACTGCCAAACTTTTTAGAGAATACCATCCAACTGGATGAAATCCGATATGAGGATGAGCATAACATAGACCATACTTTAAGAGTATATGAGGTAGTATCAGAAAAGGATCCTAAATCTGAGGATGAAATCGAGAACTTGGCCAATGCATATACATCTGGACTTAGAAGATTTGAAGAACCATTAGCCACAAGGAATGAACTAACCAAAGAACTAAATTTAGGAACCCTGGAAGATCCTAAGACTATCCTGATCAGTGCAAACCTCACTCCCTCAGAAGAATAACATTTGATCAAAGTTTTGAAAGAATACAAGGACACGTTCGCATGGATATATAAAGACATGTCAAGATTAGATAATTCATTGGTTGAACATATATTAACTTTGAAACTTGGAAATACCCTGGTTAAACAAAAGCTCAGGAGGTTCCACGCTAATATTGCACTCAAAATGAAAGAAGAGGTCTACAAATTACACCATGCAAAATTTATTAAAGTCGTCCTATATCCGCAATGGGTGACTAACATAGTCCCTGTTATGAAGAAGGATGGACATGTTCAGATTTCCATAGACTTCAGGGACTTGAACCGAGCATGTCCTAAGGATGATTTCCCTTTACCTTATATCGATGTTTGGTTGATAACACAGTTGGATTTGAAATGTTCTCATTTATGGATGGCTATTTTGAATACAATCATATTCGATTAGCCGAGGAGGACCAAGAGAAGACCCTGTTCACTACATATAGGGGAACATATTACTATGTTGTCAAGCCCTTTGGGTTAATGAATGTTGGTGCTACATATCAAAGGGCTATGATGGCTATCTTTCATGACATGATGCACACCTTTGTAGAGGTGTATGTGGACAATTTGGTTATCAAGTCCAAGAGTCGGGAAGATCATTCTGAAGTGCTAAGGAAAATTTTGCAACGAGCTAGAGAATATAAGCTGAAAATGAACCCTAAGAATTGTACATTTGGAGTTTCATCAGAAAAGCTACTAGGGTTCATATTAAGCAAAAGGGGCATAGAGACCGACCCAAACAAGGCCAAAGTAATCATTGGTATGCCTCTCCCAAAGAATATGAAGGAGCTTCAAGGATTGATTGGGAGGCTACAATTTATTTGTCAGTTTATCTCACAATATTCCCAAAGGTGTAAACCTTTTCATAAGTTAACCAAGGTGGGAGCCAAGTTTAAATGGGATTCGAAGTGTCAGGAAGCGTTTGATGGGTTGAAAACATACCTGGTAAGTCCCCCTATACTTAGACCACCAATTCCCGACAAGTCCTTGGTCCTCTACATTTCGATTCTCGAGAATTCTCTTAGGGCAGTCCTTGCGCAAGTTGATGAAGAAGGGAAAGAGTAAGCTACTTACTACTTGTCCAAGATATTTGATGCTTGTGAGCTGAAGTACACTGTGGTAGAAAAGACATGTGCTACTCTTGTTTGGGTGGTTCAGAAACTCAAGCATTATTTCCTTGCTCACCAAGTCAAGCTCATTGCTCGTATCAATCCCATCAAGTCTCTCTTGGAGAAGACAGTTTTAACTGATCAGTTAGGGCGATGGTAGAGTTTCTTGTCCCAAATTGATATCACCTATGTTCTGCAGAAGGCAATCAAGGGCTTATGCTATTGTTGAACACCTTGCCTATCATCCCATACCCATCTTTGACCCAGTCCGGTCGGAGTTCCCGGATGATGAACTAATGTCGGTCTGATCTTCCAGTCTTTGGACATGAAATTTTGACGGGGCTCTGAATTCTTATGGTAGAGGGATAGGTATTGTCTTTCTATCACCTAAAGGTGTCACCATTCCACAGGCTTTTCAACTCGACTTCCCAGCAATAAACAACATAGTTGAGTATGAAGTCTCACTTGCTAGGCTGGAGGTTGCTCACTTCCATGGTGCCACCGAACTGAGGGTGATAAGTGATAGTAAATTGATCCTACACCAAGTCCTATCCAAGTACCAAACTTTCCATCCAAACCTCAAACCATACCAAGAGCTCACCATCTACTACAACAAGCTATTCCTTAAACTTACCTTTGTCCCATGTCCCCCATGCTCAGAATGTCCTTACTGATGCCTTAACTTCACTAGCTTCATCTCTAACTGTCTCCCTATGCGGGGAAGTATAGACTATCCACGTCCGTAAGAGGTCAATTCTAGTAATTGAGGATGGACATTTTCTAAAGGTTAAGCAAAGGTTCAAAAGAAAAGAATACCTGGAACACAAAGAAGAAATCTCCTTAATTGAGTTGGAATAATTAGAATAAGGTGAGAGACCTTGGTATGATGAGATTGCGAGGTATTTCCAAGATCAGTCATATCCACCTGGATCAACCACCAAGGAAAAGAAGGCTATCAGAAGAGTATCCTAGAGGTATACAATCCTAGGAGGAGTGCTCTACATGAGGAGCTTAAGTGGAATTCTACTTAGGTGTCATGATGAGGAAGAAGTTGAGTTGGTTCTAAAGGAAGCACATTCTGGAGTTTGTGGTGGCCATGTGAATGCTCAAGTCATTGCTAAGAAAATCATCCGACAAGGGTATTATTGGCCAACTCTAGAAGAAAACAACTCCATCTTTGTCCGGCACTGTCATTCATATCAACTCCATGCCAACAAGATTCACTCTCCCGCATCCTCCCTTCATCCAATTCATGCCCCATGTCCTTTCGCCATGTGAGCTTTTGATATCATTGGCCCCTTGAGTGACCTCAACTCCGAAATGTGCTCAAAATCATTCATTTTGATGGCAAAGGAGTACTTCACAAAGTGGGCTGAAGTGAAAGTGTTTGTGAAAATTAAAGCGTCGGCGATGCTCCATCATCAAGCGCAACATCATTGCAAGGTTTGAGATCCCCAGCGACATCGTCACCGATAATGGGTCACAATTTCTCTCTCAAGTTCCGTGTGATCTTTGCAACAGGTATCGCATTTCATTGCATCATTCATCACCATACTATCCTCAAGGCAATGGTCAAGCAGAAGCCACCAACAAAACTTTAATTAAAATCATCAAAAAATCTTGTAAGTCTAGCAAGTTTGCCGACTAGCCTGATAAGCTTGTAAATGCTCTATGGGCTTAACGTACTTCCGTAAGGACTCTCACTGGACAAACCCCGTATGCTTTGACATATAGGATGGAAGCAGTGGTCCCCTACGAAGTATTACTTCCATCTCTCCGAGTTCAGCTCAACAGGGATATTCTTGTTGATGAGAGATGAGAATCTCTCCTTGCACAGTTTGAACTCTTGGATGAAAGAAGGCTAGCCACCGCCAAGCATGCCCGGACTTACCAAAAGTTTTTATCAAAAGAGGGTGGTCGAGAGAAAATTCGAGATCAGTGAGATGATCATTAAAGGAATTTTCGTTAAGCCAGGGGTCCCCACTCCAAATTGCAACCTAATTAGGAAGGGCCTTTTGTAATCACTGAAAAGTATCTAGACAATGCACATGAGTTAACTAATGTAGATGGAGAAAAATTGAATCATCCTTGGAATGGAGTTTACCTCAAAAAGTATTTTCCATAAAAAATGGAGAAACCACTGGTATAATCTCAAGTCATCGATCCTAGGCTGTTCGTCAGAAGTCAAGGGTAGGTACCATTCTACACACATAACACCTCCCGATCCTAGAATCCAGACAACTTGACACTTGCAAAAGGCAATGTAGAAATCTAGAAACGGAAGGAATACCCTTACCCTATTCTCTTTAACTCGGTCCAAGATAGGGAAAGGAGATTAAAGAGGGGTAGTATCGAAAATGCCCGCCACCCTAGTAGGAGGCCATCTTGGAGGGTGCAAAAGGGTGCCAAAAGATGCGTAAAAAACCCCTCAGGTTAAAAAAAAGAAAATGATCAACCTGTCTGAATGTGAACCCAGAATGATAGCCAAGGCAAAAAGGCACTAAAAGATAGGCAATGTCCCCACGGGTCAAAAAACTTGTCCAAATATGTGACACATTGAAAAGAGTAAAAAAATAGGAAAGACCCAAAGAGGCCAACCCCAACGGACAATTTGGGTGTGAGTAGAGAAATCTCTTTCAACATCTCCAAACCACATCAATGACTTCCTCTATACTCTTCCTCCTTAAATTCCTAGGGTAGGGTAAACCGACCGAATCCAGGTGGAACCCAAGCCGATCAAATGAAGAAGGTTAGAAGGATTCTAGGTAGGGAACTTTATTTTGCATATGATATCTACCACTCGAGTCTTGGCAAACCCCAAAGATCGATGAACTGTCTTAAATACCAATATTTACTCCACAAAAAATTTGAATATTTCAAAAATCCAAAAAAAATGAATATTTCAAATATCCAAAAAAATTTGAAAATTCCAAAAAATCTAAAATTTGAATATTTCAAAAAACTTGAAAACATTGAATATTTACAAGAAAATACAAAAAATACATCATTTTTACCTTAGTCATGATCATTGCCTTAGTTGCATCCATGTTTATTTTTCTGCCATCCATATTTTTATTTCTGCATCGCACATTCATTTTGGCTTTAATTACCTTATTAAGAAAGCTCTTCCTTTTGACCTAAGTCAAAAGTTGACCATAATAGGCAAAGGGATGAGTCGTCATGAAAATCTAATCCCTTTTAATCAAGTGTTTTAGGGACTTCAATGTAGGAGGGAAAGATTCTCACCACGGCAGGTAAATTCTCTCAACCTTTACCACCATTTTATTTCAGTCATTTATTTTACTCTACCTTGTTAAGAAGGCTCCTCCCTTTGACTTAAAATCAAGACAAACGATATACAGGCAAAGGGATGAGTCATGGTGAAATTTTAATCATCTTTGCAAAGTGTTTTTAGAAGTTGAAGAGGCAAAAGAGAAGGGTCATCAGGTACATTTTTTTTCAAAAAAAAAAAATTTGGCCCAGGGCGCATGTGTCCTCATCTGGGGGCACATGGCCCATCCCCCGGGCGCATGGACCAAAAAACTTTGAAAATTTCAAAGAAAATCTAAAAAAATCAGAAATTGTTCGTAATGTTGAAAATGACATTTTTGCTAAAGGAACCACCATAAAAACATTGTTTTGACATCCAAATGATGGTTCTAATAGTGAAAACTTTAGTTGATCATTTTGAGAAAAATATGCTTCATATAATAATTTCATCTATTATGTACTAATCAGAAATGTGTAGGCAACTTTTTAAGTCCAACCAATTGATGATATCGGTGTTCCGGAAGGAACGTCATGCCAGCCCTGTGACGAAAAGAAAGGGAGCACCACCTAGTCGAGTATTATCATGGTGCTAATGAATCAAACAGTCGATGCAAGTACACACCTGAAGACTTTACTCAGACAACAAGGATGAAGCCTGAAGCTTGTTAGCTCACATTCCAGTTACATTTGCAAATTTTCATCATCAGTTTCACATCAATTTCACATCATCATCAGTATTCCATATCACTTCTACCATTTGTCACTTAGTTATGTTAGGTTCATTTAATATGTAATGCATTGATGTTGAAGACCTTGAGGATGAAGATGACTGGGCCCGAGATCCCCTTCAACAAAATCTACGACGGCTTGATCATTTCTTCACACTCACGGATAAGTCAAAATTGAACATTGGAGGGACAATGATTCCTAATCAGGTGTCTTGACCTCCAATAGACAATCTATATCTTCGACTATTTTTTACTTAATTTTCTATATTTTCATATCCATCTTCTTTTTATTCTTCATCATTACCAATGTTGTTCCAGCATGTTTTACTCTGTTTTCCCACCATGTCTTTTATTTTATCTCATCATATCTTTTATTTTATCCCACCATGTTGTACTCTGTTATCCCATGTGTCTTTTATTTTATTCCATGTTTTACTCTGTTATCCCACCTTGCCTTTTATTTTATCCCACCATGTTTTACTTTGTTATCTTACCGTGTCTTCTATTTTATCCCACCATATTTTACTCTGTTAGCTCACCGTGTCTTTTATTTTATCCCACCATGTTTTACTCTGTTATCCCATCGTGTCTTTTATTTTATCCCACCATGTTTTACTCTTTTATCCCACCATGTCTTTTATTTTATCCCATTGTGTCATGTTTGTCATGCTATTGTTTCTTCTTTCCCATCATTCTATGTTAGTCCCACCATTATCTTTCAATCCCACTATGGTCTAAGTCTGTTTTGTCGTTTTACGAATAACCAGATTTTCTGCCAGAGCATGATTCACAGTTTTCACGATACCCGAGCAATTTTGTTATGCTTAAATGAACCCTTTTAGAACTTGTGGTTATTCCACTCAGAATTAAACTAAGTATTTTGGTGAAACTTAAATAAACTTGAGATTCCAAATATGATGGATTGGTATTCTTTTCATTTTAAATCAATTTCTCTTTTAAACTTTAGCCCGTCACAGTACAAAAACACTGCAAAGTTCGGGTTGTTGGCTGATGATGAACCAACGAATTTGGGGACTTCTCACCGCACTGAGGGTTGGCTACTCCTTTATCCTTTTATTTTTTATCTCTCGTGTCAATGGCATGTCTTTTACTGGTCGATTATATGAGATTTTGATGGAACATGAAACCGATCTAGAATACTCAGTGAGATTCAATTTTGTTGAATTGGGTAGATAAGTGTGTCTATATATACACCTTGATGCCACCTTTTTAGTCCATCACCATTTCATTCTGCTACATTCATCTACGCTCACTTACATTTCATTACAGTTTGCTCTGAATCACTCCTCTTCATTACATGTCATTCCCCTACAAAGTTGACATCAAGGTGAGGCAAGCTGTAAACATGCCAAATTTGCCTAATTCAGAGCATAAAACTCATGTTTTATAGGGTAACATGCGTGATTGATCATAAAATGATGTCGGGTCCTTTTAATATTGATTTGGAGCTTTGTCGAATGAAATCACATTTTTCGGAGTTTTCTGCACAAAATCGTAATTTCCAAATGAAAGCCACACATAAATCGTGTAAACACGGAAATTGGCTGAATAACCAATAACTAATGATCATGCATTGAAGGTTATGGTCAGATTCACACTCAAGAAAAGTTTTGTTTCATTTTGTCTTTTTGATTGGCCGTCGGATTCATTCCGATCAATATCGAATCTTCCATTCACTATCTTAACTTCCAGAAAAAATTTTGAAGTTTTGAAGGGTGTGATGGTTGATCCGTTGCTATAGAAAGCTTCTTCGGCCTGTTATCTTTCCAACGCAACAAACGGTGTCGAATTCCAAGTTTTGGAGTGTCCGCAATGGCTTCTAGAAGAAAGATGCGCAAAATCAGTCCCATGCACCTTGGTCCTTGGGCACATGTGCCCTGCCCCCAGGGCACGTGACCTTGCGCCCCCATCCTGAGGCACATGGCCATGTGCCCCCAATCGGGGTCACCAAGGAACCAAATTTTGATCAGGACTCTACCTCTAACCGGATGGGATCGAAATTTTCGATCAGATCGGACCAATTTTTTGGGTGGATGCCATGTTGGGGGACACATGCGCCCTGGCCTAGGGCACATGCGCCCAGGGACCAGGGCACAAGAGCCTGTTTTTTAGCTTGGATCGCGACAACTGTTCTCTTATAAATTGAGACTGATTCTGGTCATTCCAAAGGCAAGAACATGACCCCCTGGGCATCTCAAGACATCCAATCTCCCTTCTGCATCAATTTTGTGATTTTTAGAGTGAGAATTTCTTGTTTTTAGAGAAAGAAAAGTCAGTTCAGGAGAGAGGAAGGCTAGTCTGCAAGTGATCTGCCAGGTCTTTCTTCTTTGGCTTATACAGCAATGTGTGGATGTCTGCTGCCCGAGCTCTTTACATCAAAGTTCTTTCTCTCCGAGTCTTCTTCTGTTTGCAATCGACAACACATGATTCCGAGGTCAGGGCTGGTCATGGCGAGCGCTTAAGCAAAGTCGTGCCTGGCAGATCCTGGACTACTACTCGGCTTTTTCGACAAACCAGATTTGATCATATCTCTCTCAATTCTTCTAAAAAAATTTCTGTTCTTTTTCTATCTCTTTGTTTTGTGATTCTCCATCCTCCTATTATTTTTACATTTTTATGTATTATTTTTAGTCTATTAATTTGAAAAATAAATAAAAAAGAGATTAGAGATAACCCGAATCAGGTCAGTTTCTTTTCAGTTGTGTGTTTCATGTTATTTTATTTACACATGCTCCTCTTTGTTTAGTTCTAATTGTCTTTTTCATCTGTTTGTTTGTCTAGTTGCATAGGAAATTAAGCACTCATGCATTGAGGACTCTTCTTCATTGGCCGGCCGAAGAAGGAGAAGTTTTAACCCGCACTCTTCCCGCTAAGATACACATGGTCATTTTTATTGCATAAATCAGAACCTGTGGTTCCTAGAGACCACACATGTCTTAATTTTTCTTCTTCTCCCATATGACCCGAACCGTCTCTTCGGTGATCGAGCGACGCTGAGGGATGAAAGTTCGGGGATCAATGTGAGTGTGGGACCAAGGTGAGTTGTTTTCCATATTTTCTTTCTTTATTTCTCATTCTCTTTTGAGGTGACGATCCGGATTCACGGACTACCTTGGAAAGGAGAGACCCGTTCCTTTTTCGGAGTCAACAGGTTAGTGATACTATTATTTGCTTAAATTTAATATGGTAATTTTGAAATATGTTTTTAATTTTTTATATTTGAAATTATTTCATTTGGATGACCATATAAAGAGTTATGCTAAAGTTACTAGAACTGGTACAAAAATGAACTAGGGTTGCACGGTTTTGGTGCATGAATTTTTATGATTCTTCTCATATTATGTCAGCTATATTTTCATAAAAGTTGTTATAGATAGACTCTTCAATATTCTCACGAGTTTTTTAAAAGTTTAATGATATTTTGACATGTGTGAAGTACTACTAGCTACAATGATTTGATTCTACCGACTTCTGTCATTCTAAACAAATTATATAGATTGCATAAATCACCAATTTTTAGTGGCTCACTGTATTCAATGACTTTTGTTCTCTTCATGGAAAATTTTGTATATTATATTATCTATAGGTGTGAAAAAATGGTATTATTTTTGAGTTAGTTTATGTATATTAGTATCACAAGCAAATTGTACTATATTGTACGCCTGCAAAATACTATTTACATAAACTATATGTTAAAAGTTGAGAATTTTGAGTGCCTATAGTCTTACTTACTACAATAGTTCTTCATGAAAAATGTGTGTTACATATTTAAATACTCATGAGGAATTTAGTGAAGTTTTACAATCTCTTAATTGGGTTATTTATTTGTTTTCTAATGGCTATACAAAGACAATTACGTAGTGAGTAGAATCTATCTTGTCTTGAGATTTCACATTTACATTTAGTTATGAATATAATTAAGTTATGGTTTATTCATAAACATTATTTATATTATATTGATATACTTATATGAAAGGTTATATTTTACTTGTGCTTCTTATACAATATGATGTGCACATTTCATGCCAAAAATTGAATGACGTGTATGTTCTACGCAATGTTATTGTGCATTAACCTTCATTCCTAACCAAGAAGGAATGGAAGGAAATATAGGATGCTATGAATGAAGAGATAGTCAACCCTACCCAAGAAAAAGATCAAGTGTACCCGTCTAGCATTGCACTGGCTTTTGTGGATATTGTTGATGCTTGTGTGCACATATGACAAGACTTTGGACATTCCAATACTTGAGTTGTGGGATTCGGCCAGTCCTATAGCACAGCCCTTTTGAACCCTTGAGTAGGTTGGCACTCAAGGGCCCATGTTTATGAATGTGTAGAAACATTCCTAGCACTCCATGATGATAAAGAATGAATTGAGTTCATTGAAAACTAGATTAATCGATAAACATGTCCACATGGAATCATTTATGATAGATTTATTTCATAAATGATCTTGATTATTTAGTCAATAGCTATATGATATTCTTTAATAGCTCATATAAGTTGCATTGTAAAATTATTCAAATCTTGTTTTATTACATCCTATATGAGCTTATTACTCACTACCATGTTTCCATGTCTTGTGATGTTTTGCTTTACACTAGATAGCGAGGTGTACCAAAAAGAGTAGACAATTCTCATACTAGTAGTGGAAAAGGAATTGGATAATCAAGTGGAGCTGCGAGAAAACTAAGTCACTTGTTAATGACTTTGAGCTAGGAGTACTCATTATGTATTACGGTGTAAAGCTACTCTTATAAACAAGGATCATGTAAATATTGACTTGTATGCTTGTGTATGTTTACTTTTTCCTATCATTAAAATATTTTGTCAAATGAATGTTACGGTGATTAAACACTTGATGGATCCACAAATTAAAAGATCTTGAAAGAACCATGGGGTATCTAAGGAGGGCTAAACCAAGGTCATCACCAGGAAATCAAAATGGGAGAAGTTCAAGCATTTTTCATAAATATTCATTGTAGAAGCACCCTGTCATTGAGACACCTATGCTCTTGTCCTCGACACTTTTGTGAAAAAAAATTGAGAGAGGAGAGGTCTATGTTTATATATTTGTAACATGATTAATGTTGAAGACCACTGGTCTAGGAGAAGTTGGGCTCGAGAACCGCTTCAACAAATTCAATGATGGCTCAGTTAGTTTCTATAAACTTGAGGATAGGCCCGACGAACGATGGTTCCCTATCAAGTATCTTGACCTATCATACAATTTATATCTTCAACTATTTCATAAGTATGTTTTTATTTCTTTACATTAGCACGCATCATTTCATGCATCACATCAAATCTTCACCACGTCCCACAATGTTCTAACTCTTATTTATGTCCCACTATCTTTTAACTTTTGATTCAGTCCCACTCTGTTTAACTCATTTCACCATGTTTCCATTGATGTATCTAGTGTTTACCCTAGCTCCATTATAGTTCCTAAACGTGATGCTCAGATTTTTTTGGATCAGTTGGTACCCCACCATGCTTTAATGATGATTTTCTATGAAGCAACATGTTATTCCATTTTAGATTAAACTAGTGTTTCTTGAGAAAGCCCAATGGACTAACCATGGTTGATAAGCAATTCTGCTTACTAAAATTTTTTAGCCTATCTTGGTGTAACACATCACTTAGCTCAAGCCACTAACCAACGATGAACCCACGAGTTTATGACTCAGGGAGGCTCCGCAACATGAGGTTGGCTCTCTCCTTATCCCCTTTATTCCTGCGACACATCTCTTTACCAATCGATCATGGGAGATGGTTAGATGGAACAAGTCAGTAATCTCAAAACTTGGTGGCATTTGCTTGCATAGTTAGGCCTCGATACACATTGTTTAAATCCACATCTTCATGTCATATTTTTATGTCATCAATTCACTTTGCTATATTTTCTTACACACACTTCTACTATGCTCCATGTCACTCCCTTGTAAAGTCAACACCAAGTGAGACAAGTTGTAAACATGCCAAATTGGCCTATTTACATGCTTAAAACTCTTGTTTTATGAAAAATATTTGATAATTCATTTGAGGAAGCCATTTTTCATCAATTAAACAATATAGTCGAGCGTGCCTCTTTGAGGCACACAAGGCTAGGGTGCTGACACCTACTCCCAAGAGTCTCGAATTGAAAGGAAATTCATCCGCAAGTTCCATATGGTTTCTTTTTTGTGTTGTTAACTAGAAGCACCCCAGTGATAAGGCACTTTCGGTTGACATATTTTCCGACACTGTGGTCTACATGGTTATCCACACGTCATCATCCATTGTTGACTAGAAGCACCCTATAGGGCACTTTTAGTTGACAAACTTTTTGACACCGTGATTTTCCTAGTTTTCCACACATGATTCTTCACCTTTAAATATAAGCTCCCCACTGACAATTTACTTTCAGTTGGTGGATCCACTTGCACTAGGATCTTCATGGGTTCCCATGCACTATCATGAACCCTAATAGTAGTTACCCCAATCTTGGATGTACCACCTTGAAAGCCCCAAGGCAATGGATCACATATGGCACATGCACATCAAATCAAATCTCTCATTATCTGAGTTGAATTTTTGGGGTCTCTTCTATAAGGAATCAATCTAAAGGCAACATAAGCATCGATTCCTCTGATTTTATCTTTGTATCGATTGAAATCGAATGGCTTAACAGAAAGCTTGATTCAAATAAAATCAAATATACCTTCATAGGATTCAACCAATCCCTCAATGCCAAAGAAGAATGAGTAGGACAACACATGCTCTCCAAACCTCTTAAATATGCGACCTCTGACAGTATCCACATGAACTTCTTCTATAGATGAGTTCTGCATGGGATTTTTTAACTCGTCTTGGACAAAGCTCTACTACATACCAACAACCTCTAGGGTGGGAGAAAGTGCTAGAGAAGGCTGGTCATGAAATTGTCACTTTTGGCTTGATGGGGTTTTCCTATTTCATTATTATTTGTAGAATTTGGAACTTTTCATAAAATTTCACAATTTCAATAAATTACTCACATGTCTCTATACTAAAAATCAGTTCTAATGTGTGTGACTTGTAACACCCAATAGTCCATTTGGTTGAGACATGATTAAAAAAAAATTAAAATTAAATGTAGTATTCAGTAATAAATTTAATGACCTACTAATCATGTAAGGTACAAGCCATGCCATATGATATCAAATGATTTTGAGAATGATCTCATCTTCATTGAGTCTTTCCATCATCGATTACAACGTGGATAAATCTTCATCCATCTAATGCTCCGGTTGGATAGGGATATTAGTATCAGCTTGTCAACCACTTAGTAAACCAACACTTTGGGATTCTATACTCATAATTAAATCAATTAGAAAACTTTGTTTCAATTATTCTCACTACATTGACCAGGGATTTAAAGTACTATCACATAGGATATTCTCTTTTGCTTATTGAGAGTGAATGATTCATTAATGTTTGCTTTCAATTGCCTTCATCGGGTTTCCTTTTTACCTAATCTATTTACTACATTAAATCATCTTATCAATGATCTATAAATCAATACACAAGCACAAGATACGTCCGATAAGGCGTCTTTGGTGACTCAAGTCAAAGATCCAACTATATAATCTTGATGATAGGCAACTCTAATAAACAATTAGACAAGATGTCATTCATGGTTTCTAAGTTAGATTTGTTTAGTGAACTTATTCCATTAATGAGCACTTATACATGTGTCTCAATTCCTCCACACTAATGACCAATGAGATTGATCACCCTCATCTTATAAAAATATATCACATACTCTAGTTTATATAGATCCTTAATGTTTCATCTCAAAGATTCTATAATTAGAAATATATAGATCACATACCTATAGATGATTAATCTTATTATCATAATCTCATCATAATTCAATCATCAATATATGAGATCAAAGATTTCAATGCATCTAATTAGTGTAAATAATAAAGATATGGCAATTGATTAAATAAGATATTTTGAAAAAAATTTATTCACGTCGAATATGATTAACATATATTTCTATTATTTTCAATAAATAGAGGATCGCCTCTAATGTTTATCAAAGAAAAAAGAATGAATTGTTTCCGGGTAGGTGGGTCCACTCTTAAAGTGGAGAAATCAAAGATCAACATCCAAGAGCCACTTTGGAGAACATCCCTTACTCTCATCTTACCAACTGTGGAGGTGCCTAACACCCGACTGCTTCCAAGCCTAAAGCACACCCACGCTTTGGGTGCTTCCACTTTGGAGTATTGGCATCCAGTTTTCTAATTATTATCTTCGTATATCATCCTAGCATACATTTAGTTTTTGTATTTTTTTACTTCATTCATATATTCGAAAACACCAAAATATAAAAGTTGGGATCTAGCCCCTACCTGATCCATTGCATTCCCCTTGTCACCAATGTTCATTTCATTCAAGGATATTTCACTCACCCCTCATTTCTAATAATTTGTCACCCTATACTTTTTCAAATATTGTTAGTAAAGCATCCAAGGTTAAGGCACAAGTGCCCCAGGCATAGGCCGCTTATAATAACACAAAATCTCTTGAGCTCATCTGCTGCTGGCCAAAGAGGAGGAAGTTATAACCCATAACACATCTCCCACATGCACGCATTATTTTAGTTTTTAATTTTATTTTTTATTCGAAATCAGCAATATCTAACGACCACACTCATCTTTCTTGTCGATTTGAATTACCCCAAACTAGCTTCTCTAGAGCTCGAGTGGTCTCGAGGTCTAGACATTTGTAGGCATTCTCCAGATTCCACATCTACATTTGGGTCCAGGACCAATTTAGCCAGTCGACTGAGATCCGATTGAACCACCTGGTTCAGATCCAAAATTCAAAAAAATAAAAGATAAAAAGACCAAAAGTAGAGAAAACTTTTTAAACAGTTAAAATGCATAGGACCGGGGTGACCTAGATCTGATTGGATATGGTTTGGATCCAAAATTCAAAAAAAATCCAAAGAATAAAAAACCAGAAACTTTGCATGTCATTAAACAATTAAACATGCATAGCAATAACAAAAAACTTATTGACAATAAACATCACCTGCTGCATATATAGGAGGATAGCCACATCTGCGTATTATGGAGATGAACTTGTGACAAATTCGTGAGAGATATTTTTAAAGTGAGAGAGTGAGAGAATTATCACGAGAGAGGTGGAGGAAGTGAGAGGACAATCTTTCTTCCCTCCATTCTATACTATAACCAAAGTAAGTGCATTTCTGATTATAGTCTTGAATGATAAGAAATAGAGAACTTTAGAAAAAGAGAGAGTGATTAAAATGGTAGAATGAGAAAGAGATTTCTAATAGTGAGGGGATGAGAGAGAAGGCTAGAGAGATAAAGTGTAATTTTTGACTGAGAGAGTGAGTGTAATACCGTGGAACAAAAAAAACGGAAGGTGTTAAAAAAAATGAAAATTTCCTACCTTCCGCAACGTGCCTCCACTGCCTCTCCGTCCCGTTTTCTTCCCCGGACGCCGCCTCGCCGCCTCGCCACCGTCGTGGACGCCACCTCGTCGTCGCCGTCGCCCTGTGTACCCCCGGTCCGGCTCCTCTTCCTCCTCGTTTCTTCTTATTCTTCCTCGCCGTCGACCGTCGCCATCGCCGGCTCCCCTTTCCTCTTCTTCCTCGACCTTCACCGTCGCCGCCACCAACCGCCGCAAGCCGGCGCCGCTGTTCTCTCTCTCTCCTCCCGCCGTCGCCGTCGCCCTCCCTCTTCTTCTTCTCCTTCTTCTTTTCCCCCTCCCGGCCGCCGCGCGCGGGCGGCGCGCGCACCCCGCCTCCCCGCCGCGCCCCTCTCTCCCTCTCCCGCTTCTCTCTCTATTCCCTCTCCCGCCGCGAGCGTGGGCCCCTCTCTCTCTCTCCTCCCTCTCCCGCGCCCTCGCGCTCTCTCTCTCTCTTCTCTCTCCCCGTCTCTTCTCTCTCTCTTTCCCCCTCCTTCCCCGAGTTTAAGCCGCGCACGCGCGTCTTCGCGCGCATGCCCGTGGGGCGGGCGGCCGATGCGCCCGCGCGCAAGCGGCGCGCGGGGCTCCCGCGCCTCCTGCCTCTCTCCTCCCCCCCTCGCACTCTCTCTCTCTCTCTTCTCTCCCGCACTATTCTCTCTCTCTCTCTCCTCTCTCTCTTCTCTCCACTCTCTCTCTCTCTCACACACTCTCTTTCTCTCTCCTATCTTACTCCCTCTCTCTCTCCTCCTAATTATTTTATTAATTAAATTGAGTAGGTTAATTCACCATTTTATTGTTTTTAATGCCAATAGGATTGGAGGATACCCCGGTGCCGCAATCGACTCGATCACCTCGTGGTTAAATCGATTTGGGTTTTCCTAGATTCGAGATTTCCTTTGGACTCCTTGAGGTAGGCATCCCAACTCATACTTAGCACATGATATTGTAATTAATGTGTTAAAATATAATTATTAGATTATTAGTTAGAAAATGATGAATAATGATGTGGTGTAATTGTTTAATTGTATGCATGTGTTTAATTAAATAGCATTCATGTCATTCATGCATAGTTTTAGTTATATTCATGAATTGCATTAGTTTGAGATAAATGTGGTTGATTATGTGTTGTAATTATCAAAAATTAGTTAGATATGATTGATGGTTAGTTGTGTTGATTGTATTAAATTATGTAAATGAAAATTATGACCTTTGCTATTAATATTTAAATCGAGTCCATATCAAGAATAAATTTTAACTCATAAATATTGTTATTTTGGATATAATAATTCTGAAGCATAATTGATTAATATTAGTTGTTGCATAAATTTATAAAATGCATCATTTGATGAATTGATATTGACTTGTGATTAATTGAAGTTAATATGTCCAATTATGTTGCATATGCCTTTACGATTGGGTAAATTGCATAAATTGGTGTAAAATTGATTTATGTGAATGATATAATATGCATATTAAAAGTTACGATCGGGTCTATTGCATGAATTGTTGATAAAATGAAATAGTTGTGCATGACTTGATAATTGACATATACTGGTTGATTGAATTGGTTTTGTCTGAGTAGATATATGGCTTTTACTTGTTGAGGTCCTCTCTAGCCTACTTTAGTGGTCCTGAGCGCAACAGATGACGTGGTGAAATCCGGTGCATCCTTCGATCTTGGATACCGCGGTTTATCCTAGCTAAGTACGCCACATACCTAGGTGTACTAAGGATCTAGCTTACTATATGAGTACTTCTTATATATATTTAAAGGCGTAGTTGAGAGGTCCACAGTATGGCATATGATTTACTCGGACACATGGAATAGAAATGGCATTAAAGCATGCCTGAGTTGGCTACATGCGAGTCTAGATGGCATAAACATATAGTTTAGTGTAGTTGGTAGCCAAGTTCATGTAGAGAGGCATGTTTTATTGATAAATTAGTAAAAGAAATCCCATTTAAATAAATAAACATGATAAATAGGCTATATGATATTATAGCATTTGGTAGGTGTACGGTTTATGCATATAATTAGCGATTAGATTTGTTAGTATATTAGGAAAGTTGGGTATAAGTCCCTCTCACGAGTCCGTGTGACTCATTCTAAATCTTTTTTAACATTTTTCAAGTAAACGGGTTTAGCGCAGCAGAAGCGTAGTGGTCCAGAATTAGTGTAGAAAAAGATTAGAGGATTTGGTTTATGAATTATTTATATGGAATCAATGTATGATTTATTTTTGAATTGAATTATTTATTTTAGTGAACTTGGACCTGTTATTCTTCAATTTTCCCAAACCGACGTAGTTTTAGGGGTTAATTCCCCGGTTACTCGTGCCCGGATTTATTCCGCTGCGTGTGTTAGGAAATCGGGACGTGGCCGGTGAGAGAGATGGGGGAATGGAAAGGCCCATTGGGGGCTCTCCAAGCACCCCAGTGGCCATCCCATAGCCGATCGGGTTGCCTAGGGTCACGACCTGGTCATTGGGTAGCACAAACCCCTCTCGACTAGGTAAGCCAGGTGCACTGGGGTCACAAATCAAGTAACAGGGTATGGCCTATCCGCCCAACCCAATCCAACTTTATATGGTATAAGTCATACGAGAGATTTGGTCATTTAGTTTAAAGTAGCATCCGGGATTTTCAAGCTAAATGCAAGAATATGTACAAATTCTTAGTTTATGTGTTTATCCGAATTCTTGCCTTGATTCTACGAAATACCTTTCTCAAACATATATTTGATGCCAGTCAAAAGCTTTTGAGACGACACATCTTGCTTACATCTTCAATGACTTCCACCAATTGAAAATTTTTTTCTTTAATAAAGAGACCTCACTTGGGGGTGCTCTCCTTGACACTTGTTTGGTAACAGCTATTAAAATACCTTATACACTTTATCAATTTTAAAATTGATAGTGATAGGAATGATTAAGAAGGTGTTTGGTTAATTGTATCAATTTTAAAATTTGTAAGTACAAACAAAGCATATCCATGTAATACAAGTGTCAACTTGTATTAATTTTGATATTGATACTCCAACATTTGAAAATATTAATATCAATATTGATATAGTACCAAAAAATATAAACTCTAACCAAACAGGGCATTTAGATATTGTTGTTGAAGGTACCAAAATCCGTAGGATGCACATATAGGTTTGAATATACGTATATGCATATATTTTATATTATTTCAACATTATTTACATTTATATGTTGATATTATTTTCATCATAGTATAAATATAAACCATAAACTAGCTAGTGAAACCATCGTATTATTAAAGCCCACACACTTCACATTACAACTTTGCACGCTCTTGTTAAAGTCTTGTAATCAACGTCGACCATTAGATTCAACAAGAGATTATTCAAACACTTTTTCCTCGCAACTCTTTTTATTTTTCAGATTTAGGCACGAATCAAAGGTCCATTTGATTTAACGTAAAAGAAGAAACGTTGAAAATAATTTACATAGAATCAACTTTTTAAATAAAGGTAAAAACAAATAATTTGTTTGGTTCATTAAAAGATGTTTTCAATTAGTTGGTTGTTCAAAATTTCTTTGACATCATTAACTTTAAAAAGAAAAAAACTTGTAGCGTATAGTCCCACGGGGTTATGAAATTTTATCATACATAAATATTTAAGAATTTATATAATAATTTTATTAATTTTAAATTACTATTTTTATATAAAATAAAACTTATAAAATAATTTCATAAAATATTAGAAATAAATATAGTAAGTAAAAAAATTAAATATATATTAAAAATAGTACAAAAAAGTTATTTGTTTGTTGTTTTGTCGGCATTTATTTGGCTTGTTGTAAAAAAACAATTTAAAAACTATTTTTATTTAAATTTTATAAAAAATACATAAAATTTTAGTTTATTTAAATATAATTTTTTGAAAACATTTGCTTAATTCTTAAATATTGTTGTTGTTATTATTATTATTATTATTATTGTTGTTGTTGTTGTTGTTGTTTGGATACTCGTATGTGAAAGCATGAATCATGTCTTGCAAATAAAATTTTAAAATTTTTAGTGTGACCTATTGTTTTACGTATCTAAATAATTTTCTAAAAGTCTTTTTCAAACAATCAGTTATTTGTAAAATATTTGTTTAAATTCTTATCCAAGATGAAATATTAATATTTACACATAACTTTATACACTATAAAAATTATTTAATAAAATAAAATTTTTTATCTTAATATGAATCTCAAATAAAATATTTTATTTCATATCTTATCTTATCGAGCCCTAACGCTTAAAATGGCATCAGTTTGATCTTAGGCTGATGCCAAAATCGAGAAATGTGGAAGAGTTGAATATCTCCCTTTTTACATTGAACTCTTTATTTGATCCGTTTATGACATGTTTGGTTAGAGTTTCAAAAATTGATACTATATCAATATTGATATTGATATTTTTAGAATTTGGAGTATCAATATCAAATTGATACAAGTTGACACTTGTATTACATAACATACTTTGTTTCCACTACCAATTTCAAAA